>CAJNDT010001302.1:79078-811578 GCA_905221615.1 Symbiodinium sp. CCMP2592
AGTGTTACAACAAGCAAAACCACGAATAATCTAGCTAAGTCAAAGTGTGTATTTAATTATTCATCACTTATACGGCAGTATGTTTTGATTAGTGTTGACATCATATCATACACAAGTTCATAAAGCTGCTTAATTATTATACAGAACCACTCAAAGAAAATAGATGCATATCCAGGACACACATGTTCTGCGTCCAAATTAAGCAATCAGGAAACTGAGTTTTTTTATTATTGATACTATTAGAATATGAATTGGGATCGTACCGGTGATAGGCAGGCCCCTGTGAGAAATAGTGTGCTGATGATGAGTTATTTAAAAATTATTGTTTAAATTGTTACCACTAGCGATAGTATCACAAATTGAATAATAAGAAATAGCTAACAAACAATATACTTTATTGACAATGGCCTGTATGGACATTGATTATCAATTAGTAACTCTGAACAGCACACTAACAAGTATTCTGCAAGTTAATTGTTCATGACAGGGTTCCCATATTGTTCATCTATGACTAAGAATACAAGCCATTCAGTCTTCGAATGCAAATCTATTATACTATGAGCCATTCGTGATAAGGTTAAATTATGCACATTATTGCTAATACTTTTTAGTTTATTAGTTTTTCACATTCATTGTAATTTCACCTTTGTATTTTTTGAATATAAATATTACTAAAATTATTAATATGAGACTTAATAAATATTTGTATTTAATACATCATTAATAATACTAGTATTAGTAATATTTAATTACTAATTTAATTAGTGTATTAGTATTATTAGTTCTGTTGTTACAAATTATATTGAAATATCAGTATCATAAGTACTAGTATTTAAATAAATTTAAATATAATAATAATTTATGTAACATTAGTATTAGGATTTTATTAGTATTAGTATTAAACAAATTAGTATTAGCATTAATATTAGTATTAGTAGTTATTATTAGTAGTATTATTATATTAGTATTAGTATTATTAGTATTATATTAGTATTCGTATTATTAATATTAATATTAATATTAATTATAATTAAATGAATATTAATTAGTTATTATTAGTATTATTAGTATTAATTAATATTAATAATATTAGAATTTAATAATAAAGGTTCGAAGGAGGGGAGGTGTTCGGCGAGGGTTCGGCGAACGCCGGCGGGGTTCGACGAACTTCGGGCGAAGGGTCGGGTCTTGCCTTTCCAAAGTGTTGCCCCCTTCTGTGTTGCCCTGATTACCACTCAGGGTTTAGCAGTTAGGGTCTATGTCCAGAAAATCACAATAAGGAGCCCTGAAAGGGTCCAGGCGTAGCGACAGGCATGGTCAGAAGTTTTGGGCATTTGGGCGCATGGCCTCGAAATTTCGCCGTAAAAGATGAAAAACATCGCAGGGTTGAGGGTTTATGTACGGGTTTAGGGTTTCGGGTTTTTCCGACACCCTACAGGCGAACTCTCTGGGGCTCCCGCCTTTCGGGGAAAGGGAGTTGAGGAGTTTCAGGGCTTGGGGTTCAGGGTTTGGGGTGTTTAAGGATAACAGTAGAAGCGCAAAACTTGGAGACTCAAGAGCCTCGATCCTTAAGATTCGTATATGCATATCCGGTTTCCAACTTTATGGGGTTTACTCTAAGGTGCTTGGGGTGTTTGGGGCTTCGCGCTAAGGATGCATGGTTTGCGATTCGGGTCTGGGGCGTAAGGGTTTGGGTTTCCGGGTTCGGTTACGGCCCTCTGTTTGAAATGTCGGCTTCAAGTATAGACGGACATGGGAGCATGCCGGAGCCTTGCTCCAAACTATCTTATTGTGAGGGGCGTCCCTACTGTGCAACTGCAATGCGAAGAAATGCCCCAAAGGCAGCATACCGTTGCTCCTGTATCCCCTTCGCAGGCAACCCTCGACTCCAATCAAACCCCAGATCCCGAAAGGCCGAAAACCCCAGTCCTAAACCCTGCAGTAGGTGGAGGAAGGGGGCGGTGTACACGACATTTCGCCTGACGCGGAAGTGCTGGAAAGGCAGGTACCCGCAAGTTGTTGGGTTTGCCCATCGCGGTTGCATGCAAGGGCAGCTTGTTGAAGATGTGAAACCACCATAATTCAAACCGCGACAACCACCAGCACCTCCACTAGTGACACTAGTGCCAGCGCTAGTGCTACTGCCGATGCCAGTGCCAGTCCTGCTCCTGCTCCTGCACCTGCTTCTGCTCCTGCTCCAGCTCCTGCTAGTTCTAGTGCTAGTGCTACTGCTACTGCTGCTGCTGCAACTTCTCCTTCTTCTACTACTGCCACTACCACTTCTTCTGCTTCCACCGCCTAACGCTTCTACCTTGTACACACGACCTGTACATGATACCTCTTACCACTCACATACAACCCCTTACTAATTACCAATACCTGCTATCTACAGATTCCGTACTGCTCCTGCTCCCGCCTCTCCGGTGCAACAAAACAGTTCACTCTGTGCAAATATCACACGGTGTACGCGTGGCTGATCCACGAAATGCCAGGCAGCAACTAGCTGAAAAGCTGAGTCTTTCGGATCTAGTAGTGCAGGCCCTACGAAACTAAGACCCTAAATCAAGGATGCTGAACCCAGGTGGAGGTCGATGTAAAGAAAGATATCCAAAATCATGTTGGGGATCCTACTACAATTGAGGCTTAGGGGCTGAGTGTCCTAGCCCGAAAAAGCTTAACATTTCCAACCATGGTGGGATGATGAAAACCCGCCGAGGGTTACTAAGTAGGATATTGGCAGTTCGGCGTTGTTGTTCCCGTGTTTGGATATCATCCACTGGGTTCCTGAGTACTCCCTTGATAATAAGTCTACCCTTTGTCCTACTATTCTGTTTTAATCAAGGAACCCTACTTGCCGGGTATCATGGGGAACTAAAGGTTAACCTTTTTGGGTATATAGGGATTATACAGGGACTATACTACCCAAAAAAGGTTCAAGGTTACCTGCTCTAAGTCTACTACTAGGGAACCCTAAAACAAAAAGGGCAAAAGGGTACGTACGTGGGACTTCTCCTCCTTCTAAGGGCGAATGAGTTGTTGTATTTCGCAGTACGGTTGTCAAACTTAGGTTTAGGGGTTTAGGGTTTAAGTACGGTTGTCAAACTTAGGGTTTCTGGGTTTAGGGTTTAAGTACGGTTGTCAAACTTATGGTTTCTGGGTTTAGGGTTTAAGTACGGTTGTCAAACCTAGGGTTTAGGGTTTAGGGTTTAAGTACGGTTGTCAAACTTAGGGTTCAGGGGCTTAGGGTTCAAAAACTGAGGGTTTCTGGGTTTAGGGTTTAAGCACGGTTGTCAAACTTAGGGTTTAGGGGCTTAGGGTTTAAGTACGGTTGTCAAACTTAGGGTTTAGGGGCTTAGGGTTTAAGTACGGTTTTCAAACTTAGGAGCTGGGGAGCCGAGCCCCCCCAAAAAGGGTTGAGTTATACGGCTGATGAAAGAAATCCTGCATTGCCAAAAGGATCCTAAACTACGGTTCCTTTAAAGGGATCTATAAGGGTACCTTTAAGGGCTTCCTTTAAGGGATCTGCGAAAACGATGGTAATTATGGTACATTCCTTATTGTGAGTAATGCAGGATTTATATCATCAACCGTAGTATGCCATTCGCTACTAACCCTCGGGACGACAATAGCCCGAAAGCCTTAAATAGTATGGTCTTTGGGTCCAAAAGCCTTAAGATATTAGTCCTTCGATCCCCAGGGTTAGTATTACTAAGACCTGCAGTGATGTCGCTGCCACTCCGTGGTCGGCCCCTGTGCAGGCTGGCTTTGTAAATGCTATACCCACGTTTTCTTGCCGGGATATACATGCCCTGCACCGCTGCCCTAAACCCTTTCAGGGTTTTAGGGTGTGCAACCCTTGTCACAAACTAAAGATACAGAAGCTCCCTCACCTGCATCGTGATGCATATGGCGCAAAAGGCAGCCGCTGGCTTCGCTTATAGACTGCCATTGCTACACATGGATCGGGATCTACCATCTCTTTTGCGCGATACAGAAGAAAATCAAAAAAGGATACCTTCCAACCTGCCAGGAATCTGAAAACACAATAGAAACCCGCAAAGGCTGCATGTACCCATATAGCAGATACTTAAGCCTTAAAGGGGTCCCTGTATTCGTGCAAGCACTGTGATGTTGCCCAGTATGACGGGACGAAGATGAGACGACAATGATGACGACGCCGATTTGTGTGGCGATCGTGCCTCGGGCCATACATGTGGGACTTTCCGGAAATTAGGGGTACCTTATTTTGGGGGTCCTTATAATAAGGATCCTACTACTTAGGGCTTAGGGTACTATATTAGGGTCCCATATTTTCGGAAACTCCCATGTAGGTCACAGTGGCGGCACCGACCGTGATCATGATGAGGGGATGGTTCTTATGTCAAGCAACGACGCCGATGATGATGATGACGGTGGTGATGACGATAGCGTGTAGCGATAGTGAGGACTAGCATCGTGACGATGTTGGTGATGACCTGTGACCTTGCTCATGATAGCTGCTTCCATTGAAACTGCTACGACAGTGCTGGAACTCAGTGGCGGTTGTTGCTGTGAGTACCACTGCTGCGGCGGTTAAAGTGAAAGAACATTTTAAACATGCCATGTTACACTCCAACCGCTTCGGATAACACTTGCAATGCAGCATGCATGCCTCCTGGCGATTTCTTCAGGACAGGTTTTTCAGGTTTAGAATTCTGCTGTTCTTGGTGGTGCTCGGGGCGTAGGGTATATAACATTTCAATATAACAACAAAGGGGTGTCTACAGAATATCTTATGCTGAGCTTCATAGGGACAAAATGGGGATACTATTTCCTAAATTTTCTCACCATGCTACCGTGACATTAGTAACTGTGGTCATGGGTAGGATTTACAGTTCAGGGTCGTTTCGCCGCAAGGTGTCGCATAGGTGGTTTGGGGTTTAGGGGTTGAGTGGTTGAGGCTTTGGCGGTTGAGGGCTAACTACAACCTTTTAAACGTGTTCCCCAAGGGTCCAAGTACCTAATGATCATATACTCTCCAAAATCCGAACCTACATAACTACTACCCTAAAACCGAGTACCTAATTATTGGGCCCTTTGGACATTCGGGGGTTAGGCCCCTTTCTACAGAGCTTAACCTCGTTAAATTGCCTCACTTAGAGGATCATGGGACTTACTAAGCAGGTTATAAGTAGGGTTATGAGTGCGGGGTAACTCCATTTAGGGTAGGTATAACCCTGCTTATAACCTACTTACTAAGTCGCCTGGGCCTCTAAGTAGACCTTGTTCCTCTTGGGCGCGGAACGGTGCAGAGCGCGAGGTGAAAGGAATGCCAGGATCGCGCAAGCGGATGGAGGCAATGCAGGGGCCCGAATAGTCAGAAAGGGTTTCGGGCACGGTTTAGGGTTTAGGGTTTAGGGTTTAGGGTTATGAGTATACCTATGATAAACAAACATCGGAACCGTCAGGAATATTTCGGTATGTAGTCATTCCACAATAATTACGCGTGTGCTCTAAATCAAGGTTCCCATTGTGACTAGCCATAGTCTCAAAAGCTCCATGTACCTTCATAGTAGATACTTAGGCCTAGAGTACCTATATAGGGACCCCTCTAGGGGCTTAAGTATCTACTATACAGGTACATAGAGCCTCTGGGAGCGTGCCTGATGCACAGGGGTTCCACGAAACAGAGCCCAAACAGTCTTTGCAACCCCAGCCAAGACGAACTACACACTTAAACCCTACAGGCCCTAAATCCCCTGAACCGCGGGTTTAGGGTTTAGGGTTTTAAGGTTTAGGGTTTAGGGTTTAGGGTTTAGGGTTTTAAGGTTTAGGGTTTAGGGTTTAGGGTTTTAAGGTTTAGGGTTTAGGGTTTAAACCCTAAATAAACCCCCAACAGCCCAAAATCGCAAACTCGAAACCCTGAGACCGAGCAAGCTAAAAACCCCAAACCCCAAATCAAAAGCCAAAGCCTCAAAGGGTTTTCGGCTTGACGGCTTGGCGTTGACGGTCTAAACTTTACCGTGAACCGCTTGAAGCCCGAAAACAGGGTCCCCAAGAAGCCTTTAAGCAAAAATGAGGATAGGGATATCCCATATGAATCCCCTTATAATGAAGCCCAATAAGGTAGGGACATCCCTATAAAAGGCTTATGCTTATGTGCTTTTTTGCGTCCCTAGAAAAGGGGACCCTACCGTAATGCTCCTGGACTCTCGTAGTGAGATGCCAAACCTTAGCCCCTAAAAGCCAGACATCCCATGACCCTCTTAAGAGCCTTAGGGTGAAGCCTAAGCCCTTTAAACACTGAACCCTTAACCCTGAACCCTAAATCCTAAAACCTTTTATAGTAGAAGACAGAAAGTTGGAACATGGCTTTAGGAGGATTAGTGCTAGGATCCCCTCTACTCTACCTTAAGGGTATGAGGACAACGATGTTCCAACTTTCTGGCTTCTACTATAGGAGCCTTAGGCTAAACCCTAAACCTGTGAGTTATGAAAAACCTCAACCTTGTGACTGCGGAGCTTTGCAGATCCGTAGCAGCTACTTTGGTTTGCGAGTCTCCAAAAAGTACCGAATTAAGGAATACATTGAACCCTACTTAAACAAAAGGTGTTTTCGTCAATCAAGGGGTATTCAGGGCGAGCCTCCGAGTCCGCAGTTAGCACTAATTAATGTGACACTCAGGTGTGAACGGCTCGGGGCAAAGGCAGGGGAGACATGGATCCAACGCATTTGGATTCAGGAACCCCCAAATCCTGAAAGGTTTGGTTTTGATTCAGGGTTCCCTAAACCTTTTTTAGCTGTAGGCGGTTGAGCGGGTTCCATCTTACGTCTTTGAGTCCCTGTTGCTGCTAGTCTCTTCTAATAATTCTAATAAGAACACATGGATGTTGCCAGCTAGAACAACTCCGTGACGCAGGGAGGTAGCAATCCCGGAACCATGCATACATACATACATACATACATCCATCCATGCACACATACGAACAAACGTATATACGTCCGTACATATACATACGTACATACATACATAGATGCACACATGCATGCCTACATACATTCATACGCAGGCACATACTTGCGTACATATACATACATACGTACATAAATACATATATGCATGCATACATAAATACATACATACATACATACATGCATACTTACATACTTACTTACACATATATCTATATACACATGCATACATGCGTGCATACACACACATGCATTAATGCATCCATGCATATACGCATCCATGCAGCATACATACTAAGAGGCATACGTGCAGCTATGCGTGCAGACATCATACGCACACAAATATACATGCAGATGCGTACATATGTATGAACAATTATGAACATGTACTCTTCAAGGATATGTGCCCGGCTCTCTTGGTGTCTGCTTGCTCGTGTGTGTGTGTGTAACATATGCCCATCTGCTATGATATACATGTTCGACATTTAATCCTACTCATAACTGCCGCCAGTATTTGTAAAGCTATAGCCACGAATGTTGGCGGAGCATTCGCCGCTGTTGCTGTTCCGTTGGTAGCTGTTGAAGTCTACAACCCCCGAGGCAAAACCTACGAACCCAAAGCTTCTACGCTCCCCCGGCCACGAAACCCTAGCATCCTAGTGTTGATGATGTGAATCCTGCATTACCCATAATAAGGAATATACCATAGTCCCCATGGTTTAGGGTCCTATTAAGGTAATGCAGGGTTTATATCATCAACAGTACCTTACAAGCTCCTGGATCCTAGAACTCTTTTTTCCCATTCCTTCTAGTCGAAACCCGACTCATCAAGTCATGCCCAAGCCCAACGCCCAATATAGGGGCCTTAATAAGTGATTAGAATAGGCTTCTAGGGCCCATTATACTATAAGTATGATACGGAGCCGACAAAATAGTAGAGATAACTATTCAAGCCCCTGTATTAACCGAAACCTCCTCCCTGAAGCCGCCTGGAACCCTCAAAATTCGAAACTCTACACCCTAGGCCCTAGGCTACTTGGAGGGGCAGAGGACTTGCTGAGTAGGGTTATAAGTAGGGTTATAATTGGGGTAGCTCCATTTAGGGTGCTTATAACTCTACTTGTAGCCATTTTTTCTAAGTCCCCTGCCCCTCCAAGTAGGCTAGACCCTTAAAGGCAAAACCCTGAAGCCTAAACCCCAAAGTGGGATGCCCAGTAACCTGAGAATAAAAAAGGGCTTCCTTTTTTGGTATTGGGCAACTTCATAAGGAACCCAGGACTACAAAAAGGGAGTAAGGGTACTACTGGGCATCCTAGCCCCTAATTTTCGGAAACCCTAAACCCTTTATAGAGCCCTTATAGATCCCTTTAAGGAACCCTTATAGATCCCTAAGGGTACTACTGGGCATCCTAGCAAAAGCCTAAAACCCGAACCCGACCCCCTCACAGCTAGACCTCCGCCCCTAGCGCCTAGCCCGGATCTCTGACCAGGGCTCTGCTTGCATGGAGGTGTCCAGTGCCGGGGATACCATAGGGGTTACTTTTGGGAGGGTAAGCTCAGCATGGGGAGGTTTAGGGGGTTTAGGGTCTAGGGGCATAGGGAGGTTTAGGGTTCAGCTGTGATCATAAGGGCTACCATTGACAGGGTCTTCAAAGCCTCTAAGGGGTTGCGAAGCATAGAGTTGAAGGTGTCGGGTTTAAATTAGGGGCATAGGGAGGTTTAGGGTTTAGGGTTCAGGGGTCACCATAAGGGGTACTAATCGCTCGTCTTTTCGGCGTCCTAAGAAGCACTTTCAAGGTTTCCGGATTTGATGATCTCACTGGCTGTAAGGATTTTGATGTGTCCAGGTCCAGTAAACCCTCAACCTTATTATATTATACTATACTATACTATATTATATTATACTATATTATATTATACTATATTATACTTAAATTCCAGGGTTTAGGATCGCGGGTTGCGGGCTCCTGTGAGGGTTCGATTTGTAAGGGATCATGAAGAGCGTAATTAGAATAATTAGAGCCTACCTAGACCCCCCCCAAGCACCCTTCAAAGGGCTCTGATATCTCTCATTGAGAGGTATTTCGGGGCTACACCATAGGGTAGTTGGGAGGTCTGGGCAAAGCTGGCGCGGTTTAGGGTTTTAGATTTCAGGGCATGAGCGGCCAAGATAAGGTAAAAGCCAGAAAGTTGGAATATGATTATCCTGACCCTTCTATGGTAAATCATAGGGTATCCTACCATTAATCCATATTCCAACTTTCTGGAGTTCCCTTTAAGGTTTAAGGTACCCTAAATAGTAGGATCCTTATCATAAGGCCCCAAAGTAAGGGACCCCTAATTTTCGGAAACTCCCATATTGGGTTTGGGTGTTAGGCTTCAGGTTCATGAGAAGACAATTCAGCGGATAATGCATATTGTATGGGCATACACAACAAGACTAGGGTTTCGGGCTATGGCTAAACCAAGATGAATAAGTTTGACAGTTGAGGTGCCCCCGTACGTGCCACTGCACCAGGCAGCAGCGACTTCGCCAACTCCGAAGGGAGAAGCTACGGTGTGCAGCGAAAATTGCCTGTAGACCACCCGCCCGGTGTGTTTAGGGTCTCTTGGCCTCTAAGCTTCTACCCGTATCTACCTTTGTAAGGAACTGTGTATAGAAACCATAGAAAAACACGCAAAAAACAGGTTGTTTCAGCCACAGGTACGCTGCAGGGACTCGGGCTCAGGTTGTACTACGGATGGCCTTATAAAAGAGTACCAACAATAATGCGACTACCGCCCCAAGAGATATCGAAGGTTTAGACTCAAATAATATCATAAGACGGAGGTCAACAGATTCAGCATCGTACCCCAAGCCCCTTTACATCAAGGATGCCTAAAAGTACAACTCGCTAAATGCAAGGTCTCCTGGTCGTTGCAAACGACGAATGCACACACTGTTGCAACATGCTATAAACCCACGACGTATAACGTGAGGCTACCGTTGATGATCTCTTCATTTGTCACGCCCTCACCTTTCATCCCGAGCGATCTAAGCAAGCCCCGCAAAGCCCTAAACGAGGCGTTATTCACAAGCGATCTACGGTAATTTAAGCGCTGACCCGACAATGAGGGATTTGCGTACACAGGCTGCCATCGAATTGTCGCATCCACGAATCAACGACTGTGCTGTGATTCAGAGCACACCGGTCGTGGAGCTTCGCGTTCAGAGAATAGTGTGCATAGCTTCGGTACCCGAGTTTAGGGCTCAGCCTATGTTACATACTACACATTTAGTTTAAAGTTTACACTTTTGAGTTGAATGATCTAACGTAAAACGAAATGAAGTATTGCGACAAGATGATATGTATACATGTATCTGTACGGATATGTATGCATGCATGCGTATACGGATGTATGCATGTATGTATGCATGCATGCATGTATGTGTGTACGCATGTATGTACATATGTATGTGTATATACGTTTCGATGTATAAAGTATATGTCCGTATGTAGCAATAACCACAACATACAGAAAGCAGGCAGCAACAACGATAGTAATAGTAGTACTAGTACAAGAATGAATAACAGTAGGAACGAATAATACAAACACAAAAAGCAAGAATAGTGACAGTAGCAAAGTTAATAGTAATAACAATAGTAAATAATCATAATAATAGTCATAACAGCATGAAGACCAACAATAACGCTGGATATGGTAACGATAATGAAAGCCGTACTAAACAGTAATAACAAAACAAATTTTTGGTGACGATCTCAGTACAAGTATTTCACTAGTATTACCAAGACTACAACTAAAAGTTAGATGAAAAGAATAATGATAGCAATTCGAAAGAAGAAGACAATAGCAATAAATCTGTTCATAATGACAAAACAGCAATCACAGTAGCATCAATAGTGATGGGAATAAACAAACTTAGGTGTGTATAAATGCAATTATCATCACCAACGTCATTATCACCAGCATTGCCACTGTCTTTGTTGTTGCTGTTACCACTACTCTTATTATCATTCTTGTTCTTGTCCAGTCTCATCCTGATTGCTATTATTCCTATTCTTGCTCTTACTGTATATCATATTCTACCTTATACAATATGACATGCTACATGTTACACATACTCTATTACCTGTTGTCTGTTTGCATATTTGTTTGGAAGTAGCCGGCTGTATCTGTTGAAAACCTTGCGCTCAACCACTGGACAAGCCCCTGACTGAAACAGGAAACACGAGATGTTGCAAGGGCAATCCTAGCAAACCTCCCGGTAGCAGTCGTAGAAGTAGTCGTAGTGGCGGTAGCAGCAGCAATCGGCAGGAGCATCAGGAACAGCAGCAGCAGTTTGAGTAGCAGTGTCACTAGTATCCGTCGGAGCAGTACTAGGAGCAGTAGCAGTAGTTAGTAGCAAGCGTGGTAACGGTCACACTAGCTCAGGGATCACGCCACCACCACCACCACCACCACCACCACCACCACCACCACCCACCACGACCACTACTACTGCGAAGGCGAAGGGGCGACGAGGAAGAAACAAAACACAAAACTGACTTTGGTCTCCAGTAGTATCATTGTCTTGACAATGCCGCAGTGTTGTACATACATGCAAGTAAATACGTATGGGTGTCTATATATGTACGTTTTTGGTATTTCTTTACTTGTGTATATATGTATGTACATATACATACAGAGAGAGAGTTTGCATATTTATGCATCTGCTTCTGTAAGCTTCTGATCGTGGTACCATTATGGTCCCATGCTAATTACTGTATATTACTGGCAGCCACAACAAGTCAAGCAAACATGATGCTGCCCTTTCAACGATAAGTCTTCTCGGGTTCTGGGTTCCACTATGGATCTAAAAGTGTGAGATTCGGGAAAACTGCTGCCGCTCGGCGGTAGCATGCTGCAGACCATTGTCGAGGATCAACCTCCAAAGCCAAGCCAGGCACCCTGAATTCCAAGGAAAGCTAGGCCGAAACCCCAGCCCTGAACCCTAAAGCCCCACATCCTAAGCCCTAAAGCTTTGTCAGTATCAAGGGTTACAGTCAACCCCATAAAGTTGGAAACCGGATACAGGCCAAATAGTGCTGGGACTCCCTATACATTACTCTTAAGGATCGAGGCTATGGGGTTTTTTCAACTTTTGGGCTTCTCCTACACTTAAATCATACGGTTGATAATATAAATCCTGCCTTACCTTAAGGACCCTAAACTATGGGAACTATGGTATATACTCCTTATATTAAATAGCTTTGGGGACCCGACGTTCAAGCCCTTTCGTCTCAGCCCTCGTAGCAAAGCTTCAAGATTTATCCAGAAGCCACTGCCTCTGCCATGTTTGGGCCTTCCGGGGTTCGGAGTTTTCTACCCAGACCCCCAGGGAGGATCTAGAAAGTAGATCCCCTAATTTAGGGCCCTATACTACTAAGGGTCCTTTACAGGAACCCCCATTAAGGGATCTACTTTCTGGATCCTCCCGGGGGTCTGGGACAATAATAAAGGTACCCTTTTTCCTGGTATTCAGTTTCAGTGAAGGGATCCTAACACAGAAAGGGCAAACGGGTAAATAGCCCGAAAGCCTTATGTGGTCTTCTGGGCCCAGAAGCCTTAGTATGTGAGTCCTTAGATCCCTAGGGTAAAAAAGCTTACAGGGAACTCCAGAAAGTTGGAATATGGATTAATGGTAGGATCCCCGATAATTTACCTTAAAGGGGTTACGATAATGATATTCCAACTTTCTGGCTTCTACTGTAGTTCTATAATGGTGTTCGCTTCAACAGGCTGAGAACTAAGAAGCGCAAGCTCTGCCGACTCAAAGTCGAAAACTCTTCAATCCACAGGACTTAGGGCTTTCGGGTTTAGGAATCTAGGGATTATATTCGAGATTTAAGATTCAGGTTTTAGGGTTCAGGGTTTCGGGTTTAGGAATCTAGGGATTGTATTCGAGATTTAAGATTCAGGTTTTAGGGTTCAGAGTTTCGGGTTTAGGAAACAAGAAATAAGATTTAGGGTTTGGGACGTACGGTTTGGGGTTGAGGCAGTTCTACTTAAAGGACCGTAGGACTTAGCAACCCCGACCACAAGATATGCCAGCAAAAAATAGATTTACAGCCACAAGTAAGGTCTTCAACCCTAAACCCCAAAAAACCTTAAACCCTAAACCCAGGTCTTCAACCCTGAACCCCGAAACGCCCTATACCTTTACTTACCAAGTCGCTTGATCCTCCCAGCAGTTTCGGCTTTAAGGTCTACAGGGAACTGCAGAAAGTTGGAATATGGTTTCAGGGTAGGATACCCTATAATTTACCATAAAGGGTTTAGGTTAATCGTATTCCAACTTTCTGGCGTTTACCTTATAGGTTTTGCCTTGGGTTGAGCCTTCGAAACCTAGCCCTGGGGATCAAAATAGCCCAAAAGCCGTACATAGTATGGTCTTTGGGCCCAAGAGCCTTAATATATGAGTCCTTAGAGCCCTAGGGTAAGCCTTACCTGGATCCCCAGAGTATGTATGTAGAATTATAACCTTTTGGAGGTGTTGCGCCCTTATGTTACCCACTTTGGATGGTTGACGTACAGGTTGGCGCTAAGGACTGGGGTCCATTCTATTACAACAATTATAATAAGCAAGGAACTTTTCACAGGGATACTATGACTAATCATTCCGAGCCCCAGAATGGGCGTCAAACCGTCTTTCCTAACTTCGGAAATTCAACACGTTTATAAAAAAAACCTGTACACAGACTTTTGATTAACGAGCGCCTGAACTGCAGTACCATAATGGGTCCCTCATAAGTAATATCGGTAACTTCAGAATTCGGGAACCCGTAAAAGGAGCTCAATTCGTATGAATACTCCCGCGGTTTCGCAAGCTCCCTAAACCCTAAAAGCAAAACCCAAAACCCAAACCTTCAAGCCTAAACCCTAGGGTTTAGGGTTTAGGGTTTAAATTCCAAACCCTAAACCCCAAACCCTATGCCTTGGCTTCGGAAGTTGGTGATTTCATCCACAAAGCTTCTCACATTTCAACCAAGGATTCCTCGTCGTCTTCCTCGGGCTCTTGGCTTAAGTTTTGGGGCTTGCAGGTTAAGGGTTTAAGGCTTAACATGTAGGGGTTTAAGTCCTTTTGGGTTTAGGGCTTGGGGCTTAAGGCTTTTGGTTTAGGGGTAGGGCGCGATATGGGGCGGGTTGGGGTGTAGAGGCTTAGGGATTCGGGGCCTGGGTTTGTCTTGGGGGCCCTTTATAGGGTTTATGGGCTCTAGATTTAAGGTTTGGCGCTGTAGTGGTTTAGGGTTCGCAGGTTAATGGCTTTGGGTTAGGGGTTTGGGGTTCAGGCTCCATGCAACGACCTACTTTCTTACGGCGCGATGCAAAACGTGCGTGTTTTGGTACGATGAAACACAGCCTGCCGTTCACCAGCCCAGCCCCCCGTAGCGAATAGGGTTGAAAGTTTAGGGTTTAGGGTTGCTTTCGATAGATCAGACTTCGATTCGATCGTGTGGGATGGCAATGGATGGTTGTCAAAATTATGGTCCCTTTTTGGTTCCCTGAATAAAGGGGACCCTAACTATGACAACCACCCCTATGGGATGGAAGTGCCCTAAACCCTAAACACAGGTTTGGGTGGGTCGGCCGCAACGGCGTTCGGGGACTGTGGGGGATGGTCCTGCGCAGGTCGGCTTTATTGCCCTAAGGGTCCATGTACCCAACAAGGGATCCTTTAAGGGATTACTATAAGGGTACCAGAAGGGTTTGGGGAGATTTTGGGTATATAAGGGTCCATGTAGCCAAATAGTATATACTCTGGCCTGAAAGTATTTAGGTACTTTAGAGCCAAAGTATCTACTATTTGGGCACATGGACCGTTAGGGTTGCTGCAAGGCACCGTGCACTCGATTCTTTGTGGTTCAGGGCTTCGGACATTTTAGGTTCAGGAATCAGGGTCTGCAGTTTAGATTCTTTGAGTATATAGGTTTAGGAGTTTAGGGTCTAGGGTTTAAGGTTTAGGGTTTTTGAAGTATGTGTGGTTTTGAAGAACTTCCAAGGTCGCAGAACGTGATCGCAACAAGATCCACAAACCCTGAGACTGAAAACCCTGAACCCCTACACTGCCCCGCACATGAAAACGAAACGTCCTTTAACAAAGAAAACAAAGCCCGACACCTTACAATCCAAAGCCCTAAGCCCTACCTTTACCACCGAAAACCTAACTTGTACAGGAATTCTACCTCAACCCTGTGCCCTTAACCCCAAACCGACTAAACCCTGCACCTCTGCAACGCACACCCCTGTAAACCATACACCCAAAGCCGGAGCCCTAAGCCCAAAGCCCTCAAAGGAACCCAAAACCCTTAACAGTGCGCAAAGTCCTTCGCCCTAAACCCTTATAACTTATAGAAACCTTACGATATGTCCCGCAAGGGTACTCCAACTAAAGCCCTACTTAAAGGATCATCGAACTTAGTATCTACGGTTACCAGCACGGTACCAATACTTATATGGGGGTTTCCGAAAATAGGGGACCTTAATATAGTACCCTAAATAGTAGGATCCTTATTATAAGGACCCGCAAATAAGGTACCCCTCATTTTCGGAAACTCCCATATCAAATTGAGGTGCTTGTAGCCGTACTTACGAAGTCCAAGGATCCTCTAAGTAAGGGAACTCGAAGCCCAAAACCCTTCAAGAACCCGTCTATGTCCCTTAAGGGAGCCCTAATGACGCCCTGCACACAGAAACTCCAACATCCAAAAATTACGGAATATGCCCTGATTGTTGGGGTGTTGGGGTGTTGGGGCCCTACCCTAAACCCTAAACCCTGCTTGAAGGTACCTTTTTGGGAGTCTAATTCCCTTTTAAGGAGCCCTTTAAGGAACCTTAGTTACTAAGTCAAAACCCTAAACCCTAAACCCCACACCGTCGTCCGAGCCCTAACAGGAACCCTTGTAGAAACTCTTAAAACAAACCTCATAACGGTACCCTAAAGCCCAACAGAGCCGCCAAAACCACTAAACCCTAAAACCACCGAAATACCCTAAAAATAGCAAAATACCCTAAAACCCCAAAATACCCTAACCACCCCCACCAAAAAAAAATGCACCCAAAAAGCCTAAAACCCAAAAACCCCACCGTCCGAGACCGAGATGCTCTGGCGACCTCTTGAGGAGGAAAGGCGACCGGGCTCGGTACGCCGCTGTCGACGGGGCTCTCCGAGGTTGCCGAAACCCTGCGGAGCGTCTCTTTTTGAGGGGCTTAAGGATTTAGGGTTTAAGGTCTAGGGCTTCAGGTTTAGGGTTTAGGGCTTAGGGTTTAGGGCTTAAGGTTTAAGCTTTAGGGTTGAGGGTTTAGGGGTCTCTTTTTGTTCTGGTTTGGGGGTTGGAGGTTTAAGGTTTCGGCGTCTCTTTTTGATGGTTTACCCTACGGCTCCTAAGAGGGTCATGGGCTTCGTGGGCGAGGGTTTGGGCTGAGGTTTGGGATCTCACTACGAGGCTCCAGGAGCATTAGGGTAGGGTTTAGGGTTTAAGGTTTAGGGGTCTGGATTGTCTGGTTTTAGGTTTTAAGGTTCAGGGTTTCGGCGCGTTTGTTTGAAGGGGGGAAGGGGTTTAGTTATTTGTTATTACGTGGGGGTTCAGGGTTTAGGGAGATTGGGGATGGCTTAAGGTTCTTGGGGTTTAGTGGTGTTTTGTTGTCAAGGGGGGTGGGTTTGGGATTTAGGGTCGCTTAGGGCCGAGAAGGGTCCAACAAGGGCTGTAGAATGCAAGGCCCTTACCTGCAGGGTTTTGGGGTACGTAAAGGATCATGCAACTTAGTAACTAAAGTTATTGTTGGTGTAGTTATACTTATGCTTATTTAGAACCCCAGTTAAGGTGCTTGTAACCATACTTACTAAGTCCCATGACCCTCCCATTCTAGAACTCTTATAGATCCCTTTAAGGTTCCCTTTAAGGAGCCCTTTAAGGAACCATACTTACTAAGTCCCATGATCCTCCAAAAATGCTATGATATCTTACATGGAGCCTGTAAAGGCAGTGCGCGAGAATGCATAGCGATCTCAAGAGGCACGTTGGCTGGTTGAGAGAACGGCATATACAAATATATATATATATATATATATATATATATGTGTGTGTGTGTGTACATATATATATATATATGTGTGTATATACATATATATATACTATAGGGGCCTAAATATTTACCAACACTCTTTTGGGGGTTCCTTATCGGAATCATAGGATGATGGGCCCCAAAACCCCGTTCTAATTGCTAACGCCCCTGCATTAGATACATAGACCCGGCACGGATTAAACATCAGAAGGAACCATAGGCTTCTGTCCGACTCAATAGTGCTAATCCTAGAGAACCTCCAAAAATTCCAGCTTAAGGAACGCATAAGGAAAATGTGGGAATTACAGGTTGGCAGGAAATACGGAATACATGGTAAATAGGAAGCCAGCTGGGAAAAATAGTAATAAGCTAGGAAAAAACAGTAGGAACGACATAGGAAAACACAATGTAAACCTGTGAATAACATACAGACAGACAGGAATACCACAGGTGAAAATTGTGGAAACATGTGAAACCTGGGCAAGAACATGGGAAAATTAGAACATGCAGGGCCACAGGGTGGAAATGGACGTGCCGGTATTTATTTTTCACATTTTTTCTCCGATTTTACCTATTGCAAAAACACACAGGATTCCTATGTGCTTCTATGGAAGTCCTATTTCAGGGGCACTGTCGATCTGAAAGTTAGGACAAAAGTCGGACATAACCCTAAGGAATAGTAGGGGGGACGGGTGCGGGGTTCGGGTTTCAGGCTTTGGATTTAGTCAGGGGGTTTAAGGCGTATTTGGGTTTGTTTGGAATGGGAAGCGCTGTCATGGATGTGGGTTTAGGGCTCTGACTAATTTCACATCACGGGATAGTTTGAGTTTGGCAAAACGGCCGCTCGAAAAGGTTAGGGGTGACAGGGCTTGCGGTTTTCACATTTATTCGTATTCTAGACGGTAAACCCTGACGAACAAACCCCCGCTGCTTGTCTCTCCGCAGCAGCGATGCGTTCCTTTAGTTTCCCATTGAGCTGATCTTGGATCCCCAACAAGCGTGGTATTGATGATGATTGTCAGACTAGTGCCTTCCGGCAAGGGCCTTAATCAGCATCGTAATCCTGATTAAGGGCGGGTGTTTATGCATCAGGGTTTCTACAGGCTAAGCTTACAGGACACACTAAATCCTAAGCCCTCCCTTTAAAGAAGGAAGATGCCTTTAAGCTTGTAAACTGTATGTGTACATGTATACATCTTCTCTTCTACAATAATTTGAATGAGATTCACTGATTAGTCGTGATTCTTCAAGAACTAGAACAAAGCCTTTTGAAGAGCTGAGCCACGGGCTCGTTTGCAATTTTAGGAACTCGTCAGAACAGGGTTTTGGGATAAGAGAATATATGCGACAATAGCTAGGTTCCGGAGTAGCCTCCAACAAAATAAGGGTGCCCCGTTTTCCTCCTATTCGGCTTTAGTAAGGGGACCCTGAAATAAAAAGGGGGACAGGGTCTGTGCTACTCAGGAGCCCAAACAATTTGGCATTACTAGCTCTACTTGCGACCTAACTCCGAAATCCTGATGGCCTAAACTTTCGAAACCACGGCTAAGTTCTAAATCCATCATTAACCCCTTACTACAGCCCTTGCAAGAAAGCCTTGTAGATCCTTATATAAGGTTTGTTTCGGATTAACAGGTTTTAGGGTTCCGGGTTTTGGGTTGAAAGAACCCGAATTCTGCTGCCTCTCCGTCAGTGAGATTCTTCTAGCAGGAGTAGGTGTCGAGCCGCTCCTGCTTGGAGGCTCGTGGGCTTAGTCAGTACGGTTGTAAGTTAATTGGGGCGATGCTTAATGTATCTAAAGAATACTTCAAACTACCTTAACTACCTGACTTGGGACCATAATGTATCTAAGAAACTTAAAACTTGACTTCCACTATGTACCCTTGCTCGATGATTATGAGCAATTGCGCAGAACTTACGATACGTACAGATTGCCCCATTTCCATGGGCATCAAAATAGCCTAAAGGTCTTACACAGTATAGTCTTTGGGCCCAATAGCCTTAATGTATGAGTCCTTCAAGCCCTAAACCCTATAGACCCCTTTCAAGGACCCCTGATAGATCCCTTTAAAGGAACCCTAAACTATATATGAATCCTTAGAGCCCTAGGGGCTTTTAACCCGAGTTACGCGATCCCATGGTGCGTTCAGCCGCCTTGGGGGGCTTTGGGATCGTCGAGCTAAGGATCATGGGACTTAGTAATTAGGGATCCTGAAAAGGATCCTTTTAAGGGATCCATAAGGATTCTATAAGGGGGGTGTGCTTAACGGATCATGGGACTTAGTAAGTAAGGTTATTGAACTTACTGATAACCCCAGTTAAGGTGCTTGCAACCATACTTACTAAGTCCCATGATCCTCCAAGTAGGGTTTAAGGCTTAGGGGAGATGCTACAACGACTAAAAGGGTTACCATGTGGGGTATTTTGCGGGATGACTCGTGTTTAAGGTTTCTGGGCCTTGGGGCTAGTCTAAAGTGTTTCAGTGTCCCCATATCTATCATACACTATACTAGCCTACAGAACTACTGATTACCCCAAACCGAAAATACCGGTCTCCAATTGCTCATATACTAGGGCTTTTGGGCCTACTCTATAAGGCTTTTGGGCTATTTTGATCTCCAGGGGTTTAGGGTTTACCTGATTATGGAGTCATCCTTCAGACCACATGGGCTTGAAGACCAAAACTTTTTCCTTCACCCCCAAGGGTCAAAAGGACTCAACAGTGAGGTCCTTGGGTTTAGGGTAACAGTGATGTAGGTTAGGATTTTGGAGAGTATATGATTATTCGGTACTTGGATCCTTGGGGTAATAACAAAAAGAAGGGATGAAGCACATCTTAACCGTGGCACTCGCTTCTTATGTAGCCGGGCCGAATAGGCCCAGCGGGGGTAGTTGACAAAGGGTTTGGTTGTTGCGCTTTCTTCACGAGGTTCCCAAAAACTCCACCCAAAGCCCTGAAATCATGTTAGGATTTCTGTTGTAGCTTTAGGGATATTCCTTAATTGAAAGGCATTAATTAGGATTCCTATTTAGCTTTAGGGATATTCCTTAATGCAAGGGCTTTGGAGGCTCTGGGTTCGAAACAAACACCTGGCTGTCTTCTGGACCCCTCCTAAAAGTTTAACTTTTAGCCTCCATATTATATACTTCATATAGAAGCCCAAGAAGCTAAAGTCCTAAGACCCAACCAGAAGAACACCCCAAGAACAGACCCTGGAGGGACTCGGAGCTTTAGCTTTCTGGCTTCGCGCCGCCCTTTCGATAACTTAGGGGCTGAATACCCCAGCCCCTGGGCCTTCATTAGGGTTCTATAAGGGGTTGCTTTAAAGGGATCTATAGGGGATCTATATATACTATAAAGGGTACTATAAGGGGTTTAGGGTCAGGCTTAATGTAGGAACCTGCTTAAGAAACCGGGGGGCCTTTGTTAGGGTTCCTTATATGAATCCTACTACTTTGGGGTTATAGGCGCAGGGTTTCTTGATCAGGGTCCTACATTAAACCATTAAGATTCTAAGCGGTCCTAAGGTCCTGAAGCTTGAACACCCTCACCCCCAAACCCTAAATCTATCGAGCCTCAACTCCGAACTCCAAGCGTCCTCTTGCAAAAGCAGGCTTTGGTAAGGCTCGGGTAAAAGAGGTAGATATCCACGAGGAAGAGGACACCTCACGGCAGATGCGGCTTAGGATGTCATGATTAAGGCTCGGGGTTTATAGGACCCCAAAAAGGCACATAAGCAAAAATTAAGATTGACTGAAAGATAGGGATATCCCATATAACCCCCCTCATAATGAAGCGAATCAAGGGGGGGATATCCCTATAAAATGCTTATGCTTATTTCCTTCTTGGGTCCCAGAGTTTAGGGATTGCGGCGAACCCTAAACTAAACCCTAAACCCGGCCACGCTTGGCCACGGTGCCCAAAGAAAAAGGTATGGGAGTTTCCGAAAATTAGGGGTACCTTATTCTGGCGTCCTAATAATAAGGGTCCTAGTAGTTAGGGTACTATATTAAGGTCGCGTTTTTTTCGGAAACTCCCGTATAGAGCTTCGATTTCACACGCCCCAAGGCTACTGTACCTATGTACTTGGAGGAGCAGGGGACTTAGTAAGTAGGGTTATAAGTAGGGCAAACATTGGGGTAACTCCATTTAGGGTACTTATAGCTCTACTTATAACCTACTTACTATACCCCCTGCAAGTAGTCTTTTGAAGTCTCTACATAGGCCTTAAAGTACTTATACAGGAACTCCCTTAAGGCCTAGGTATACCTAAGTTTAGGTTGTAGGGCTGAATTTAAGACCCTCGAGTAGGAAGTACCATTTATACCCAAAACAGGGTCGGACGAGGGATTTCGAGAGCTTATGGCGCGGAGCAGAGGGGCCCGAACAGTTAGCTTCATTCCTGCCTGTGCTCAACGGGTCCTTAGTATCTACAGTATAGAAAACTGGGTTTCAATAGTAGGACTTGCAATTATGGTTTGAGGATAATTTTTAATTGTAAGCACATCTGACCAGTAGGGATAAGTTAGAGTAGGATTTAGGGATTCAGGGGTTTAGGGGTTTAGTGTGTGCGGTTTTGGTTGTTGGGGCTTCGCGTTTAGGTTTTACGATTTGGGGGGGTGCTTTATGAACGTGCCTGTTCCAGACGGCTCAACGGTCTAGTATAGGGGCCTTCACAATTACAGTAGAAGCCCAAAAGTTGGAAACACAATAGCCTCAATCCTTAAGAGTAATGTAGACGGAATCCCAGCACTATTTGGCCTTTATCCGGTTTCCAACTTTCTGGGGTTTACTGTAGCATAGGGTGGTGGTGCACATCATACTATAAGTATATCATCGTGAACCCTGAAAACCGTATAAGTAACACATGAGCGAGGCTCCTCTATCAAAACCCTGTCCGGGTTTCTAGAGTAAAAAGGGCTCGTCTGCAGAGGGGGTTCAATGTCAAGGGATTTTTGGGGCTCTACGAGGGTTCCTGAGAATGGGTCTGAAACAAGGATACCTGACTTGAGATCTACTAAGGACCCTCATTATGGCTTCTTTACGTTTTAATATGTTAGGGACCGAATTCAATAGTGTTAGGGTTTTTGGCCGTGTTCTTCGGGCTTGATGGTTTCAAGTTTTTTTGGATACTCACCACCTATCCTCATGGCCCCTTCCGACCTTTGTGTGCAGGCCCCAAGCCCTTATTACACTTAACTCAGGTTCTTCAACAAGTCAGGGGTTAAGACAGCAGGGAATCTGGGAATATTTGGGGGTTTAGCGCTTCTCGGATTCCGTCCTAGGGTGCCGGATGTCAGGCAAAGGCTTTAGAAACGGAAGCACCCCTGAATGACTGAACCCTTAACGCTGAATCCTAAACTGAAAAGGCCTAAGCCGATACATAAGCTCCAAACGGCCCTAAACCCTACCTGTATCCCCAAACCCTACAAAATAGTAGGCTACGACCCCTTACTTGTAGACCCTGACCCCTAAAACAGTAGGTTTTTGGATCCCCCGGTATAAACCCCGTACCTTGCAGAAATCCCAAACCCGAGACGTTTGTGACCCAGGCCGGTAAGGCCTAGACGGCCCTAAACCCTTAAGACTGAATCGTAAACTACCTTTAAGGCTGAAACCTAAACTGAAAAGCCCTAAGCCGCCCCAACCCACAAACCCTAAACCATACTTCTTCCGGATCCAAGAATCCGAGAGTCACGGCCGGGAGGTAGCTATTCTCGTCCGTCATGAACATGCTCACGCTAAAGGGGAACCAGAGCATCCTGGGTTCTTGTTAAGGAGGTCAGTTCAACTTACCATAATAAGGAAAACATATTAGATGATATCGAACCTTCATTATTGTGGCAACTTAAACCTTAAAGCCGTAAATAGATCCCTAAAAGGAGCCCTTGTAGATCCTTTTTATGGCAACTTAACCTCAGCTCCTTAGGAAAGAGCCAAGCATCAGGCACATCAGCGTTTCGAAGCATGCCTCAGGGCTCTGAGGGTTTACTGAAAGGATCATGGGACTTAGTAACTATGGTTATTATTGGGGTAACTGTACTTATAGTTACTTATAACCCAATTAAGGGGCTTATAACCGTAGTTACGAAGTCCCATGATCCTCCATTATAGAACCCTTCTGGATCCCTTTCAGGAACCCTATTATAGAACCCAACAGTGCCCTTAAAAAGGAACCCTAAACCATAGCTACTAAGTCCCATGATCCTCCAAGTAGGAGCTTTGGGAGCTCAGGGTAGGAGCTTCGGGGGCTTGCTCTTAAGGTTTAGGGTTTAGGGTTTAGGCTTCAGGGTTTGGGGTTCAGGGTTCAGGATTTAGGGTTTAGGGTTTAGGGTTCAGGGTTTAGGGTTTAGGGTCCAGGGTTTAGGGTTCAGGGTTTAGGGTTTAGGGTTTAGGGTTCAGGGTTCAGGGTTTAGGGTTTAGGGTTCAGGGCATAGGGTATAGGCTCCAGGATTTAGTGTTCAGGGTAGAGGGTTTAGGGTCACCTTGGAGTCGTGGTGTTGATAAGATGCCATGATCCCGAGCTGTGATTGTCGTTCCCGTTCTTTCAGCGAATTTTGCTCAGTACGGTTGCGACCTTGCCAGTCAGAACCATTTTCGGCTTTCACAGTTCGTGCTGATAGAACTTCTGGCAACAGTAGTAGTAGTAGTAGTAGTAGTAGTAGTAGTAGTAGTAGTAGTAGCAGCAGCAGTAGTAGCTGCAGTAGTAGCAGCAGCAGGAGCAGCAGTATCAGGAGCAGGAGCAGGAGCAGGAGCAGGAGCAGGAGCAGCAGGGAGGAGTAGTAGCAGTAGAAGTAGTAGAAGTAGTAGTAGTAGTAGTAGTAGCAGCAGCAGCAGTAGTAGTAGTAGCTGCTGGAGGTGAGGCAGAGCAGCTGCAGCAGCAGCAGCAGCAGCAGCAGCAGCAGCAGCAAATGTGTTGGATCATACGCCCAAGCGCTAGACCTTCAACCCTACTTTGTAAACGGTCGGAACCTAAATCCTAGGACCGCAGACCCTAAATGGTCTAAAATAGGGGGGCCATAACATTCAAGATCCCTGAAAGCCCCCCCTATACTGGGTTGTGCTTTAAACCCTTTGAAAATTATATCTGAATAGGTTCCCTGTATAAGGAAATAAGGGAAATTAAAAATTATCCCAAAGCACAACCCAGTATATGCAGATCCCTTCAAAAGGGAACCCTTTGAAGGAACCCTATTCTAACTATTAAGACCCCCCTAGAGGCTCCTCATTAGATACTACCATCATGGAACTAGGTACCTAAAACCATAACAAGGATGGTCTTCTGGGACGAAATTCCACAATGGCAGTATATGAAGAGCCTCATACCCTAAACCTTATATACCCTAAACCCTATAGAACTCCTACAGGAACCCTTAACGGGTCCCTTAAAGTAGCCCATAATGGTAGTATATGAGAAGCCTCATACCCTATATACCCTAAACCCTATAGAACCCTTAAAGGAACCCACAATGGTCGTATATGATAGGGCCCCAAAAAAGCACATAAGCAAACATTAGGATAGGGATATCCCATATAAATCCCCTTATAATGAAGCCCAATAAGGTAGGGATATCCCCACAAAATGCTTATGCTTCTGTGCTTTTTGGGCCCCTACTATGAGGAGCCGATGAGCATTATGTTATCACGAGAAGTCGTGGCACCTGCCCACAGGCCAAGAGAATTGGATTGAAGCAACTGGCCAGGTCTACTCCGGCTTTGCCGATAAGCACCTTTGCCAAGGTTCAGGGTTTTGGGTTTAGGTTTAGGGATTAGGGATCAGGGTTTAGGGACTTTGTTGGTGTTGGCTTCAAAGGCTTGGCTGCAGTGCTTGGACAAACAGGCCTTGCTGAGGCTTCGGGGTAAGTCAGCTCACGTGAGGGATGTTGTGAAAACAGGGTTTGGGTCGAGAGTTTGGGGCTGTCCAGGTTTGGCTGGGTTTTTCTGTCAGCGTCTCCCAAAACCACTAATGTGAGCGTTGAAGCAGAAATTAAAAAACATTCCGTCGTTGCCAAAGCTTTGAATGTCCAAGCATTCTTGCTTAAGAAGCATTTAGCTTTGGGCTGTGGCTTGAGGGTTGTAACATAGGGACTGCAAGAGCTTCTCAATAGGGTCGTGGTTCACTTATAATACGAAAACGTTAAAGAACAATCTTACTAATTGTTTTAGGCGCCTGACTTCAAGCATATTGTAACCCTGACTTATAGTTACGCTTAAAATTCTTAAAAGAGCCCTTAGCCCTGAACCCTAAAAGCCTGAAACCGTAAAGCACGAAACCCTAACACCCTAGAACCTTAAACCCAAAATGCCCCAAAACCTTGAAGCCCCAAACCCTAAACCATGAAAGCCCAGAAACCCTAAACCGGAAACCCCCTAAACCGGAAACCCCTTGTTGATGCCAAAAGCTTTCGGTTCGGGCCTTCAGGACGTAGGGGCTTTGAGGACTCAAAAAAGGGAGTTTCCGAAAATTAGGGGTACCTTGTTTTGGGCTCCTTATAATAAGGATCCTACTATTTAGGGTACTATATTAGGGTCCCCTATTTTCGGAAACTCCCATATAATGACACTACTTGGAGGGGCAGGGGACTTAGTAAGTAGGTTATATGTAGAGTTATAAGTACCCTAAATGGAGTTACGCCAAAAAACCCTACATATGATCTACTCACTATTTCCCCTGACCCTCCAAGTATAGTTTAGGGCTTAGCGTTTAGGTACTATGCCCGGTATACTACAATCATAAAAAAGGAACCCCCCAACAGCATAGGTACCGATTTAAGGCCATATACTACTTGTGGAAGGGGATCCCTGCCTAAAACCCTAAACCCTAAACCATTGTGGAAGGGGATTCCTTTCCTGAAAACCCTACTATAGATCCATTATAGTAACCCTTATAGACCCCTTTGACAAAGGAACCCTAGGTTAATCGCGGAAGGGATCCCTTTACTAGAGAATCAAAAGCTCAACACCAGCCCTTGGCATTCGTGGCCCAAAGTTTACTAGGGTTTAGGGTTTAGGATTTCAAAATCAACAACAAGCCAAAGGAAAGCAGGAATTCGATCATCTAAGTTTGTGGTTTGAGATATTAGGGCTCCTTTACTGGCTTCTTTTCCAAGTTTTAGGATTTATGGTGTTTGGGGTAATGTAGGAACCTGACTCAGAAACCCTGAGCCTGTAACCCCAAAATAGTAGGATTCATAGAAGGAGCCCTAGTTAAAGGCCCAAGATTTCTTAATCAGGTTCCTACCGGGTTTCCGAAAATAGGGGACCCTAATCTAGCACCCTAAATAGTAGGATCCTTATTATAAGGACACCAAAATAAAGTACCCCAAATTTTTGGAAACTCCCACATTAGGAACTTCGGTCGAGGCTTGTGGTTTGAGATTTCAGGTTGCAGGGTTGGGGTCGAAAAGGTATACTTGGAGGGGCAGGGGACTTAGTAAGTAGGTTAGAAGTAGGGTTATAATTGGGGTAACTCCATTCGTCGTGCATATAACTCTACTTATAACCTACTTACTAAGTCCCTGCCCCTCCAGTAGGGTAGAAAGTTTGGGGGTTTTAAGGTCTAGTGTGTAGCGTTGCGGGTTTATGGTACAAGGCTTCGTTTTTAAGGTTTTAGGGTCTAGGGTTCGTGGCTTCGGCTTTCGGATTCAAGGTTTCAGGTTTAAGGGTTTTGGGTGCAGGATGTAAGGCTTGGGGTTGTGAGGCTTTGGGCTGGGTTGGAGGATTAAGGGTTAAGATTCAGGGCTTAAGGTCATACTGCGGATGATCTAAATCCTGCATTACCTTAAGGACCCGAAACTATGGGAATTATATTATATTCCCTATTATGGGTAATGCAGGATTTTTATCATCAGCCGTAGTATACAACCCCCGTGGATACGAATTGAGGCCCTGAATCACCCCCCGCCCTACAGACGGTGGCATTCCGGGGAACACTGACGTGCAGCATGCAGAGGACAAGCAGGATCAAGTAGACCTGCCAGAAGTCTTGCTGTGGGCTATACGAAAAGCTACCATGGCGATCAAAATAGCCCAAAAGCCTGGTATAGTATGGTCTATGCGCCCAAAAGCCTTAATGTATGAGTCCTTAGAGCCCCAGGGGGAGCGGCAGATTGTCTGCTCGAATGCTTCATTGTAGCTCTCCGTGTGGCTTAAGCTAGAAACATAAAAATAATAATGAAAGTTCCTACTATAGAAACCCTACTGTCTACTACGTAGGTACTTAAGGCCTTTTGACCCTGCCGTGGAATAGTGGCGCCCTGTTTAGCGATTTGGGCTTTAGGGTTGTGCCCTTGGCCGCTCAACGTAGGAGCTGTCATCGTCGGCTGGCGGAGTTCATGTGGAGTAAGGAAACACTGCGCGTCTCATGCATCCGTTCCATGCCTCGATCAGATACACCTTCGAACATGTTTGAACGACGGTAACCATATCGTATAATGCTGAGCTGAATAAACTGAAGATCCATGGTGCATAGAATAAGGATCCTAGTTTTAGGCTATGAGGGCCCCCTTCTTCGGACCCTCCCAATTCAAAGCACTTACAAAAGCATAACTAGAGCAGGGTGTTGGGGCCTCCACTCGTATATTCACATAGCAACTGTTAGGTTTAGGGCTTAGTGCTATGGCCATCTCATGTCTAACCATTTCCTCGAACCTGAAGAACCTTACGCTCTGAACACCAACCCTAAGGGTCCAAAGGACCTAATAATCAGGTACTTGGGTTTAGGGTAGTAGGTTTGTAGGTTACCATTTCGGAGAGTATATGATTACGGCTGATGGTATAAATCCTGCATTACCTTAAGGACCCGAAACTATGGGAATTATGGTATATTCCTTATTACGGGAAATGCAGGATTTATATCATCAACCGTTATTAGGTACTTGGACCCTTAGGGCAAAGTTTCCGAAACCCTAACTTCCGTCAACAAAAAAAGTTCAAAACCCGCGCCTAAACCGCAGCAACGTGAGCGCTTGGGTTCCGGGTTCAGGGATGTCGGGGCTAGGAAGCCACCAGCGGATCAACAAAACTGCTGATGGACAAACTGCTGCATTTCCCATCCTAAGAAATGCACTATCATTCTCATAGTTGGGTTTTGGGTTTAGGGTTGGGGTCTTTACCAGCCACGTTTTTCTATCAGCCGAAAATCACCGAAGATTTTACGACGGTTCCACCCGAAGCCTGTCTCGGGGCTGAGCGATACGGCGCCCACATCAATCTCAAAGATTCGGTCGTCTATATCGACCATTCTGACGCCTGTACTCCGCCCAATCGGCATCCGTCCAGTCGTCCGACGGCCTATCGCCCTGTCCGGCAGGCGATGGTAGCCTCCTTTGCCGCCGCCAGGATGGTAGCCTCCTTTGCCGCCGCCAGGTGACTCCGGCGGTTCTGGCGGCTGGCGCATGCCTCCCTGGGTCCCGGTGGATCCCAATCGCCGTCATAGCGGACATCGTCGTAGACGCTGTGCGGCTCGGACGCATAGGGGAGTTCAGACAATTTCGGGGTAGATGGACAGTACCCGAAGTCAAGGAACTTGCTATACCCGGCCGAGCCGAAAATCGAGTCCCCGTTTTCCGAAACTCTCCTATGACAGAGGTTCAGCCTAAATCCAGAATCCAAGAACCGACCTTACATGAACCCTAGGGCTCTACACCACAAAAACCGCAAACACCAAAAATCCCGTAGCGCTTTATCTAAAGGAAAACTGAAGACTGATCGGCCTCTTTGTTGGAAAACCTCGACTCTTTGAGGCTTACGTTTGAGGAGTTTCGGGGTTTCAGGTTTAGTGGTTTAGGGGTTCAGGGATTTATGCAAGATGTCATCGGACGTCCCATGCGAGAAGAACGCGAGGTTCAGGGATTTAGGGTTTAGGGGGTGAGCTGCTTACTATGCCCTAAACCCACAGCAAGCCCAATGCGGGCCGCCTGATCCTCTTCACCCCAAGCCCAAGACTTTATAGAGCTTGATATGGGGTATGGTTTTTATTATTAGTATACCCCTAATAAAACCCAATATATATATATATATATATATATATATATATATATATACACACTCACCTAATCCTAAAAGGAGCCCTAACTACACTCACCAAAACGGTAATATAAACCCTACTTCATATACTTACGTTGGAATTGATGACTATGGGATCGCAGCCCAGATCCGAGCACCGCAGGTTGCAGCCGACCTTCGGCTGGAGTCTTCGCAGAAGTCCAATCGAACCTTCCACGGTTTAGGGTTTAGGGTTTAGGGGGTATCATGTTTCGGACCTTGTCTTACTTCCCCTGAGCCACAGAAATAAAAGGTCAAACTTTCCGAGCGCTACTAGACAAAACTACAAGAACACAAAAAGCTTGAAGGCTGGGTAATGGGGAAAGAAGTTAACCTATCAAAGCCTACTTTTTGCATACCGTCCCCATGAATTTCATGTTACCCTGGGCATCAAAACAGCCCAAATGCCTTATATCGTATGGTCTTGGGGCCCAAAAGCCTCAATAGATGCCTTAAACCCTATAGATCCCTTTAAAGGGCGCCTTATAGATCCCCGTAAAGGAACCCTATATGAGTCCTTAGAGCCATAGGGTGTCAAGGTTTACCAAGCACTCTAAACGCCAAAAACTTTCAATCCAATTTCCAGGTCTTCGGTGTCTAGGTTTATCTGAGACCTAAGAGTAACCTATAGGAATAAAAGGGTGCCCTTTATGGTTTAAAGGGGGTCATAAGGATGGACTTATTAGGCTCCAATGGCTCAGCGCTCAGACTCAGCCCCATCAACCCCAAACCCCACATGGGAGCTTCCGAAAATCAGGGGTGCCTGATTTTGGGGGGTTCTTATAATAAGGATCCTACTATTTAGGGTACTCTGTTAGGGTCCCCTCGTTGCGGAAACTCCCACATATCAGACCATACCCAAAGCCCTTAACCCTAATGCCACCCTGAAGCCAAAACCCTTAAACCTAATACCACCCTAAACCCTCAACGATCCTCAACGGCGAACAACCCTAAACCCTAAATTGTAAACCCTGAATTGAATTCAGAATCAAAATACGATAAGGCGTCCAAAGCCGAGACCAGACAGCTCGACTGTGGCTCGGGGAACGCCGGAGCGGCAGGTCAAGACCGTCCCCCAAAACGATACCCAGAGAGCCCAATACCCCTTAATTAGGGAATATGGCTTAAATTATAGAGGGCTTCATATTATGATTCAAGCGATATTCCTTTATTAAGGGGTATTGGGCTCTCTGGGTAGATGTCAGGTTTCGGGGCCTGAAGTGTGGGGTTTGTGACGTTTTTTGCAGTCAAGCGTGATACTCCGAAAACAAAAAAGTGAACTCCTCAACTCATAGCGGGAATGGATTCAGGTGCTGTTTCTTCAATTTGGGTTTAGTTCAGGGTTGAGGGTTCAGGGCCTTAGAATTAGACAAATCAGGGCTTGGGGTTTAGGATTCAGGGTCAGGGTTTAACGTTCGGGCTTTTGGGTACGCAGAACTTCTGGAGGATCCAGTAAGCAGATCCCGTAATTTTGGGCCCTATACTACCAAGGGTACTTTATAGGAGCCCCCATTAAGGGATCTACTTTTTGGATCCTCCCGGGGGTCTGGGTACGATGTCCCCGTCCCCCGAAACTGCCTTCTTCCGCGTACGACCGTGCCAGTCTCGGTATCCACATAGCGAAGAAGGGGCAGATAGCCGCCTTGGACGTCGGTGTCAGGAATCTACGCAGAAGGTCCCAGTACCCCAATATGGGGCTTTCCGAAAATAGTGGGTACCGGGGAGAAATTTACGAAGGTGCTGTAGGCAGGGTCTTTCAGCATCTTGTTAAGGCTTGTTTTTAGGGGTTGGGATGAAGATCGTCATCACCTTACCTTTGGTTAGTAGGGAATGGAGGAATGGGGTACAATTATAACTACTATTACTCCCATGTTCTTCCATTCCCTACCTTAACCTACCAAACACTACGAAAAGTAGGGTCCCTATAAATTCCATATTAAGGTTCATAACAAGAACCTACAAAAAAGTAGGGTTTGGTAGGCTAAGGTACTGACCAAAGGTAAGCAAGCTTGTGGCTCAGGGGTGTGGAGCTTCCTGGGGCAAGGAGGCAACTCTGGGAGTGCAAGGTCCCCGCGTTCTGGATCCTCTCTTCTTCAACAGCCGGGCCCCAGAAAGCTCAAACTTTCTACTATAGAGCTAATATATAAGGCCAAAAAGTTTAAAGTTCCCCCGTTCACTATCTAAGGATCTGGAGGTTCGAGTTTAATCGCATGTAGACTTGGCGGGTCATGTGGCTCACAAGCACTCTATAGTGGGGTAGCAAGTGTGCTAACTGGGGCCACGTATTCATGACGTGCCTACAACTTCCGACTGAACCCCCTGATCCGCAACCCGTTTACAAGGTCAATGCGGGATAATCTTACAAATCAAGGTCTGTGCAGCAAATCAAGTCAAAAGCCCCTAAACCCTGCTACCAAGCCCTATCACGAAACAGCTTAAGAATCCTAGGATTTGGGTCTGCCCGAAACCTGCTACAAACTTGGAAAGGAACCCCTATGGATTCCCGAGCCGGCAAGACCTACCTTGTTAAGGTTCCTTACTATGGCTTCTATATATATATATATATATATATATATATATATAGTTCCTTAAAAAGGTAGGTCTTTTCGGCTACAGGATTAGTTTATATCATCAACCGTGTGAACCCTCAACCCCTATACCCCCAAACCCCAAACCCCATTACAAAACCCTAAACCCTGTAGATCCCTTAAAGGGAAGCCCTTAAAGGCACCCTTTAAAGCAACCCTAGACCGTAGCCCCGGGATATCCGCGAAGGGGCCAGCCCCGCGGCCGCCAGGTACTGCAGAAGCAAGGTGTTATCCTGAAGCTTGCCTTGAACCGGGCTTTAAGGGTTTAGGGCTTTAAGGGTTAAGGGTTAAGGGTTTAGGGTTTAGGGTTCAGGGTTCAGGGTTTAGGGTTTAGGGTTTAGGGATAATTATCAGGATTTTTGTTACCTACAATCGCGGCCTTTCTCCTGCAGCGGGTTTAGGGTTTAAGGTGTTGTCCTGGAGCTTGCCTTGAACCGGATAAAGGGTTTCTGCTTTTGGGCCTGGAGTTTAGGGTTTTGGGATAATTATGGTGGTTTTAGGGTTTAGGGTTTTGAAATAATTTTAGGGGTTTAGGGTCTAAGGGCTGGGGGTTTATGGCAAAGATTAGGGTTTAGGGTTTAGCAGGGTTTAGGGTGTTGTCCTGAAGCTTGATTAAGGGCTTCTGGATTAGGGTTTAGTATAGTGTAGCATTGTATAGGGCCCCAAAAAGCACATAAGCAAAAATTAGGATAGGGATATCCCATATAAACCCCCTTATAACGAAGCCCAATGAGGTAGGGATATCCACATTAAATGCTTATGCTTATGTGCTTTTGGGGGTCCCTACTATAGAGTACAGAGTATGGAGTATAGAATACTTTCAATACAGCTCCTGCCTAAGGCCCTGTGGCCACAGCTGTGCCTGAACCGAACAAGAAGGAATCTGAAGGCATGCTGCCTCGAACCGGTATATTAATTGAATTGAAGACGTTCATCACCGGAACTTGTGTTATTAAGGTCCCAAAAAAGCACATAAGCAAACTCTTATCGAGCCCTTTAAAGGAGCCCTTATGGCACCCTTATAGTAGCCCCTTAATGGAACCAAAATGCGGCGCCCGTAATTTTCGGAAACTCCCATACATGACACCATGCCCATGAATGCTCGACACAGCTAAACCCTACTTGGAGGATCATGGGACTTAGTAACTAGAGTTACTATTAAGGTAACTATACTCATAATTACTTATAACCCCAATCAGGGTACCTGTAAGCATACTTACTAAGTCCCATGATCTTCCAAGTAAACTTCTGATACTTTCCTGCGCAACCTACCAAAAACAGAAGTGAGGTGGTGCTGCACAGTCTCTTCTGAAATTGCAGGAGCCCTATCCCAAGTACTTAGTACTTGTAGAAAGATTTGTTTTTTGCCGCTAGAGCCTCCACTCTTGAGCCACACTGCAAGCTTCTGGGAACCCCAAAATCCTACGCCCCAAAACTCAGAAACCTTCAACACTCGGAAACCCAAGGTCCAGAAGCCCGCAACATGGGAGAATCCGAAAATAGGGGACCCTAATACAGTACCCTAAACAGTGGGATCCTTATTATAAGGACCCCAAAGTAAGGTACACCTAATTTTCTGAAACTCCCACGTTGCTTCTGCCAAAATCTGGGCCCTCGGCGCTGGATCGGCAAAGAGAGCCTGAGAGTTCGGGTTTAAGGTAAAAGCCAGAAAGTTGGAATATGATTATCCTAACCCTTCTATGGTAAATTCTAAGGTATCCTACCCTGAAACCATATTCCAACTTTCTGGAGTTCCCTGTAAGGTTTAGGGTACTGTCGGGTTTAGGTTGTAGGTGGGGTTTAGGGGAGGAGCCCCTCGAGGCGTCAGGGCACTGCGTTTGGGGTTTGTTAGGTTGTTTTGGGTGTGGGACGTGCGGGTTTTGCGGGCCTTGGGGGTTTGGGGCACAAAGGTTGAGCTTTTGGTCGTGCTAGCTAGCGCTAGCAGCAGCAGCACTACTTAAAAGGCATTGGGCTCTGGCTGCCAGTGTGTCGAGGATGCGAGCTTTTACTGCTAGCTGCACTGTATCGTTTAGTGTACCCCAAACCTGTTTTCCGAAGGGCCCCCATCCCCTTTGCCGTTTAGTCTTGGAGCGATGGCCGTTTCTCTTCGGATACAGAGGGCTTCGAAGAGGGTCGATGCACTTAAAGGATCATGGGACTTAGTAAGTACAGCGCCAAGTGCCGCAGTTGGGGATAGAACTGAAGGAAAGTATAGTTACTTGAATAATAACCCTGGCTGAGATCCCATGATTCTTTAAAAACCTGTCCGGTTCTTGGTCGGGCTCGGAAAAAACAGTGTAAAGGTAGCTGGTTGAATTTCGGATCTACGCAGAGTGGCATACTCTGTTGGGTATTTTTCACAGAACCCTTTCAACACCCGTCTATATATGTATACACACACATATATATATATATGTATGTATATTAAATATTATGTATAGAACCTTCTTTAAGCCCTTCTCTAATTCAGAACCGCGTAAAACCCGAATAGAGCCCTCATCAAGCTACAGAAATCTTGTAGAACCACTATAATTTCTGCCTATGACCCCGAAAGAGTTCTGGGAGCCCTCACAAAGCAACCCTGAACCCTACAAACCCTATACTCCCTGCAAGCTTCATGAGCTTGTGAGTTCTATAAATCTTATATTTATATTCAAGCCCTACAATAGATCAAACCCCATAAACCCCAAAACCCGGTAGCTCTACAAGCCCCAGCTATCCCAAACCCTCTAGAATCTTCAAACCCTATAGGCTACGTAAACCCCATAGGCTCCATACATCCTAATGACCCTATGAGTGCTGCAAGCTCATATTTTTCTAAGACCCCAAAACCCTATGCGCCCCACAGGGCCTCTGAACCCTGTTAGCCTTCTTTCTGAGCGCTACACCCTGTGACCATAAACCCTACAATGATCCGAAAACTAAACCCGTAAACCCTGAACCCTAAACCCCCAAACCCTGAACCCGAAACTAAACCCAAGCAGCTGTTCGCGGACCAAACCATTGAAAACCTCGAGGTAGTTCTTCTTGGCCCCGCCATACCACCTCGGTTTAGGGCTTGCCCAAGACTCTGCGGACTCAAAAACTAAGGCTACTCATATATTACAGCAGAAGCCAAAAAGTTGGAAACTCCATAGCCTCAATCCTTAAGAGTCATCCAAAGGGAATCCAGCACTATTTGGCCTTAATCCGGTTTCCAAGTTTATGGGGTTTACTGTAAGGCTTCTCGGCCCAAAGGCCATACTATATCAGGCTCTTGGGCGATTTTGATCTCCAGCGTAACAACCCTAAACTTCAAAGCCTACCCTAAACCCTCAACCCTAATCCATAAGCCCTGGACCCCAAACCCTAAACCCTAAATCCTAAACCCTAAAGTTTATAGAGTTATATAGGGTTCGGGCTAAGGGTCTGGAGCTAAAGGGCTCCGGGTTCGGGGCTTTCGGCCTTTAGCTTCTTCCTTCGGGCTCCGGGATTTCTCCGAGAGTACGATGGGGGAAAGGCCTTAACAAGTAGCTCTTGGAGTCGAGGGGCACTCTCTATATGGGACTTCGTAACTAGGGTTCCTGAAAGGGTTACTTTATAAAGGGAGCTATGAGGGTTCTATAAGAGGGGCTTTAGGGTCTGCTTAAAGGATCATGGGACTTCTCTATGACAGCTGCAATACTCTGGGATTTAAGGTAAGGGCTCTTAGGGTTTAGGGTTGCAGAGTATTGTAGTTTAGGGCTCTTAGTATTAGGGTTCTTAAGCTAAAGGTTGTAAGGTTTAGGGTTTATGGGTTTACGGTTCATAGTAGTTGTAGGGTTCAGGGCGTCTTGAAGAAGCGCCTAAGCTAAAGATTATGGTGGTTTAGGGTTGTGGGTCAGTGCCGCCGAAGGTCGTAAGGTCCTTTAGGGTTCATGGTAGTTGTTTAAGGTTAAGGGTGTCTTGAAGAAGTGCCGAAGCTAAAGGTTGTACAGTTGAGGGTTTATGGGATTCAGGGTTTACTGTAGGGTTTAGGGTAGTAGTAAGTTAAGGGTGTCTTGAATAAGTTCCTAGGCTGACACTTAAAAGGAATCTATAAGGGTTCGAGAGGGGGGGTTAGGGTCTACGGTGTCTTGAAGGAGTGCCGTTGTTAACACTAGGGGTTTAGGGTTTAGTACAGGGTTCAGAGTAGTTGTAAGGGGGTGTCTTGAAGAAGTGCCTAAGCTAAAGCTGAAAGGGTTTAGGGTTTAGGGTTTATGGCATTGGGTTTACGGTTTGTGGGTTTAGAGTTTATGGGTTTAGGGCTTAGAGTGTATGGTATAGGGTTTCAGTTTTAGGGTGTTAGTTGTAAGGTTATGGGGTCTTGAAGAAGTGCCTAAGCCAACATCAAACCCAAGGGCTCTAAGGACTCATATATGTAGGCTTTTGGGCCGAAAGACCGGAGAGCCTAGTTTCTGAATTATTCTGGTTTCTATGCACGCTTCCTTCAGAAGATAGGTTTGTTGGTTCACAGCTAGGGTTTCAGGTGTTGGGTGTTGGGTTCAGGACCAACGATTTAAGGTCTACACCGCAGGGATTAGGGAAATACAGCTCAGTGACGGTAAGCCCTGAATTTAGCAACAACTTAAACCCTAGACTCCAAACCCCTACTTGTAAAGCCTAAACTCTAGACCCAGGATGCTAAACTCTTAACTCCAAGCCCTACCGTCTACATTCCAAAGCCCAAACACTAAGCCGCCCCTGGCTTAGTAAACTCCAGACTCCAACCCCAAGCCCCGAGATCCCCTACCCTCCAGCCCGTAAGTTCTTGAAATAGAAATCGATTTGGGATAACTGTTAGTTTCCGTTATTGTTTAATGTAGAGCCTTACTGTTGAGAAACTTTGGACGCATTCGACAACTAGTGATGAAGCTCGATAGCCCCTTTATGAAGCCGGTGCCCTGAACTCCGGGGTTCAGGATGCAGTTTAGGATGGATGGAGGATTATTAAGAGACATCTTGTGGTGGAAGCATGATACTAAAACCTCAAGCCTAAATTTTTCCTTAATCCCTAAACAGCGGTTTGTCTATCCCAAAACCCTATACCCCAAGGCTCCTAAAGGGGTCATGGCCTTTCTGTTGGAGGGTTGGAGATTTCCGAGTGCAGGTCTGGGGTCTCACTACGAGGCTCCGCTCCTTCGTGTAAGCTCAAAACCCCGCAACCACAGACCCTAGGCGCTTCTTCAAGACACCCTGAACCCTGAACATTACAACTACTGTGAACCCTAAACCCTAAATCCTTAACTGTAAACCCTTAACCCTAAACTCTAAACCCTAAACTCTAAACCCTTAGTCTTAGCTTAGGCGCTTCTTCGAGACACTGCAGATCAACTTTATAGATCGCTTTTACGGAACCCTTATAGATCCCGTAAAGGATCCCCCCTTATAGCCTTCAGAATTGGTGCCTTATAGAACCCTTATGCATACCTTTGGCGTGTCAGACTTTAACCCCTAAACCCTTAAAAAACCTTTGGCCTGGGCACTTCTTCAAGACACCGTAGATCAACTTTCGGTCGCAAGAAATCACCGCGCCGGTTGCCGGATCGCGGTGTCTCTGGGTGCAACAGTAGCAGCTGGTCTCCTGGCTTACGGTTTTATGTAGGTTCCTTTAAAGGGATCTATAGGGGTTCTACTCGGGATTTAGGGGTGCAGGGGCCTCAATAACTAGAAAAGCAGTAGCAGCTGGTCTCCTGGAGGCTTGGGTTTAGCGTTTAGGGTTTAGGGATTTAGGGTTATGAAATCTATAGGGGTTCCTGTAAAGGGATCTATAAGGATATTAAAAGGATCTACACGGGTTCCTTTGAAGGGATCTATAAGGATTCCTTTACAGGGATCTATACGGGTTCATTTAAAGGGATCTACAAGGGTTCCTTTAAAGGGATCTAAAGGGGTTCCTTAAAATTAAAAAGGGATCTGTAGCAGCTGGTCTCCTGGTTTAGGGCTTTAGGGGTTTACGGTTTTAGGGCTTTAGGGTTTTCGGTTGTGTTCGAGGGATTTCTTTGTCACAGCTGAAAGCCATGTTGTACGACACTTCTTACCAGCATGAGCCATGTTGGGGCCATCGAAGGACGCAGAGGGTGTTTTAAGAGTATAGTATTTGGGACCTAAAACCCTGCGAGTTGGGCACATGGACCCTTAGAGTCTTGGAGTTAAGATCCCCCCTCTCAGGATCCCATAAACTACTGCAGGATTGTGTCCATTATAGTATCCTGATGGGAGTATGTTGCGCTTCAGCATGAATTCGCGCTCCGGGATGGTTTCGGCACGGTCATGAGAGCCATGATCTACTCGACTTGTCTCCTAGACCTAAGAGCAACCTAGGAATAAAAAGGGTGCCCCTTTTGGTTTAAAGGGAGTTATAAGGGAACCTGAACCCAACAAAAAGGGAGTAAGGGCCTACTCTAGGTCCTAGTACTCGACTTGTCTCAGAGGTTGAGGGCTACAGGTAGGATATAACATAAGGATCTTCATCATTAGAATAGGGCTTAGGGGATATTCTACAGGCGTTATATTGTTCAATGACGCTCCCTATGGCGCGGTCACTTCCATAGCAAATCTAAACCTTCAGAAAGGTCCACTGAAATCAAGCCGACAGCCTGAACCCCAAACCTTTTTTTGGGGGACCTTTGGGCTCTGCTTTTCAAAGCCGTAAACCCCGGTGAAAATTGCTGGGGGTCCCATATAAAGGAGGTTAGTAGCCTTAATCCCAACACCCTGCGCAGGCCGTCAGGGTCCTGCACTCTAAAGGACGTTCGTAACCCTAAACTCTACATCCTTTTTAAGCCCTCAGGGTCCTGCACTTTAAAGGATGTTAGTTGACGATGAAGCTCCGCAACATCTTTAAACCTCGGCCGTCGGGAGAATCGCAGGTTGGAGCAGCCCGGGGCTACTTAAAGGATCACGGGACTTAGTAAGTAGGGCTCGTTAAAGGGATCTATACAGGTTCTATGATAGAGGGTGTGGGACTTAGTAAGTAAGGGTATAAGTACCATAATTGGGTTATACTGACTTAGAAGCATAGTTATCAGCATAATAATCCTTGTATATCCTTGATACTACGTCCCTTGAACCTTTATGCAACCTTTCTAAGGACACCCTTGTAGGAATCCTTTATGGGACCCGGGCTAACCAGCCCCATGAACCTTGATGAAACCTTTTTTAGAAGCCCTTGAAGGACTCCTTTACTAGACCCAAGAGTAACCCAGGCATAAAAAGGATGCCCTTTTTGGATTAAAGGGGCTTTTAAGGGAACCTGAACCCTAAAAAAGGGAATAAGGGCCTACTCTGGGTCCTAGTTTAAGGAACCCCCCTCACTAAGTCGCATGAACCTTTGAGTCCTAAACCCAGAGATCCCCCTCAAAGAGCCCTTAAAGGAGCCCTTTAAGTTAATAAGTCCCGTGAAGCTTTAAGCAGGGGTGCGAACAGAGCCCTTCATGGTCCTTAATAGTGGGAGTCTAGGCCAAGGTTTAGGAGTTTGGGGGTGAGCGTTTGGGATCTAATTGGGTTTAGGGCTGAAAGTTATCCAAAACATAAGTGGGGAGTGAAGGATCAAATACTCAATACGGCCCCACACATATTGCAGCTGTAGGATTCTCCAATACTCGGCTTCGATCATGGAGCAACATCGTGGACGAGGAGAGCTGGTGTGTGAATGTGGTTTGTCAGTCGTGCGCCCCTTACCTAAAGACCCACCCCTAGACACAAAAAGAGCCATTAATAGAGTTTAGACTTCAGGTTTTAGGGTTTAGCTAGTCAGGGTTCAGGCTAGTTCCTTAGTTCAAAGCCTGCATGAGCACCATTTTAGTTTCGGTTTGTACTCTGCGCCTTGATTGGCGTAGGCGTAGGCCGACATGAGTATTGGGGTTTCCCCAAGGGTGCAAGTACCTGATATTCATACACTCCCCAAAGCCCTAAGCTACATAACAACCACTATCCTAAACCCGAGTACCTAATTATTGGGTCCTTTGGACCCTTGGGGTTTAGGGTTTGAGGCCCTATATCGGCATTCGGCAGGGCAGCCCCCAAAAAGGAACAGGAACCTCTCAGATTGCGTCAACTCCCAAACCCAAAAGGCTTTCGCTATCCCTGCAACGTCCACCCTAAACCCTAAACCTTACACGCTCAACCATAAACCCTAAACCCTAAACTAAATTCAGCTCTGCTGCATCTTCGTCCAAAAGAAGAAACACAGAGGGAGCAGGATGGAAGCCATAATTGCCTCAGTCGCAAAGCAGACCGTTGACAGGGTTTACTCGTAAGGGTTTAGGAAACCCCTTAATCACAAACCTGCGATTGCCTCGGTTGGAAAGCAGATCGCTGAAAGTTTATGCCAGCATTACCTTAAGGACCCTAAACTATGGGAACTACGGTATGTTCCCGTTTATGGGTAATGCAGGATTTGTATCATCTCCTATTTCTACTCCTAGTCCTGGTCCTGCTTCTGTTCCAACTCCCAATTCCCAATCCTGCTCCTACCCCAAGGGTCCAAAGGACGCAATAATTAGGTACTCGGTTTTAGGATAGTAGTTATGTTTGGAGAGTATATGATGATCAGGTATTTGGACCCTTGGGGGTACTGCTGCTGCCATTGCCGCTGCTCCTGCCCTCGCTACTACGACGGCGGCGACGACTGCTCCACGAACAAAAACTGAAACAACTCTTCGCAAAAGGCTTTATTACCCGAAAAAAGAGGGCAAGGAACCACTAGATGGGGTTTCGGGTATATGGGGTTTGGGGTATATTATACTATAATTGTAACAAGGAGCCTCCAAAATAGTATGGGTAACTGTTTAGGCCCCTATAATCCTCCTCAATTCGATGGCATATACCTTACAGTCAGAAGGATCATGCTTGTCCACACCGGAAGCCTATACATCACAACCTTCAAACTTCAAACCCTAAACCCTAAACCCTAAACCCTAACCCTAAACCATAAATCATAAACCCACAACCATAGGCTCCATAGTAGTTCCTTTTTGGGATTACCTTTTTGGATTCTAAGTAGGAGCCCCAAACAGGAACCACTATGGAGCCCCTAGGCAACCATCAATGGCGAGGATGCGTTGATGCCAATCAACAGGAAGATCGCGTCCACTGTCCATTCCTCAGGCTTGGCTCGCAGGTCAATACTATAGGCCTTAGTAAGAATCGGGCTCCTTTAAAGGGGTCTGTAAGGGCTGCTATAAGGGATCTATAGGGGGTACTATATGACGGGGCTTATAGGGGCCTTAGTAATTGGAATAGGGTTTTGGGGCCCGTTATACTATTATCGTAGTAAGGAGCCCCCAATGTAGTATTAGTAGTTACTTAGGCCCCTATACCAAGATATATTAAGCATCTCCCGAATCCCTGCACTAAACCCTTAGCTCCTAAATCTGAAAGCAAAAGCCAAACGCAAATCCAGAACTGGGTTTTGGAGTACCCCCAGGAGAAACATGTATAAGCGCATATTTCAACATGGTTCCTTTATGGAACAGGTCCAGAAAAAAAACAAAAAAACAAAAAACAGCATTTAAAGTATGGTACTCCTTACACCCTAAACCCTAAAATCCAGACCATCAACTGCAGATCCGACCTCCGCACTCCCCCGAAAAGCAAAGCTGACATGTTTAGAGTTTAGGGCTTACGGTTTTGGTTTACGGCATATAACCTTGAACCCTAAACTCTGAAACCTCAGGTAGAGCCGTTGAAAAATCTTTCTAGGAAACTCAACGAAACGATAAATTTATGGAGGGGTAGAGGCAGGTGGAAGCTGCAACAAGAGTAAGAAGTCCTAGGCGTATAAAGCTGACGAGGCTCCGTCCCTAAACCGTAAACCGTACAAGTACTTGAAGGATCATAGGGCTTAGTGACCACGGTTATTATTGGGGTAGCTATACTCAAAACTGCTTATAATTATAGCCCCAGTTAACGTACTTCTGGCTATACTTACTAAGTCTAGACCCAAGAGTAACCTAGGAAGAAAAAGGGTGCCCTTTTTGGTGTAAAGGGGGTTATAAGGGAACCTAAACCCTTAAAAAGGGAATAAGGGCCTACTCTGGGTCCTAGAAGCGCCATGGTCCTCCAAGAAGGGCCTCTAGCGCTGACGAGGATCTGACGCTGTCGATTGCAGCAATGCGGTTTCCGCCAGGACTGTTGTCGCTTGAACCAGGCTCACGACCAAAAAGCAGATCATGAAGAGTATCCTGAGCTTTGCTAAAGTTTGGTTTGTGTGATTTTAAAGGGCTCCTTGAAGGGTTTAGGGTTCCTTTATGTAGGCGTTCCTTTAAGGGATCGGGGTTTAATGGCCCTTCTTCTTCAACAGCCAGGCACGGAAAAGCTCGGGCGGCCTGGGACTACAAATCTACCCGTCTAGGTGTTACGGTGTACGGCTTCCCCCGGAAATTGGAACCTGGATCAAGCATGAAAGACCTGAAGCCCTATACCCCGAACAGCCCACAAACCTTACATATTGCAAGAAACCAAACACCAAACCCAACTAACTATAAGGCACCAGCAAAGATTCTAATTAATATGTTAAACTATGTATATAACTAAACACAGACAAAACTTCCTTACCCTAGGCCCTAAATCCCGAAATCCTGTAAAAAACACAGACAAAACTTCCTTACCCTAAGGCCTAAATCCCGAAATCCTGGAAAACAACACTTCCATTACTCCGAAGCCGCTTAGAATAGGGGTGTTTATAGGGTTTAGGCTTTAGTAATTAGAGACCTGCAGATCCCAAAATATTGGAAAAAACTCTCCCATTTCTCCGAAGTCGCGAGATTTGCACTGGCAAGAACACCACCGGCTTCGGCTTGCCCTGGTTCTTCAACCAGGTCGCAATTTCATAGGTGCCTGGGGTTTAGGGGTTTAGGGGTTGAGGGGTTTTAGGGGTTTTAGGGGTTGAGGGGTTTAGGGTTTAGGGGTTTAGGAGTTAGGGGTTTCGGGGTTCAGGGTTTAGGGTTTAGGGATCATGGGACTTGATAAGTACGGTTATGAATACCTTCATTAGCAGTTTATGATTAGACTAGCTACCCCAACAATAACCGTACTTGCTAGGCCCCATGATCCTTCAAGTAGGGTTTAGTGCTGCCTTCAGGGGCCGCAGCAAAGACTGAAAGCCTGAGCTCAACATCCTAAACACCTGAAGGGATTAAGGTTGGAACCTGATTAAGAAACCCTGAGCCTTTCTGAGGGTTCCTTTACAGGGGTCTATAAGGGTTACTATCAGGGATCTATAAGGCTACTATAACAAAAATGTGGGAACCTGATTTAGAAACCCTGGGCCTTTACTAGGGCTCTTTAGATGGATCCTACGATTTTCTACATTAAGAGTTTAGGGCTTAAGGTTGAGGCTTTCGGTGCAGCGTTCAGGATTGCGGGCTTGTGGGTGACACTGTTGATGGACAAAATCCTGCATGACCCATTATAAGGAATATCCCATAGTTCCCCTAGTTTAGAGTCCTTAGGGTCATGCGGGACTTTTGTCCATCAACAGCAGTGTAGGGTTCACGGTTGAGGGTGGCTTAGGGTCCAGGGTTAACAACCCAAACCCAATGAAGCTGATCCTACAAAGGGAGTTCCCCAAAAGTAGTGTAAAAGTCAGTAGTCCATATCCCTTAAAAGGAATACTTAGGGGCCCTTCAAGGGATCTAAACATAGGGGATTTTTTGAGTTTTACGGGTTTAGGGATGTAGTAGAAGCCCAAAGCTTGGAAACCCAATAGCCTCAGTCCTTAAGAGTAGTGTATAGGTAATCCCAGCACTATTTGTCCTTAGTCCTCTTTCCAACTGCTTAAGTCTGGGGGCTGAGTCGCTTAAACGAGCGGTCCCTGCTTTAGAGAAGTCGGCTGAATCCTTGAGACTTGCAGCCTAAACTCCTACACCCTAATTAGATACAGTCCTAAACCCGAAACCCCTATACCCCTGAACTCTAAACCCCTAAACCCCTGAACTCCTATACTCCTTTTCCCCTCAACCCTATGGATTCCTTTACAGGAACCCTAAAGCCCTCAACCCTATAGATCCCCTTTAAAGGAACCCTAAAACCCCCCAACGCTAAACCCAACTGACTCAGACCGCGCGACACCACAGCCGTGCAAAGTACCTAGGAGACCACAGCACCACCAGCCTCGGGGTCGAAATGCGAAAGGGGCTTTGGGGGTTTAGGGGGGAGTTGTAGGCCTTTAGGGTTTGGGGTTTAGGGCTTAGGATTTTGGGGTTTAGGGGCTAGGGTTTTAGGATCTTCAACTAAGGCTCCTAAGAGGGTCCGCTGGTAACTTAAAAGCGGGGGAACCCTGGAGACTCAACCTATAGTGAACCCCAGAAAGTTGGAACATGGATTTATCATAGGGATCCTTAGGGGTGTAGGGGGGAGGGGTGTAGGGGACTATATTTCCTTAAATAGGCCTTATTAGTCCTTATTATGGGCCTTAAGGCCCCCTACCCCCCCTCCCCCTACACCCCTAAGGATCCCTATGGATTTAGGAGGATCTGTGCTAGGATTCCCTATACTTTGCTTTATAAGGGCATGAGGCTAATGATGTTCCAACTTTCTGGCTTCTACTGTAGGACCCAGGAGTCCTGGGATCCTCAATCCTCGGGTTCAGGGTTTAGGATTTAGAAGAAATCTTTACGGGTTCTATAAGGGCTCTTTTCAATCAATCTATAAGGGTTCTATACGGGGGGGTTAGGGTCTACTTAAAGGATCATGGGACTTAGTAACTACCCTAAGGCTCCTAAGAGGGTCATGGGCTTTCTGGAAAAGGGTTTGGGCTTTCGGGGCCAAGGTTTGGGATCTCACTACGAGGGTCCAGGAGCATTAGGGTAATGTAGGGGCCTTAATCATTAGACTAGGGTTCCCTTAAAGGGAGTGTACTATAATCTATCGGGGATACTATGATGTAGGTGCTTTAGTAAATAGAAACGGGTTATGGGGACATATTCTGCTACAGTTGCAAAAAGGAGCCCTCAAAACACTATTGTATTTATCAAGGCCCTCCATTGGGGTTTAGTGTGGAGGGTGCTAGGGGTTGCGGAGTTTCCTACGCTCGTGAGGGGCTGAGTATCCCAGCCCTGGCCCACACAAGGTCAACTTCTTGAATTTCAGTAGGATTGTATAAGCCCCGAAAGGTTAAAGGCTACCGATTCGGCCCCCAAGACTCTGGTCTAAAAGGATCCAAAACCATAAAGTCTAGAGATTCTAAGTTCGGGGATTTAGGGGTTTAGAGGGTTGGAATTTTGGGGGCTGAAGGTTTTAGGGTTTTAGGGAGTTTAGGGTTTTAAAGTTTTAGGGGTTTGAGGGTTTGAAGCGTTTAGGGTTTCAGGTTAGGGGTTTATAGGCTTGAGGGCTTTGCGGTGTTAGGGCTTCGTGGTCTCCAAAGCTAGGGACTTGCAAAGGATCCAAACCCAATACTATACTGAACTTAGAACCCTAGCCAAAATTATAATTGTAGCTGTTTCTTCGGGATTATGATAACCACAAATTAAAAATATTACAAAGTACCCCTAAGTATAGGGTTTGGGGCTCACAGCTCAAGGATTCTGTGCTATTTGAGGCCTAAGGATTATATATCCCTAGGGCTCTAGGGCTCCAACGGATGATGATATAAATCCTGCATTACCTTAAGGACCCTAAACTATGGGAAGTATGGCATATTCCTTATTATTGGTAATGCAGGATTTATATCATCAACCGAAGGACTCATATGTTAAGGCTTTTGGGACCAAAGACCATGCTACATAAGGCTTCATGGCCAGGGTAGTAGAGTAAAACATCACATACTGTACCGTAGTTTTGTGTATATGGGGCTACGGTGTGGGTTAAGCACGGTCCCTTATCCAAGGCACCACCTCTTGGATCCTTGACCTCAGGGATTGAGGATTACCCTGAAAACCCAAAATCACCCGCCGCTTAAGGAGTTCGAAAAAGAAATCATGATAAGGAACGCTTGAAAAGGCAGGTCATTTTAGGACTAAGGCTTCGGTTAAAGACTCCGTTAGACTTGCAGGAGTCTAAAATCATCTCCATGCCCATACACCCCCCATAGAAACACCAGAACGCCTTGTAGATCCTTCTAGAACCCGACAGCAAGAACCCTTAAACCCACTAAATCCATGCAAACCCACACCGACAGCCCATAACCCCCCGTAAGATCCCTGCAGAAATCCCGAAATAACCCGAAACCTTATAGATCCGTATAGAAACACCTAAAACCGTAAACCCTATAGAAACTCCACAAAATGGGCCCGTAACCGAATGGATCCCTAGAGAAATCCCTGAAAGGGGCTCGTCCGTCCGCTTCAGCCCAGGCAGCGTCTCTGCTCTGTCCAGAAATCCGGCGAGCCCGAAGATGCAACGAGCCTCGTCTTTCAAGGCCCCTTGAAGAACCCTAACCCCCTAAGGTAAAAGCCAGAAAGTTGGAATATGATTATCCTATATAACCCTTCTATGGTAAATTATAGGGTATCCTACCATGAATCCATATTCCAACTTTCTGGAGTTTCCTATAACTTATAACACCTAAACCCCCACACCCTGAACCCCTAAAACCCCTGCACCCCTGAACCCCTAAATCCGTAAACTCCTCCCTTAAACTTGAACTTCGAGGGTTCCTTTCTTTAAGGGCGCTTTTTGATGGGGGGCTTGGTTCCTTGTACGGTTCCTGTAAAGGCGCCGATCAGGGTTCCTTTAAAAGGGGTTCGGTTTATTTAGGGTTTAGGGTTTAGGGTCTGGGGTCTAGGGCTTAGGGGGCCCCAAGGGCCTAATAATTGGATTCTAGGGTTGAGCGGATGGTACATTCACTTGGAATTCTTAGGGTTTGTAGTGACCTCTAGAAAGTTGAAACAAGGATTCAAGAGGATTACTGCCGGGATGCTCTGGTGTTGACCTGGCCCTAAGGGTTCAAAGGACCCAACAATTAGGTACTCGGGTTTAGGATAGTAGGAAGATAGTAGGTATGTAGGCTACTAATTTGGAGAGTATATGATCATTAGGTACTTGGACCCTTAGGGTTAGGGAAATTAAGAGGACGGCTTCTACAATAAGGGGCTCCCTTTCATTCCCTTTCAGGGCTCGTTTAAAGGCCCTTTCAGGCCTCTTTAAGGACTCCTTGAACCCCCTCAAGCGCTCCGTTAACAGGATTCTGCATTCTATATGTTAGGGGTCCTGGGTTGTCTTTATGGGGCGCTTTAACTCCTTTAAGGGTTCCGTTTTGGTATGGTTCCTTTTCAAGGGACTCCGTTGAAGGGGCTTTTGAAGGCTCCTTTAAATGTCCATGGCTTTAGGGTCCGCCAAAAGGGCTCTACTTGGAGGTTCATGGGTTGTTATAAGTCGGGCCTATAATGTCGTTTTAAAGGATCGTCTCCATATTACGGCTCTTTTACGGGCTACTTTTTTCAGCTTTCAGGATTTGGTGTTTGGAGTAAATAATTAACCCCCCAAAACACTTATAGCACCCTTATAGTACCCTTTAAAAGGAACCCTCATAGGAACCCTAATAAAGCCCCGAGGTTTCTTCATCAGGTCTCTATATTTAGCAGGCCTCAGGCTCCTTCAGAAGGCCTCTTTAGGGTTTGGGGTTTTGGGTTTGGGTTTAGGGTTTAAGGTTTAGGGTTGTTTAGAATTTTCGTAGGGGGCTTGGTCAGATTTTATAGTCCTTAATGTCTTTAGGGTTTCTATAGGGATTTGTGGTGTTGTCGGAGGTTGTATAGTACAGTTTAGTGTTTAGTGGTTTCCTTTCGGTTCTGAAGTGTAGGGTCAGGGTTTAGGGTTTGTGGTTTGCGTTGAGGGTTGAGGGTTTATAGTCCAGAGCCGAAATTCGAAAATGTACCGGGATGTTTAACCAAAAGGGCCGGAACACACGCGTTCTGCGGAAACACGAGAGTTTGACCCACTTCAAGAGAACCCACTCCGTCCCGAACCCTCTCCGGCACTGGCATGAGTCTCCGCAGTCTCGGGAACCCTAAACCCTTCACACCCTAAACCTTTAACCCCAAAACCCTTCAAAAAACGCTAAACCCTAAACCTTAAACCCCAAAACCCTTTAACCCTAAACCCTTAAGCCCCAGACCCTTGACACCCTAAACTAAACCCTCTAAGTAATCCTAAACCCCTAAACCCCAAAACCCTGAGCCCTTCAACCCTGAACCCAAAAGCTGAAGGCTTTTCAACCCTCGGCTCCCTCGACTACCGTAGACCCTAACCCCGAAAGTCTGTACACGTGTAGAACCCTCCTACTTAAAGGATCATGGGACTTAGAAACTAGGGTTATAGTTAACTATACTTATAAGTACTTATAAGCCCAATTGAGGTACTTATAACCAGACTTACTAAGTTCCATGAACACCCAAGTAGGATCCTTATCTAGGATGCCCCGGAACCTAGGAATAACACGGGCTCCCTTTTGGGTATTGGGTACCTTTACAAGGAACCTAGGACTACAAAAAGGGAATAAGGGTACTACTGGGCATCCTCGTATATTCTATAGAGCAAGAACAAGCAGCCTCCAAATGGCAGAGAAAAGTAGGGATAATGCGAACAATAATTACAATAATGGCAACTTCGCTGGTAGTGACAGCAGGTAAGATCCTTAACATTTTCTGAAGACTAACCCTCGGAACCCTCATAAACGGGCCTCTACTTACACTTTCTCCCTGAAAGAAGGCCCCTGCACCCTAACCCCTAAATCCTTCAGCCTACTTGAAGGGGCAGGGGACTTAGTAACTAAGGTTATAAGGAGGGTTATAATTGGGGTAAATCCATTTCAGGTACTGATAACTCTACTTATAACCATACTTACTACGTCCCCTGCCCCTCCAAGAGTAATCCCTAAAGCCTTCTTCCTTTTTAATAACTTACACTTTCTCCTTTAAAGAAGGCCCCTAAACCCTAACCCTTAAACCCTTCAGCCTAAACCCTGGAACCTTCTTCCTTTTTTTGAAGAACAGTCGCCTTCAGGTCTTCGTCGTCTTGCGGGATGCAGAGCTTGTCGAGAAAAACGATCATCGGTCGCAATACGAGCCGTCGGAGCTGTTGCCAGAAGAGGAGAAAAGTGAAAAACACCAAGTATCCTTGGCCCAGACAGGGTTAACCTTTTGAGTTAGGGATTGTGTAAGCCCAAACAGGTCAAAAGTTTACCTATGCTTGGGGTTGAGAATGTTGGGGCTATTTGGGACCGTACGGGTTTAATGGAGGCTTTACCTAGACCCCCCAACTACCCGTGCTGGCCCGGAATTACCTCTTAATGAGAAAGATCAGAGCCCTATAAAAGGTACTTGATGGGCCTAGGTAGGGTTTAGGGTTTACGGGTTGGGAGTTTCGGGATGGGGGTGTGTTTGGGTATCGAAGAAAGTTTTTGGTTGGAGTCTAGGGTTTAGGGGTTTAGGGTTTAGGGTTTAGGGGTTTAGGGGTTTAGGGGTTTGGGAGTGTGCAGCATGGCGTTCCCTAGGGCTTTAGTGTTCTGGATTGAGGACCTAAGTTCCAGGTTTAGGGGTTAAGGGTTACAACGATCATCTATGTTGTGCATGGAGGCACCAAACCTGCAGCACGATCCGAACTCTGCAGAAGCTTCTCAAAATCACGAAAGAGCTTCTTAGACGCCTAAACCTCAAATCCCCAAAGTCCCCAAACCTAAACCCCTAAACCCTAAATTCCAAACACCAAGTCTCCAAACACGGGCATCCACGCCACCTCCGGTAGGACGTCACCTAAGTCTCAAAGGAAGCATAGCAAAGGCTCTTGCAAGAGATCTGCGCTAACTAGAAGCCGAAAATAGTACCCATACTACTTGGGGGGTTTCTCATCGCAATTATAGTATAATGGGCCCCGAAACCCCTATTCTTAGTTGCTGAGTTCACAAGCCCCAAAAAGCGTACACTTTCAGTTTTATAGTGGGTAGTATTATCCCAAAAAAGTGTAAAGTGTATCCACTCAGCTGCTAAGTATTCTAACGGTGGATGATATAAATCCTGCATGACCCTAAAGACTGTAAACTATGGGAATTATGGTATAGTCCCTATTATGGGTAATGCAGGATTTATATCATCAGCCGAATTACTAAGGCCACTACATTAGTTGGGAGGACCCTGACTTGCAACCCTAAACCAGGTCCAGGCTTAAGGCCCCTACAAATAAGCCCTATTAGTACCCCTATAGATCCCTTAAAGTAGCCCTTATCTCACTGGCCCAAAACCCACGGAAATAAAAGTTGAAACTTTCAGAACCGACTACCTTATAAGAGCCCCAAAAGTTGAAAAGTTGAGTTTACAGCCAGAAAGTTATAGAGTCCAGGCACACCACAGGCCTTTTGGGGGGGCCTTGAGCTTAATGTTTCATCATGTCAGAACTGCTAATCCTGGGCATGCAAGTAGCCCAAAAGCCTTCTATCGCATGGTCTTTTTTTGCCCAAAAATGCCTTAATATGCGACTGATGGACAAAATCCTGCATGACCCTAAGGACTCTAAGCTATGGGAACTATGGTATATTCCTTATAATGGGTTATGCAGGATTTTGTCCGTCAGCAGTATGAGTCCTTAGATCACTAGGGTAATGTAGGGGTCGGAATGATTACCAATACTCAAGACTGTAGGAACCTGATTAAGAAACCCTGGGCCAAAAACACCAAAATAGTATGATCCATATGAGGAGCCCTAATAAAGACCCAAGGTTCCCTAATCAGACTCCTATATTACCAGTCCTTAGGGGTGCTCCTTGTAGTTTTAGTATAGTTTGCACCAAGACCCAATTCTGAATGTGAAGGTGACTACGCTACAAGCCTCAATCCCGAACCCGAGAGTCCACCCGGAACTAAGCCCAGCCGCTACCCAAGCCTATAAGGTAAAAGCCAGAAAGTTGGAATATGATTATCCTAACCCTTCTATGGTAAATTATAGGGGATCCTACCATGAAGCCATATTCCAACTTTCTGGAGTTTCCTATAAACCTCAATCTACTCCGAGACCGAACTCGAGATAGCCTCTATCCGAAACTGAACTCTAAACCCTTAAACTCAAGGTCCTACAAGGACCCGCAACACGAAATCCTGAAAAGCAACCCTGAGCGAATCGCCAAACCCTGCAACCCTCTTTAGTAATTAGAGCCAACAGCCCTAAACCCCAAACCCAAGCCCTTAAAACACAAAAAACTGACATCCAACGGTTGAGTTCGAAGTCACAGGCAACGGCAACACCCAGTGCTGCGCTGACCAGGATCGTGGCCAGCGTGGCAGCACCGGAGTTGTAGTAGATGAGTAGGGAGACGTACTTCAACCAAGCACTCGTCCCCCAGTCATGACCTTGGCTTCTTAGGGTGTATACTTGGAGGGGCAGGGGACATAGTAAGTAGGTTATAAGTAGAGCTATAAGTACCCTAAATGGAGTTACACCAATTATAACCCTACTTGTAACTTACTTACTAAGTCCCCTGGTCCTCCAAGTAGGGTTTAGTAATAGGGTTTTGGGGCTTTGGGTTTAGGGTTTCAGGATTTGGGGCTTGGGGTTTGTAATGTTCAGGGTTTAGGGCTTACGGTTTTTATGGGGCTTGCAGGGTTTGGAATTACAGGGTCTATAGGGTGTCGAGGTTTGTAGGGTTTCTGGTTGGGCCGCAGTCATGACCTTGGCTTTAGGGTACATAGCACTTAGAAGGTCTAAAGGATTTCAATTCTGGTGCTAGGCTCCTTCTACCTCGGTTATACTTAGGCCTTAATATGCCAATATAAGGACCCCTTTATGGCCTGTCTGAGTATATACGAATTAGGTACATCAAACCTGAGGATCGTGGGTCTACAGGGCTTCTAGGGCTTCGGGTTTCAGGCGTAGGGGCCGCCCGTCGTGACATTCGAGTTTTAAGCGCTAGGCCCCACACCCTACACCCTAGACCTTAAACCCCAAACACCCAGAACCCTACACCCTAAACCCTGCACCCTAAACCGGGTCTGTGGCTAGACGGTCTTACTTCGGGATCGGGGTCCCTGCAAGTAGGCATCCTGTTACTCTTCTCTGGGTTTTGTTAAGGAACTTAACTTAAGTTACCATACTTAATTATATCGCTCTATACCAAATAATAATATGGTTTCCTGACTATGGTAACTCAAATTAAACTCCTTCACGTCAACCCAGCCATCGGGGTTCGGCAGTGGGGTTTCTGTGGTTTGATTCGGATAGGCGGCTCTTGAGGTTAGGGTGTGCAGAGTCAACTATGGGGTTCAGGGACTTTGAGTTTAGGGTTTAGGGTTTAGTTTGTAGGGCTTGGGATTTGCGGTTTAGGGTTTAGTTTGTGGGGCTTGGGATTTGGGTTTAGGGTTTAGGGCTTGGGATTTGGGTTAACCCTAAACCCTAAACCGGGATGAGGGGGTTCCGTTTCAGCTACCAGGCTTCACGAGTTCACCGCAAGGGCCCACGAAAGGGCCGCCCTCCGACGGTCCCCCAAATGCCCAACCTTCCACTACCGTATACCTCAAGTCGGCTTCATATTATGATTTAAGCTATATTCCTTAATTAAGGGGTATTGGCCTCTCTGGGAAGGAAGCCATAATCATTCCGTATGGATCCCTATCATGGTAACTTAAACCCTAAACCCTTAATGGAACCCTTTTAGATGGCCGTATAGAGAGCCCTTCAAGGCCCCCCTATAGATCCCGATTATGGCAACTTGAACTCAATTCCGTAACAAGAACCCAGTCGTTTACCCCGACTCGAACTACCGGGTCCCTTCTTGGAGGATCATGGGGCTTAGTAAGTAAGGTTATAAGCCCCTTAATGGGGTTATAAGTAGATATAAGTACAGTTACCCCAATAATGACCCTAGTTACTAAGTCCCATGATCCTTTAAGTAGGCCCTGAACCTTAAACCTAACACTAAGCCCTGATCCCTAAACCGTAGGCCTAATCCGGAAATGCGAAACCTAAGCCGTAAACTCTTAAGACTCTAACCCTAGGGATCTAAGGACTCATGTATTAAGGCTTTTGGGCCCAAAGACCATACTATATAAGGCTTTTGGGCCATTTTGACCCCCAGGGTAAAGCCAAGGAATTAACTCCGATTTCGTAGGCTGCGGGATGTCCTGACGCACAGTTGCGCAAGGCAGCGCAGAAATACATCTTCAACGGCAGGTTCGGTGAGCGGCAGCATGGTCGGGGTTTACGATTTAAGGGTCTTCAGGTTTGCATCAAAGAACAAGCGGAGAATGGCAACCCCGAGCGGTAATCTCTGAACCCCAACGAGAGAAACCAGAGTCTCTAGCTGCAAGCTACAGGAGAGAGAAATTCAGGGGCTTTGAAACACAGGAAGGAACCCAAAACCGTCGACTTTTTCCGCGAACTCTTAAGAACCAATGCCTTAAATCACTCGCTATTAATAGTCGGCCAAACCCTCCGAGAAACCTTGGACAGGACTTTCAGACTTCCAAACCCCTTAGTTGTGGAATAGACCCTAAAGTAACTCCGAGGTGTTCCCACTATCGCTTCTTCCTTGCACTATGGTTTTGGGGTTCCAGGAAAAGCTTCTCTGAACTGAACAGCCAAGAGGCTAAGAAAATGGTGATACTGCTCGGCTGGCCGAGTCAACCTGTTCACCTCGAGGAAGGGGACCCTGAACCCTACACCCCATACACCCCCCCAAAAAGCCCAATAAGCCCTATGAGCCCTATAAGCCCTATAAGCCCTATAAGCCCTAAACCCTACAAACCTTATGAGCCCTACTCTCCCTATAGACCTATAAGCCCTAAACATGTCAAGCCCTAGACCCTAATTAAACCCCCTGGGTGAGTGAAAGGAACCCCAAAACCCCTAAAGCCTAAACGCGAACAGGCTCGTGTTTTTTGGGGCTTCGGGTTCTGGAACTTTGTAAGCCCAAGGGTCCAAGTACCTAATAATCATGTAGGGTTTAGGGTTTAGGGGTTTAGGGTTTAGGGGTTCAGGGTTTAGGGTTTTCAGGTTGGTGTGGCGTCGGTTTAGGGTTTAGGGTTTAGGGGTTTAGGGTTTAGGGGTTCAGGGTTTAGGGGTTGAGGGCTTGGCGGATTAGGGTTGTCCAAGTACCTTGTAATCCTATACTCTCCCAAATCCTAACCTACATAACTACTATCCTAAAACCGAGGACCTTATTAGTGGGTCCTTTGGACCCTTGGGGTACAGGTTCATACAAGGGGTTGCTCTTTTCTGAGGTCGGAGGTCTATAGGACTCAGGACCAAACTCTAAACCCCAACCCTGAGACCTTTACCCTAAAACCCTAAACCCCCCAAACCCCTAAACTCCCAAACCAAAACCCTGAAAGGAAGCCTTAAACGGAGCCCCAAAATTGAAAATCCATAAAGGAATCCTTAAATTAAAGGAACCCCTACTTGGAGGGGCAGGGGACTTAGTAAGTAGGTTATAGGTAGAGTTAAAAGTACCCTAACTGGAGTTATCCCAATTATAACCCTAGTTATAACCCTACTTACCAAGTCCATGGCCCCTCCAAGTAAGAAAAATTAAACCCCAAACCCTTAAACGGTACGGTTGATGATATGAATCCTGCATGACCCATACTAAGGAATATACCACAGTTCCCATAGTTTAGGGTCCTTAAGGTAATGCAGGATTTATATCATCAACCGTAGGGCTCCGGGTTCGGAGGAAGAGACTCGCCTGATCTTGGTCGCTCTCCTGGACCCAATACCTCCACCAGGGAAGCAAAGCTCAAACAACCCGGCTTCCCCACGGTAGTTGCCCAGTTCATAAGCCCAAGACAGTGTAAAGTTTCAGTTGTTTCTAGGTGACAATGACCCAAAAAGTGTAGAAAGCGTACCCATTCAACCTGGTATGGCCGTAAAAGTTACGCGTTTTTAAGCACGGAATTCTATTGGGGTATATTCTACGACGCTGAAAGAAAGAGGCGCTCAAGAAACAGTACTCCTAAAACTCTCGCGCGAGTTCAATAGCTACGATTACAATTAAGTCAAGTTAGAAACAGATCAGGAAAAGTACTTCCTATTAACTACTGACTTATTCTTCCGCCTGCTACGTTCCATGAGCTGTTGGTCAAGGATCTCTCCGAAACAGCCCTAAAAGCCCGAATGGTTCAGAAGAACACATGGTATAGGGCTCAGGTTCTCGGGCTCCGGGTTTATAGGAGTTACCAAGCAAGTCCAGAAAAGCAACACATGCTTCGACGAAGCTAAACAAGACCGTTCCTACGAAACAGAGGCGCGTTCAATAACACCGTGAGGCCTAAACTCTAACATAAACCCTCATTCGGCACATCCGGCCTGCCGCATCTATTGAGGCAAACGTGCAGCGGAGCCCCTCGCAGCAGATCAGGCTCAAGCTCCAGCAGTAGGTCGTCGATGGTCAGGACGGTGGACGTCTGTTTCAGCTGTTCGGTTTAGGGTTTAGGGTTGCCGGAGTAGCGGCAAAATCGACAAGGGTTCAAGATACGGTAATAAGTTCTCACCGAAGAAACACGATGCCAAAAAGACAAAACGGTCTAAATGGTACACACCCTCAGTGCGAACCTCTAGATCCTACCCTACCAAAACCGTACACCTCCCACCCAAAAAGGGAATATAGGGCCTTCATAGTTAAGTGAGGTTTTGGGGGTAATATACTACCATAATTGCACAACGGAGCCTCCCGGAAAAGTACTGGTGATTCTTCGGACCCCTTTTTACAGCTGATCCGTCGGATTGATTTGCTGCCATGGTCTCAATGGAAGGCTTTCGTTACAGTGCATTCATTGTTACGTTTAGGGTTTCGGGCATTCGAGCTCAAGGCGGTTGTCGCTGAAAGGTCTTCAGGGTTCTATAGCAAAAACTTTGAATTCTAGTTCTTCATAACAGTCCGTCATAGCATGAAACCCACAGGCCCGACTATATCCCTGGCCCCTCAAACCCTGAAACTAAAGCTACTACCTAAAAATCCTTCATCGCAGAAGTATCCAAAACTTTCCAAAACCCGGAAGGCCCCAAACCCCCCCCCCCCCCCCCCCCTAAACAACCGTGAAACCCTAAACCCCAAAAGCCTGAAACCCCGAAGCTCGAAACCCACCACAACAACTCCAGATTCTCCCCTTGATAGCGAGTTTTCGGTTTGGGTTCTTTTTTGGTGGGGGCTTAACCCTAAACCCTAAACCTTAGGGTTCAGGGTGCCGAACTGGATGTGACTTGGCGCCTCCTCCAAAGCAGCACCGCATGAATTGCTAAACAAGGATGTTGGGTCTAATCCCTGAGCCCTAAGCCCTACAACCTAAACCCTAAGCCCTACACCCTAAGCGCCAAGCCCTAAACCCTAAACCCTGAGCCCTAAACCCTAAGCCCTAAGCCCGGCACCCTAAGCCCTATGCCCTATACCTTAGAAGCTGCCCCCACCCTGTAATAGTGACTATAAGGGTTATATAGGGTTATATTAGGGCCCTATTATATTTCTATACCCTAAGCCCGGTTTGCTTGGGTTTGGGCCCGAGCTTGAAGGCCCTTCACCAGACTTTGCCATTGGAGTGGGCACGCTCGAACTTTGGGTTCTTTTTTTGGGGGGTTTAGGCTTCAGGGCTTTAGGGCTTTAGGGTTTTAGGGGTTTAGGGTTTAGGGTTTTGGGTTTAGGGGTTTAGGGGTTTAGGGTTTAGGGGGCTTTGGGATTTAGGGATTTAGGGTTCTCAGGTAGCTGTGGCGTCGGTTTAGGGTTTAGGGTTTAGGGCTTTGGGGTTTAGGGGTGCTTGGGTTTCCAAGTCTGTGGTCCTTCCTCTTATAGAAGCCAGAAAGTTGGAACATGGCTTTTGGAGGATTAGTGCTAGGATCCCCTATACTTTACCTTAAGGGCATGAGGACAATGTTGTTCCAACTTTCCGGCTTCTACTGCAGTCTGCGGCCCAAGACACGGATATGGTAGGCGAGATCGCCATCATCGGAGATGCAGTGGCAGTCATGCCGCATCTGTTGCATCTTCTTTTGCTACATACTATAACTAATCGAGCTAAAAAGCCGCGGCACAGGTTGCAGATAGCTGCGGATTCAAAACCCAAAACACAGAAACTCAAACTCTAACATCAGAAATCCCTAAAACCCCAACCAACACTCTGCAACTGCACCCCAGAAGTGAGAGCAAGAACTCCCGGTATGTGTTGCAGGAGCTGTATAATAAGGCCGCTTTGATACAATTAGAAGCTAGGTTCCTGAGTAATTAGCCTCTTTTAAGTAAGGGTAACATGTTTCCTACTATTTGGTTTTAACAGGGAGCCCTGACAAAAAAGTAGCATACTTTATCACAGGGATCCCTAAGAAATGAGATTGGCTTGGCAACTATTCAGGCCACTACAGTCTTTCTTTCTGGGTAGGCATGGGTCCCGAGGACGCGCCTCTAACACCCCTACAGTAACCTCAATCACAGTAAGGGCACCTTCTTTTCGACTGTTCGGTTTTTCACAAGGAGACCCGGGCACCCGGGGAGATTGACCAACCCTAAACCCTAAACCCCCGAACCTGAACCCCAAACCCTACTACCCCTGAACCTCAGACCCTAAACCCTACTATAGCCCCCTTTAAGGAACCCTCATAGATCCCTTTAAAGGAACCCTAAACCCTACTATAGATCCCGCAAGCCGTAAAACCCTCAAACCCTGCCAACCCGGACCTCAAAGCCTCAAGCATCTTGAACCCAAACCCTGAAGGGCAAGACCCTTGAAATGGGGTGGCCCTCTTAAACGGAATCCGGCCCTTTTTTTAGGGGATCCTTGAAGGGCTCTTTCAAACGAACCTTTAAGGGGGCTGTCTCAGTCTAGCCTGCCCTTAGTAGGGCTGTAAGTTTGTGTGGGTCTCTGCTGGAGCCATCTTTGCCGTTGGCATGCTCTACCGGCCTTACTGTTGATACCCATTATAAGGAATGTACTACCATAGCTCCCATAGTTTATAGTCCTAAGTCCTAAGGGTCATGCAGGATTTTGTCCATCAGCAGTATGAGGGCCAGAAAGTTGTACCAACATGTCGGGTTCTCCGGGTAGCCTGTGAGATTAGGAATGCTTAGGGCTTAAGGTTAACTAACTCCTGAAGCCTTACACCAGTAGCCCCGCACCCCAACCTCTGCTGGAAATCTTAAGCCCATCCCTGTATCCCAAACCTACAAAATAGTAGGTTAGGACCCCTTAATAAAGGGTCTGACCCTTGAAACGGTAGGTTTTTGGATCCCGAGGTCGGCGTCTTTTTGGCGCTGGTGCCGGGCTTGCGGATGAGCAAAGTGCGTCCTTCATACCTTTGGGGCGCGGAGACTCTGAGGCTCCATTGGAGCTTACGGGTTCCCAGAGAGCCCAATACCCCTTAATTAAGGAATATGGCTTAAATCATAATATGAAGCCCTATATAATTTAAGCCATATTCCTTAATTAAGGGGTATTGGGCTCTCTGGGTTCAGAGTTTAGAAGTTCGGTTTTTACCCTGGGACTCTAAGGCTTTTGGGCTATTTTGATCCCCAGGGTTAGGAGCTTTAATTAAGGTTTACCGATCCTAAGCCCTAAACTTGCTGCTATACAAAAGACTACTTTAAAGCCAAAGTATATAGAATGTGGGTACATGGATCCGACGATGCAAACTCCCCCATGTAGACTAGTCGCCCTTTATAGGTGTTAGTCCAGTATTCTAGTGTAGCGGCCTTAGTACTTAGCCCAGAAGTTTGAAACCCAATAGACTCCTTACGAGTAGTGTACAGGGAATCCCGGCACTATTTGGCCTTAATCCGGTTTCCCACTTTTTTGGGTGTACTTTCACATGGCTGACTTCTGGAGCCCTCCGAAAAGTGAAACTCTTAGCCTCCTTACTATAGTTCATATAGAAACCCAAAAAGTTAACGTCGTAAGAGCCGACCAGAAGAACACCAAGTTAACGGATCTTGGAAGGTTTTGGGTAAACCCTAAACCCTAGGGATCTAATGACTCATGAAATGAAGCTTTTGGGCACAAAGACCATACTATATATGTATATATATATATATGTACTAAAAAAGCTTTTTTGATACTTTGATTCCTTCTGGGGGGTTTAGGCCAGCTCCAAGAGTCTCACTGCCAACTCACAGCCCAAATCCTGATAGGCTTGGGGCTATGATTCTGCTTTCTTGTCTGGGGGGTTGAGGTGAAGCCCTTAAACCCCTAAACCCTAAACCCCTGAACCCTAAACCCCTTAACCCTAAAGCCCTAAACCCCTAGACCCTAAAGCCTAAAGCCCTAAACCCCTAGACCCTAAACCCTAAAACCCTAAACCCTAGACCCCTAAACCCCTAATTAACCCCTAAACCCCTAAACCCAAAACCCCTAAACTCAAAGAAGTGCTGCGCTGAGCTTGGGGCTCCATGTCCTGCTCCGCCGCGTACCTGCCCAGCTGCTCGGGGGAGATCCTCGGAGGCTCACTTCGCTTGGGGGTTCCTCTAAAGGGGTCTATAAGGGCTACTATAAGGGATCTATGTTTATAAGACGGTTTATAAGGTTCAGGGTTTTAGGGTTCAGAATGTATAGAGTTTAGGATTTAGGGCTTCCCAAATACCTATACTGGGCCTATGGAGGGGAAAAGTTGCAAACTTCCATCAAGACTACCCTAGAAGAGCCCGAAAAGCTGAAAAGTTGGGGGGCCACGAAGGTTTAGGCTTCAGGAGTGTGAGGCTTCGGGCTTAGTGCATAGGGTTTAGGGCTTATATCAACGGACAAGGTTTAATTAGGGGTGTAGGGTTGAGGGTGGCTTATGGTGTAGGGTTTGGGGCATGGGGCTTAGGGTATAGACAGGTTGAGGGTCTCTTGGGTTTTGGGTATAGGGTTTAGGCTTTAGAGGTTTAGGGTATCTACATCCCAAGACGACATGGAGAGCTGTTCCGAAGTATTGCATAAGGATTTTTAGGGCGTGGTTTCGGGCAGCGTTAACTCAAGACATTATGGTCCCCATCTAAGCTAACCGGAGGCTTCCTTCGTGTATGTACACCGTAGCAGACCCCAAAATCCTATTCTAACGTATTAAAGACCTACATTACACCAAGGGTCCAAAACGAACCAAATAATTGGGTACTCGGTTTTTGGATAATAGGCATGTAACTTAGGATCTTGGAGAGTATATGATTATAAGGTACTTGGACCCTTGGGGTTACTTTTAGGCTCCCTTGACCCTGCACCATCCCCGTGATCTTTAGCGGTCGCTCTGGCTGGCAGGGTACAGCTCCATGTCCAGCAAGTCGCGGCAGTCCTGCCATGAACATTTTAAGCAGAGACTCCCGAACCTCTTAATTGACGAGTAGACCTTAAATTACAATAGGGAACCCTAATAAAATTTAAGGCGCATTCCTTAATTCACGGAATTTGGAGTCTCTGGGTAAGAAGAGCCCAACCCCTAAAACGCCATTTCAGAGCCCCGTGGTATTTACCCTTGCAAGGCACCGCTCGGTTTGATAATCATTTGGCGCTGAGGGTTAGGGGCCTTAGGCTTAAGGGATTGGGGTTACGGGGGGTTTGGCTTTAGGGTTTGGGGCTTGGGGATACGATGGGCTCGGTCGATGAATAGCGTCCTTTGCGGTAGTCTTCTACAAAGAACTATGCATTCCCACAGACTCCAAACTCGGCTTACTAAGGAATGTACCTGATTTTCGCACAACTAGGGTTCCTACTATAATGACAATACAGGGCATCCATGTCTGGTAATTGGAATGAGTAGACTTTAATCTAGGCGTTGTTCCTCGATCCAGGGGTTCTGCAGTCTCTGAGTTCTCTTCAGGTGGTTCCAAGCTTGTCTGACCGATGTGGCCAGACGACGTCATCGCCATTCTAGGTGGGGCTTTTAGAGCCTTTGAAAAATATTGGCAAAAAATCCTCTGAATCCCAATGAAGGAAAGTCGAAACTGTCCCAAAGCCCTACCTAGCATTTAATTTCAGAGAGCATGAAACGAATCGTCTTGCCACAGCTGCCCACATCCGAAGCCCTTAAACCTGAATATTAAACCATAACCCCATAAATCCCAACCCATATGTCCTCAACCCTTAAACCCCCAATTCAGAAATCTCAAACCTTTAAACCGAACCCTTAAACCTACTTGTCGGGCATCATGGGGAACTAAGGGTTAACCTTTTTGGGTATATAGGTATTATATAGGGACTATACTACCCCAAAAAGGTTAAAGGTTACCTACTCTGCTACTAGGTGTACCTATACCCTCAACCCAGGAAGTTTGCCCTGGCCTCTGGCGACAACGGCAAGGAGACAGCGGAATCTTCACCGAGCAGCTCCACCTCAGGAGGTTTAGGGTTTGATATAGGAACCTGCTTCAGAAACCTTGGTTCTTTCATTTTGATTGTTTTATATAATGTTATACCGAGCTTTTATGGTCAGGGTTCCTTAATCAGGTTCTTATACTAGGTCTTTAGGGCAGGGTGCTGAGAAGACCCACCTGTGTTTGTTGCTTGGGCTTTCGGACTGCTGAAACCCTAAACCCTACATCCTATAAACCCTAAACCCTAAATGAACCCCTCAACTCCAAACCCACTTTCCTAAAGCGCTTAAGGCTTTATGGGTGCTGGAGCACGAGAAATGTATAAGGCTTCAGGAGCCCTGGCGGCTGTAAGGGCTAAAAGGAGTATTGCGGCGTCAGGGTTTGGGGGGTCAAGGGATTTAGGGTTAGGGGTTTAGGGTTTCCAGGGGGGCTTAAGGTGTTTAGGGGGTTTAGGGTTTTGGGGGGTTGTATGGGGTTGTCTGTAAGGTTGAAGGTGTATATATGGTGGCTATATTGTTATAGCTTTTGGGCTTGCAGGTTGCCAAAAGCGCTGCCAACGCATCCAGGTAAGAGCGGACACGTCACACCCCATAGCTTGAGTTAGGCTTAATTGTGACTATTAGTTACGATCTTGCCGTCGGGAAGATTTTAACTATTAGTCAAAACTCATTTATGGATATATAGTCTCGTTGGGCGGTACAAAATATCCTTAATGTTTTGTGTCCCTAAAAGCTGTGATTATGGATATTGTCCACTTGACTAAAAGCTACGATTAAGGATATCATATCCATAATCGCAGCTTTTAGGCACAGCTCTAGCGCCGAAGTTTGGTCGAAACTTCGACCGAACTTCGTTGCCTGGTGTCGCTGTCTGCCGGGGCTAGGTGACGAAGTTTGGGTCGAAGTTTGAGTCGGGGTTTGGGCTGCCTTTCGTGTGCTTTTTTGTACATATAAAAGAGTTGTAAATATGTAACAAAATAAATATATATATATATATATATATACATACATATGTATCGATGGTTATATGCATTTGTTTATGTTGTGCATATATATATATATATATATCTATATACATACATTGCATGTATTTGTACCTGTTTTGCATGATCGAGAATCACAAAACCGCCGACGAAGTTTGTGACGAAGCTTAGAACGAAACTTCGTCGAAGTTTGGGCCCCGGGCCATATCCAGAATTCGTAGGATTCTGGATATCGATTTTGGAGATCTTGAAACCCCAAAACAACGAGGATAATTCCTAGGATTTTGGAGATGACCGACAAGACTAAATCGTAGGATTTTGACTATTATCAACGTGGGATTTTGGATATCAACGAGGATATATATCCTTAATTGAGTTTTGACTATTAGTCACGATTATGGATATATCGTGTGATTATCCTAAAGGTAAAATTCAGACTAACCCAAGCTATGGGGCAAGACCCTGTACACAAACCGGGTTCAGGGTATGGCATATGGGAATTTGCACATGCAAGCCCAGCAGATTACATGTCCATATACTTCTTTCATAGCCAGCGGACGAACTCGAACGACCCCCCCGATCTAGCAGACCCTGAATCTAGCATATTTATACATATATATATATACCATATAATACATTTTCATAGATTACATAATAGATTCATGCAAGATAAGAGTACGCGAACAGCCACATAAATATCAAAGACTCAAATATTATTGCTATCGGAGGTCCTGGCAGAAGTTCGCCAAATCGAACATGGCCCTGATCTCGGCCTCGTCACCCGTATGCCGTTTCTGCGCTATGCTCCCGGGCACCTTCGAAGCACCATTGGCTACTCAACACCCAGAGAGCCCAATACCCCTTAATTAAGGAATATGGCTTAAATCATAATATGAAGCCCTTTCTAGTTTAAGCCATATTCCTTAATTAAGGGGTATTGGGCTCTCCGGGCAAGCAGTTCAGTCTGCTTTCCGCAGCCGCTTTGGAGACCGGTCCAGCCAGTGAGGTGGGGGTCGGCCCAGCCGGCTGCCCACAGGAAACAACTGGAACAGGGGTTGGGGTCTAACTCAAATCCCTAAACCCTAAGAATGATAGTCAGAACTCTGAGAAACAGTGGTCATCATTCAGGCTATGCTAAGCCCCCGCTCCCCCACTCACGAGGAAACATGCAAGCCTCATAGTCTCTGAGCTGCTTCATGAAGCCCACGTTCCTAGGGCTCTTTGGCTTAAAGGCGATAGGCTTCATAGGGGGTCTGGGGTATGGGTATGGGGCTGAGAAGGATCGGGGTCCAGAGCTTCAGGTTCAGGCCGTTGAGATATGGAGTTGAGGGGTTCGGATTGATCTGCTACCCCTAAACCCTAAACCCTAAAGCCTAAAGCCCTAAAACCTAAAGCCCTAAAGCCCTAAACCCTAAAGCCCTAAACCCTGAAGCCCTAAACCCTAAAGCCTTAAACCCTAAAGCCCTAAACCCTGAAGCCCTAAACCCTAAAGCCCTAAACCCTGAAGCCCCAAACCCTAAACCCTGAAGCCCTAAACCCTAAAGCCCTAAACCCTAAAATGCCCTAAACCCTAAAATGCCCTAAACCCCTAAACCCTGAAGCCCTAAACCCTAAAATGTAATCTAGGTGGAAGCCTGCCTTGCAGTTCTCGAAGCTTCTCTGAGGCATGATAGGGGAGTTTCCGAAAATGGGGGACCCCAGAAGAGGACCCCAAAAAAGCACATAAGCAAAAATTAGCATAGGGATATCCCATATAAACCCCCTCATAATGAAGCCCAATATGGTAGGGATATCCCCATAAAATGCTTATGCTTCTGTGCTTTTTGGGTTAGTATAGTACACAAACTACTTGGATCCCTTCTTATGCGGACCCCGAAATAAGAAGGTACCCCGAATTTTCGGAAACTCGCATAGGATTTCTTGCTGCAAGTGTGTCCTCTCAGCCCTTCCCTCCAACAAAAACGAAGCAGCCATCTGCGAGAGTCCGGCAACCGTAGACCACACTCACAATTGCCGGCAACCAACAGCAGCATCATTAACTCCACAATCCAAAGTCCGACAACAACTTGTACACTGGAAAACCCGACGGGGGAGAACTAAAACAAACACTTACAACAGAGACCGTTCTTCTTCTGCTTCAGTGCTGCTTTGTCTCAAGTCTGTATCGCAAACACCACTGACCACTGCCCACTCCCCCCACACCACGCACCCTGCAACCATATCCTGCACTTGGAGGATCATGGGACTTACTATGTATGGTCATAAGTACCTTTCTTGGGGTTATAAGTAATCATAAGTATAGGCACCCCAATAATAACTCTATAGTTGCTAAGTCCCATGATCCTTTAAGTAGCGCCACGCGTCGGATCGATGAGAGAGCGGATCGTCTTCACGTGCTCAAACGCCGCTTTCAACGTCATCTTCTCCTGGCGCTCAACCCCCAAACCCTCAACCCTAAACCCTAAACCCCTAAACCCTAAACCCCTAAACCCTAAACCCCCCAAACCCTCAACCCTACACCGGCGCAGCCCTTGACTTTAATAACACCAAAACCATATTCTAATTTTTAAGGCCCCTATGTTGGGCTTCCCTACCAGAAGTGCGCGAACAGGCGCAGTGGCGTAGCGCAGGATTCGGTGTTGAGGCTTCATGACCGTCAGGAGTTTCAGGCTTTCTAGACTCAAGGTTCTGGACTTTCGGCTTGGGGTTTAGGGCAAGAGGCACCCTTTGGCAAACAAACGCCGATAATGATGATCAGAATCTGAATATCACAGGCCTTATTGCCTTATTATTAGGTACTCATTTTTTAAGGCCCCCCTACCCGGCCTCCCCCTACCCCCCTAAGGGTCCCTATGGCCTTATGAGAATAGCAACGACAACAACGGTCACAGCTTGTTGTCAGCAGTACTCCCAGAGAGCCCAATACCCCCTAATTAAGGAATATGGCTTAAACTAGAAAGGGCTTCATATTATGATTTAAGCCATACTCCTTAATTAAGGGGTATTGGGCTCTCGGGGCTGAGCTACGCGAGTGGGACTGGCGACCTCCATCTTTATGCGAAGGGTTAAAGACTAGGATGCCCAGTAACCTAGGAATAAACAGGGCTCCCTTTTTGGTATTGGGTATCTTAATAAGGAACCTAGGACTACAAAAAGGGAATAAGGGTAGTACTGGGCATCCTAGAGAACCTGATCTACTTAGGGCTCAAAGTGATCCTTTACAGAAGGATTCTTTTGGGGATTACCCAACGTACCTTCACCTACTTAGGGTTTAGGGCTTGGTGTTGTTCCAGCGGCTCCAGCACTTCTGTCATCAAGACATTTGTTGTTTGCATTTCGGTGTTGGTGCTCTTGGTCCTTGTCTACTGACACCTACATCCTCCCTAAACCCATAAACCCTAAACACTGGACCCTAGCCCTCCATAAGCCCTGAACCGTAAGCCCTAAGCCCCACACCCCTAAACCCTGCAAGCCCGAGACACCCAGAGACTCCAATACCCCTTAATTAGGGAATTATTCCTTAAACCATATTATGGGTCCTACTATAATTTAAGGTTTATTCCTTAATTAAGGGGTATTGGGCTCTCTGGGGACACCCATCGGCAACAGGAGCCTCTCTCATGCAGTATGCGATCACGAAGACAGCGCTCCTGACCCGAAATGAAGGTTTCGAATTTAGAGTTTAGGGTAGGGCTTAGGGTTTGGGGTTTAGGGTTTAGAGTTTAGGGTTTAGGGGGGTTTTAAGGTGCAGGTTTAGAATTTTTTTGGAGCTCCTTTTTACGGCTGCCCAATCGTCTGAGCCTCCATAAGGCCTATAGAGTTTAGAGTTTAGGGTTTAGGGTTTAAAGTTTAAGGGGGTTTGTAATTTGTAAGGTGTGGGGCTTGACGGTTTCCCAGAGGGACCCAAATAGTAGGGCATCAAGTGCCGAAACCATTCCCAGTATAGTAAGCATTTGGGCCCTACAGCCCCACTATTTAGGCAAGATAGGGGCCTGAATGCTTATCTATTTTTGGGGTTATCATAAAATTCTAGTATAATGGGCCACAAAACCCTATTCTAATTATTGAGGGCCATAAAATATAGAACCCTATTATAACACCCCTACAATGGACCCCTCTCAAGGAGCCCTATTCTAATTATGAAGGCCCCTATGTTACTTGGAGCCTTCAGGCTTTACTTAGAGGGGCAGGGGACTTAGTAAGTAGGTTATAGGTAGAGTTATAAGTACCCTGCCCTAAATGGAGTTACCCCAATTATAACCCTACTTATATCCCTACTTACTGTGTCCCCTGCCCCTCCAAGTAGACCCTTAAACCCTAAATCCCATAGATCCCTAGGAGTATACCATAATTCCCATAGTTTAAGGTTATATCATCAACCGTATGTTACTTGGAGTTTTCAGGTTGTAGGTTCGGGGCTTAACCCTACACCCTAAACCCCCTTTAAAGGACCCCTTATAGATCCGTTTTAAAGGAAACCCTAAACCCTAAACCCTAAACTCTGCACCCTAAACCCCAAACCCTAAACTCTAAACACTGAACCCCTAAACCAAATAGATCCCTTACAGGAACCCTTACTTGAAGGATCGTGGGACTTAGCAACTAGGGTTATTATCCGGGTAACTATACTTATATTTACTTATAACCCCAATTAAGGGACTTATAACCATACTTACTAAGTCCCATGATCCTCCAAGTAAGGATCCCCAATGCTTGGAGTGCCTTCGGCTCCTGGGCCTTCGGGTTACGGGTGTGGACTGGAGACTTTCAGGGTTTTCGGGTTTAGAGTTTAGGGTTCCTTTAAAGGGATCTATAAGGGATCCTTAAGGGTTCCTTTAAAGGGATCTATAGTAAGGGATCCTTAAGGGTTCCTTTATATGAGAGATCTATATGGGCTTGGGGTTTAGGGTGCAGAGTTTAGGCTTTGGGGTTTAGGGTGCAGCGTCTTGGGGATTTGGGGTTTAGGGTTCAGGGTTTAGGCTTAAGGCTTTCTGGCTCATCTAGGCGTCAAGAACCCTTACAAATCCTGTAACGGCATAGAAACCTTGATAAACCCCTGTAAAGTAGATTCTGTTGTTCAGGGCTGATGGTTTCGGACTTGGATTTTGGCTCTGGGATGACTCTATTCTACGATCTTGCGTTGTGTTATGTCTGTATATCTTACTGGATGATCTTACAATAGAAAAGAACAAATTATGTATACCTACCATTAACTGTGCGCCGTCGGCTTCGGCTGGAACGCATCGAGCCTGCTGAAAGCCCGATACTGCTTGCTACTTCAGCTAGCGGCCTGCCAAGAGCTCAGACACAAACGCATGCAATTGGGGTTTAGGGTTTACTTGGAGGGGCAGGGGACTTAGTAAGTATGGTTATAAGTAGAGCTAAAAGTACCCTAAATAGACTTACCTCAATTATAACCCTACTCATAACCCTACTTACTAAGTCCCCTGCCCCTTCAAGTAAGGTTTAAGGTTCAATGTTTAGGGCTTCGGGTTCGCAAACTTAGCAGCACTAAGTCGACCCCTAAACCCTCAAACCTCACAGGTGTGTAGTCGTCAACCCATCGGAGGCCTCAAAAGGTGGGATGAAGGTAGGTGGGATATTCCCGAATAAAAGTCCTTTAATAAAGGATCCTTGCTCCTGCCTACCTTCATCCCACCTGCTGAGGCCTCCGAACCCAGCCCCCTCACCTTAGGAAGAGTTCAATGCGTCTCCATGCAGGGGTGCAGACTGCGCCTGTTCTTGCCTTCATAGCCTGGGATGCAGTTGCAGTCTCTCGCAGTCGGGGCACAAGCACGTCTCGGCAGTTGCAAGTGAAACCATCTGAAGTAGAAGCCAGGAAGTTGAAACATCCTTATCCTCATGTCTTCAAGGTAAAGTTTAAGGAATTCCAGCACCGATCATCCTTGATCCATGTTCCAACTCTGTGGCTTGTACTGTAACCCTGGGGATCCAAATAGCCCAAGAGCCTGATATAGTATGGTTCTTCGGCCTAAAGTCCTTAATGCATGAGTCCTTCGAGCCGTACACCATATAATCCGTTTAAAGGAACTAGGTACCGAAAGAAGCCTTAATTTATGAGTCCTTAGAGCCCTACTGTAAGCCATCTGCAATCTTCCTGAACTGCATAGCTTTGCTGGAGCTGCAGGCGATCTTATGACTATCTGATGCAGCTTCTACTTCTGACTCTATAATACTACTTGGAGGGGCAGGGGACGTAGTAAGCAGGGTTATAAGTAGGGTTATAAGTACCCTAAATGGAGCTACTCCAATTATAACCCTACTTGTAACCCTACTTACTAAGTCCCTGCCCCTCCAAGTCTATCCTGCTGTATTGCGTTATCTCATGTTATGCTATATATCATGTCACAGTATCTTATAATGGGATATACCAAATTCTACCACTAATGTTATTCACATGACCAGCAGAAGCAACGGCGGCCTTTGTAACTACGGATTTTAAAGACTTATAAGTATCATAAACCGAATTAGGACCATGAATTATAGAGTACATACAACTTTACATATTGCATACTTGCTTTACTAAGTCCCCGACCTCCAAGTAAACCCCACCTGTATCCCCAAACCCTACAAAAATAGTAGGATACTATGACCCCTTAATTACAGGGTCTGACCCCCAAAACAATAGGCTTTCGGATCTCCAGGTACTACATGGGAGTTTCCGAAAATTAGGGGTACCTTAGTTTGGTGTCTCTGTAACAAGGATCCTACTACTTAGGGTCCCGATATTAGGCTCCCCTATTTTGGGAAACTGCGATATTGCTTTCTGCTTGGACCCGGTAGGTTCAGGCTCCAGAATTTGGAGGATCTTTCGTTCCGGGGTTCGCAACTCACAACCTCTATTAGGGATCCGAAAATTATCATTTAAGGCATATTCCTTAATTGTGGGATATTGGAGTCTCTGGGCTCTCATGCATGAGGCTCCAAACCCAATGCCTCTAAAGTTTAGCGGTTTTAGGTGGTTTCGGGGTTTGTTCGGGGTGTAGGGTTTATAGCTACGGATTTCGAGTAGTTTAGGGTTTAGGGTTTAGGTCTAGCCCCTCATCGACCACAGCGTGTGTATGGAATGAGCTCAGGCACGTGGCAATGCATGAGCGCCCGCCCCTTCTTGAATCTCTTCGCGGCATCGATGACGGCAAACACTTCGTCGAAGTGGCAGAGAACCTGACAATCAGGAGATCCCCTAAGCCCTAAACCCTTTAACCGAAACCCTACCCCAAACTTATACTTTGCGCAAACATCGAATCTGTGTGGACCCTACCTGGACCCTACAACAGCTATCTTTTTAGGGCGTTGTAAAGAAACTTCCTTGTGTAAGTCCTAAAAGAAGCAGGCTATTTGTGGCTAAGGCAAACCCAAGCCTGAAAATATGCCTGACACCCCAAAGGCCGTAAAGAGTAGGATATATACCGAGCCCCAGAAAGTTGGAACATAGGTTTAAGATGAATAGTGCTCGGGTCGCCTTCACTTTACCTTGAGGGCATGAGGTGAATGATGTTCCAACTTTCTGGCTTCTAATTACTGTTGGAACCTTAAACGAGGGGTGCCCATGTTCTAGCAAGCCCGTGTGGAGATTGCAATCACACGCGCCTGAAACTATTGAATTGTACCAAGCTTAGCTCAGCTGCCCGAACTTAGGATTCTTTCAGGGGTTCCTGTATTTAAGGCCTCCTTTGTTAAGGGTTTCAGGTTTAGGGGAGTCGGGCTCCTACTACGATTGCCTTATAGAGCTTTGGGTTTTGGGTGGCCTATTGCTAACTATTGCTTAAACATAATTGAAGAAGAACTTTAAGGAAATGCATTGCTAATTATGCCGAACCATGACTAGACTGCTCCAGGCAGGGGGCATCTGTTCGAGGAGAATCGCGCAGTGCCAAGTGCAAAGACTCACCCGGCAACGGCACTGCAGGCGGGCTTTCCTGCATGGATTTGGATGTTCATAAACAAAAAATCACACCGTTAGCCCTACATGGCGGGCCTAATCTCCGAAAGAGCCAGGTGTCGAGAAGCTCAGAACAGGAATGGGATGTGAGCTTTTTGGGTGGCTTAGTGGGATCGTAGTAGCGAGGCGTGGGAATAAGCGATGTAATATAGGGGCCTTTATAATTAGAACAGGGTTCGGGGGCCTATTATACTATAATTCTAGTGAGGAACCCCCAAAACAGTATAGGCAATTATGAGGGCCCCTATACTAGTTGAGGCCGGACGGCCGGAAAAGTCTCGACCTTAGGCAATGCGTCCAGCTTTAGCTAAAGTATTCCTGGACCCGGAGGAACCTACATCTTGGGGGTCCTTGTTTTCGATTTTCTTGTATGATTCCTTGAAAAGGTATGTTATTTGGTTAAGGCTCAGCTTAACTTACCAGAAGAATCCCCGAACATCCGAAACCCTGAGCTGAAATCAACTGACCCTGCGTTCTCCTGCAGGTCGCATTTCTCCGAGTTGGCTGTTGCAAGCCTCCCCCCCTCCACCCGTCAAAATGCGGTGCCCGCCTCAGCCACGCTGACGAGGTGCCTGCTGCAACAGTCTGTTGAAACATGCCGATGAAAGGGCTGGCTTCTCACTGGCCCGAAATACAAGTTGAAACTTTCAGAACCGACTACCTTATAAGAACCCCAATTCTTGAAAAAATGATTTTACAGCCAACAAGACCTTATGAACCATCCATCGATGCACACCAAGTGGCGTGATGCCATGCTCTTTGAGAAAGGCGGGATCTTTGGCCTGCCAGCGGGTATCCGAGATCAGGGCTTTGTCCTCAAAGGTTTGCAGGTTAAGAAAGTCTAGACCCAAAAGTCAAGTAACCTAGGAATAACAAGGGTACCCTTTTTGGTTTAAAAGTGCTTATTATAAGGGAACCTGAGCCCATAAAAAGGGAATAAAGACCTACTCTAGGTCCTAGAAGTCTGTCGGGTTTAGGCTTCGAGATGTTCTGGACTCGACGATTGTTGTTTACATGCTCTGTAGAACATATTATCACGACTTAGACTTGATGGGCTTCGTGCGGCCGCACGGGACTGTGTTTGGTTGGCATTGTTGACGCACATTATGCTATGTCTATAACAAGGAACCCTGAGAATAGTACTGGTATTTATTTCTGCCTCTACCTTAGCTCTCATCACGCACCCTCAGGGTGGGTCTGACTCTTGGGCTTCGTGTCAGGTGAAGGCTGCTGATGACGAACCCCGAAAGATCCCGAAAGTAGGACCCTACTCTAGAGGCCTTAGCAATCAGAATACTGTTTTGGGGGTATATTATACTATAGCGTGTAGGTAACTACTTAGGAACCTATATTAAACCCTACATCCCACACCCTGAACCCGAAAGTGCTAGGCAGCAGAAGTTGGTGTGAACGACAGCTCCAGCAAGGCGATACCTCGAATTGGCTGGTGAGGAAGAGGAAGCCCGGAATGATCTCTGTGCCATACCTGTTATTCGGGACTTGGCAAGGCTGCTAATAATAGTAGATGACCCTAAACCCTTAACCTAAACCCTAAACCTAAACCCTATACAGAAACCCTAAACCCTAAACCTAAACCCTAAACCTAAACCCTATACAGAAACCCTAAACCCTAAACCTAAACCCTAAACCTAAACCCTATACAGAAACCCTAAACCCTAAACCTAAACCCTAAACATAAACCCTATACAGAAACCCTAAACCCTAAACCTAAACCCTAAACCTAAACCCTATACAGAAACCCTAAACCCTAAACCTAAACCCTAAACCTAAACCCTATACAGAAACCCTAAACCCTAAACCTAAACCCTAAACCTAAACCCTATACAGAAACCCTAAACCCTAAACCTAAACCCTAAACCTAAACCCTATACAGAAACCCTAAACCCTAAACCTAAACCCTAAACCTAAACCCTATACAGAAACCCTAAACCCTAAACCTAAACCCTAAACCTAAACCCTATACAGAAACCCTAAACCCTAAACCTAAACCCTAAACCTAAACCCTATACAGAAACCCTAAACCCTAAACCTAAACCCTAAACCTAAACCCTATACAGAAACCCTAAACCCTAAACCTAAACCCTATACAGAAACCCTAAACCCTAAACCTAAACCCTATACAGAAACCCTAAACCTAAACCCTATACAGAAACCCTAAACCCTAAACCTAAACCCTAAACCTAAACCCTAAACCTAAACCCTAAACCTAAACCCTAAACCTAAACCCTATACAGAAACCCTAAACCCTAAACCTAAACCCTAAACCTAAACCCTATACAGAACCCTAAACCCTAAACCTAAACCCTAAACCTAAACCCTATACAGAAACCCTAAACCCTAAACCTAAACCCTAAACCTAAACCCTATACAGAAACCCTAAACCCTAAACCTAAACCCTAAACCTAAACCCTATACAGAAACCCTAAACCCTAAACCGTGCAGATGGTAACTACTCAAGCCTTAAACTCCCTGAACCCTGACCCGCAAACCCTTCAGGCTCCTACCCAAAGGGTCCCCAGAGAGCCCAATACCCCTTAATTAAGGAATACCTAGGGTTCCTTTAAGGGATCTATCAGGGATCTATAGGGTTTAGGGTTTAGGGCTCCAATACCCCTTAATTAAGGAATATAGCCTACATCAAAATATGAAGCCCTATATAATTTAAGTCATATTCCTTAGTTAAGGGATATTGGGTTCTCTGGGTCCTAAGCAGCTATATAGAAGAATGTATGTAGGGTTTCTGTATTAGGAATTGGGAATTACGATTTGGGGAAGTATCCCCCATAACAATACCTATGACCGTTGGGGCTATTGTGATACACGAAACGGCCAAGCGAATGCTGTGAGGTTCTAGACGATCTACACAAACCTGACCGGTTCTGAAAACAACACACTAGATGTGACCCTCAAAACCTGATCAATATGGGCTTCTGATTCAGGAGTTTACAGGCTTAGGCTTTGGGGTTTTGCATAGTAGGTTTTGGGGTTGAGTGTAACTTGAGAATGCCAGAAGAGTCCAAACTGGCTGGCACGACTGGCGGTACTGCTCTTCCGACAGCCGGCCCAGCGCCATGCATCGGCAGCAGCACTGAGAGTTTCGAATGCGATGCCGGAAGCCTATAGTATAGGGCACTTAAAAGTTGGAATCGGGTTTTGGGGCCCATCATACTGTATTTATATAGCGTAGTAATTGGTACTTGTTTGGGCCTCTATAGTAACTTCTTTGAGCTTGAGCCCCCGAACCCACGAACTCCTACGTTGGACCTGAGCCCAGACTCTGTTCGAGTCTACGGTCGCTTCAGGATGCTTTGGCGCTTAAGGGAGGGGTTAGGGTTTAGGGGTTTAGCGGCTTAGGGTTCAGGGGTTTACAGTAGGTTTTAGGGGCTTGTAAGGTTTCAGGCTTCGGGCTTCAGGGTTCGCGCGGTGGGTGTTTATGGTTTCGGGTCAAGTTTTGGGCTGCAGAGCACTAGAGTGCCACAGTCTATATAGGGCCTAGGGTCTAGGCGGGCTTCTTGACCCTCAAGTCTGGATAAACATCTTCATCCTGCTTGCCGTCGACAGCTCACTGATGACCCTAAACCCAAAACCCCTACACCCTAAACCCGAAACCCTAAACCCCGAACCCTAAACCAAACCCTAAACCCTAAACCCCGAACCCAAAGCCCTAAACCCCAAGCCCTAAACTCCAAACCCACAACCCCAAACCCTAAACCGGTGTCAGGGCCGGCTCTTATTGAGTATCACACGCTCGAAGTCCGGAGGGCTCCTAAAGCCAGGCATGGCCCGGCTTCGGAAGCTGGGCTTTGATTTAGGCATGTAGGGCTCTTAATGACTAGAATAGGGTTTGAGTTTTGGGCTCCTCTATAGCATAATCATCTAGGCCCAAGAATAGCCTAGGAATAAAAATGGTGCCTTTTTGGTTTCAAGGGGCTTGTAAGGGAACCTGAGCCCATAGAAAGGGAATAAGGGCCCACTCTAGATCCTAGTGGTTAGTGATGGCTTGGGGGTTTGTGAATTGAGCACACAGTGAAGCTCGAAACTCTCCCCATGCGCTGATCCCATGTCACCCTTTTCAGCTGGACGCATCCCTGCGAAGCTTGCTGCAGGAATCGTGGGTGCCTGTGTCTCAATGCTCAGTCCTCCCCTCCACTCGCGAAGGTGAGAGTCTCTTCGTCTTCGCCTTGGCCGGTGCGAGTGTGGACATGGCGGAGGAGCATCTGCGCGAGGTCTCCTGTGTTCTTCTTAAGGAATTGAGCTTTAACTTAACCCAGTAAGGAAACCATGTTTTTCTACTATAGATCCCCATTATGGTAACTTGAAACACTTGATTTCCTTAACAGACCTAGTCTCCTGCCAGCTTGTCGTTGGCCCGGCTGGACGCGCGATGGAGAGCTTGGATGGCGGTCCGGGCCGGGTTGAAGAGCGGATAGCCGCGATGCTGGGCCTCCCGCTGCCTCCCCGGCCTGCTTGGAGGATCAAGGGACTTAGTAAGCATGGTTATAAGTACCTTAACTAGTGTTACAAGTTAGAAGGGGCCCCTTCCCTGTAATAGTGGATAATAGGAATATAATTGGGCCCTATCCTTACAGTCACTATTACAGGTTGGGGGCAGCTTCTAAGTTATAAGTAATTATAAGTATAGTTACCTTAGTAATAACTCTACCCGGCCTGGGGTGGATGGAAAGGCCCTTGCCGCCGTCGTAGCCCTCGTGAAACCACTGATCGAATCTTCTGCCTTCACAACCGGAAACAAATTGAAATCAACGGAACATCAAAACTGAGAAATGTTCGGAACAAAAGCTGCACGGAAAACTGGAGACCCTCAATTAATGGACCGCCACTTCGTGTCCTCCAGGTGCTTCCCATCGCTGGTCACTGGAATCCAATACTCTGCATGGGACCGAGACCTGGGTTGGACTGACATATTTCAGCACACTTCCTTCAAAAGAGTCGTGGTCTACTGAAGTCGTTCTCGAACGATCGTCGTTCAAACGCCGTGTTTGCAAATTGGTAATCATCATGCGGCGCCTGTCTAAGCTACCCAGCCGTCATCGATTTGGGGCGGACTGGAAAGCTTGCACTCCGATAGGGCATGCAACAGGTCTCGCAACCAAAACATGAAGACTCGCATGCTCTACCGTACTACCGTTTTGGGCAGCCTCATCAAGACATCAGCATCGAACGCAAGCTAGGGTTGACCGCTGTCAGGGCTTCACTTGCTCTAAACACTTACGAATCTTACGAGTTATCCTGAAACTGTACAGCCCCATGTACCGATACTGCATAGACTTCGCCCGGAAAGGGCTTCCTACAAACAGATACTTGAGCATCACAGAGCACCTGTACTTTGAGGCTACATGGACCCTTTAAGGGAAAAGGTTTCTACTAATCTCTAACTATCTTACGAGTTACCCTGAAGCTCTAGGGCCCCATGTACCGATACGCCCGCTATATACTTACATGGACCCCTGAAGGGAGAAGGTGGCAAGGCGCCAGCTCATCTCGACGAACAGCCTGCGCAGCAGAAGCCCCGCTCGGTTTGGCTGAGATGCCGGGGGTTCCAACGGGAAGTATTAATTACCTATACAATACTTGGTTGGGGTTCCTTACTATAATCATGGTATCATGGGACCCAACACCCTATTATCATTATTTAGACACTGATATATTGGGTATACCTCCTGGAGAATCCTACACCGTGAAGACTTGCATCACGAAACTGATCGCCATGACCGCTTATGAGATGACATGCACCAACGACATGCTGGCATCCCCAGTGCGAAGCTGCCTCGATAGACGGGCCACAGACGCAACGACCATGCTGAAATCTAAACCCCAAATTTCGGAATCGCGTGCCTGAAACATGAGCAAGGCCACCAGACGGCGGTTGTTCCGGGAGTAGAGCCCAACGGTGCCATCAGGACCCTCGTGCTTGAACACGTAAAGAGGCTCGAGCTCTTCAGGCTTCAAGTTCCCCATGAAGAGGCCCATAAACAGCTTGAAGATGGACTCTTGCCTGTTCTCGTGTTCTTCGCCGAAAGCGAAGTGGGCATTCACGGCTTTGTGTGTGAAGCGCAGTGCGAGCACGGGAAGGTGTTGAACCTGGCCGGAAGGTCGCAGACTGGGTATGCTCCTCGCAAACTTTGCCACTTCTTGAAACGTGGGAAGCAGCCACGACATCGGATGACCGTGTTCTGCCTGTCTCTCCAGCTGTGCTTCCGAGGTCCTCAAACGCCCTTCCAACTCTTGCACTTGACGCTCCAGAGCCCGCTTCTCCACGCGTGCTTGCAGCAAGCGTCTTTCCAGTTGCGACACATTACCCGACTGAAGGTTAAACACAAAGTCGAGAAGCTCCTCGTGAAATCCTGGCAGAGCATGTCCCTTGCCAGCAACACCGAAGCGATACACCGGGCAACAATCCTCACTTACTAGCTTGGCACAAATAAACAGAATGTCATAGTGGCCAGCCGGGGGCCAGCCATTGCGATCGCAAGTTCCAAGCTTCATTTCATCTGTGCAGGGAGCCGAAAGGTGCCAGAGCGCATCTTCCGAGTCGTGCACATTTTGCAGGTCACACGTGTTCCCAATGCCAAGTCTGAGTCTGTCCCAATGGAACATGTACCTCCACGTGACAAGACCGATCCTCCAACGACTCAGGAACTCCATGTAAACGGTGTGGCCAGAAGTGAACAGTGGACCAAACATGGCATGCGCTCCCCTGAAGAAACTTTCCAGGTCGTCGCAACGTCTTTGCTCAAAGTCTGAATACCATGCGACTGCCACGCCAAGTGGCAAGGACGACGGTTTTGGTTTTCTTGTCGGCCAACTCGAAAAATATTCTGAAACGCAACAGCGCTGGCGCAAAGCGGCTTCGACTGCGGCGGTGTCTGCATCGCCCGGGGCGAGGATGGCAAGCCTCGTCGGCAGTCGCGTTGGGTGAAGACGTCGGCGGCGCCTGGCTGCGCACGTGACAAACATGACCCCGTGTGCTTCCTCCAGCTCTTGAAACTGATTGTTCCCCCATGTGGCAAGCAAGACATCCTCGAGGTCCCACATGGGCAGAGGTCGAACCACCAACTGCAAAGATATCCTCGAAACCGCCACTGCCATCTGAGAAAGCCCGGCTATCGACAAGGTGGGCTGCATCGTATCCCACGGGGCCTCTCTGATAACAAGACCAAAAGCTGGTGGAAAGTCGTCCAGAATTGCGGCGCGTCCAAGCCGACATGTCACTCGGCCGAGTTCCCCTGAATCTCCTAGGATGTCAGCCTCGTACTTGTCCAACCAGGCAACTACGCCTGATCGCAAAACCATCCAAGCCTGTTCTGGCACTTCGCCCCCGAGTAAGCCGACTGCCTCGTGCAAGAGCTCGGAAATCTGAGAAGTTCGACATTCCAAGTAGAAACGCTCATCCGGCGGTGTCCAAAGTGTCGGGTGCAGCTTGCAATCTCTCTGCATCGGGACACTTTGATCAATGAAAGACCTCCACCGCGGAAAAGCACGTCCAGGGCTTGGGCTTGATCTCTCGCGAGCCTGACGCGAGCCCTCCGCCGCTGGCGCGTGGATACGGATTTCGGTGTCCCGGAAACTTTTCCGTAAGAGGAGCTTCAAGCGGCTCAGGGTCCTGATTGATGTCGCATCCATAGTGTTTCAGGGCGGAGGGAATCGCAACCAAGAATCAGGCTGTCCCTCCTACATGACTAGTGGTTGTCATACACAAATGACAGGGGGAGTAAGCCAGGGTCCTCCAACTTGCATTGGTGACCGCGGGCGGCAGTGCAAACAAGTACCTTAGCAACGACATGGGACCAGCAAGTCTAGGAGGTAATAGCTATGGGCTTTAGCTGTCAGGATTAGAACTCTTATGGAGCCCATGCTTACCGAAGGAAACACAAGCTCGCACACCGCAACACTGTGATAAAGGGGTCTCATTAATGAGAATGGCGTTGTTGGGGCCGCTGTACTATAGCTATAATCAAAAAAGGAACCCCAAAAATAGTATATATAGGCACTTCTTTAGGCCCCTACCTGAAAGACGTGGTGCGTTAGGGAAGCGTCCGCTCCCGCCGCTGAAGACGAGGGCTGTGCGCCTTCGTCAAGAGCTGGGAGCGCCATCGTCAGGATCGGATGCTTTGGCTACGACTCCGGAGTCAAACGAGCATGGCTTTTGGGTTTATAGGAATTGGGGTTTAGGGTTTAGGGGTTTAAGGTGTAATTAAGGTTATATTAATTCATGTCCTGCATATTGCTGAAGCCAGGCATACTGCGCTCTCCGACTACCCAAGCTGCCAAGCTGTCGATTGTGGCCTAGGCATGCAGTTGCAAAGCCTTGCTGCATCGGCCTGACGAGCAAACAAAGAAAAAAGCGTTGAAGAATAGCATTTATGCATTTGTTGGGGGCTTCGTGGTGCGATGTGACCATCCCAGCTCTTACGGTGAGAAGGCTGAATGATAGGCGTGCCAAGAAGCTGTTCAACAACAAAACTCTGATTCAACTGCATAGAACCATGCGCCGATGACCTAGCAAACGTTGTCGCTTCCTCCGATGCCTGTCCGAGCTTACTTCCGGAGCCTCTACTGCAGAAGGCAGCGCAATGGACAACACACCAGGTCCCTACCATGCATAACTAGCTTAATCGTACTTGCAGGGGTCATCGATCAGTGTTCAAGGAAAGCAAGCAGAAACATCAACATATGTGTAGCCGACGATTGCGCTCACAATCCACACCGACCCAGCCGATGGAATCCGCCTGGCTGCTTGACCACTTCAGACACCCTTGCCATGAATAAGCCAAACAAAGTCCCTTCAAGACTGGAGCTTCTGTGATTGCATCAATCCGGGCTGGATGTCTGGATTTGCGAATCTTTCGAGATTCGAGACTGTTCACACCCGTCCATGTACCACAACTGACGTCTGCTGCGTTCCCGAAGTAATGCCAAGGAGGCCCCACGAGGGAGGCCTCCGTTAGCGGTCGCTGCTCTGGGCTAGCTCACAATGACACGAATATGTCGCCGTTTAATCGACGATGCATTTGAGAAGTCTGTAGTGTCACGCTCATGAATGAGACTGCAACAGCGAAAACACCCATGCAGTGAAGTGCTAGCTGCTAGTTTCAGCGGAGGTGCAACTCGTGACATCGAACCCAACTCTCCTCAATCAAACCGAAACCTCCTCAACAGCATCAGACCTAACCGCAACAACAAAGCATCAACGGTCAGTCCGGAATCCGCCCCTGAAGCCCGAGCCCAAAGCTCAAATTCTTCGCCTCTGCCATCCCGGATCTGCGAACAACGCACAGTGAAACCAACATCCTACCGCCGTAGCGGAGTCCTTGATGGGAGTGCCTTGCTTTACAAAAAAGGTACAATGCTGAGGGTTCAGATAGGTTCAGAATGCACTAAACCCTGAAATTTACTGTTTAGGGGAGCATCCGGCCACGAAAGATCGGACCCCGAGACAGAACACCAAACGAGGAAACCAAAGCGATCCCTGCTAACAAAACAATCACTGTAAAAACAAAAAAACTAAAGCCGCGAATCTTGCTAGAGCCTACTTATAAAATCCAGGGGACTTAGAACGTATGGACAGAACTACCTTGATTGGGCTTTTGTGTGCAGTTACTCTGCTACTCGAATAGTAACCCCAGAGGCTAGGGTGCAAGATCCTTTAAAGTTGCAAGCCACAGGCACAGGGAAACTCGAGGCATCGGGTAAAAGAGCAAGCCACTGTGCGCAGAAAGCATTCAATAACCCAAACCCCACCCAGACCCCTTCACCGAAACTGTGTGCAGAAAGACATTTCAGTTTCAATAACCCAAAACCCATACCCCTTTACCGAAAGTTCTAAGTCTGAATCAAACGTAAACCGCAAACCCCGATACTACAGAAAAACCTCAACCAGAATCATTCCAAGGGACTGGTGGCGGACTCCAACGGCACCGGCGTGATTGGTAGCTTCGGGGGATCGGATCATGGGATGGACCCAAGACAGGAGCCTAAAAGGTTACAGTAGGAGTAGGGTTTGGGGCAATGACAAGGTGTGTAGGAAGCAAACTATAGGGCTGCAATATGCTGTAATGAGAAAAACAATAATCATACAGCGTAGGATGCAGGATGTAAGGCTGTGTAAGGTTCTTCGTTTCTAGGTGTATAAAAAACCGTAGCTACACAAAGCTGTCGCAGAAAGCTTAAGCTTCAATCTTCGTCTGAAGCGTAGGAGGAGTGTTTGGGGTGTTCTGATGCCAAGCGGTGGCGTCTCAGACTCCTAGGACTCTGCAACTCCAAGTTTGACTTTCAGTCGTAGAAGCCGACCCCAGAAATTCCTGTATTCGACCCTCTCTTCGAGAGGGCGAACATGCAAAACTGATCAAAGCGGCGGAAACCCTCTACTCTGGCTGTTTTCGGCCTCAACCCAATGAGCTGCCGAAGGATGGGACCAACCGACCCACACCAAATAGCCCCTTCCGCTGACCTCCTAAACCCTAAACCCTTCAACTTAGCCAGAGTATAGGCTCATCTCAGGCACGCACAGTGTGGTTACTTGGTTTTGAATCTCCAGAACCCTCGCTTACAAAAGCTGCCCTCCTTCGCCATCCCAAGACATCCGCGAACACCTGAAACCGAAAGCCATGAAAACGGAACCCTAAGACCGGTGGTGCTGTATAGTCTGAGCCCCAGTCATTCGGCAAGACAAGGTAAGCCCTGAGCCAAAAAGCGGAACCGTTGTGAAACCCGACGGTGGCATGGTAAAAATAATCAAGTTATTGATTGAGTTGAAGCCCTTTGAAGACTCCACGAAGACCTTGATAAGATAATCAGACCCGATTACCAACCCTTAGAAGACCTGTCGAAAGCTTTATACTCACACCATCTTCTAACTTAGACCCGAACTTGATAATCAGACCCTATATAAGCTTCTTACAAGTCCCTTCAAAAGCTTGATCATCACAACACCCTAAACCCTAAACCCCTAAACTCTAAACCATCAAACCCCTAAACCATTTCAATGCAATGTTTGTCAAGGATGTTTTCCAACCCTAAACCCCTAAACCCTAAAACCTAAACCCCTAAACCCTGAACCCCCAAACCCTAAACCCCCAAACCCTAAACCCCTAAACCCCTAAACCCTCAACCCCTAAACCCCTAAACCCCTAAACCCCCAAACCCTAAACCCCCAAACCCTAAACCCCAAAACCCTAAACCCCTAAACCCCTAAACCCTAAACCCCTAAACCCTAAACCCCCAAGCCCTAAACCCCTAAACCCCTAAACCCCTAAACCCCCAAACCCTAAACCCCTAAACCCCTTAACCCCTTAAACCCTAAACCTACTAACTTAGTCCCGAAGCTTTGGCTTCAGAGAGGGAGCCGCCAAAAAGGCATCGCGGGACTGGGAGGTCGGCTTGAGGCTTCCTTTTTTGGGGATCTATAAGGGGTCCTTTAAAAGGGATCTATAGGGACTTATAGGGTTTAGGGTTTAGGGGTGGAGGGTTTAAGTTTTAGGGTTTAGGGTGTAGGGTTGAGGGGGTGTAGGGTTTGGATTTAGGGCCTTCTAGGGTTTTGGGGTTTTCGAACTAAGGTGAAGGATACCTGAGAGTAGCCACAACTCTGCTGGCAACATAGAGCCACCCCGTGTCTAGAAACCAGGCCCCTGAACTTGCAGGCCATCAGTTTAGGAGGGCGAGCTCAGGTCATGCGGTTAAGGTTTAGGGTTTAGGGTTTAGGGTTTAGGGTTTAGGGCTCCGATATCCGTTGATAGTTCAACCGAAAATGTCAAAGGCAGCTGCCGGCACGAGGCATTGCGCTCTGACTGAATCCCCAAACTGTCAACCTTCCCTACACCCTAAATTCTAGATCCCACACAGACACAGGTTGCCAAAATAATAAGAACGTCCGGCTTTGCCTGGTGGGTGCAGCCTGGTTGGTTCTCTCACCTAACTCAAAGGGGAGAAGGAAGGACCCGTACTGGGGACCCCTACCCTATAGTGGGCCCTATACACCTAGGGGTCCTTATTAAGGGTCCCTCTTTTTACCCTTGGACTAACCACCTGAACTCAGCACTACAACGTAAACTGCGTCGTCAGCAGTCTTCCTAGACAGGGTGCTCCGTCTCCAAGATTCCTGCGATGCCGGTGAGACGTGAAACCGAAAATTCCTACATGATCGGATCCAGTGCAGTTCTGCCAGTGAACTTTGGGAAAAGGTCATAAGCCTCCAAACACTAAATAATCCCATACATCTAGAGGGCTTCCAGGCCACATTCGATCAAAAACACCGGCATGTCCAGGGTTTTCTGTCGTTGCTGATGGGATGCATCGGTCGACATCCAGGCTGAGGAGTCACAATTAGCGTGCTGAGACAGAACAGGCAACACTACTCATGAAGTCCCTGCTACCCACGAGAGTAAGAAAGATACGAATGTTACGACTCCCACTACCGAAAGGAAGAAGGAGAATTGCCCATAAACAACGAGCGATAGCAAGTGATGACAATCACCTCCATATAACGATTGTCCGCTGACAAGTCTGAACTACGAGGAGCCGAACTCCTAGAAGTCTCAGACTCAGAAAAGCGTGACCGTCGTGAAGGATGGCCTCAGCATATTCATATCCCTTACTTGGAGGATCATGGGACTTAGTATATAAGTAAAGTTATAAGTATCGATAAATAACGAGGGTTATAAACAACATGCATCGTTGTTCGATAATAACGCTAGGTACTAAGCCCCATGATCGTTTAAATAGCCATGCCCACGCACAAGTACATATCCATGTATCCACCTATCTAGTTAGCTATCTATCCTTCTATCTGTACCCATCTGCATCTATATCTATCGATCGTTCTATTATCCGTCTGCCGGGGTGTGTTGCGTATGTGTGTCTTTATGCGACAACTTCCAACAACCTAGACCACTCGGCGCCGGACCCCGGCGCGGTTTCCTTGTCATTCCTGCCGGGCGGATTCGGTGACGAAGTCGGCGACGCAACACTCGCCCAGAAGCATGGTTTAGGGTTTAGGGTTTAGGGGTTTGGGGTTTAGGGCCAAAGAGCACTAAAGCCCGAACATCTTTCGGTTTGCCCTAAGTACGACCGCCTAGACGCATTGAAGTTTAGGGGTGCGCCGTTCTCCCAACAGCCCAAAGGTAATGATGACAAGCACAGCCACTGCACTGCCATACAACACAACAGCTAGAATCGTTAATCGTCGAGTGCCGCCAACAATTGAGAAGCTGGGTATTGCTATGGCTGCTATTTTGTTCGTAGACCGACAACAAACATCACTAGACTTGTGACTACTCGTTGTTTTGGATTGTGTAAAAGCAGGACAAAGCACGTTCCCTGCACACCATGAGTCCCAGGCGGAACGCAATCACAACCCTCAAGCCCTCGACCCCACACTGTTAGCCCCCTAAGCAACAAAGCAGACCCAAACCCAATGCCCCACGCCCCAAACCTTAAGTCCCATACTTCAAAGCCTTAAACTCACAGACAAGAAATTCGCAAACGTGAACAGTCTTATGAACGTCCTGCTAGAACTTTTGTCGCCCCTCCTCAGTCATGGCTATAACGACAAAGACACTAAAATTTCTAACCCGACTGAGACAAGAAGCAGATCACGAAGGTAAACTGACAAAATCAACCCCTACACCCGAAACCCTAAACCCCAAACCCTGAACCCCTAAACCCCCAAGCCCTAAACTCGGAACCCTGAACTTAAACCGCGAACCCCACACGCTGAAACCTAAACCCCAAACTCCAAACCCTAGAATCTGAAGCCACCAACCCCAAACCCTAGAACCCAAACCACACACCCCAAACCCTAGAACCCAAACCCTAAACCCTGAGCCCTAAACAACCCTCAACCCCCCTAAACCCTAAAACCCTAAACCCTAAACCCCAAATCCCATACCCCAAACCTAGAACCTAAGCCCCAAAACCCACAAACCCCGACCCTCAAAACCCTTGGGATTGCTCTCCGGCCTGGGAGGCTTTCGCCGACCCTGGAAGCTGAACGCCGGGCCTTTGCTGGTTTCTTGTTGTTTTAGGGTTTAGATTTTAGGGTTTAGGAGGGTTCTTGTTGTTGAGAAGTTTGAATTTAAGTTAGCATAATGAAGAAACCATATGAATTTCTATGATCCCTATTATACTAGCTTAAGGAAACCATATTATTTACTATGGGTCCAAATTATGGTAACTTAAATTACATCCCTTGGCAAAAACCCGGTTTGTGGTCTCTTACAGGGCTCTCTCCAAGGGCAGGGTTCGAGGGCTTAGGGGTGGGTTTAGGGTTGAGGGTTCAGGGTCATGGGGTCTCAGGTTGTGCTTCAGGGGTTAAGGGGTTTAGGATTTGGGGTTTAGGGTTTAGGGTTTAGCATTTGGGGTTTAGGGTTAAGGGGGTTGAGGTTTAGGGGTTTGGAGGTCTCCAAGCGTTCTCACAATTGCCCAAGGAGGCCGTTGGGGACTCCATCTTCTCGTGCACATGTCTTAGCGTCCAGTTCGAGAAGGTGGGCTGCAATTTCCTGACACGTCGTGGGAGCAAAAGGGTCCGCCCCGGGTTTTTTTCACCAAGCCCTTCAACGCAAGTGGCGTTGGGATCTTCAGCAGTGTAGTTGGCCCTGTCCTGCTTGGTCGCCTCAGTGCCCCCAGCTCTCTTTAAGAACTCGGTGTCAGTGGCTGACGTCGAGGAGCTGCCTCTAAAATGTCCGATCGCAGCACGATGCCACTGCCGAGCCCTTTGCAGCAACCGTGTCTTCTGTTCGATCTTTGCCTTACATCTGGCCTCGTGACTGTGACTAGCCTTACCTTAACCCCGAAGAACCTACATTTTTAAGGACCTATATAAAGAAATCATAACAAGGAACCCTAAAAAGGTAGGTTATTCAGGGTTGAGGTAATTACTAAGTTTCTCCCTTGCATGGGGGTCGGTGCACTGGTTACGCTGCTCGCTAAGCTCGCGAACTGTCACAGGGTCGCTAGATCGGAGACTCGGCGACTTCACAACTGCTCTTTCTCTCTAAGGTTACGTAGTAGTCGAGTTGGAGGGTTTCAATAAAGCAGCGTAGACCCAGAGGGTCCAAGTGCTCCCTATTATAGGACTTTAGGGCCTTATCAGGTACCCAAAACCATAAAGAGGGACTACTTGGACCCTTAGGGAGAGGCTTTAGCGGCTGGGGGGGTTACGGACGTTCAAGATCTTAGGGATTTGGGGTAATGAGCTTGCGGGTCGAAGGCTGCTGATTGCAGGTCGAATCTTGTTTAGTAATAATTACTGTTAAAGGGGTCTATAAGGGCTACTATAAGGGCCATTTACAGGGGCCTTTAATGATTTCATACCTACATCGATTTCAAGGTCTAGGTTGAGGGTTAGGGCTTGGGGTCTCGCTCGCTCGCTCCCACTCTCCCACTCTCTCACCCTTCTCTTTCATCTGCTGAAACTTAACCTTAAACTTGCCCCAAATCTTAACCCTCAGACCAGATTTGCTCGTGGGTTTTGTGAATTACTTCCAGGGTTTACCTGACTTGATATCGGGGCCTGAATAAGTAGCATAGGCCTTTTGAGCGGAGTGACGATACTATACGTGCCAAGGGTCTATGAAAGTATACTAGACTGTCTATATACTACTGCTAATGAATTGAGCTCGGGCCCCTGCAGCTTCATAGAGCCGTAAAGCCAAATAAATCTTAAACCCTAACGCCTAACCCCCTAACAACCCTGAATAGCCTTCAACCTTACAACCTTAAGGTAAGAGCCAGAAAGTTGGAATATGATTATCCTAACCCTTCTATGGTAAATTATAGGGTATCCTACCCTGAAACCATATTCCAACTCTATGGAGTTCCCTTTATAGGTACCCTACTAGTAACCGTAGATACTAAGTTCGATGATCCTTCTAACCCCCTAAAAACCCTGAATAGCCTTCAACCCTACAACCTTAAAGCCCTAAACTCCGAAACTCCCAACCCCTGGGCTGAGGTTCCCTGCTGTACGTGGTGGTCACGTTGCCGCCAAGCTCTGGCAACAGTGGGTATGTGCCAGGCCTAGCTGTGAAGCTTCGGATGTTAGGATTTTGGCTCGGTGTAGGGCCATAGGGGTTTAGGATTCCTTTAATGGGGTCTATAAGGGAATCCTTAATTGTTCCCGTAAGGGTTCGGATGTTAGGATTTTGGATGGTACTGTTGATGATATAGATCCTGCATTACCCATAATAAGGAATATACCATAATTCCTATAGTGTAAGAACCAGGATTTATATCATCAACTGTAGTGTTGAAGTTGAAGGTTTAGGAGACGGTTTAGGGTTTAGGGTTAGGAGTCAGAATTTAAATTAGGATTCTCAAGTTTTGGGGTCCAGGGTTTGGGATGGTTTGGTTTTGGGGAGGATTAGGAATTAGGAGTTTACGAGGTCAGGGGTTTAGGATACCCAGTAACCTAAGAATAAAAAGGCCTCTACAAGTCTCAAAGAGCGGTCATGTCATAGAGGGGAGCCGGATTAGCTCAACTTAAGAAGAAGGTTCTGGATTTCCAGAATGATAGACCTGGCGTCGTTGGCCTCAGTATTCAAAGCACGAGACGTACAAGGCCGCCCACAAAAAGATTTGAGCCTATTGGCGAAGTTAGGGCACCGAGTGAAACAGGAAACGCAGAAACCATCTCTGCACGTGAGATCAAAGGGAACGTAACAATGCTTACCCTTTTGCCAAAACCCGACCAAGCTGGACCAACGACCCAGCATACCGACAAAGAAAGCGTTTCTTTGGGGGGCAGTGCAAAACGTGTCAAGAAACGAAGGGAGTGACGCAGAATCGAGAGACTGAGCATCAGAAAGAAGAGACTCGAGCAAGTTCTCCAAAACAGGTGCTCCGTTCTCACCAACACGGAGCTCGATCCCAGAAAACTGCACTTTGTTAATAACAGTTTGAATAGAGCCTAAAACCTGGTCACAGAAAGAGGCGAGTTTCGCAAGAGAAGACTCTTCAGGACCAGAGCACGAAGAGTTAGCACGCTTAGAGTCACACATCGAAGGCGCTCTGCGGCAGAAACAACACCTGAAATCACGAGAGAACGTCCAAGCACCGATCAAGTGACCAGTCTTGTAGCAGGCAATTCTTTTTCTGAATTTGGCCCACGTGCGCTGCAAAGCAAGAAGCGAAGCAAGAGGAAGTTTACAGCCTAACGCGCTCAGAATAACATCATGAGGAAGAATAGGCAAATCCTCGGCAAGAAATTGCTCCAAACCACCACCCGCACGGGCGAAAATCTTATCATCCACGCTTTTGTATCTACAATCGGCAGCTTGACAAATATGAGAACAAACCGACCACCAAGGAGGCGCCGAAATTTTGGGAAGCGGCTTGCGCAGCGAAGACACCAAAGAAACGACATCACGACTATGGCAACCATCAAGGTCCTCGACTAAAACCGAAAGATGCTCACCCAAGTTCATTTCGAACTTGTTACGAAGATGACCAGACATGACCGAAGGAAAAACTTGCGAAGACTGAACGGGCGGAATACCAAACGGACAAGGCCAAACCGCCGGCAGAGATCTGTGCAGATATCTCTTCTGACCGGTCTCCTGAACAGAAATACCACAGCGTGTCCAAAGAGCTTCACTAAGGTTTCTGAACGAAAAAGTAGCTTGAAGAACCGTCAGCCCTTTAGCTTTGAAAAAGTCCGCCGCGGGACCAACCAACTCAAGAAAAAGAGTGAAGGCATAAAGCCAAGAGACTTCACTGCTAGCAGAATCATCTCTGCTCCAAAGCGACCAAAAGAGGAACAGATTGGCAAAGAGAGGAAGCGAACCTCTCCAGGAGGTCCACTCAGCACGAGAAGTAAAAGGAGACCAATTCATTTTGGGCATGGAAGCAAACGACGGCCATTGTGTGCGAGGATGCTGAATACAACCAACCTCAGGAGCCGAGATAGAAGTAGGAATGTTGTTGTCAGGAGAACACCGACTTTCTCTTTCAAAAGCCATCCAAAGAGAAAGAGTCTCGCACGCCCAATGCTGGTACTTGTCCCATTTGTTTCGGACATGAACCGGCATGTTAACAGTACAAATAAGCATGTTTTGAGCACAGCGAGGCCAATCTCTGGAAGAAGGAATAGGGCAACGATCCCTCATGTGTTCAAACTTGGGGCACTCGTGGAGGAAATGATAGATATCAGCCGATTCACATTGACAATAAGGGCAAAAAGAATGAATCTGCTTATTCATTCGCCATAAACGAAGCGGAGAAAAAGGCCTCTCTTTTTGGTATTGGATAATTTTATAAGGAACCTAGGACTACAAAAAGGGAATCAGGGTACTACTGGGCATCCTAGGGGTTTAGGGTCCTTAAGGACGAAATGACCCTTAAAAGTAGGGGCCCTATACCCATATACTATGAATCCCTATATGGTATATGAACCTTGCGAAGACTAGTCACTTTTCCGCTAAGCCGTAGGCTTGGTCCAAGGGGCCCCTGCGGTGAGTATGGTCCCCCTGGGGCGCGCCCTACGCGCTTCGCGCGCTTCGCGCGTTTCGCGCGCCTTCGCGCGCTTCGCGTGGCTTCGCGCGCTTCGCGCGGCCTCGCGCGCTTCGCGCCTCCGCGCGCCTCCGCGCGCCTCCGCGCGCCTTCGCGCGCTTCGCGCCTCTCGCGCGCCTCTGGCGCCTCTTCGCGCGCTTCGCGTGGCTTCGCGTGGCTTCGCGCGCTTCGCGCGGCCTCGCGCGCTTCGCGCCTCCGCGCGCCTCCGCGCGCCTCCGCGCGCCTTCGCGCGCTTCGCGCGCTTCGCGCCTCTCGCGCGCCTCTGTGGCGCCTCTTCGCGCGCTTCGCGTGGCTTCGCGCGGCTTCGCGCGCTTCGCGCGCTTCGCGCCGCTTCGCGCCTCTCGCGCGCCTCTGGCGCCCCTCCGCGCCCGCTTCGCGCCTCTCGCGCGCCTCTGATGGCACCCCTCCGCAAGCCTTCCCGCGCTTCGCGCGGCTTCGCGCGCTTCGCGCGCTTCGCGCCGCTTCGCGCCTCTCGCGCGCCTCTGGCGCCCCTCCGCGCCCGCTTCGCGCCTCTCGCGCGCCTCTGATGGCACCCCTCCGCGCGCCTTCGCGCGCTTCGCGCGGCTTCGCGCGCTTCGTGCGCTCCGCGCGCCTCCCCGCGCCTCCGCGCACCTTCGCGGGCTTCGCGCGCTTCGCGCGCTTCGCGCCGCTCCGCGCGCCTCCGCGCTCCTTCGCGCGCTTTGCGCCGGTTCGCGCCTCTCGCGCGCCTCCGCGCACCTTCGCGCTCTTCGCGCGTTTCGCGCGCTTCGCGCTGCTTCGCGCGCTTCGCGCCGCTTCGCGCATCTCACGCGCCTCTCGCGCGCCTCCGCGCGGCTTCGCGCCACTTCGCGCCCTTCGGTTGGCTTCGCGCGGCTCTTCACGCGGCTTTTTGCGCGCTTCGCGCCCTTCGCACGCCCCGCGCTTCGCGCGCTTCACACGCGCCCTTCGCGCGGGTTTCGCGCGGGACTTTGTGCGTGCATATATATATATATATATATATATGAGCCCACGTGCATGCATCCATGTGCGAAAAGTGTTGTGTCAACGAACGTATTCTTCATGTGAAGCTGCATACTCCGAACTTGGGACGTTTACCGAGGCTGGCCGGCTTGCAAGCACACGTTGGTCTGTAGTCGACTCGAAGTAGTTCCGAAATCCATATGGCGCCGTTGACCTCTAAAAAAATTTTGAACAACCTGAGAACCCTAGGAGGATCATGGGACTTATAAAGTATAAGGTTATAAGTACCTTAATTGGGGTTATAAGTAATTATAATTATCGTTACCTTAACCCAGCCTTGAGTGCTTGGCACCAGCTGCCCAAGCTGGCGAGCACCTCCTCCGACGCCGGGCAAGTTCCTCTGAGCTGAAGCGTGGAAAAGAAGAGCAAGAGCGCTTCATGCACCACGTAGGCCATGCGCTGCCCTTTCTTAGCAGTAGAATCAGCTGCAGTTAGTTGGGCAGGTCTGCGCGATTGCAATGCCCAACCCGAGATGGACGAAGCAAATGGTAAATGTGGTAAGGTTACAATCGCTGCTGCTGATGTGTTTTCGACTGCGATTAGACCGTCATCGTTTCATGTTGACGCTTCTACCTTCACACAATAAGCCAACCCCGACTCCACATGACACCTCCTCCACCAGAACCCATGAACCAAGACCCCAAAACCCTCTGAACAAGGAGCCAAGATCAAACATCCCCGTCACTGTCTTCCACGATGATCCGGAGAAATGACGTAATTATGCCAAGGACATGACACCTCCTCCAGCAGGAACCCATGAACCAAGACCCTGAACCCTGCAAAGAGTCCTGATGGGCGGCCTCTGTCGAGACCTCCATCGCCGCGACCTTTCGCAGTAGAACAGGGGGGCAAGATCAAACATCGGCGTTAATTACTGTCTTCCACGAAGACCCGACGCTGGGCAAGTTCCTCTGAGCTGGAGCGCGGAAAAGAAGAGCCGGAGCGCTTCATGCACGACGTAAGCCATGTGCTGCGCTTGGATGGGCTGCTCTTAGCAGTAGAATCAACTGCAGTGAGTTGGGCAGATCTGCGTGATTGCAACATGAGAAGTCACCGCTGTATGGCTGCCCAACCCGGGATGGACGAAGCAAATGGTAAATGTGGTAAGGTTACAAGCGCTGCTGCTGATGTGTTTTCGAGTGCGATTAGACCGTCATCGTTTCATGTTGACGCTTCTGCCTTCACAGTAAGCCAACCCCGACTCCACATGACACCTCCTCCAGCAGGAACCCATGAACCAAAACCCCAAAACCCTCTGAACAAGGAGCCAAGATCAAACATCCCCGTCACTGTCTTCCGGGATGATGCTGAGAAACGACAGAATTATGCCAAGGACATGACACCTCCTCCAACAGGAACCCATGAACCAAGACCCCTAAACCCTGCAAAGAGTCCTGAGAGGCGGCCTCTGCAGAGACCTCCCTCGCCGCGGCCTTTCACAGTACTGTTGTCCTGACTCCAACGTAAGCTAACAGGTAATTAACGTGCAGACCCGATGCAAACGAGGTCGACCCCCACCGCCTCGGAAGTGGCTTCTTCGCAGCTGCCTTCGCAGCCTCCAGCAGGCTTTCCTTCTTGACTTCGCGCAGAGCGCGCGTTCTGCACAGCATGCATTTCGCGGCTCGCTTCACCATGACGAAGGCTGGCAGACCTACAACTAGGAGAATGCTTGTGCTTTGGCTGGCTGTAGCTTGGAGCTTTGTCTCTGCGTGTATGCTGATTCGTGTCGTGCGAGGTCCTGCTTGTGGCACAGATGGCACAGCATTTCCTCATCTGTGTTATACATTGATCTGCTAGTATGGTCAACATGAACTGAGCCCGTTGACTACGTAGCTGCCCTGCTGTGATAAAACGGCAGGCACGAGTTCGGCGATAGCGTCGACTCGACGGCGCAGCTCCGGCGGCAAGGTGACATGCGCTGCGTCCCGGCCCGACGCATGTCTGTGGTATGTAGAAATGTCAGGTGAGTGATTACAGGCCCTACTACTACTACTACTACTACTACTACTACTACTACTACTACTACTACTACTACTACTACTACTACTACTACTATTTTCAATTGAACGCCGTGCGACCGGGCTCAGCACATTGCGGGCGATTGCCGCGGTGCACGCACTTGGTGTGAAACTGACTCGATTGACCCTATGACTGATATGCTCGAAGAGGCGAGCACCAGCTCCCTTGATGTCGTGCTACTTACCACTACTGCTACTGCTGCTACTACTACAACTACTGCTACTACTACTTGCGTGGGGATTTGATCTTGATGATGTTCCTTGTCGCTCACCCCACCGAGCTATGTTGGGTAATGATGTGGTTGCCCTCTACAGACTCGATCACTTTCTCTCTCTCCCACGTGTCAGCTTCACTCCCTGTGCAGACAGATCCAGAGCTCGCTTGTTTTGTTTTGCACCTTCGCGGCCAGCGATGGATCGTCGTTTTATTAAACGGATGAGGGGATTTCATACATACATAATAAATACATACATATGTAAATCACCACAGACACACATGCACATACACATGCGGCTTCGCGCGAAGCGAAGCGCATGCAGGCTGCTGGCGTGGCTTCGCACGTGCTTTGCGCGGCTCGCGCCGGCTTCGCGCGGCTTCACGAGAGCTGCTTCGCGTGACTTGGCGCATGCTTCGCGCGCGCATCTGGGTATGTTTCGTGCGGCTTCGCGCACCAGACGCCGGCTTTGCGCACCTGCGTGCGCGCACCTTCGCGCGGCTTCACGCAGCTTCGTGCGCGGGCTGCTTCGCGTGGCTTCGTGCGTGCACCTGCGCGCACTCTGCGTGCGCACACCTGCGCGCGCGGCTTCGCGCGGGCTGCTTCGCATGGCTTCGCGCGTGCCCCTGCGCGCGCTCGGTTTCGCGATGCTTTATAGCGGCTTCGCGCGCTTCGCGTGGCTTCGCGCGGCTTCGCGCAGGCTGCTTCGCGAGGCTTCGTGCGTGTGCGCGCGCCCGGCTTCGCGCCGCTTCGCGCTTCGCACGGCTTCGCGCCGCGCTTCGCGCGGCTTCGCGCGTGCTTCGCGCGCCCGCGCTTCGCGCGCGCTTCGCGCGGCTTCGCGCGCTTCGCGCGCCTCGCGCCGGCTTCGCGCGGCTTCGCGCGGCTTCGCGCGCCCGCGCTTCGCGCGCGCGCTTCGCGCGCCTTCGCGCGCTTCGCGCGGGCTAGTCCCGTCCCCAGGGCGGATCATTCTGCAAGTCCTTTCCCCCAGCGCATGACGACCGAACATCCATCCATGCGGATGTCCTTGGTCATCTGCTCCCGGAGTGACGGTTCCATCGTCCCCTTCATCAGGACGCGTCCACCGTCGCCTCGGGTCACCAATGCGAGAGAGCTATCTCCTCCGATAATAAAATACGAGCTTGGTTGCTCTTGATGCTCGATTCTTCGGAGGGCTGGAGTATACACCGAGTCTAACAACGCCGTGGCAGCTGGCATTAACTCGTGGTAGCCCAGGGTTTCCTGGGATAGCACATACGCTCTGTGACAGACATCAAACGGCTCAGTGGCCTTGAGAGCCCGTTCGGCGTTTGTGGCATGCCCCACATAAGCCAGGTCGCGGAGATAAGCTTTGACAAGTTCTGTCCACTCCGTCAGGAGGGAATCGCCATGGAGCTCGAAGCCCTCAATCGGCATTCCCTGATGAGCCGGGCTGTTGAAATGGCGGTGCCACATCTCGTACAGGAGGGGAAAACCTGCGTAGGGGTACTGCTTCCGCAGACCAATCCACTCGCCGTTTCGGATACGGCCGAGGAAAATGGCCTCTGGCGGATCAGACTCCGCAGGCTCCACCAGCTTGTACTGGTACGCCTCCTTCACAACGCCATAGGCATCCTTAAAATATGCCGGTTCCTCGAAGGCCATCGCTTCCGCGAGGCAATTAGGGTCTTTGAGAGCCCTTCGAAAAGCCTCGATGCGTCGACGACGCTCCTCCAGAGAAACGGTGGGCAAAGAGGATGCCATCACTGCTGCGCTTCCTATTGGATCTTCGCTCAGAGTAACTTGTACCGCAACAGCAGCTTGTCGAACAGGAAATTGTGGCTCTGAAATGTTCTTGAGCTTACAGCCATGAAAATAGTTCATCACTTCAATTGGCAAATTCTTGTAGGAAGTATGCAATCTCCAATGACCTAAATTGCCTGATCTTTCGCCATCAAGAAGTTCAAAACTCGTACACTCGTGATTGGAACACCACCTGACAACTCGATCCATCTTCCATGAGAAATGATCCCAGGGAGCAATCACGACGTAATGGCAGTTATTCAAATCCAATCCGGTGCTTAAGTTGACGAAAGAAGACCATAGCTTGCCAAAGTGTTTGCGATCATCAGGACCCCCCGCAAAGCGCAGGTCAACCCAAACGGTAATGGGAACATTCGACTTGGCATAGCCTTTGACAACTTTGAGCAAGTCCCTACTCGTCTGAGTACTGTTAAGGTCCATGTTGTGAGTGACCCGAGCAACAGTTGGGCTACCGCTACCACTATCGTCTGCCCTTCCGAGCAGAGAGAACGACGGATCGTGTCCCCATTCGATGAGAACCCCGTTGCTCTCGGGCTCGATCCTCTTCTCGAGGTGGTCCGGCGTGACGATTGGCGAAGCAGGCCTTGATGGTTTGATATAGACATGGCCAATGAGGAAAATCGCTCTCTTCCATTTGTCAATGTTGGTAAATGGCTTAGTCAAAATGTCGGCAGACTGCAACAAGGTACTAATATACGCGAGATCATAATGCTTCCTTCTGAACTGTTCCGATACCCATCCAAGATTGATTCTTTGGGTTTTGTCAGTGTGCCTAAATGCCGGTGACCTTCCGGACTCCATGATCCTAATGGTGGCCTGGTTATCTTCCAACATTACGGGTTGCATGCAATGTGGTGCAGCCATGATCAATGAATGATCGGATCTGATCTTTGCATCATCAGTGTACTCAAAGTCGCCAAGCCCATGACGGAGCTTGTAAGCCTCATAATTCAATTCGGCTTCTGCTTCCGCAGAGCGACGATACTCCAATGATGACTTCCGGTACAGGCACAAGATGGCTTTAGCATCCTTCGGAACCATATAGGAGGCATTCTCGAGCTCTTCCCAAGCAACAGCTTCTTCTGTTCTGGACCATTTGTCCCCCCGGAGCAACCATACATCTCGAAGAGGATGGGATGCGAGCTCAACGGGTTCAAGGATACTGTCACCGCCTGAAAGAACAGCTACTCGACAATCAATAAGTTCATGTCTACCAGTCTTCGGTACCTGAGAGGCAACATCCTGATCTGGGAATTTGACCAAACAGGCATCTCCCTTCCGGGGTGCGCTCGGCTTTGATGCGTCTGAACCCCCCCCTGCCTTCAGGAGCACACTCCATAAAGCGGAGGATGGCAAACCAACAGTCCTCAAAGCAATATTGGCGCATACAACCTCGGACTCGGTAGAACTAATAGAAATTGAGGTTTGCTTCTTGCTGTAAGCCGCCAAAGGAAAGTACGTGTTTGGTCCGACCAAAGCCTCGAAGCATCCTGATGTACTCTTGTTATCATGCTCACCTGCGTGATCTGCATCAGCAAACAACCATATTTTGCACTGGTCAATCGGGTCACCGATGAATCCCCTCAACTTCAAGTCTAGGGTGGAATTCACATAGCACATCAATCGGTGTAAAGCCCGGTCACATTCAGCAGACCACTTGGTAACTCTGCTAGCCAATCCCTGAACAGCCCGTAAAAGATCGTAACGAGCCATTCTGGCAGCAAACAAAAGCTTCATCAGAACTCGGCTAGCGATAGGAGCCAATTCACCCTTTGCCTCGGCCTCATCATCGATGGGCCTCGCGATCTTCTCGTCGGCGAATGGAGTAGAGGCTGACTTGAGGGTGTGGTACTTGGGGCCAGCAAGGTCTTTGTACTTTTGTACAGCTTGTTCAAGAAAAGACTTCATGTCATACTCGATGATGTTGACGGGTTGTTTCATGCATCCAGTGCCGCTAGACAATTGGCTGATGTCATAGAAAGCCTGTTTCCTAGCTTCCTTCTTGGCTGTGTTCTTGTCACGAATGCGCTTAACAGCAGCTAGGGCATGATGCTTGTCAATACCACGATCAAACAAATAAGTGGTTCCCGTCCAAAGTCCCGAAGCTTTACCCCCCCGGAAACCATCATCCCATTGTTCTTCTGAAGAAGTACTTCCAAGAAGCTGACGCTCGGTTAACCGCAGGTCGCCGATGTTCAAGACGTCTGCTTCCGCAGCGCTAACAGCATACTTAGCTTTGCGAGGCTGCATATGATGGCGAACAATAACACCTTCATCAGGAAAGTACTCCGTATAATCCTGGGACGTAGCCGGAACCGAAGGTTTGGCCGCGGGGTCAGGAATGCTCTTATCAAAGATGTGGGCGAAGGGATGGTCAGCTGTTCCCAGTTGAACTTTCTTCTTCTCTACATGTTCACACCCAAGGTATCTTCCAAGTGGAGTCGGGCTATCCATATCGATCTTGGACCCGATCAGCTTCCACCCTTCCTGCATGCTCTCAACAGGTCCAGCCATCTTGAAATCATCGACGTAGACAGCTAAAAGTAGGCGAAGCTTAGGATGGAAAAAAACCGAAGGCCATGAAGAAGGAAACAGAAGATCAAAACCCACTTGTTTGAGTCTCTGCTCACAATGCTTCTCCCAGAAGCCCCCCGAATCAGGATGTCCGTACAGCGCAAGGAAAAGCCGAACTACTGGATCCTTGAACTTGCCAACCCAGGACTTAGGCCACCGTTCCCTTGGCAATCGAACCCAAGTTTCGGCGCCTTTCAAAGTCGTCTGAGTGTAAGCTTGCTTACCGTCGGCCTGTTCACAGGCGAAACCTGGCTGAGATCCGTACGCATCCAGCACCTTGCCCGCCTCCATCGAAGCAGGGCTCGAACCTAACTCCGAGAACAGGGCGGCGTTGCTGCTTTCGTCCTGGACATTATTACCCTGGAAGACCGTTCGGCCTTTGAATTTCCTCAGGGGATTTCCTTTGGGGAGTTCGCTCCCTTTTTCTACACAAATCTCGAAAACACGTCCAACATGGGCCTTGCGACCCCGTCTAACGGCTTCCGCCGAGATCTCTGACCACTCCCGTGGGTTATCCATATCCCATGCTCGCTTTTGCATCAACTTATCCCATTCCACATCAAGCGACTTCTGGGCATCGCTGTTCTCCGCGAGCTCCTTTTTGCCAACCGGACGAGCCACTAAAGCCATCATGACTTCCAGCTCAGATTGGGTGAACTGATGATCATTACCAATCTTTTCGCGATGTTCCCCACTACGTGGGATGGTTGGCATAGTCGGATAGGGTTCCCCCACGATATGAGCACTGCTAGTACCCAAGGGTAGGATCTCAAAGATGGTTTTGCCGGTCCATCTAAACGGCAATTTCTTGTTCCTTCTACGCGGGTTTGTCCACTCATCTTCATCAGCGACAGTGTCCTCCGTTCCCACGGGGATAATCTGCAAGAACCTTGACGGCTTTATCCTAGAAGTGGGAATGGGACAATCGGTGATATCAGGAGAGAATAGTTCTCGCCTAGGGACACAATGATACCGTACTAACTTGTTTCCCTTGATCTCCCATCGATCTCGGGACGCTCCAAGCGTCGCAGCAGGCCTTGAACTCGATGACCCGCCACCTGCTCGATCGGCACCTTCATGATATTCCCTAGCGATCTTCGCAGCCTCTTCCGCTATCGCCTTATCTTTCTGCTTCTTGGACAAATTAACCCATATGTGAGAAGGAATGCCATCCGGCTTCTTTGAACCTCTGGACCCTCCATATCTCCTACCAAGAGTTCCACCGGAGTCATAGAGGCGCCCGCCTTCGGGCAATTCCACGAAGTCACCTGATTTGGGATCAATAACTTTAGGTACTTCTACTTCTGCCTCACCGTCCCCATGAGGATCTACGACTGGTTCCGCATCCTGATTTCTCAGAGATTCAACGACAGGCCTTTCAATGGCGTCATGCGCAAGCCCGTCTCGGACACGGTTGTAACGTTCGACCATGGGGAAAGTGAACTCACCGTCAGGCACTTTCAATTGATGCACCTTAATAGGCTTGTGGTACTCGTAGAAGTCACTTCCATTCAGCTTAGATATCGGAATTACCAACATCTCTTCACGCCAACGCATTCCCGGTTGGAAGTGATAACCCATGAAGATCCCATGTTCTGATGAACTCTCAAATCTTTCGTACCCTTGCAGCTTCCGCTGTTCTCGAGTACCGACCCAGTAGTCTACTCGGCAACCAAATGGAATCAATGGTCCATGAAAGTCCTTGCCGAAACGCAAAGTCCATGAAGAGTACTTCGTACCGTTGGGATGGCTTATGTTATGAGCAACACAAGCATGTTGTAAGGCGTGAGGCCAGTAAGCATGAGCCAGACCAGCTTGCTCCAGATTCGCTCTGGTGCCTTCCGTAACAGTCCTGATCGCACGTTCAGCCATGGCATTGGACTGATGGATGTAGGCCTTAGAATGTTCATGCTTCCAGCCCATTTCTTCTACTGCCCCGTTGATTTCAGGGGCATTGTCACTGTAGAAGATGCCAACATCCTCGTTGTTAGCAACGAAATGGTTGAGCGCTTTGTAGCACTCGTCCTGAGACTCCCGTCCGGAGGGGTAGGCCGCGAGGAAACCTGTTGCCACGTCCTTCATGACCAAAGCTAGTCTAGAATCCCTAATCTCTTCTTCGTTGTCACGGTAGACAATGAGATGATCCCCAGTGAGATGGTCGCCGAAATTCTCAGACTCAATGAACCTGGAACCGTTCGTTTGATACGACGGCGGCTTGAACATCTTTGCTCTCTGGCACGTAGGGCAAAAGGGGTTCTTCGGGACGTGAGTCATAAGATGATGTTTGCTCTTAGCCTCCTCACGTAGGACCTTCTCTCCTCTAGAACGCTTATCTGTCTCAGCGGGAACAGGAGGAGGAGGTGGCTGATCCTCAGCATTTTTCAACTCCCCGGCTTCATCGAAATGCTCCTCAATATCAAAAAGATCAGACATGTCTGCACCCTTCTCAGGCTCGGGCTCAGGCTTCCGCCCGGCATCAGGCTTGCTGGGCTTAGACTTAGCCTTGCTCTTCATTAAGGGAGGAGCTGGTTCAGGAACCTTATCTTTCTCGGCTTCAGCTCTCTTCTTCTTCACGAAGTCGTATAGCGTGAGCTCTTCATCGCTGTCGCCGGTAATCAATGATGGAACAAATGGTAATCGCCTTGATGAATTCAACTGAAACCCAAGCGACATTAGCGACTTTGAATGTTCCCAGCTCAAACCGTCTACATCCCGAATCGTGTATGCAGTGATGGTCCATCGATCACCTGTCCAAGGCTGTGCCTGATGCCAAAGCTTGGGGTGGAAGGATAACATCCGATCATGAGTGTCATATACTCTTCCGTCGACTTCAAGTCCCCCCGTAACCTTGACGCACTTTGATTTCCCACCAGCTACACCTTCTCTGCGAAATACGGGAAAGTTGTCTTTCCGCTCAACCCATACGGAACCACCTTGATAGCTTCCAACGCCTAGAGTGTGATTGAGCGAGTTATCATGATTCAATAAGTCTCGATGCACCCGGCGATTGCCACCATGGTTGATGCAGATGGACGTAAAGGTATCTTTCAACCCTCTTGACTTCATGAAGGCGATCAGGTACTTGGTCAGCTGAGCATGACGATCTACAGAATTTGTAATCCCAGTCATCCCGCTGAAAATCCAAGCGCCGATGATTATGTAGTCCCTGCCAACTTCATCTTCAACCGAGTCGTTGTTCTCAGTAGCTTTCATTCTCCTCGAATTCCCTGTTGACTTGAATGGTGTCAATTTCAAAAGTTTGTAACACGATCCCAGACGAAAGTCGCCGTTGATCCGAAGTTCCCTTGCATATTCCTCAGCCTCTTCCAGCGAAAGAACCAGATCAGTCTTATGATCTTCATTAGGCTGGGGCTTCCGCCTCGCAGGTACCGCCACACCTTCCTTCCACGATTTGAGGTAGGGGACGTAATCCTTCACATCCATGTATATCCGCTCACCGCTAGATGACTGGAAGTAAGGTCTTGTACCCGATCTCCAAACGAAATCGAACCCCTCCTCCATGCACCTGTAACCAACGGATAGAACGGAAGGTGTGCTAGGCAACACATATGGATGGCTGTCAATTCCTAATGAAGGAACTGCGATGTTGGACTGAATCTCAGCAGTGCTAGGCCCATTAGCCGTCACAATACCGATAGGGTTTTGGGAACGATGGCTTCTCAAAGATCCGAGATCCCCCTGTGATACCAGGTCCTGGGCGCTACCGGTATCCGCGATCCACTCGATGTCGAGCTGCTGGGCTTCCGCTTTGGTAGCTGCAACACAGGTAGCTTCAATGTGTTTCGGAATGCACTTGTCGCAACCGAACTCCGTGTCACACTCATAACCGCACTTAGCCCTTATCCCGGAACCATATGCATCCAGAGTTGCTTTAAGCATCCTGGCAGTCGTCAGTGCGTCTTTGACATCCTGTTGACTGGGTCTAGGAGGTTCCCCACCGAAGGACTTCAAGTACCTCCGTGTCTCGGGTTCCGTCGGCAACATCTTTCCGTCAGGTGGGATGTTGATGAGCATCGGATTATCGTCGAAACGAATTGCTGGCAACGCACATGAAAAGGTAGATGACATGTCACCACGACTATCGGGCAAATCCTTCCGGAATGCATAAGCAGCGTCGGCTTGGGTACCCGATGCCGCGGCGATCAATGCCCCTAGGATGCAGACTGCAGCGGGAACCTTTGGTGACTTAGGACCCTTTCGCTTGTCCGAACCCTTGCTGCCCTTAGAGTTCTTCGACCCTTGAGAGCCCTTCGAGTTGGACCACGACTTACGATGGCCTTTCTTGTCTTTCCCCTTGCTGCCTGCGCTTCCTGGCCTTCCCCCCTGAGAGCCGCCCTGTGACGTCGCAGCAGCGCTTGGCTTACCTGTGTGGAGGAACGTGCATGCACTTCCTTTCTTGCACCGTCCACTCTTCCAGAACTTGCATTCTCTGGGCTTTCCGTCATTGTTGTTGCCGGATGGTGAACGAGTGCGGCCTCCACCTCTAGAATGCGACCGGCCTCTCTTCTCAGGGATCTCATGCTTGTACTTGCACTTGTCTCCTTTGCTACACTTACCGTTCTGTACGAACTCAAAACAAAATCCCTTAGGGACGAACTTCTTCTTGGGAGCGGGGGCGGATGGTTTCCCATCAGCACCATATTGCTTGGCAATCCGTTCCCGGTTGCGTTCAAGACGCTTGCGACTCAAGTAGTTCGTAGCCGCATCATACAAAAACTTGTAGGTCTTCTCTGGCTGCCCTGGTGTTGCCCTCTCATAGATGTTGATGTCATGTGCGAGATCTTTGAAGCGCTTAATCTGCCTATGGAACAAGGGCTCAAGGAAGTTCTCATCGGGGGTAGTCTGGATCCCTGACAATACAGTTTCCCAGTTGTGCATGAACGTCTCAAGCTTCTCATTGACCATCTTAACGGATAAGAGATCCTCGAACTCGTAAACTGAACCATGCTGTGCGTTGGTAGAAAAGAAGTTATCCAACTTGAAAAGCACTTGACGTCCCCGAACAAGTCTCCCGGCATTCGCCTCTCGCTCCTTGAAGGTATCGACCTGTCTCGCAAAGGCACCTTCCAGGATGTTAGTGACCGCCGACAGTACCTTAGCATCCAAAGTGACGAACCCTTCCGGGTCGTGAAGATCTTCTTCCTTGACATCTTTCTCCCAGACCTTGGAAAGCCACGAAAAGGCATCATCGGGACGATCGGATGCGGCAACGACCGCTTCACGAACCCTTAGCCTCCAGTTCCTGTAGCTCTCTGGTTGCGGGAACTTTGGGAAGGTAATCTTCTCAGCTTCTTTCACTTTGGGCTTGTCGTCTCTTTCGGGCTTATCACCACGATCACCAACAGCTTCACTCATCCGCTTAAGAAGCTTCTTCATTGTCTTCTTATCAATGCGGGATGATGAAGAACTCGAATCACCAGAGCTACTGCTAGAGCTAGAAGGGGAAGACGAAGGTTCTCGCCTACGTCGCCTACGCGACTTCTTCTTCTTATGCTTCTTATCCTTCTTGGACTTCCGACTGCGACGATCATGATCATCATCGCCTCCACTAGGGCCATTGCCATCCGGTCCATCGCCACCACCACCGCCACCTGGGCTGGAGCCATCTGGAGGGGTTCGCCTCCCGGCGTCCGTCGCCTGTTCCGTAGGAGTGTCACCTCCATGCTTAGGTGTGGAAATGGGATGTACAGGAATGCCGGGTGGAGGTCCTTGTGGAATTCCCTCTTGAATCTTCAAAGCAGCATCTCTAGCTTCGAAATCTCGAACCCTGGAGCTTAATGCATTATTCTGCTGAATCAATACCTCAGTCTGCTGGCGCTGGGCGTGAAGCTGCCTCATCAGTTCATCCATCCGAGATGACATATCAGCGACCTCATGGGATCGCATCGCATCATTCTGACGGGCAGAAGTTTCCACTTCGCGAAGTCGCTTAGCATTGCTGTTAGCTTCCTCTAAAGCTCTACGGGCAGCTTCCGCTTGCCGATTGGCTTCAAGGACAGCGAGTTCCCTCGCGCTTTCGGTTTGCTGGAAACGAACTTCACCTTGACCCATTTCAGACCTCTGAATCGACAACGCAATGTTAGCATTGCCTAATTCGTTCCTCAACTTGGTCACCTCTGCAAGCCCACTATTGTACAATGCACGGAGCTGCTCCTGATGTTCTGCTCCCAATTCGCCGATAATCTGATTGTGTCGTGCCTCGGCGGCAAAGGCGACCATCGGGGATGCGTCCTGATTAATCGTCAAATGCCTGGCATCGACAACCTGAAGGTTCTGGGTGACGCTTGCTTGATGATAGTGAGGTGAATAGATTGGTGTTGATGGGCTGGGCACGCCCGTAGCATGAGCCAATGGTCCAGGTATTCCTACCGGAGTAACAGGTGCAATAGATACTGGCGTAGTAGGGACACGTTCCCTAAGCAACGAATCAATCGGAGAGTGCGCTGCATCATGTGACATGATTGCCAGTCCGTCATTCGGCAAATGACTATCACCTGTTGGCATTAATGGAGGAAATCCTTGATCACTTGCTTCATCAGTTGCCAATGTCATATCTGAGATACCCGTTGGCACTGGCTCGGCTGTGTCCTCCATTCCGGTGTTACCTGCAGGATTTCAGGAGCGACCTGGAAAAGGATATGGCTCGACTAGGCTACGGCTGATAACCTATAGCTAGTGCACGAAAGCACCAAATCGCACACACCTTTTGTCTTGAGCCAAGCAACAGTAAAGGTCGGTAGACATACGTACAAAGAGCAATAAAACAGAGTTTGAGACTTGAACAGCGTTGGCAAGGATTCAGGCCCCCATATGGGGTTTGCGAAAACAGTGGGCCCTTAAATAGTAAAGTACCCTAAATAGTAGGGTCCTTATTCTAAGGGCCCCAAATAAGGTACCCGCAATTTTCGGAAACTCCCATATTCCAAACAGGTGTCTGTTGTAGAGATACTGGGAAACCATGCAGCCGGCGAAAGAGGCGCTTCAAGGAGGAGACCTGGGTTCCCACTGCAGGCCATCTCTAGAGTGCGGGCTTGTGGGTTTATGAGGGTTTAGCTTAGGGTTTAGGGTTTAAGGGCTTGGGCACATAAGGCTATTACGGTTTACAAGGGCATCGGGTGCAGGTGGCGTGGGTTTGGGTCCCCGGGTTCAGGGTTCCGTTACCGAGGCATCCTGGAGCTCTGAACTTTGGCATAGGGGCTATAATGTGTATACTTATGACAACGACATACCTGTAACCTATTGGAAATCAGCAAATAATTAGTTTTGTGAAAAAGAAACAAACAAAATATAAAAAAAAAGAACAAACAAAAAAACAATCAACAAAACCAACCACGTCCAAAAAACAAAAAGAAAACAACAACAAAAACGAACGAAAAAAACCGCAACACAAATGCAACAAAACCACAAGAGTTCAAAATCAACAAAAACCATTAGAAAAAAACATAACACACACAGCAAAGAAAACACCAACAGGTGGTACGCAGAGCTCCTTTTTATTAACTTACATTAAAAACAATCCTCAAACCTTTCGCAAACACCCAACCGAAGTTAGCAAAAACAACGGACAACAAAATCCTCCGAGTCTGTTGAACTCCTACTAAACAACTAGTAACTAATTACTGTACTAATTGTTACTGCATGTTTAAGAAGTTGGCACAGGACTGTATACGTGTATACCTGCAAAAAAGATGTCTGAATAGCAGGACGATCCTCAAAAAAATGATCTACCACAACAAACACTCCTCCAACGGCATCCACCATAAGGGTATGTGCCGGGTAATTAAAGACCGATTTTCTCCATGCTGCGGAGTGGAAAGGCATGGCAGAAACATAGATGCAACCCCGTAATAAAAGCTCCCCTGCCCGGCATGGTCGCTCGTTGTAACACCCTCGTGCATGCGTGGCCTGGTGCTGCGGCTTCTGTGTCTTGTGCGCGCACTTTGCTCGCTTGTGGCCGGCAGTCTAGTCCGAGACTGCACGACACACAATACCATTTGCCCTGTCGAGGTACTGGGTGTAGCTTGCGAGTGTCACGAACGCAAACCCCTAAACTTCTCAGACGAAACGCCATCATATCCTTACCGTAAGCACCCTTAGAAGCCTCAGAGTCAGAATAAACCTCTATCGTTATGTTAGTAATCCTCGGAGCTTGGCTTGAAAAGAATAAAACACAATGCCGAAGAACATTGACGGTACAGCTCTCTTAATAATTAGAATAGGGCTTTGGGGCCCACTCTACCATAGTTAGAATAAGGAACTCCCAGAATAGTATTGGTAATTCTTAACCCAGGCCCCATGACAGTCCCTTCTGAATTCTCTAGGCCCCTATAGTACAGCTCTCTAGCCCGAGCCACATCCTCCCACTCCTCCACAGGCAGGCAAGCCAATTCCTTCCCTGATGTGGCCCACACACGCAGCATAGCGCGGCCGTGTTGCCAAGGTCTAGGGTTTAGGCCCAGGGTTTCGAATAGGGTCTAGGGTAAGTTTCAGGGTTTAGGGTCGCTTCGGCTTTGAACTTAGAGCTTGCGGCTTGGCATTCTTGTCTTGAGATCTTGTAAGATGTGGATGTGTGTGGCTCGTGGGATTTTTAGTTTGTGAGTCAACGGATAAGTAGATGTGTGTAGGTACTAGTCTATATATATATATATATGTATATGTATATAAATGTGTGTGTGTGCGTGCATGTGCATCTGCGACTGTAAACGTGCATACAACCATACACATAGCTGCAATCCATGAGTAACAGGCTTTCTCAGCTTGAGGTGCTATGACATGGGCATCCTTTCAACCCACCCAAAACCGTAAACTTCACATGGGGGTTTCCGAAAATAGGGGACCCTAATACAGTACCCTAAATGCTAGGATTCTGGGATCCGTATTATAAGGACCCCAGCATAAGGTACTCCTAAATTTCGGCAACTCCCCATATGCCCCCAAAGGCCCTAAACCCCCTGAGCTCCATCCACACCCTAAGCCTAAGCCCTAAACTCTATAAGCCCTACCTTTTTAGGGTTCCTCATTATGGTTTCTATATATAGTTCCTTACAAAAGTAGGTCATTTCGGTTACAGGTATGCCTTAAAAAAACCCCAAAACCGGCAACCCCTGAAGCGTTACGGCCCGAAACGCTTCCTCGGTCCGAACTCGGGAAGAAACTCAGCAGCAGCCCTACCCATAGGCTCCACAGTGGTTCCGTTTTGGGGTTCATATTTTGCATCCTATAAGGTAATCCCAAACAGGAGCCACTATGGGGGCCTATGGGTAGATCCTCAGATTCTAGTCATTCTAGTCTTAGAGAATTAGGGTTTCTTCTGTTTCCGACTTCGCAAGGACGAGCTGGCATGGCAAGGTTTAGGGCCAGGGTTTCGAATTCAACATTTAGGCTCTTCAGCAGAAGTTTGGGGCACTTAAAGGTTTCAGGGTTTAGGACTAGAAATCCCGCAAGTCAAAAGACATGGTATCCTGTTTACACTCGGGGTTTAAGGTTTGGGGTGCCCGGAACCTTAAACCCTCAAACCTGAACCTTAAATCCTGAACTTGAGACGAAAATCTGCAGTTGCCTCCTCATGGCAGTTCAGATCTGCAAACAGACGCAGGCCAGACACCTCGGTGGACTTTTGTTTAGGTTTAAGGTTTAACATGGATTAATTAAAGCATCTAGAGGTTATTGGGATTTCAAGCCGCACCTCGGACTCCACCTGACGAGGTCTCATGATTCTTTGAAGGTGGAATTTAGTGCCTAATCGAGGGCAGAAGGAGGTTCATTTATGACCCTAAATTACCCCAAACCCGTTCTTACACCTGGACTTGATGGATGCCAGCTACACCCCTAAATCCCTAAACCCTAAAGCCCTAAATCCCAAAAGCCTACAACCCTTTCACACCTGGACTATGCATTTGCCAGGAACCGAGGAGCCTACAACCCTAAACCCTAAACCCTAAAGCTTTAACCGGCCCGTTCGAACGTGGCTCCTAAATCTTATAAAGCCTAAACCTTAACTCCTATACAGACCTTAAACCCCAAATCCTATACTCTACAAACCTTAAACCCTAAACCCTATACAAACCTTAGGCCCAAAACCCCCGGCTTGAGACTTTTCACCTTGCAAACCGCCACCGGCGCTCCGAGTTTCGGGGCCTCGGCTCGAGTTTGCGTCATAAGGGAGTTTCCGAAAACAGGGGACCCTAATACAGTACCCTAAATAACAGGATTCTTATTACAAGGACCCAAATAAGGTACCCCTAATTTTCGGAAACCCCCATAATGCTTTAGGACATCAAGGGTTTAGGGTCTATAAGGGTTTAAGTTTAGAGTTTAGGGTTTTGGTGGTCTAGGGTTTAGTGTTTAGGGTCTATAAGGGTTTAAGGTGCAGAGTTTAAGAGTTAGTGGTTTAAGCTGTATAAGGGTCTAAGTTTAGGGTTTGGGATTTAGTGGTTTAGGGTCTATAAGAGCTTAAGGTTTGGGGGATCAGAGGCTTGGGCCAATGGGGCTTAAGGTTTAGGGTTTACATCAGTTTATATGCGTCCATTTACTTGAGGGTTCCTTTCGTTGTTAATTCGACTTCCTTCATGGGTGTTTGTGAAAAGCATTGCGACAAGTGCGGGTTTACCACGAGACTGAAAATCGTCATCGCAAAGACTCAAAGACGACCTCGAATTAAGCAGACAAAGACGATATCGCGCTGAAACTAGTTTTTGTAAACGAACACTGGCAACAACAGCGCTCACGTGAGTACTGGCAACGAACCAAAAATGTAACAAGAATGCAAAGAATCGAACTGGGAAATACGTTCATGATTGCGGAAGAGGAGCTTGGAGCAGCGGCTCAGCAGTGCCATTCGGCGAGTTTGTCGGCAGCCTCCCATTCCTCGGCCTCTTTCGCCTTGACTATCCATTGACATGCCAACTCGTCGGAGTTTAAATCGTTCTTGTACAGAAGGGCTAGGTGCCACATAGCAGAAGTGCTACCCCTTGCAACTGCCAACTCGTACAGATCTTCGGCCTTGCGCAAGGCGATGCCTCAATAGTTCTCTTGCAAGGAGGGTGGGTATTGCATGAAGGGGGAGTGCAGGTCAGACCCCTTAGAGGAGCGAGCCATCTCCTGGTACAACACCCCCAAACCGGTGGCAGCTTCAGTGCTGCCTTTTGATATTCCCAACTCATACATGTCTTTGGCTTTGTCCCAATCCTGGTCCACCGCGAGGCCATCGCGGTACAAGTGCCCAAGAAGCTCCGGGGCAAGGTCGTCGCCACTTTTCATGCCAATCTCATACAGCTCTTTGGCTTTGTGGACATCTCGGGCTACACCTTGCCCGTTCTCGTACAAGATACCAAGGCTGGTGGCGGCGCGGGGACATCCCCGTTCCAGGCTCGGCTCAAAAAGCTCCCTCGCCTTCTGAAAGTCACGGGCCACCCCCAAGCCGTGGTAGTACATGTACCCGAGGGAAGCGAGGGCGTCGGCGTTGCCCCTTTCGATGCCCAACTCATACAATTCTTTGGCCCTGTGGAAGTCTCGCGCTACACCTTGCCCAAACTGGTACAAGGTACCAAGGAAAAAGGGGGCGTCATCGTCGCCCTCATTCATGGCCAGCTCAAAAAGCTCTCGTGCTTTCTGAACGTCGCGAGTCACCCCGAGGCCGTGCTGGTACAAGTGCCCAAGGCAAGTTTTGGCGCTAGTGCTGCCCCTTTCGACGCCTGCTGCGAAAATGTCTTTGGCCTTGCGAAGGTCTTGGACTACACCTTGTCCAGTCTCGTACAAAAATCCAAGCCTGGCGAGGGCAAGGTCGTCGCCATTTTTCATGCCAATCTCATACAGCTCTTTGGCTTTGTGGAAATCTTGGGCTACACCTTGCCCGTTCTCGTATAACATTCCAAGGCTGGTCCTGGCATGTTCGTCGCCGTTTTCAATACCCGTCTCATACAATTCTTTGGCCTTGCGCAAATCTTGAATTACACCTTTTCCAGTCTCGTACAAGTATCCAAGCCTGCTGAAGGCACTGACGTCGCCCTTTTTGATGCCAATCTCATACAACTCTTTGGCTTTGTGGAAATTTTGGTCTACACCTTGCCCAATCTCGTACAAGAGTCCAAGGGCGGTGGTGGCGATGGCGTCGCCCCCCTCCATGCCGAGTTCCATGAGTCTCCGTGCCTTCTGAATATCGCGAGCCACCCCCCAGCCCTGGTAGTACATGAACGCGAGGTGGGAGAAGAACGTGGCATGTTCGGGGTCGAGGACACTGGGAGGTTGGCAGGATGCAAGGTTTTCTTCGGTACAGGAACCGTAGTGAAACATGGTGGTCTTCTGAAACTTCTCTGGCACTGGCGACAGCAAGCGTGCTCTCTCGTAAATGACGGAAGTTGCTGCATGCATGTCATGGGGTGTCATCCCGGGGTGCGTGAAGAGGATGCTCACCCGCAGCTTGTCGCGGATGGCTTGGACAGCAGCTTTCAGTTCGCTCCTGTAGAAGACTGTGTCGAAGAGAGTCTTGTAAGACCGTCCTTGCTGCATGTGATAGCCGATGGCGACGCTGACTCGCTGGGACCTCGCAGCCCAGGTGCTGGCGAACTGCCTGGATGCACCAACCCAAAAGGCTTTCACCTGCATGGCCAGCATGCAAAAGAAGGTTGTGCAAACAGACAGCTGAATTCTGAAAGGCAGTGTTTCGGGACATTTGGTTCTCCGCAAGAACCCCATAAACCCAAACCTTCGACATGTACGAAGCGCTTCCTGCCTTCGGAAAGCTGCAAGACTTCAGAGTATTCACGCCGGGAGCATTCAGGAGTTGCCCGAGCCGGGTGTCCGAATTCTCCTCTCGAGCTAACAGCTGTCTGCCAAAGTCCCCTCTAGAGACATAGAAACTACCCACCGCCCCGAGTCCCCAAAACCCTTCAAGCAAGGTACATACACCAAATAGAGGGGTTCTTGCTAGGATCTGGGTACCTTCATTGCAGCATGGGGTGGTGGAGTCTCTCGGCACGCTGTCTGCAGCCCGTCCTGGCTTTGAAGGACACAGCCGCCCTCTTGCCGCAGTGGCCGAAGGACTTCTTCACGCTCTGCGTCTTGATAACCGCTCCAAAGCACGAGGTGCGTCTTCTCCTTACAGCAGGCAAAGACATGAAGACCATGCTTGGCCCCCTCAGAACGGCGCAATGTCGAATCGTTCAAGCATAGACCCTCCATCTACCCTCTATCACATCCCGGGTATCTACAATCTACATATTGGGGCCCATTACAGCCCTAACTTAGGCATCAAGCGGGAGTCCTGGGACCAACCTCTCTTTTTGGGAGTTTCCGAAGATTGGGGACCCTAATATAGTACCCCAAATAGTAGGATTCTTATTATAAGAACCCCCAAATAAGGTACCCCTAATTTTCGGAAACTCCCACATCAACTGGTGGACAAGGCCGGGCCGAGCAGCTGGGCCGCACTTCACCAAGCTCTGGCTCCAGACCTCGTAATATGGGGGCCTTAATACTTAGAATAGGGTTTATGGTTATACTATACTATAAATATATTTAGTATGGAACCCTAAACTAATTAGTATATATGTAATTAATCATGGCTCCAGACCTCGTAGTCCCCATCGCTGACAACGGCCTCTGCCTGCCGAAGAAGCCCCGAAGTACTCGGATTTGATGGTCCAACACAAGGAGGGCTGTTGGTGTAGCAGAGCGTAGTTTATGGGTCTGGCTGCTGGGGTATATGTGCGGCGGCCTCCAATATGTGTAGGTGAGAGTCATCGATATATGGAAGTTTCCGAAAACTAGGGGACCCTAATATATTACCCCAAATATTAGGATCCTTAATAAAAGGATCCCAAATAAGGTACCCCTAATTTTCGGAAACCCCCATATACCCTTGAGTTTGGAACGTCTCCGACCTCTACTTCGCAGCCTCCGTCAGAAACCGTCTCACCATTCCTCTGGTCCTGGGCGGATGTTAAAGTTAAGGCTCTACCTAAAACTCCCCAAAGTAGGTAAAATATGGCCCAAAACCTATAAGGGCTATTATTCTACATACTTTGGCGGCCCAGGTAAAGTTCGTAGGGCCTCAGGGTCTCGTCCTATACTGTGGATCTTATCTTGAGGGGAGCAGGGAAATGCTTCATGAACTTCCCCGGCCGGTCCTCTTCGCAGCTGTCCTGTATCTTCCGCTTTAGCAGAGCAAGCTCTTCTTTGCAACCTGGGAGGACATTTCGTTCTGATTCCTGTTCCATCAAACTTAGCGCCGCTCGAAGCTTCAAGCAGCTCTTGTGAAGAGGTGGCAGAGAGACACGGAGAGAGAGAGAGAGAGAGAGAGAGCGGAAGAGAGAGCGGAAGAGAGAGACAGAGAGTCAGGAAAACGAAGCCCCAACAAAAACAGGGAGAGAGGGCGAGCGACGGAGACACAGCGACGAACAGGGAGTGGAACGGCTTACGAATGCAGTGCCAAGGCACGGGAGGGGTCGGGTTCCATCAAGCTGCCACGGGCGTCCTTCTCGGTGCCTGGGTGCAAATCGGCGATTACAGCCCCTCAAGCAGTATCCGGATCAGAAGCCGGAAGTTTGGCTTCAGGGCTTCGGCGGGCATTTCCAAGAACACTGCCATGCTCGAAACCGGACATATGCTGGCACATCTCCCGAACTATAACGGTGAGAGTGACAGGAGCAGAGGAAACTGGGATTTGGCACGTTTGACCTTCGAGGCACGATGGACTCCGAGAAGCAAGAACGGGCCCGAATCTCTCGTCTTGGCTTTCCCGGTTACTAGGCTAGGTTAGCATCCTCCTGCCGATGGCGAAGTCCTGAGAAGGAAATGCATACCGCCTAGTTTGTTGGCATGCGCTGCAGAAACGGACACGTCAAGGGTGCTGACGCATCGCATGTAGCGGTCATGGATGTACTGTTGTACCGGATCCTGGACAAACCCCAACCGGATCATTAAAGGACCATCAATCCAGCAGGACATATGGTATACCATGTTCTCCGAACCTTTTTCTGACTGTTAACGCCCCGACATTTCATCCCGTCCTGAACTGACGGTGCTTCTCGAGTCCCAGCCACCTCTTCGCAGACCGAGGACGTGGTGGTGGCTCACAATGAGCCACAGCGATGTTAAGAGCACCATGGAGCTCATCGTGCAAGACATATGAAGAGATCACTTTTCGCAAACAGAATGCTCGAGGCTAAACCGCTTCCAAGCAGATCGTGATAGGTTCATCCCTGCATCTCTGCGAAACCGCTGACCGCTAAACGTCGCAATACCTACGTAGGCTTTCGGATTTCTGGAGGTTGTGCAATATACAGTCCTCGGACTAATTACTTTCTGCGCCGAAAATAGAACCTTAAAGCCCTATACTGGTTCTGCACAGGGTACGCCCTCTAAGAAGAACCTCTCTCCAAGCGACTAGGGGCCTCAATAATTCGAATAGGGTTTTTGGGCCCACTATACTATACTTATAATTCGTAAGGAATCCTCCGGCATAGTATAGGTAATCAATAATTAAGGCCCATGTAGTACTTTAAGGCCGGAGCTCCTCCGGCCCCTCCTTGTTGGCCTCTAGGACTGCTTCATGCCAGAAAGTCTCAGCTTAATGCCACCAACGCCCCAAATGCTTGCCTAACCCCCCACCCCCCGCAAAGTAGGTAAGCTAATGGCCCAAAACTTTGAAGGGCTGTTATTCTATACGTACTTTGGGGGTCCAGGTAAGGTCTAAGGAGCCCCGTTTAAGGGATCTTGCGTCCTGCGGTAATCCAGGTTTAGGCTGGGCTTGCTCAACTGGTGTTTCCTTCCAGGCATCTATGACAATCAGAATGTGATGCAGGCCCGGGTAAGTAGGGTTGCGGATTTCTATGAGAGAGTACTTGGTTATCGCATTCTTGAATACAACAACCAAGCAATCTGAACCAGATCTAACAGAGGACTCCTGTTTAGTTGCGCAGCTGTTGCAAATATCTTGCCCGACCAACAAGGGATCCCAACATCGATCCTAATGCCTCCTACTAGTGTAAGCCCCTATACCCTACCCGTTTCGCTACCGGACTCAAATCTAGCCAGTCTACCTAAACCCTACGCTTTTCTTTTGCAACAAGCCTTGTGGTCCAGCACCCTAAACACGACCCTTAACCCTACAAACCCATTTTCTTTTGGACGAGGCCTCTCTGAAGTGCCTTCAACCCTATACCCCCTTTGGACACACTAAAGAGTCCAGGTGCCCCAGTAGCCCCCTTCATAACAAAGGCACCCTTTTTGCTACTGTTTGGATTTAAGAAACGAACCCGAAAGAAAAAGAGGCCTTAAGTAATATCAGGGTACCCTTTTGGCTACGATTTGGCTTTAAGCAAGGAACCCCCAAAAAGAAAACGAGGCAAAAGGGTACTACTGGGGAACCAAGGAGTCAGATCACTCCTATGCTGTATCCCAGATGAGGCTCCAAGATCCGAGCCAGCCATATTCCGTAGACGTCCCCATTAGCGCTACATGGGAGTTTCCGAAAATTAGGGGTACCTTATTTTGGTGTCCTTACAATAAGGATCCCATTATTTAGGGTATTATATGAGGGTCCCCTATTTTCGGAAACTCCCATATGATGACTACGGAACCTTTATCAGAGAAGCCTTATAGATTTCCTACGGTACGCGTTGAGGAACGCTATTCTTATACTGCAAACCCCTGTATTACCGCCAAAACCAAAAGCCCAGGGTCGGTGGGTTGATGCCACAGTTCAGCTGAGTGCGGCGCCTGCCAGCCGTTACGGTTGGGCCTGCAATCATGGGGAGGGTTTAAGGCTTAGGGTGGAAGCTTCATGCAGGGTTTTCGGCTTAGGTTAGGGATTTGGGTCATTTTTGGGGGGTCGTCCAAACAGTAGTGGTTAGGGGGTCGTTTAGTCAGTAAACACCGGTCCCACTTGGAAAACAATGCCACCCCCCCTTCGCACCCTGACCGCAAAGCCAAAAGGGCCTCATGTACAGCCACCCCAAAACCCAATAGGCCGACTCATAAAATGAGGACCTGCATAAAACAAACTCACACCAAAGCCCGTAGACTGGCTTCCTACAAAGAAAAACAGTGTATCCAACCCTGCCTGTAGAGTAAGGATCCTGCTATGTGTGATTTTCGGGTTTTAGTTTAGGGGTCTCTGCCTTCTGACATTCCCAGAGGTGGGAAGCTGAAAACCATTCTCCAAGTTCTAAACCTTCAGCTAAAAGTTTAAATCCTTACAGACACTTCCATCTGCATGGTCCTCGGATACGTGGCTGAACCCTGACACATGCCCATAGCCTCCCGTCACCCTGAAAACTGAAACCACTAAACCCGCTGAGGACTCTGCCCTTTCGCCAGCAGCCGCCAAGCGATTCGTCCGGCGAAGGAGACTCCGTTTGGGGCGATCTGCCTCTAGGGCTTTACCTAGAGTCTCCAGTGTAGTTCCGTTTTCTGGTTAACCAGTTTTATGGTTAGGATCCCATAATAGAGATTTTGGTCAACCAAAAAAGGGAACTACAATGGATAGTATAGGTAGGGCGCGGGTTCAGAGCGCGGGGTTTAAGGTGAAAGGTTTCGGCGCTTAGTCTCGGAAATGCTCGGCGAAGTTCTTGGTGCATAGTCGGTTCAGGATTATATAAGGGCTTAGGATGGATTTGGCCTGGGTTTATTGCTCATCGAAGCAGACAATCAATTCCCTGACGTGAAGCATTGGTGAATTAAAGAAAATAGGAGACCAATGCATAACTACCAGCACCCTTACTACAAGGGCCCTAAAATGCAAACAGGTGCGCCCCGTTTTTAATTTTTCGAAACCCCTACTGAATGATGGGCTTCAGCATAACCAGGGCTCCCCACACCGGGTACGGCGTGGAGTAGGCCTGACCTGGCCAAAGATATACATTCCAAGCATGTGCGTACATATATAGAGGTACATGTATACAGATGTTTATGTATATACGCAAGCACATAACTATATATATATATGTATATCCAGACACATACATACACTACACTACATACGTTGCATTGCGCTACGCTACATGTTTTACATATGTATGTAGGCATATATGCATGTGCATTTCTCTTCGGACCCTTCTTGCTAGGGCTTAAGGTTCAGGGTTTGGGATCTAAGGTTGCCAAGCTCTGTGACTCCCGAGATCATTCAAACATGAAAGAAATGGGTTGGGACTGCCCCCGTACAGTAACACTTGGGCTACTATTCAGGGCCTAATATATCTATATAATATCAAGATTATCCAACTGTTACTGAGAGGGGGCAGCACCCAAGATATGGGATGTTTTAGAGAAAATTTGATGCGGGGTAGTGCTCATCGTCGCTGCCGTCTTCCCCACGTGGCTTCCATGAGTCTTCCATCTGTAGAGATCTCTGTAAGAATATGCACCGCAAAACCCCCGCTGTGACATTCGATCCATGACGGAATGCCTTAACTAATAAGCTGTATCACGAGCATCCAGACGTACGGTTTGGAGGAAGCATGGATGGGACTGGATAGATTAGGTGGCGTGTGCTGTGCAATCGGAAAGTTTTCGGTGTAGGTTGGCGCTGATAGGAGAGACCTTCCGAGTCATTTCATGTTGCCGATGCAGAACCCTAAACTCCTAAACATGTGACCGTGGAGGGAAACATTGAGCTATAAGCAACAAGTCTTTAAGCTTTCGAGCATACCTGGATTACGCCTCTTCCGAGCTACGCCTAGTTGAAGGGCCAGGCACTCCCCTGTTGGAGGACTCTCACACTAGAATCCACTCTGTCATCCCTGTTCAACCCGTAAATCCACAACCTCCATTTAAACGGGGTGCTTAATTATTCATGTGCGTAGTTGTCAATATTAGGGTCCCTTTTTGGGTCCCTAATACGGCACCTATTGATTAGGTTACCAAAAAAGGGTCCCTCATTTTGACAACCACCCATGTGTCTATACAGGTTTCAGCTCAGAGGGTAAAAGCCTGAAGGTCGGTTTAGGGTTTAGGGTTTAGGGTTTAGAGGGTGGAGGGGTTTTGGGGATCGAGGGCTTAGGCTATACCTTAACCCCGAAGAACCTACCTTCTTAAGGGCTTATATAAGGAAATCATAAAAAGGAGCCCAAAAAGGTAGATCATTCAGGGTTCAAGTATAAGTAGACCTTTTTAAGGACTTATAATTATAAGGCAATCATAATAAGGAGCCCTAAAAAGGTAGGTCATTCAGGGTTGAGGCTATAGGGATCAAGGCATCGGGGCAGAACAATGACGCCCCGAAAGAGCCCTCTAAACGCGCTTGCAACTTGCAACTCTTTGGAAACCAGGTACCCCACAAAACCGCATAACAGCCCCTGCGAATACAACCCTTGAGCCTTGCAAACAGACTATAAACCCCTTGTTCGACTCAAGAAAGTCGACAGCCCTGACGACCCCCGCACGCCCTTTTCAGCTAGCAGCTGTCTGGCACAGACACGTTTTAGGGATTTTAGGGTGAAGGTATTTCTGGGGTTTCTATACTGGTGTAACGCTAGAGTGGCGCATTTTTGCGTTTCTGCTGATACAGGGCTATATAATGGTTTAACAAGAGTTCTACAAGACTTCTACAGGTGGGTTTGCACATTTAGAGCTCCTCTTCGTAACGGGCTTCCCTCGCATGGATTTGAGCATCAAGCCTCAAAGGTTTAGTGCCCAGGGATTTAGCTGGGATGCTGCGGTTATACCGCTCAGGTCATATTGTGTCTAAAGTTCCTCGGCGAAGTCGTGGGGTTGTGTTGCTTTGTTTGCTCGGGTTTTAGAGTTTTAGGGTCTGTTTAGAGCAGTAGGGTTTAGGGGTTTCAGTCTGGTGGCTTTAAGGAGTTGAGGTTGTCTTTCCTCGCGTCAGCTAGTTGAAGACATCGCCATCCACCTGGTCGCGGCCTCTGCAGCAGCTGGGAGGCACAGCGAAAACCCCAAACTGTGGGCTAAACTTTACGGGTCAACCCTTACTCGAAAGCTTCAGCCGGACGGTAAACTCTAAACCCAAATCCTTCAACCCGAAGCCCTAAACCATATAAGCCTGAAGCTGAATGGAAACCCTAAACCTACAATGGGAGTTTGCGAAAATAGGGGACCCTAAAGAAAGCATCCAAAACAGTAGGATCCTTGTTATAAGGACCCCAAAATAGGCTACCCCGAACTTCTCGGAAACTCCCCTCGAAGCCCAAATGCCGAAACCCTGCAGAAAAAAAAAACAAAAAATATACAGGTACTCCGAGTCTTCACCCTCCTCGTCATGATAGGTTCATATGACTTGGGTATTGCCCCCATACACTAACAGTCTATAATGGGGCTACTATTAAGGGCCTAATACATCTACATTATGAACCTTAGCCAAATGTTACTCGTATAACGTACATGTATCTCTACCCATAGACCCCATAGTAGTTCCTCTTCGGGATTACCTTATAGGAGTCTACATATGAATCCCCCCAAAGAACTACTATGGGGCCTATGGGTATCTGCATCTATAGCTATCGCTGTATCTCTATATATATATTTATATGTTTACATATTCATGCAAGGCTTTGCGTGCGTTTAAGTTTTATGGTTTTGGGGGCTTATGAAGATGTTACATGACACTCTTGGGCGTTGTGAGGTTTTAGGATTTCATCATCGGGCCCTCATGAATCGAATGGGCTGGTCGAGCGTAGCAGCCTAGCATTCAAAGACAATAGCTATGACTACAAGGGTAAAGATGGGAGTTTCCGAAAAATAAGGGGGCCCTAATATAGTACCCTTATTATCAGGACCCCAAAATACGGTAGCGCTAATTTTCGGAACTCCCACATTTCTATGCATTCAGACACCTATGGTAAGGTGCCCTGCATGCATGCAAAATACGCTCTCCCGGCTCGAATCGGATCTGGGGTCGACATGTAAGGGGGGTCAGGGTAATGGAGCCCGTGAAACCTGCATGCAATGCAGGAGCCTTAATGATTAGAGAAATATTGGGGGCTCCTTTTTACAAGCATAGTATAAAATACACCCGAACCCTAGTCTAATTGTTAAGGCCCCTCTACCAAGGAGCATTGAGGGGCCTTTTCTGCCCTGCGGAACTTGCACCTCAAAGGTCCTTTTTCAGCAAGCCCGTCCACCTAAACCCTAAACTCTAAATACCCTAAACCCTTTTTGCCACTGGACCCAAGTCCTAAACCCTAACCCAAGACCCTGAACCCAAAACCCTAAACCGGGGACATCTCCTAAATTCCTGAACCACCAAACCCGTTCTCTAGCTCTGAAAGACTCCCAAGCCCCGACCTAAACCCAAAACACTCGGAACAAAGACAAATCCTGTTAGGACCCAAGCGACTTCGTAGGAAGAAGCGACCGAAAGGCGGCGAAGAGGGATCGCTGTTGTCCTGTTCCGGCGCTCACACGGTTCAGGGCTTGTGGGCAATGTAGGGGTCTGGATCGTTCCGAGCCAATACTGTATCCCCTTACTACAGTTCCTACTACGATTAGAGTAATTTTACTCCAAAACCAAATTCTGCTTAGAGTTTCGGATTAGGTTAAGGGCTGTAGCATGCTTTAGCTTTAACGATGCTAAGGTTTTGCCATCCCGCTGTCTTCATCGACGACTTCGCCGTGCCCACAGCTCGCCCAGATCGGGGACGCACTGCGAACCTGAGCCAGGCGGGACTTGTGAATGAGGGCCCAACACCAGTCCTGAAAAATGTGTAATTAAACCCTAAACCAACGAAGTCAGCGCTAGTTGCAGTCAGAACAAAAACCCCCAACCCAAAACCTGACGTCACCCATAATCTTCCTAACTATTCCGTCCCCTTTGTTAGGGTTAGGATGTTAAGTCTATAAAACGTAAACAAAGGCAGAAGTTCTCGCGAAGGGCTGCGAGGTCCACCGGGCTGGGTTTCCCAGTGCTGGAGGCCATCCGAGCTTCTTTGAGATCGGAGATCCAGGTGCCCACCTTCTTATAGCTGTTTCGGCGCACACTTTGCTCAGAATCACACTGCTCTTCGTCGTACACTTTCTCTGTTTAGGGTGTTGGGGCATAGCTTTGCTTGTGCATTTCGTTTCGTTTGTTGTTTGCTCTGGGTGACTCTGGGTTTCTGTGTTTCCCCTAGGTGCCTGCGGGCATGTGTGTGTGTGACCGTTCAAGCCTGAAGCGTTCCGTGGTGTGCAGACGCCTTCTGCTCGCACCTGCATTGGCCATCCCGACATACCCCAAAGCGAGCGTTTATTTTTTTGATATCAGTGAACATGCGTGCTCTCTTGCATGCATATTTTCATGTAGTATGCTCATGTAAGTATGAATATACGTGACCCCTCTGTTCGAAGCGTACTTGGGCATACATGTGGTCTCTCATATTCACTGCATAGGTGTGATCCCCCGATCCAAAAACCCAAACATCCTGACCCTACATAAACTCTTATCCCGCACCCCGAGGCACTGGACAAGCACGCAACTCCCCGCTTCACCAGTCGACATCTTACATAGTCGCTTCATAAGCTTATGTAGCCCCGACAAGATGCAGTTAAGATACTCATTTCTGCAACATTGAGAATAGTAACAAATAGACAATCTGGCAAGGGCAGGAGTATTATTAACCAATGAGGACAATACTGGGCTCAGGACCCAGGCTCGCAAGAATTCACATCATCAGCCTCATCACCATCATCATCATCATCATCATCATCATCATCATCATCATCATCGCCATCGTCATCATCATCGTCATCACACTCGTCATGCACAGCATCGTCACGATGAATATGAACATCATTGACGATCACCATCATAGAAATATGTTATGGGTGGACTTGGCAAAGGTGCCTCCACTTCTGTGGCAGGGTCTGCAAATGCAAGATCCTCGTCGAGTCTATACCCTGATATCGGACCCGGAGAATTAGAATAGGATTTCTGGGAACATTATCTCTAATCGTTTACATGCATGACGGAACCGAAAGGAATAGTATCACTAATCACAACTCATCGTTCAGACCCCCTACGTTCGTGGCTCGGTTTCAGATCGGACAAGGCTACAAGAGCATAAAGCCTTTACAGTTTAGGGTTGAGGCTGAGTTCCCTGGACCTCATTTCGGCTTTTCCCGCTGGCAGGATTGTATTAACCTCCGAAGTTAGACTAAGTGAACACTGAGTAAGGTAGCAGCTGGAAATGGGCACAATCCGTCACCCTTACGTCATGTCATCCACAGAGAATACACACTAATCATCAATAGCCCATGTTCCAGCTTTCTAGGCTCGAGTTTGCTGTAGGAAAGCATTCCCTTTAAGGCCGAAGAAGCCATTGCAGTGTTTGAATACTTTGGCTCTCGAGACACATTTTTATAGGAGTCATTTAAGGAAGGAGCACAAGGACTATACAGGTACATTTGCCCGTGCGGTTTATGAAGTGCGGATTGAGGCGCCCCGGAGCGCATCAGCGGTTTCGGCGGATCCGCAGCCGCCTGTGTTGGGATGTCAGAAGTCCACCATCCGACCATCCTTGGTTTGGGCGACGGGACAACTTACAGGGCTTTATGCCTTAGGCACCTAGGCTTTGCGACTCTTGAATATGGGGCTTTGGCTTTCAGGGTGTAGGGGTTTCCGTTTACAGTCGGCCCTAAGGGCCCGATCTGCAATTGCTTGAGGTGAACCCTCTGCCAACCCCTATACCCTTAACCGTAATGATAAACCTTAAACCCTAAACAGCCTTAATTAAAGGAGCCCTTGCAGAATTTTTTGCGTAAAGGAACCGTAAAATGTCTAAATGCAACCCTTCAAGGAAACTTCCAAAGGAATCAAACTTGAAACGCTAAACTGAGCAACGGAACTCTCAAAAGAACCCTAAGCCCCGCTAAGGAATAAGTAAAGGAACCCGAATCTTTCCTAACCCCCTCAAAGGAACCCTTAAAGCCTTCAAAGCTGAACCTCTCAGAGGAGTCCTTCTTGGGAACCCTGAGCCCTCAAACCCTAAAGAAAGCCCCCAAAGGAACCCTAAGCCCTAAACCCAAACCTTGACCATAAATCCTTGAACGAACCCTGAACCCTTCCAAAAGAACCCTAAACCCTTCTTCCGGAAGCCTTTAAAGGAACTCAAAACCCTAAACCCTTCCCAAGGAACCCTAAACCCTCCCCAAACCCTGAAGAAAGGGCCGGGCATCAATCCCCAAATCTCTTAAAGGAACCCTAGACCCTAAACCCTTCTGAAGGAACCCTCAAAAAAGGGCCGGGCATCAAGTTTAGCCGCCTCCCCGAAGCTCCCGGAGCTTCGAGCCAGGGCTTTCCCGGCAGCGCGCCGTGCAGGTAGCCGCCCTTGAAGAAGAGGGCTCCTAGGGCGGGGGTTTAAGGTTTAAGGGCTTTTTGGGGGGTTTAGGGCTTAAGGGCTTTGGCGGTTCAGGGCGCTAGGGTTTTTTAGGGCTTTGGGGGTTTGGAGAGTGTTATAGGGTTTCTACGGGTCTACGATGCTTGGGCTCTAGAGTTTAGGGGTTCAAGGTTTCTAGGGTTCTGTAGAGTTCTACAGGATTTGAGAAGTTGTTGAGGGTTTAGGGTTTCTACGGTTGTGGGATGCTTGGGCTGTAGCGTTCAATGATTCCTAGGGCTGCATCAGGTCAGATAATGGCGTTAGGGTTTGGCCTTTGGATTGGGGGTATAGGATTTAGGGTGCGCGAGGCTTGATTCTCTGTTTCAAGGTTCTCGGGTTTCTGGTTTCAGGGTTTAGGTGGTGGTGACTTTGAGAAGGCCTCCTAGGCTTTCATAGGCTCTGAGGGATTATAACCTCTTCCTGTAATTTTCCGAAAAGGAATAAACCTTTAGTGACGGGTTTCGGGGCTTTTCGTTGGCTTCAAGTGTGTCTGGTGTCCTAGTATAGGATTTGCCCGGGATTGACGCTGTCGGTTTACGCTGAGGGTCTTCAGCAGGTTCTCCTTGTACACTGTGCGGTGGCAGTATGTCACGTGGGTTATATCCATTCTGTTGCTGGAAATGCTGGCCGGCACTTCGGGATTTCGACTCGCACACTCGCACAATCGCAGCGAAGGATTTAAGGTGCAGTGTAGGACTCTGGTGCGCGTGGTTTAGAATTTGGCCGGCGGCAAGCCAGCTTGCCAACTGGTTCCAGTCGTTTGAGTTTCAACTCCTGAAACCCAAAATCTAAACCTGTTTGCAGGAGGAGCTGAGAAACTGAAATTTCCATCGATCGATCTATCTAACTGTTTGTGTGTATACAAACAGATGTGCATATTATATATATATATATATATATATATATATATATATATATATGCATGCATACATACAGTTGTATAGACATATGTATACATACATACATACATACATACATACATACATACATACATACATACATACATACATACATATAAATATAAATATATATATATATATATATATGAACGTATGTCTTCCGAAACCTCAAAAGCTCAATTATGCCAAATCTCGCCCCAATCGAGGCCGAACCAGCGCCGCCTGGCCTTCAAAATCGGCCTTGGCCTCTGTCTCGGGTTTGCATATTTGGCACACACGCAAAGGCATCTATACGTATACATATACGTATACCTATAAATATGTTCATATATTTGTGGGTTCGGGAAAGAGTTCCCATAGATTGAACCCCAAGGCCTGAATCGAAACCCCCGCAACAAGTAGGTGGTGGTACTTTGCAGTAGGGCTTGGGAGACCGGGCGTAGTTGAAGGGCTATCAGTTTCAGCTGTCGAAGCAGCCCTGGCTCACGGTTACCTTTAACTCGGTGTGCACATATCCCGAATCCTGATGGGATGTATAAGCAATCAGAACCATAAGCGAAGTGACACTACATGTGACATTACTCGTGCGTACTGCTAGTCTTTCATAGGCTTCGGGCAACTGTGATTCTGCATACCTGTTCCTGCCCGCCAAGAGTACCGCCAAGTGACGACATCACCATACTCTTGGCTTGTGACCACCGTAGGGCCAAAGCGCGGAGAATCATCGCACAGGTACCTCACTGGACGAAAACCCCAGCCCCAAATAAACATCCCCCAGTCCCGCTTTCTTGATCTGGGCCATTCTGGGCCGTGTGCATGGTCTCCAGTCACACCCTGAGCCCTTAAACCTAATCCCCCAAATCGAATGGAACCCGAAACACTACATACCAACCCGGCATTCAAGAATCCCAGGGCCAAGGTGCACCACGCTGCTTATGGCCGGATGCTCCACATGGCTGCCGCCGGAGTCTCGCAGAAGTTGCTCATTGGTGTCGTAGTGGAGTGGATGTCCTGGAGGATTCCGTACCGCTGAAATTGTAATTACTGGAATAGTTTGCATATCCACTTCTACTTATATTTGTGCTGATACAGATAACTTGCTGTAGCTTAAACTTGACAGCTTTCTGCCCTTTCTCCTCAGGTCTTGTCCGAGTCCTGTCTGGAGGCTTGGGAAATCAAGTTCAACTATTGCAAGCCAGTAATAATAATCTTCGTCGGAACGAAGTGGTGGAGTACATTCAACCCCCTTGACTCATTTGGGGCTTGCCTTGGCGCTGTAACCACTGCAAACTGTTGGCATGCACTGAAAAAACAAAACAATGAACCCTTAGACGCCCCCAACTACAATCCTGCGCAACCCGGAAGTCCCAAAGCTGCAATCCGATCCCGAAGCCCCGAATGGAAACAATTCACCAAATTTAGCAGCGAAATAGCATCAAGTCCGGAACTACGCCTTGCGTCTCCACAGCGAAACTGTACTCCCCACGCGAACGATCAGCGCGCGGTCCGTGCCACTGCTCCGGCAGGCGCTGGTGCACCCACCACTCTGCAACCTTCCTCGGCTTCGGGTTTGGGGCCTATAGCATTTATAGGACCAGGAGTAACAAAAGCCCTTAATTATCCGAATCATTCTAGAATGAAGCACGTATAGCACGCAGCAAAACCCTGACACATACAATAAATACTGTTTTACGCTGGTCGCTCTCATATCGGCAGCACATGCGTCGGCAGATTGAATCCCAAGGGATGCGGTTCAGGGACTACAGTTGGATTCATGCAGCCGCTAAGCCATACTATAGGGGCCTAAATAATTGCCAAGTTTGGGGGTTCGGCATTGGTATAACTATAGTTTAGTGGGCCCAAAACCCTATTCCAATTTTTAAGGAAACTCCCTTTTGAAAGCCCCAGTCCTGGGCGCGCGGCTGGGCTGTTTGTCTGAGGTGTCAGGCTCAGGGCGCGTGACCGCGCCATATTTGGGAGTTTCCGAAAATTAAGGTACCCAGTTTGGGTTTAGGGTCCTCCTTTTTCGGAAACTCCCATTCAGCCTACAGCTCCGGGCTGTTAATAAGTAAAGAATTGCTTGAAGGCCCATTGCTTACCAACGAATTGTACGGACTCTTGAATGAGGCGCCGGCATTGTTAAGAGCCCGCCCCATATCGGCAGAACACGGATGGACTGGATGGATAGATAGATGAGATGTGTGCATCCGAAAAGCCTGTCCTAGTTCTCAACGCCCCTAACTGAAGCTGAGCCTCACCGAACTAGCGACGTCGGCAGCGACCTGCGCGAGGAGCGGCCTGGCTGGGCATGCTTTCGGCTAAGGACTTGCGGTTTGTGGCTGAAAGGGTGCGTGTATATTTAGAAAGAGAGAGAGAGAGAGAGAGAGAGAGAGAGAGAGAGAGAGAGAGAGAGAGAGAGAGAGTTTAGGGCTTACGCTCTCGTAACTCGGACACAGCCAGACGAGGTCTCTCGACTCGCGTTCGCACTACGATGTGTTCTCAGGTCATAGACAAAAAACAGCACACGGATCCAGAATAAGCACCCAATAGCAAATCTCCCACACCCTAGAACTGGGCGTTAGGGTTCAGGGTTTGAGTTTGAAGGTTCAGGGTCTGGACTCTCGAAAGTCGGACACTGCAGGTGAGACTGTTCGATTTCCAGGGCTTAGGGTTCGGGCTGTTTTTGGTCTAAGGTCTTGGCTAGGGACTTCTGTGCTATAAATACATGCATACGTGTAACCCCTGGTGATGCAAGCATCCAAGACACTGATTGAACTCTCTGTCAACAGTCCTGAGGCCTCCGAGTGGGTGTGTGTGTGTGTATACTAAGCCCCAAGATATACCACAGTATACAGCAGGATCCTTCGCACCAGCACCGAGAAACAAAACCCTTGTTTCAACAAGGCTCTTCAAACTTCACATTACAGCGCCCGACCAAACCGAGATTTAAGAACGCCCCATATCCACGCAATCAACTTCTGTCTTTAAACACCCTGTCTCCGTGGCCTCATCGCTTCAATAAGCTGGTCGATGATGTGAGTCTCCTGTTTAGGGTTTAGGGGTTTAGTGTTTAGGGCTGAGAGATTACGTGTGGTTTAGGATTTAGGGGAGGCACCGGAAGGGTCATAAGAAGGGTCTTAAAGGGCTTCCTAAAGGTCTTGTAGGGCCGTCTATAACGCATTTGGTGTTTCTCAGAGATGGTTTGGGATACCTGCTTCTGATCAGGATCTTGCGGACAAGTGTCCATATCAGGGCCCCACAACCACATTCCTAAACTGCCGCAAGACCGGGAGGCCACTGAATCAAAGTGCCTCACCCACACAAGCGAAAGACTCTGAGAAGCTTCGCTTTGCCGACAAGCCCGGGAGTAGTATGGGCGGCTTGATAGTTAGAGTAGGGCTCTGGGGTATGTTTTACTATTGCGATGACATCAACCCTCGCAGCTTCATGCTGGGGGCGAGGGGGAGGCTCTGGACTGGATGATGAAGTCTGATAGGGCTGAGATGGTTGAGGCTTCACGGGTCTACTTAGAGGTTCGAGGGATATAAGTATAGTTACCCTTCTTACAACCCTACTGCAAACTACCCATGAACCTCCAAGTAGGTCGCAAGTTAAAGTAAAACCAAAGCCAGGTTGGCCTGCTCAAGGGGGGGCCTCACGAGGATGAAGGTAGGTGGGATATTCCCAAATAAGAGTCCTTATATAAGGGATCCTTAATCCCACCTACCTTCATCCCACCTGGTGAGGACTCCGAAACCCTAAACCCTAAACAGTCCGATCAAGGGGGGGCATACCAAAAAAGGCGTACAGCCTCCTAGAAGAACTGCCTGCAAACGAGGCGCATCTCCCGGAAGGTGGGCATGCGAGTAGAAGGTCACATCTTCGCCTAATTGAGACGGGTTTTAGAAGTTAAGGGTTTAGGGTTTAAGGGTTTAGGGTTTTAGGGGTTTGAGGTTCAGGGGTTTAGGGTTATATAAGGGTTTAGGGTTTAGGGCTTAGGGGACTCTCGCATGGCTGCTTCGACTCACACACTCGCTCACATGCAGGCATGGCTTCAGGTCCGCATAGCTGTTTAGGGTTCTGGGTTGAGGCACATAATGTAAGCAGTAAGTAGTGAGCAAGAAACCCTGCGACTCACCCATGCTTAAGGACGTGAAGCACCAAGACAGATATAACTAGAACAACTGAAGAGAAGACAAGCCCACATATACAAGTTCCTTGTCATGAAAGCAGTCTGCGGTGCAAGAGTAAGGGTCTGCGATACCACATAAGCAGGTTCATAGCCACACAGACACCGAGACACGCTCACACTCGCTTCTCTTCCTCAGGCTTAGAGAGAGCCCTCACACTCAAGCCCTCACTCACTCACTCTCTCTCTCTCGCTCTCTCTCTCTCTCTCTCTGTCTCTCTCTCTCTCTCTCTCGCTCGCTCTCTCTCGCTCTCGCTCGCTCGCTCGCTCGCTCTCTCTCTCTCTCTCTCTCTCTCTCTCTCTCTCTCTCTCTCTCTCTCTCTCTCTCTCTCTCTCTCTCTCTCTCTCTCTGTCTCTCTCTCAAGCTCTCTGAAACAAATCAGTACTCTATCTATCCAGCTGGCTAACTACATACTACTTACCTCTCGGCGCTCATTCTCGAATCTCGGCTAGCCTCGTCTAACCTGAAGCATCTATCAGTCTAATCATGTCTGATCCGTCAACGTCGCTGACCGTGAACTTTTGCATGCGTGTTTGTGTGCATGCACGCCACATATACATAGACATCATGATGCACATATGTACACATACATGTAACATGTGTGTTTGTGTGTGCCCGGGTAGAGAGAGAGAGAGAGAGAGAGAGAGAGAGAGAGAGAGAGAGAGAGAGAGAGAGAGAGAGAGAGAGAGAGAGAGAGTGAGAGAGAGAACGAAGACAGCAAAAACAGTACAAGGACTCAGTCTTGCTAAGCTCGCACATGCAGACATATGTATCTAAACGAGATCGCAACGAAATTCACTCTGAGTCTTCGGGGGTCTTTTAGAAGGAGCTCCAGCATCCCAATAGCCGGGTGCGCGTTCCACGTTTGCTGCACCCAAAACATGCGACTACCCAAAAACCCCAAAGTAGTTCCTTTTGGGGGTTCATATATAGAACCCTATAAGGTAATCCCAAAAAGGAACTACTTTGGGGCCTATGGGTATCCCCCACAATGAGCTGCTGGCCTTTGGAGGAGATGCCAGCTTCTGAGGCAGTTTTGCATTCGGTACACGGTTTAGTAGGGCTTTCGTTTGTTGCTTTGATTTGCAACTTAAGCCCAAACCCAGAAGATGTACAAGGTTGAGGCGCTGTAAAGGGCTACAAAACTCCCTCTCGCGTCCATTCAAACACCCATCATGTAAGGAAAAAGTCCAGCCGCTGTGGTACCGGTGGTCTTCCCAATAGCTCGCTCCAGGATGAAGGGCGTCTCGCGCCCTCCTGATGTTCTAGCTGCATAGGCATAGGCGCGATCACAGTGCATCAGTGCAATGTTGTGTGCTGCTTGGCGCAAAAGCCTACCTAAAATGAATACCTGGCAAACATAGTCAAGCTTGCAATAATTGCAATATTGCCTTATGCAGGGTTTCGGTACGTCAAGAATTCACGGAGGTTCTGGGCTTCGGGACCAGGTTCGGGTTGCCTCCAAAAAGTCGACTTCTCGGCGGGAGCGATTCAGGCAACTTTTGGCCGTCAGATGTCGTTCAAGGCAAACCGATTCCGAGCACAAAAGTGAATCTTGCCTTAAGAACTGCACCTATCACAGCCGGGACACGTCGCAACTCAAATGCATGGGAACATGCTGGGCGTAGCTAGCTACTCTATCTCGGCAACATGGTCGGGTCATCAGAGTTGTCACATGCTGCTGGTACAGATACCTTTGCTCTGGCACGACTGCCAAAGACTAAATAAAGCCTAGATAGTCGATCGTCAGACTCCTAATTTGGGAACCCGACTACCAGAAAGCCATTGTAGTGGCTGACATGAGTCACCCTTCACGGGGCCCATAAAATAACCCCTGCCTTAACCCCAAGTAACCTACCGGTTGAAACACATATATATATATATATATATATATAAAGAAATCATACTAGGGAACGCTGAAAAGGTAGGTTCCTTAGGGTCCAGGTATGTGGACCCCAACATCATCCCTTGGTTTGACGTTATTGCCCAGCAGACAGCAGCTGAACTCCACTTAGCACCCCACATTGTCCAGAAGAATCACGAAGAAAATTCCTGAGCCTGATTTTGACCGTAGGTAAAGTTTAAACCCTACACCCTAGAACACTGAGCTCGAAAAAATCCTATAACCCCCACACCCCGAAGGCCGCAAACCCCAAAACCCTGAACCCCTGATGTCCTTTTCACACCCTCTGTTATACATATGTCCTTTAATTACAACTGGGCTCTCACGAATGCCCTAAATGCCTTAAACCCTAAACACTATACCCCAAACGCTAAACCCTGATCCCCTATAGATCCTAAACCCCCGAAGCCGGAAGCCTCACCACTTCGGTGGGAAGACCATCGTCGAAAACGCGCAGCGTGAAGGCCTTTTCCGGTGCCTCGCGGCAGCTCTCCGTCCTTCCACACCCGGTATGCGGCTTCCGGTGTAGTGTCCGGGATTTCAGGTTCAGGGTGTAGGGTTCAGGGCTACAGGTGTAAGTTACATAGAGCTTGCCGTTGGGGTTTAGGGTTTTGGCTGTAAGCTTGTAGGATTTTGTGGTTGAGGGGCGAGTGTTTCGGGCTATGTTGGGTGAGCTAGTGCATTACAAAGCCTTCTGAACATCTTGCGATCACCTGGGGCAGTGTGCAAACTTCTCACAGTCACAATTCCCTGACTTCTTGGAGACTTTCCCCGAAACCCTGAACACCAAACCTTTCAGAAAAGCCCCCACATGCTCGAACCTGAAGGAAACACCTAAACCCTAAGCCCTTAACCCTCTCTCTCTCTCTCTCTCTCTCTCTCTCTCTCTCTCTCTCTCTCTCTCTCAGGCATTCGAAACAAGCCCTAAACCCTAAACCCCTAAACCCAAACCCGGAATGTCCAAAGTTCGTCTGCCAATCGCGCTCGGAGGCCAAGGCGGCTGAGGTGATCGTCGGCCTCCTCTAACTTGGGGGCTTCTTCGGTTTACAGCAGTTTAGGGTTTAGGGTTTAGGGTTTGTACAGCACCTCGGGGTTGGGGGTTAGGGTGTCGGGTTGGGTGTAGGGTTTAGGGTTGTAGGGTGGCTGTTTGGGGCTTCGGCAGCTGACTTCTGGATTTCCGGCCTTGAAACGGCTTGGAACTTGGGGTTTTGGTATTTCAAGCTTAGAGTTAAGGGTCTGGGTTTGGGGTTTGGAGGGTGCCGTTTGCCTTAAGCTCAGATGTGAAGCCGGTGATGAGCTTGGGACTGCACTGAAGCTCAGGGTGGAGACACTGTTTGACAGCCTGTTGGCACCAGGAGCTTACTGGGTGCACCAAGAATTATAAGTAGGGGTAAACATATAAGTTTACACAAAAGGGGAGCCAATTCAGCCGAAGCCGGATGTGGTTGCCTTCGACTGGCACCCTCGCTCGACGCAGGCATGGTTTCATGGGGTCTGACGATAGAGCTTTGGGTTACGGTTAGGGCTTCTGGAACTCTCGCCTGGCTAGGACGATGCGGCACCTGATCTAGAGCCGAAAGAACGGCCCAGGGCCTCGGTCTCAAACAAGATAGGTCAAGATCACATGAAGTTCCAAAGCTTGACAGCTTGAAGCTGCATCCAAGCTGGTGAAAAGGACTCTTCTTCCGCACCGCAAGCCGGGGTGAGAACAGACGGCACGTGTGGTCCACGACCCACGGTACCTCTGCTATTGGTGGCGTCGGCTCGTCACGAAACCGTCAGAATCCCAGAAAATCAGGCACCTAGGGGGGAGAGGCCCAAAAACTTATCAACTCGAGATCCAGATAAGGATGCATGATTCAGGATGTAGTACGATCCTTATTAGGACTCCAATGTAAGGCAACTTTAGATGCCCCTGATTCTAGCAACCCTGTAGCTTTCTTTGGCTGCTGATTGAGCATGTGGCACTGTATGATTGAGGGTTTGCAACTGGCCTCGAAACGACCCAGTTGGCATCGCCTCAGACAAAGCAAGCCGACGCTACAGAAGCAGCTATCGGCAACACAAGTGACCCAGCGCCTACACTCCCACACAAAACTTCGCAGGACTATGTCTACCTCTCTCCACCTCTGCCTCTCTCTCTCGCTCTCTCTCTATCTCTCTCTCTCTCTCTCTCCCTCCCTCTCTCTCTCTCTCTCTCTCTCTCTCTCTCTCTCTCTCTCTCTCTCTCTCTCTCTCTCTCTCTCTCTCTCTCTCTCTCTCTCTCTCTCTCTCTCTCTCTCTCTCTCTCTCTCTCTCTCTCTCTCTCTCTCTCTCTCTCTCTCGGATTAGCCCACCCCAGTTACCCGTAACGCGTTGCATTAAGTTGCGCTTGACTTTCACAAAGGTCCCAGCCACAACCTGTACAAACAAACTGCAGCTGCCAGAAACTCGAAAAACCTTTAGAAGCCACCGCATCTGCATAAGATAAGGGTCTCGAGAATTTGACTATACCCAGGTTTAGCCAGAAACCTAAAGAATAGAATTGCAACTGCTTCAGGGTTCTATGTTAGCACCCGAAACCCAAACCCCAGAACCCCTAAACTCGAACCCCTGAGCTTAGCGCTCTTTTCAGCATGGGCTTGGGTTGTGTGCCAGAACCTTCTCCTTTGACGAGGGATGCAAATGTGGGAGTGAGAGAAACACAAGAACGAAACAAGCATCGACCATCTCCAGAGCGATCTCTAATTAACCCCTAAACCCGAACCACTAACCTTAGTGCCCTGAACCATAACTGCCCGAGCTGCTGAAGCGCGAGGTAGAAGTGTGCAAGTCGAGCAGCTTCGCGGTCGTCGCGCCTGGGGCGGGGACTGAAAGGTTTAGGGCTTTCTTGACACTCACTCTCAGACAAGCCTGGCAAGGTCTGCAGCGAAAGAGGCTCACTGTTCGCCACTCCTAAATTGATTCACTTAGGAGTTCGCATCGCTGTTAAGCTCAGGTTATAGGGCTTTGGGATTGAGTGCTTGGGCTTTTGGGCGTTATGCTTTGCAGTTTCGTGGGTTGGTGCTTTAAAATATATCGGCAGAGTTTAGGTTTGAAGCATTTTGGGCTTCGGATTCTTGAAATTTAGCTTGATGGAGAGGCCATACTAGTATTATTGCTATGACTACTATTACTTCTATTACTAGTATTACTACCATTACTACTATTACAAGTATTATTACTATTAGGGTTAAGCCATCCCTCGAACTGCCATGATGTTGTCGGTAGGTTCCCTACAAGCTCTACCCTATAGAGAGGGTTGCTTAGAAACCCGAAACCCAAAACCCCAAGCCGTTAACCCTAAAACATATATATATATATATATATATATACATAGTTATACACATACCGTTACATATACATAATATATCCATATATATATATATATATAGAGAGAGAGAGAGAGAGAGTGAGTGACTGAAGTGATCTAGTTTAGGACAGGCATATCAGAAGTTCAGGGCTTGTTGTGAGGGCTTACGAAGTGCCCACCCGATATGTACGCTACCCAAGGTGTGATTATTAATTGAAGCTCGTACTAATTAGTAGCAGTCGTTGTCGTAGCAGCAGTAAGTAGCAGCAGCAACAACGGGAGCAGGAGCAGGAGCAGGAGCAATAGCAATAGCGGTAGCAGTAGCAGTAGCAGAAGCGGCAGCAGTAGCAGTAGCAGTAGCAGTAGCAGTAGCAGTAGCAGTAGCAGTAGCAGTAGCAGTAGCAGCAGCAGCAGCAGCAGCAGTAGCAGTAGCAGCCGCAGCATCACCTGCAGTACTAGTACTACTACACTACTACGACGACGACGAGTTCAAGCGAGCCCAAGCCCTAACCCTATACTCATGCTCCTAAATACTTGCAAATTCTAAATGTTCAATCCTTTCATGGGACGGTCATGGCAATCGCAGTTCGCAGGTGGGCCTCACGTGTGCGTGTGGGGATTCGGCTCGCTGTAGGCAGCGCGTTAAGTACGTCTCCTGCCGTCTACCATGCGATTCGGTGGCTGGAGTGCTTGGGTTGCATTCGGATTTGCTGCGAGGTTCCTGAAGGGCTTGGTAGGAAGCGGAAACGGGGCTGGCCAGGGCTAGGAATTACAAGTCGTCTGTTGTGAAACAGAGGCAGGGTATGGCAGGGTCCAGTCCAGGGTCGGTGCATCCACCACAGCGAGTGGTTGCAAGCTCTTTGACGATCTTTGTCGGTTCAGGGTCTTCGGAGTTTTCCGGAGCGAGCTTCTTCCAAGGCTCTATATGCAAAGCGCCTTTACTAAGCTCAGTCGGCTGCTTCGAGCTGAGCACTCAAGACGTCAAGCTTGCGCTACATCACGTGGGATACCAAGCAAGACTTACCTGCAATGTCATGCCTTACGCAACCGCAGGCAATACTGGGACCTCCTATTCCACGGTTCCCAACTAGTCGGGGGTCTGGGAAGCGAGAACCCGATGGAAACCCCCAACAAGTCCTGCAAGCCTTGCAGGCTTCACCACGGCAACCAAACATCCCAATACGCCCTCCACCATTCAGTCTTCGGCAATCTATCCTTGTCAAACGGGGATGAGTGGGAGTTTGTCCTAAATCGTAAATAATGTATGTGCTATAGGTGTCTGCCGAAACTATATCGAAACCAAACACCGAAGCTTTAAATTGAGACCGAAGACCCATCCTTCACTGCTTTAGGATTGAAGGCTTGGGGAGTCCCTGGGGAGCCCGTGGGCCTCCCCAAGGAGGTCCCCCTGAGTGCGTCGGCGGATCGCCCGCGCCAGCAGCGCCGCTGGACGCAGGTCGCGCATGGGTCGTCGAAGGACGATTTTAAAGGACGAGGCGGGCTCAAGGGGGCGCTGGGGCTTAAGATCCTTGGGGCTTTAAGGCTTTAGGGTCTGGGACTAAGGGTTCAAAGTTTGAAAGCATTTATGCCTTGATACTACTGTACATTAGAAGTACTTCTATTCGTTCATGCTGCAACTGTCTGCGATGTTGCTGGGAGCAGCAGTCGTCGTCCTGTTGTGGTCTGTTCCAGACAGTACTCTTGTGACATACCTAGCATGACCACCGGAAGTGCTCTCAAAGCGGCCGGTCAACAACGATTCTTTCAAACGCGCTGGCGTCCAGGCTGCGGCATGCACGGAAGCACTCATTGTGGGCGTTTTGCGCGGCATACCCGAACATAGGATGCTACCTAGACTCGTCAACGAAGGGGCTTAAAGGATCAAACAAATACATTATGTGAAATCAAGTACAACATAGGAGAGACATGGGAAGTGGCAGTCTTGATGAGCACTCTATTTCATTCAGTATCTCAATATGTTCGCATGTAAGAGGTCCCTGAGCCAAAGCTTCTTTTCTTTGCCACGCCTCTTTAAACCTAGGATGCTACAATCTGCGAAGGTGCGTTGTCATCCTTATGGTCCGTCGATACCACATTATTGAGCTGCTGTCGCGGAAGTTACCCGCCTGCACCAGCGCCCAACTGTCAACTTGCAATCAGGTCCCTATTTCTTCTTAGAAACTCTTAGGGTAGATAGTGGCTCAAGGCAAACGACCATCAAATGAGGATCTCACCACGCAGCATACGCAGCTTTCTGAGCTCGCAGCCATGCAGGCTTGTATATGTATAAAGGCCCAAGGTTAAAGGTTTCTATGGTTAAATTATTTACACCCCCAACGCTGGAACCTTTACATGTTCACAAAACGTACTTGGGCCCTGCATCAGCCAACTCTGATGCCATGCCGCACCGATCCCTGAACCCTCCACCACAGAACATCTCGAACTAGAACTTTTTCTGAACTACATCGTTATATGCCTAAACTCGAACTGCCCCTAAACTCCTAAACCGAATTCTGAGCCGAGCCTGGTCCTGGTAGCTCGATCGTCTCCCACGCGGCTGGAGTAGCTGCCTGCCGCGGACTCAGGCTAAGGTTTAGTGTTTCTACTCGCACACTCGCTCGAGGCAGGCACGGCTTCATGAAGTCTCGTTTAGGGTTTATACAGGTGTTTTGTAAGAGCGCCGTTTCGATCCGCAGAAAAGCATCTGGGAATCTAGGTTTAGGGCCTAGGGTTTCGGGTAGAGGGGTTCAACGAAATTGAAGTCTGTCTGGGATGTCAGGTTTAGTGTTGAAACTCAAAGCTTCGTAAGGCTTCGTGGTCGGGAGTTAGGACTCGGTGCTTGGGGGAAGGGCAGGTGTCAAGAGGGGCTTCCGTAACTCTCATGCATACAACTCACAATGTTTCAGGCCACGAGATCACCCCTGCAGATACAAGGAGTTCGATCGGGCGGACGATTCCTGGCTGCTTTGAAAAAAGTCCTAGGCCTGGCCCACACCGCAATCACCCTGAAACCCACATCCACCAGGCCCAAAGCAAGTTCAGTTCAGTGCTTGAACTCGCCTTCTCAAGTGAAGGCTGGTGGGTGCGACACGGACGCCACTCTCAGCCTGTCCACACTTTATGTAAGCCCTACACCCCAAAACGCTTCTTGAGCAGGGGCTGCAGTGCAAAACACTAAACCCGTGACACTCAGTCGACACCCAGACCCTATCATAAAACCCTGGATGCCCAAGCATTGGAAGCAAAGCTGCCCTGGCAACAACAGAACAGGAGCAGGAAGCTCCCAACACACACCCCATGTAGCAATAACCCAAACTACATGACGAAGGTGACATGTCATTATGACGTTCAATGCTAAGGACAATAAGATGGCAACAAAAAGAACAGATTTCCATTGCCGAATTTACTGATACACCATCCCAAGATTTGCTCCGCCGGCCTTTTGAGCTACCTGTACCTAGGTCACAGGCTGCAGGAGTGGTTGTGGTAGCTGAGGGGTTCGGGGATTAGTAGCACACCTACCGTTCTGTCACATACCATCAGGGTTTACAAAGAAAGGTCCCAAGTCCAAACCATAGAGCGTGAACCTTAACACACAAACTCTTAAGATCATCTTTAAGCCCCAAACTCGAGGTCTCTATCCTTTGCAGAACTCGAGGGAACAGGCCTTGGGCTCAATATGATCTTCAGACCTTGCAGTTTTGAGCTTCATATAAAAGAGGCGTCAAAAACTAAGAACAGAACCAAGCAACTTCAACAGTACTGGGCTTAGGGCCCAAAGCGGTCTTACATGCCAATGATGTGAGGGATCACATTGGTAATGCCAATAGCAACGGCGAGAACAATAATGAAATATTGAAAGCTTCGCATTGGAACTCAGAGAGCCTTGAGGCTTACGGCCTGACTGGGCTTCCGGGTCAAGATTTGGAGCTGGGGATACATTAACCCGGAATAACCTTCCTTTCTTTTAAGGACTTATATAAGGAAATCATAATAAGCAACCTAAATACGCAGGTTTTTCTAGACCCAAGAGCAACCTAGGAATAAAAAGGGTGCCACTTTTGGTTTAAAGGGGCTTATAAGGGAACCTGAAACCTACAAAAAGGGAATAAGGGCCTACTCCAAATCCTAGTATTCAGGGTTCAGATTAGCCTAGGATTTCCGGGCACATGGCCACACTCAGAAAACAACGAGGCAGAATGATGATGGTGATGCTACAAACATCAGTGCTTTAATCCTACACCCTGAAAAGACGCACGATCCCTGATAGCCTGCTCACCTACCACATAGTCACTACATCCAACTTTGTCTGCACAACCTCGCTAACAAGTCAGGATCCTGAAATACGCAAAGATGGTAACCCCCAAAAAAAACTACCATCCAGGGTCTAGGCAAACCCTACAAGACCTTGTCGAGACTTTGCAACACCCTGTCAAACCCTTGCCAAGCTGTCAGGAATATTCCCTGTTGGTCTGTTTCTACGCCATAATGTTATCCCCCAAAACCCTATCCTAATTTCTTTAAGGCCCCTATGTTCGCTGGACCATACGCAAGAAGACACCTGAGGCTCTGACCCAAGCGGAGCCGTCGAAACGCTCGACGGACAGCAGCCTCAAGGTGGTTTGCGGGCTCCCGGGATTTTTCCCACCCGCCCAGCTGACAATGTCGCACCGCAGGGAGCTCGTCCGAAACTAGTCACAGGATTCCGGGCTTCGGTTTTAGGGTGGTGTTCAGGGCTCTCGCCCACATTCCCGACTGCATCCAGACCTCTTCAAGCTGCCGGGAACCCCCCAAAAAAATCGCCTGAACCCTTTTTGCAGCAGGCCTCGTTGTCCAGCAGCCCGGTTACAGCAAGAGCCCGCCTTTCCCCGCCTGAACCCTAAACCCTGATTCCTGCACATAATGACACGAAGCTCTTATAAATCCTGTAATAAACCTTTACCAAGCTCCAGGGCGCCAAACCCTGCATCCACTGGAGAACCACTTGCGCAGTGTTCATCGCTAACCACCTGACATGTTGGAGTCCCTAGGACATCCTCCGAAATAGGGTCCTGATACATCGTATGTTATATATTACACTATTTCAAAACATCGCATACTATGCATATAATGGTACACATATTTATACATGTATGTATATGCTGTATACTGTATTATACATTCGACATTATGTCTTATGTGATGTAAATGATCCACTACGTACCGAGTATCCCGGCCGAGCTCCGAAACCAGTCCGGGCTGTCTGGAAGATCTGGACCTGAGCTTCGGGGCCTTTTTTGGGTCTTGGGTTTGAGGATTTGGGCTTTAGGGTTCCTAGGGTTTTAAGGTTTCGATGCTCACATCCGCACAAGGCAGGCAAGGGGCTTCGGGTTTCGGGTTTTGTTGGCTTAGGGTTTCGGTTTTAGGGTTTAGGGTTTCGACGCTCACGCTCGCACGAGGCAGGCAAGGCTCCACATAGTCCACAGAATCACAACTAAGAGTGTGCAATGCTCCAACACATGAAGCAACCACAACACAACAAAGCCAGTGATACAAGCTAAGCACAAACAAAGGAACCTAGACATACGACTCAATGGCATAAGATACAATGACATGTGCTCGGGGCGATCGCTGAGGCTAAATTGTCTACCTTGAGACATTCCTATTTCAAAAGGGCTATCCCTCACCGCACCCAATCGACCTCCGGTCTACGCTCCGCCCATCACTGAATCTCGCAATGCATTCTCATGCACCAGCAGAAGAAGGTTTAGGGTTTAGGTTTCAGGGTTTATGGTCTACGGCTTGGATGGCTTGGGGTTTAGGGCTTGGCGTTTACGGTTTAAGGTCTGACGGGGAAAACAATGTTGTAGGTTAAAGGCTTATACGGTTTGAATGGGGCATATAGGGTTCTATATTTGGTGTTATATCCTAGGGCGATACTGATGTAGGGCTTCAGGGCTCTGTGATTTAGGGCAATACGGTCTACGGTTCATGCAGGGCTTTGGCGTTTCAGAGCGTCTCGAGGCTGCTCCGGCATTTTCGGTTCAGACCTTGGGGTTGCGATCGGGCTGATACTGGGCTCTTGTGGAGGGATGTAATTCAGGCTACCATAAAAGAAAACCATATTATTTAATTCGTATAGATCCCTGATATGGTAGCTTAAATTAATCAAGTTCCGTGGCAATTACCCAATATAGGATCGCCACACTGAAGCCTACACCCTGATTCCCTGGGTGTGCTTTTTCGCCTGTTCGCAGATTCAAAGTCGCGCCTGGCCTGGGTTTTCCTAAGGAGGGCAATAGGGCCTCAGATGCTGGGCCGTCATACATAGAATGGCATTCGATGGAGTGTTCTTTACAGCGCGCTGTATGCAATGCCAGTAATTCTCGATGCTTCCGGATATAGGGGCCTTAGAATGAGAACGGGGTGCTGGCTATAATCAACTGTTAAAGCAAAGGCACTGTAAGGGGCAACAAGTGTGTAAGCAATAATCATGCAGAGCCCTTGTTCTATACGGGGTAAGGCTGGTAAGGGTCAGAGTTAGCTACGCTGGCTCCAGGGAACCTAAACTCAGGCCATCCCATCATCTTTATAAATTTCAGCACTTGACTCAAGCATGCGCTTGAAAAACAACGGGGCTGAGCCCCTTGTGGTGGTCGCGCCCTGCAGAAGGCGGATCTGCATTTCGAGTCACGGGCTTCGTGCCTGGAGTCCTGAGACCTTGGAGATAAATATAGGGGGGCTTAACAATCAGAAAAAGGTTTTGGGGTATATTATGCTATAATTATACAAAGGAGCCCCAAACATAGTTTAGGAAAGTATTAAGGCCCCGATACTATGGGGTTTTTGGCCGATCAGGGTTTGGGGTATTTAGGGTCTCCTGAGACCTGAGACTTCGGGATTTGACCAGACATCTGATATCGGGCCGAAAAGAGAAATCCTACTCGACGTAGACAGCTCCTCGATGATTTTTGGCGGTCGTGTGGGAGAGCGCGCTTTTGAGGCACGCCCCTTGAAGCAAAACCTAAGAATCAACTTCGGCCTGCTTCGACACTATAGTTTAGGGTTTCGGCGCTCGCACTCCTACAATCGCAGGGTTTAGGGTTTAGGGCATCCTCTGCTGCGAGTGGAAAGTGTAAGCAACTGCACTGGAAGGGATTTACTTTCCAGATACATCCTGGGGGCCTGAGCAAGCACTAATGCTGACTGAAGGCGATCCGCATCCTATCCAGAGGGCCCAATACAGCGGATACCAAGGGGATAGCTCTTGGCTCGTAGGCTTCTTCCTGGAATAGAGCTGAATTTCTGTTGGGGCATTGGGCTCTCCGGGTCTATGCCGTGCACATCCATTCGCCGCTCCATGCTGCTTTCATATCAACAGGTGCCACTCAGCAGCAGGAGCAACTTTGAAATGTCGGTGGATGCAAGTGGGGCCGGCAAAGTTTCAACATTGAGGTTATTTTGGAGCTTCCGAAAATAGGGGACCCTAATATGGTACCTTAAATAGTAGGCTTCTGTTTTGGAAGGACACCCAAATAAGGTACCCCCTTATATTCGGAAACTCCCATGTAATAACCATCGAAGCCAAAGCTGCAGCGAACATCGAAACCTAGGACCCTGAAATATGGGAACTCCAGGTCTGAAACTGGGCCTAATCCCCATCAAGAGCACCACTCAACACCTTGCGCGTAGTATCATGGAAGTGACTCTTGGAGTTCTGAGGAATACAGACTTCGGGGCACCACGGTCGACGGCTGGGGGTATTTCAAGTACATGGGGCTTAAAGGCTTAGGGTTTCGGTGGTTTAGGGATTGGGGTCGAGGGTGTGGGGGCTCAGGATTAGAGTTCGAAAATGTCGAGTGTGTATGATTGATTGGTGAGATTTGAAGACTAGGTGGAGATGAGGTTTTGAGTTTTGGAGGGTTTTGGGCGCAGGGTTTGGCTTGCTAGAAGCGTCTGGCTATCCAAATCCTTGGGGTACCCCGGGATCTATAACGGCACTATAATTTGTACGAGTATAAAAGGGGGTTTCCGACAATTTGGGGTACCTTTAAAGGGATCCCTCTACATGTCCCCAGCGTGGATGCCCCGAAACTTTGAAGAGCACACTGTTCGAGAAGTGCCTCTGGCAACTTATGTACCAGTGCGGGAACGTGGATCAAGCGATGACAGATCTCCGGGATTGGGGGCACCGGGTCTCCTTGCGTTTAGAATTTGCAGGGTTTAGGGTCTGTGAGCATTGTTTCGTGAGGAGCTCGAGATCAAAGGAGCTTCAAACCCAAACTGCTGAAGCCACCTAAGCTATCCTAAGCTCTGAGCACCCAGACCAAAACGGCAGAGTTCGATAAGAGCAGAACCGAAATGCGATTCCTCCGAGATGCAGGAACCTGTGCAATGAATGCGCGCGTGCGAAGGAACACAGATGCCTGCATCCATTAACCTACCAGGATCTCACAGCCCTTCGTTGCCGAAGATTCCTGAAACTTCCATATTCGGCCTTCATGTTTATACTTACCTAAAACCTGACCGAGCTGTTTGTCTTTGTAGGTTAGGGCTAATGCTGGGGCCTCAATAATTTGAATAGGGTTTTGGCGGGGCTCCTTACAATTATGGTATAATGTAATTAACCCCAAAACCCCATTCTAATGATTAAGGCCCCTTTCTTCAGATAGTTTGGAATCGGAATCCCGGGTCCGTTAAAGGTGTATCGCCGTGTTCAGCTGCCAAGCGGATTCCCTCTGGATGCGTCAGCTGCGAAGCGGCTCGAAACCCGGGCACTGCAGTTTGTGAGGGGCCTTTATATTGAGCATGGAGTTCTTGATCGCTATATATATATATATATATATATATATATATATATATTCAAACGGTGCAAAGCCTTGGCGACTTCAAAGGGCCATCAAAACCGATGCAAGTACGAAACATCCCGACCTCTGGACTCCTCGACCCCAGCAAGACCTTTCTCTTGAACCCTCAAACCCCCAAACTCCAAAACACTAAACCTCGACGAACCAGGGTGGCGGAGAGAAGGTTCGGAAGCTGCGTGCAAACGCGTCTAATTACCCTTCTGGGACTTGAGCTTCTCTGAGTCTCTTAGGCTCCGCCCGAAGATATCTCAGTTCCTGAAAAACCCTACCCTAAAGCCTAAGGACTAAGGCTCCCATTGAGTTTCCAACTTTTGGGCTTCTACTGTATGATAGGAATTGGGTTCGAGGGTTAGTTTGGGTTTTGGAAGAAATTCTGTGGAATTGGGGCTCGAGGAAGCTGTTCAGAAACTATTGTGGAATCGGGGGCTTGAGACAGTTTAGAAGTATCACTACCCACAAGCCGGTAACGTATAAAAAGAAGATTACACTGGCTCCGTACTGTAGGGGCCTCAATTGCCTTAATAATTAGAATGCGGTTTGGGGGCATATAATACTATACTTGTAGTAAGGAACCCCCAACACCCTATTCTAATTATTAAGGCCCCTCGGCTGCCAAGCTCGCAGCGCTTCGCAAGAGGATCCCTTGGCAGGGGCGTTCACTCATCATATCTGGCGTCTATAGGTCCTGAGGCCAACGTAAAGGGGACACAAGTGTGGAACACATAAGAAGTAAGCACGTACGGATCTCATTTTGGGAATGCGCCACATTTCCCTGACGCAGAGGTGCTCTGCAACATGTCACCTGGCACACCAGCCCCAAAGTCATTTCTTGAAGCAAAGGACTTGGGTAATATGCTTGGCTCCAGTATAGCAAAGATATTCGGGAACCCAACCTGTCCCTCTGACAAAGCTAATAATTCGAATACGTTTTCGGGGGTACCCGGCTATAGTAAATTAGGTTTACCATAAGGAACCCCAAGTTAGTATAGGTAATTATGAAGGAGCCTATAGTACATGAAGGCTATCGCTCACATCGGGGCACCGCACTGGAGGCCTCGGAACGCTCGACGAATCGCCACCACTGACGAGAATTCCAACCGTCAAACCCAAGCTCTAAAGCCCTAAACTCCCAAAGCACGAAACAACAGCTTAGCCCTACTGCCTACAGAACCCAAGCCACCCGAGGAGAACCTCTAAAACCTATAACCTGAAAGCCCCCAACTCCAAAACCTGAGGAGCCCCTCAGATCCTGTAAGCCCTGAAAACTCTATAAACCTAGAAACCCTACAGCCCTGCGTCCATTGTAGTTCCTGCTTTGGCTTAACCCTTTGATTAGGAGGATTCTATCAGGTAACCAACAAGGAACTACCATGAAGGTAAGCCCTAAACCCCTTGAAATCCTAACCCGTAAACCCTGATTCCTACGAAACCCTAACCTAACCCCCCTAAACCATAACCTAACCCCCCTAAGCCCGCTCCTCTCTCCCGGACGACTTTTCGACTTAGGCGAACTTGAGGTCCGATCCTTTGGCTCCGCCGGCCTTGTGGCCAGGGGTTGGGTACTGCCCCGACCCTGCAACACTCGACATTGGGGGTCAAATTGAGGGCTCTGTACATTTGCATTCTATTGCGGCTTTATGTTTGTGTATTTCGTAAGATCTTCCACTGATTCATGGAACGGGGTGGAGGGTTTAGGCTTTGAAGTGGTTTGAAGGGTTCTGGATTTGGAAACTTGCGAGGCCTTGGCTTTCGAGAGCAGCCGTGGGTTTCAGGGTGTTGGCGGCTTTTTGCAGTGTACGGGTGCTGCTAGGCTCCAAAGATTTAAGGCCGAATCCGTCTCTGAGATTACACCCCTCCGGCCCGATCGTTTAAAACCCCAATGATGAATAACCCATATGGTCCCTTATCGTAACCAAAGCCGACCTACATTCGAGTCACTAAGGGGCTGAGACCCCTTTTCAACCCATCCCTGAAAGCAACGGAGAATTGAATTGCAGATCCTCTGGTGCTCAGGGCTTGCATGCATTCATTGTGCTCTCATAGTGCCGATAGAACTCTACTAGAACTATGTCCATCGCTCTGGCCCCTATATTGCAGAACCCTAAACGCTTGTAGTGACCCTTCTAGAACCCCGCAAAGGAACCCCTGACATAAATCGCTCAGGCCCCCAGACTGCTTGTATGAACACATCTCCCATGGCTCGCGCCTCCAGCCTGGCTTTTGCTCGATGTCGTCTTCGCACCTCCAGGCTTGGGGTACTGTGGGTGCCTTCATGGATTTCGGGGCATGCTATCCATGATATATGGGTGGCTGTCAAAATCATGGTCCCTTTTTGGATCCCTATTATATTACGGCACCTAAGGGGTTCGTGGCTATGTTTAGGCAGGGTTATAAATAAAAACAATAATAATTATTATTATCATTATTATTGTTATTATTATTATTATGATTATTACTACTATTATTACTAAAACAATATATATATATATATATATATATATATATATATATGTGTGTGTGTGTGTGTGTGTGTATGTATATATATATATATATATATATATATATATATTTCGGCTGCACAAGCTTGTAAACAACAAAAAACAGCAACCCGTGCTTTGGCAGAAAGACCGCTCTGCGTCGTACGCATACTCCATTTCCTCAGCCCGTAAGCCTAAGCTCTAAACCCCTGTATGCATGGCATAAAGATCCCCCAATGCAGAGTGGGGCTGGGAAATGCGCGGCAACGATTTGGGCTTGGAAACGACAGATTCAAGCTTTACAGGTCTAGAAAGCCTAGTTCAAATGAACCCCGAAACCCCCACACCCTAACCCTAAACCCTAAACCCTAAACCGCTAAACCCTAAACACTAAACCCTAAACCCTAAACTGCTAAACCCTAAACCCTAAACCGCTAAACCCTAAACCGCTAAACCCTAAACCACTGCCAAAGCCCCCAAAAGCCCTGGAAGCCCCGGACACAGGGCCCAGGCCATTGATGCGGCGCCCGCGGCCACGCCGACCGCGAGGAAGCACATCCCCCAGAAGATCCGGCTAAGGGATCCATCCTTGGCTGGTCACTTCCGGATCTACGAAGCCGATAGCCTAGTCTATACCATATAATTGCCCATGATGTCAATGATGTCCGATCATGAAGGCACAATGCGGGTATCGAGGGGAGGATTGCGCACTCTAAATCTGGAACTCGGAATCCTACAAACCTTAGATCTCCGGTACCCGAAAACCCGAAACCGAAGACCCCCTAACCCTAAAGACCGTTTCTTAAATCCCAAAGCCCTATAAGCCTAAACACTAAACCCTTAAACCCAGCCTCAAAACCCCAAAGCTATTTCTCCAAGTCACTAAGGGCTCTTCCTCCAGGGGTGGAATGGCATCTGCCCATACGTCGATTGCATGGAGCATGGCTTCCTTCCAAGTTAAAGCCATCATCTGGAAGTTTCCGAAAATGGGAGACCCTAATATAATAACCTAAATAGTAGGATCCTTATTGTAATGACCCCAAAATAAGGCATCCCTAATTTCGAAAAACCCCAGTTGGGCTTTACGGCTTGGGGCCTTTTTTGGCTTAGGACTTCTAGGGTTTACGGCTGTTGGGTGTGGGGTTAAAGTAGATACTCTCAGTCTCAGGCTTTAGTGCTCTAGGGGTTTAGAATTTTAGGGATTGGCGCCATAGGGAAGCCATGGCCGGCGTCTGGGGCTCGATAGGGCTTTTGCGGGGGCGCTATGATCTTACAGCGAACCCCAGAAAGTTGGAACATGAGTTTGGGATGGTTAGTGCTGGGATTCCCTTATACTTTACCATAAAGGAATGAGGATTATATGTTCCAACTTTTTGGCTATACGGTATATTATATTTGTTTATCTTATATTCTATAATGATCTATGATAGGCTATGCTCTGTCGGGGTTTACAGCTGCTTGTGCAGCAGTTGACCAAGGCTAAGTTATGCTTCAGTTTCTCCGAGTTTGTTGCAAAAAATCAGAGCTTTTAGGCTTTGGATTTCAAAATACTAATACTAATACTAGTGCTAAGGCTAATGCTGCTACTGACATTGACAATAAGGTGCATGTGTCTAGGCTTTTGGGACTATGGGAACCCTGTAGCCGCAGCTGCCCTGCATAGCGTTCCCGACACAGGCCTACCTTCCACCCTCAAACCAAACTAGGAGGGGCTTTTGAAGCCTTTGAAAAATATTGGTATTAGTATCAGCATTAGTATTAGTGTCAGTACTCCTCTCAAGCCCAATAAGGGAAAACATGAAATGTCCCAAAGCACTACCTAGCAAACAAAAGCCTAGCTGGTGATGAGTTCCCTGGGTCAGAACAATTAAGCCGCTGGTTGTGGTACGTAGCGTGACAGACCCCACAGTAGGTAAGCTTACTGAGCCAGCTCCTTAACACGCACATCACAACAGAAGCCCCCTAAATGCTAAACTGCAGCGTGCCTTGACGGTGATGGTGCCCTCTGTTGTGGCATTTGGGTGGACGAGGCAAGTGAAGAGTGCTTGAACCATGGGACGGATGAGGTCTCCTGCCAAGAAAACTCAGAAGATGGGCTCCGGGACTAAGGGTTTGGGCTTTCGATGTTAGACGCTCTTTATTTCCCTCTCTGCAGTCATCGCCAAGGGCGCAAGAATAGCCCAGAGGCGTTCTAGAAGGCGAAAGACTTGCGACGGGTTTGCATGTAACTGTGGCATCCTCTTGGCACGAATAAATCACGACTTCAATACCGCCCGTAAACGTAGCACAACAAGCACCGCTCTCCATGTCACTGCCTGTATCTCGGCGGAAGGCGTCCATGTGCCGCACAGCATTGCCCCAGGTGGCGATGTCCATGCATGACCTGCGCTGAGGATGCTTCCACTAAACTTGCCCATGCAGGAGCGACGAAAAGATGCCATGGCATGGGAAGAACAAGCGTGCACATTCCTGCCCAGTGGAGTCCGAAACAAGATCGTTTTGCTGGTAGGGCAACTGTATTCGCAACACCCCCTTCTTCCGACATCGGTCAGGCAAAACGCAATAAAACTCACAGCGACTCTTCTAATCACGAACTAGGGCTTTTGTAGTTAGAAGGCGGCCATATCCTCTGAAATGCATGCCGCATCGCCTACATCCTTGAACCCTCAACGAAGCAGCAACATCAGCAACAACAGCGATAACAACATCAGGACAAAAGAGAACGAAGGACGCCAAGCAGAACAAATCGCAAACCTGCGACGCACTTCTGCATCATCGAAGGCGCTGGTCGTCCTGGCATTCGCTTCGTTTTATGGCTCCGGAGTACTTTACTTCATGTTGTTGTGACATATTCACAACGGCACCGTGACAACCCGGTCGCTGAGCTACGGGTACTACAAGACTTGTATAAGGCTCCAGGCCCTTATAAACCCTTAGCCTTAGGACAGAAAATGGGAGTTTCCGAAAATAAGGGGCGGCGTACTTCGGGGTCCCTATAACAAGGATCCGTCTATTCAGGGTACTAGATTAGGGTCCCCTAATTTTCGGAAACTCCCAAAGAGTTAGGTCGGGAGCAGAGCTCCGAAGGTCGGAAGCAGTGTGGAAGCTGACCGGACGCAGCAGTTGCGAGATTCCAGCTCTAAAGGTTCTACTTGGAGGTTCATGGGTAGTTACAAGTAGGGTTATAAGTCCCCTAATATGGGTTATAAGTATAGTTACCCTACTTATAACCCCACTTATAACCAGCTTCAGAGCCTGTCCCTGTTTATGGTTCTTGGTGCCCCCAAATCGACCCAAAGTCCTCTTTTTTGGGATTACTTGGGTTACTTGGGCCCTTGGGGCTCCCGTTTTGAGATTCAGGAGTGGGTTTATAAAGTCGCTTTGTTTAAGGCTTGGGGGCTTAGGGTTTTAGCGGTTTAGGAGTTTGGGGGTCTAGGGTTTAGGGCTTTATCTGCTAGAGATGTCAGAGGTGGGACAATCATACGACTTCCTGGAATGACACCTTTAAACTAAGAACATGAAAACATTAAGCTGATTGCACAAAACACTGAACCTGAACTGCTGAGACGTAACCCTAAACCCGTCAAGTTTCAAGCCTTGAGCCACCTTGAACCCTAAACCGCGAATCCCTAAACACCTAAAGCCCAAGAACCTAAGTTCGCTTCAGGGTTTAGGGACCCTAAACCCTAATAACCTAAGCTTCGTCTCCTAATGTCTCCGAAACTCAGCCGAATGCAACCGATGGGCATGGACAAAGATGAGGCTGGATCCCAGCTGCACATATCGTTGACCACCTGTGGTCCAAACGGATTTGCAGGAATTAAGCCTTTCAACCTGCGTGCCCTTTGGTCCTTCTCTCCGGAGGGAGGGTGTTGGCTCTAAACCGTACACCCTTAATCCTGACAACTGTGGCTCTGGGAAATTGGCAATGTTGGTGGTTGAAAGCTTTAGGTTCAGGGAATTGCTCTTTGCGATTGCGGGCTTCTGCTTGGGATCGCGAAAGGCTACTGCTTAGGCTTCGGGCCAGGGGTTTTATAAGTTTCGGGTTCGAAGCTGGGAGCTTGGATGAGGAGTTTCGGGATAGGAACACTTCCAAGCGCAAGACCCTCCAAGCAAACACACCAAAAGCCTGCACCCCAACCCTAAGCCCTAACCTCGAAACCTGAACCCTCTACAGTAACGCTGACAGTCCCTTATCGTAAGCCCTATGAACCCTTAGAGCAAGCCTTCTAAATGCTTTTAGAGACGCCCGGGCTCCAAAATATCTTAAACCCTGAGATACCTTAAACCCTAGCCCTAAACCATAGTCTCTAAACTCCCCAGAGACTCCAATGACCCTGAATTAAGGAATATACCGTAAATTATATAGGGGATCCTACTATAACTTAAAGTATATTCCTTAATTAAGGTATAATGGAGTCTCTGGGTTCTCCAAACTTCTCCCCCTAAACCCTTTTACACCTGGACTACGCATATGCCAGGAACTCCCCCTAAACCCTAGACCCTTAACCCCTGACCCTAAACCTCTCCAAAAAGGAACCGAAGGACTGCACCCAGGTGGTTCGAGCCGTAGACGGTCTCCAGGACGCGCCAGAGAACTGAGTTGTCGCCATGGGTCGTAGCCCGACTCCTGGTGCTTTTGGGCCTTCCCATCTGGCCCTACACCGTGAAGCTCTGAAGCCTAAGCACTTTGAAATCTGGAGAAGCCCATACGCAGAACCCTGGTACACCATTACAAAAACTTCAAGATGTACAAAGCCCTCGGTAGGCCGTCTACTGAAGACACCGAAAGCACCCCTGAAGCCTCAAGATGAGTTTGTAATTCGCTTCCAGCAATTCCCCGAAGCTCCTGGCGATGCGACCCTCGTCGTAGCCGGGGCCGTCCACCTGTCTTTAATTTGTGCTTCGGGGCCTATGGTATAGGGGCCTTAATAATTAGAATGGGGTTTTGGGGCCCATTATACTATAACTATAACAAGGAACCCCAAAAATAGCATTGGTAACTAAAGCTTTTATGTTGCAACCCTGGGGGTCTTCTAAGCCCTTAACTCTAAGTCCTGAGCTTTGTGGCTTCAGGCATGAGCATTTGGGAGTTTCCGAAAATAGGGGACCCAAATATAGTACCCTAAATAGTAGGTCCTTGCTATATATAAGGACCCCAAAATAAGGTAAACCGTAAATAGTAGGATCCTTATTATATATAAGGACCCAAAATAAGGTACCCCTATTTTCGGAAACCATTTGGCAACAAGGGGACGGGGGACCGACTGGGGTTTGCAGCTTGAAGTACTGCTTGGCATCAGACATAGACCCGAAAAATCACTGGGCCCTAAGCGATAGAGATGGGTACCGTTCAGGGTCTTGCGTTTAGGGCTGCCGCAAACCGCAAACCAAGAGAGACATCTTAATTTTCAGGTTCGAAGTTTACTGGTTTAGGGTATCGGGTTTTAGGCTGTCCAGTGCCAAACTCGTTGTTGCAAGTCGGCATACACGGCCTCATAAAGGGCACACAAATTAGTCATGAAGCGTTGCGGTTCGAAGTAGTCCAACATCTCTGAACCCCCGAGGCCTCAGGGCGACTTCTTGAACCCAATGGCTCCGAAGCCCTAAACCCTACTGTGAAGCCTGTAATCCCGCAAACGGCGACCTCCTCCGCGCCTTTACAAACCCCGAAACTACTAGCTCCGCTGAGCCTAAGCCTAGCCTCATGGGCCTCAAGCTCAAGGAAGTAACTTTATGCCCTAGAAAGGCTGGATCCAAACACCTCACCCCGAAAACCCCAAAACCCCCAAACCGTTGTTGCAGTCCTCCTTAGAGAAGCCCTTCTTAGAGCAGCCCTTCTAGTAGACATGAACCTCTGCCTATACGCCCTAAGAGCCTGATAAACAGAAATATTCTGAATATTCTCTTGGGCTTTACATGAACAAACATCAAAACAAAACAATTCCTAAGGAGACTATTTTTTGCCATGCAGGATCATTAGACTATAGTTACATTGCCCTTACAGGAACCCTCCAAGAAATGCGGCAGAGCAGTTTCCCGAGCCTCCAAGAGACGATCGAAGTATTTCCCTGACTTGAGCCTTGGGCACTCATGGGAGAGTATACTTTTTTGAAGCAATGGACTTGGGAGAGTATACTTCAATCCTAGATTATTAGTTGTTCTGCTTGTATTTTTTTGGCAGCAGTAGTTTTGCGAATTAGTGACGGCAGCTCCTCTGTGAGCGCGGGATGATACAGGCTTTGAACCGTTGAGAATCGCAGCCCCTCTTAAGGTAAGTGTAATATTGTACCTCAAAAAACCGTACTGATTTGCTTACGGCGCCTTTAACAGAAACAAAGGATTCGGGCTCAATGCGTGGAGTTCAAGCCTTGGGGAGGGCTCGGGATTTGGGGGCAAGAAAGAACGGATGCCTGCCCTGGCTTCAGATGCGGAAGCTTGTTCCCGGCGCCCGTGCTACTGGTGGTGATGGTGGCGGCATTGGTGGCTAGTTGTTGACTTGTTGAACCATATGGCTTCGAACTGCGTTGTCTGTGCCTGAAACTGTGACGACGACAACGGGAGTCGTCCGCTGACAGCACCAACATAAACAGCACACGGTCACGGTAGTCGTGGTCAAAGTCCCTGCAGAACAAGTGGCAACATGCGGGTGATGTCCTTGTCGAAAGTGCTTTCGCAGATGTCGTCGGGGACGTCCACCTGCTTGACACTAGTAGCAAGGACCGAAACCTCAGAGGCTGCAGTTTACTGAGTTCTGTCCTGCAGATCCTGCAGACCCTGGTGGAGCTCGAAATCCCACCAGCCAAAACATGATGCACAATGCCTGGTTGCGCAGCTCACCCTTTTTTCGTTTTGGAAATCGGGCAAAGGAGCTCAGGGTTTCACTGATTATACTTGCCCATGCTCGAAACTGGCCGCCTGAATGTGCTGAGCGATGAAAGCCAGCTGCTCGAGAAAGCTGACCTGCCGCATGCACTGGTAGTCCTGCGGGTCAAGTCTTGGGAAGTCCGCATGCACAAGTTCACAGTGGCACCCAAACACACAGCCAGATCAAATTAGGAAATGCTTTCAGAATCCAGCTCAAACCAACATCAGATGTTCATACTCACAGCTACTCGATTATGACTGAACTCACATCTCATGTCTTGCTCTGAACCTGAACCCGAAGATCCCGAAGCCCTCCACACCTGTTTTCACTGTATACCCTGGACCCAGAGCCCGAAACACATGCTATCAAATCCGACTCGCAGTCCCTCGCCGCCCATTGTTCTTGCCACTGGGCTAGCCCCGTAAGGTTCAGAGTTCAGGGCTTAACCTCAAACCCCAGACAGAAGCCAAAGCCAAACGCGAAACCAGCACCGCGAACCGGAACCCTCAGCCCACGACCCAACGCTTGCATAAACCCTAAACCCTATACCCTAAGCCCTAAACCCTATACCCTGTGCCCTAAACGCTATATCCTAAACTTTCTGCGACACCGCCGTCCTCTGCGAAAGTCGTGGGCAGACCGACCTGCTGCCGTCCGACCACCTGAGGCATGGCTACTTCAAACAATATAGGGGAGTTTGTTTAAAGAAAGTAAAGGGAAATTGAAGATCATCCTAAATCAATGCCTGGTTCCTTATTAACATATATGTAGGGTTAATGGGTTGGAAATGCGCACTTTTGGAACATCATAAAAGGGGCTTACAAACACGGGTGTGAAGATGTATGAAGATTACACGTTTGCTTTTGGAGTTGGGGTTTAGCGTTCCGTGTTCATAGTCTTGCTGGAAAGCTGTTGACATTACCCGGCATGGGATTAGGATTCTGTAGTGTGAAGCCAAGCCTATATGTCGGGGCATCTTCGATGTATACTGGCTTCGTTCCATCAAAGCCGATCATCTTGACCAAATCTTCACTTCAACCAGCAGAACCCTGCAAAGCTTTCCGACATACAAAAAAACCCTAAACCCTGTAGACCCTTCGCCTCCAGGGTAGCTGCATAGGTGAGGTATCCCTCTCGTTGAACGCTGGACACCGCACGGAAATCCTTCGCGACCCCACGAATGAGGTCTGCGTTGAGAGGTATGCTGCACAGGTGTTGATTAGAGGAGTTTTGCGAGGGGTTTGACATGTTTCTTAAATGCTTCTGTTGCATTTGCTTGAAGGCTCATGGGCACTTGTAGCTATAAGCTACGGCGTTCTACATACAATTGCGACTCACGCTGTGTCACAAAGTTCGAAGCATGTATGATCGTCGCGACGTCTTTCCAGGATTGAGAGGTTGGACATACAGCATTATGTTGTTGTTGTTGCTGCTGCTGCTGCCGCTGTAGCAATACACAGTAATTGGAACCAACGCCAAGATCAATGCAGCTTACGAACTACGAAAAGAGAATGATTTCGGAGCCAACATCACCCTGTCTTCAAACAGGTTAACCCTAGAAGCCCCGGGCGTAAAGCCCATAAAACCCAGAACCCGCGGAGCGATCCGTGTCTGGCTGCAGAAGTCTCCTGGTAGAGCCGATCCCAATCACGCATGTAACGCCCATAGCCGTAGCTGCCTGCGGCTTGTAGAGGGTTCTATCGTTTGCGGCTCCAGAGCTTAGGGTTTTTGGGTTTGAGGCTTTAGAACTAGGGTTGCGGGCGCAAGACCTGATGCCCGGGTTGATGTTGAGCTCCCAGGATGTGCTTTCAGTTTCAATGACAGTAAACACATTACAGACTAACACCAACCCGAATTCCCAAGCTAGCGAATATAGGGGTTTGGGTAATTTGTAAGGCTCGTCTGGATGCGTTTCTTTATATACATATAGTCTACCCGAGTCCACCCCAAAACTTGTTCGGATTGTCAAGGCTCTATGCGAATTACGAGGCTAAGCGAGGCCGGTGATGTATTTGTTCGGGTTTTAGGTGGGTAAGAATATGCTTTCTCCCATTGCTCTGATTGTTATTATTATTTATGATTATGATTGTTATGATTCAAGCCTGCCATGTGAATCCGATGACGCCCACCTGCCCACCAAAAGCTACGAACGTCCTTGCGCTTTTTGAAACGACATGCACCGAAGCGGCTCGGGGGGTAGAGCTGGCCATTCTTAGGCGCAGCTGAGGTCTCCAAACTCGAACTTCAAAACCCGAACACAACTTAATCCTAAACCCTCAACTCTTCAACCAGACGAGACGGAAAGCGGACACTCTGAACCTCGTGGAGAATGAACCGCTTATTAATGGGGGCCTGAATGAGTGAAACAAGGTCTTGGAGCTACGATTTCTTCCCCAACATCAAATCCTGCCTTCTGCGAGGTTTCCGACGAAGCCTTAGTGGGAGGGCTGAAGCAAAAAGTTCTTAGAGCCAGAGGAAAGTCCGCTTTTCGATGGTTGGCAGTGGCTTAGGATACAGGGCTTTATGGTTTTAAGTTTCTGCGGAAGAGGGCTTTTTGCCTGCTGCATAGTTTGGTCACAAAGCAGGGTGATTCGCGACATATCAGTGAATTCACTGTCATACGGCAACACTTATCATGCTCGAATCTTGTCGCTGAGACCTGTTGTAAGCACAGCCACCTCATGTATTCATCTCGAGTATGTTGTCAGCAAGATGCCCGTCAGTTCATTGCAAACGGACATCTACAGAGGGCTAGTTTGGGGGACGTAGGCAGAAGCACCTCTGTGGTTAGTTTCGGGTCACCTCTCCTGCCGTCAGCGCCACCACTGCCCGTGCAACATGACGACAAGGGACAGGGGATTCAGGATGCTTGGGAGCCTTTTACACCTGGACTACGCATATGCCAGGAACAACCCTCAACCCCTGAACCCTAAACCCTAAGCCCATAATGGGTCGAAACACAGCTCAAGAGCTGAGCCATCTCCTCTTCCACAACCCCCTTGGGAAGCCTGGAAGCATAAACCTCTAAACCGACCCCTAAACCCCATTTTATAGAGCCTGAAAACCTAAAGCCTAAACCCCCAAATCGGTTTTTCAGCGTTTAGTGAGTTTGCACATTACCGAACTTGTGAGCGCGAACCCACAACCCTACGTCGTGGGCTGTAGGACCTGCTCCGTTGGCCTGAACAGGTGTTGTTGGTCCAAGCCAATCCTCTGAGAACCCAAAAACACATGAAAAATGTGCAACCTGATCTCCAAGACAGCCTCTTGGGGGAGTTCAGGGGTCTCAAAGATATAAATAAAGGAAATCAAAGTCACATCAGGGACCATCTAATTACAAGATGACACGCAAAATCGGAAGTACCTTGCCGAGCGTCGTTGCAAGGCCACAGTCAGCTCATCCAGGTTTTCGCTCGTAATGTCCTGCTGGGAGCTACGTGGGAGCTCCAGCAGGAAAGGGTCCCTGATTTCCAACCCTGCATACGACAATCCTTGTCATAAGGACGGAACCCTGCACTGAGGACCCCAATGTGGTTCAAGCCGTTTCCTTGGAAGCCCTTTCCAGATATCGGGCAATGCTACAAGTCTCTACAACTTAAACTCTACTCTCGGCGCCCTCAGGCACCAGAAACGTTAAAAACTAAACCCTGAGCCTGAATCTCAAATGCCAGACCCTGAATCTATAACTTTCTAACCTAGGGAGGCGGAGTCCTCGGCCCCGACGTGAATCATCCGCTTGACCTCTCAGTATAGAGCAAGTTGAGCTTACTGTGGCAAAGGTCACGGATTAGGGGCATCTGGGCTTAGGATTTAAAGTTTAGCGATTGTGCTGCCTGTCCGAATCGGAGATCCATGAAGATCCTGGGTGCTGCCAAAAAGGTAAGTTCCATCTGTTGCAGGGCTGCCCGGAGCCCTACAGCTTCGTGCCCGGAAGCCAGTAAGGCATGAATATGGTAATCCTTGAGTGCCAACCCTCAATCCCTTAAACCCTAACCCTAAAAATCCTAAGCCCTTAAACCCCAAAAGAACTGCCTTGTTCAAGATAGCCTGGCGGGCTGAGTTCGTGCACTTCCGTCGGAAGACCTGGGTTTCCGAAAGGCAGGTGCGGGAAGAACACCGGAGTGAGGGCTATTATGGGGGCCTGAATAATTAGGCAGAGCTGTGACGTTTGCTTTTGGAATATCCCCACAACGACACCTGCAAACGTGCCCTAATGTGGCGGTCGGTTTAGTACTAGGGTACCCCCCCCCCCCCGACCAAAAAGTTGCGGTCGGTTCAGTGCGGAACCGGTAGCCCCGGACAGGGGTCAGGGGTCTGAGTGGCAGGGAATTGGGAGGTGCCGGGGTTTGGGGGCTGGCTTGGGTGCAGGGTCTGCGGTTCTGCGCGACTGCGCCGTCGGAAGTCAGGGGGTCTGGGCCAGCGCCTGAAACCCTAAACCCTGAACCCTAGACCCTAACGAATCCTAAACTCCTAAACCCTATAACAAACCCTAAACCCTAAGCCCTAAACCCTTCCAAAGGGGGGTCGGTCCAGATTCGACCCAAAACTTAATTTTTTATGCAAACTTTAGTACTGGAGAGGCCTCTTTTGAGCTAGGGTCCAATCCCCCCCCCCCAATAATCAAGGTATACTAGAATAGTACAGTAGTAGTACAGTAGTAGTATAATAATAGTGCAGTAGTACAATAGTAATACAACAGTAGTACAGTGTTAGTACAATAATAGTACAGTAGTAGTACAATAATAGTACAGTAGTACAATAGTAGCACAATAGTAGTACAGTAGTAGTACAGTAGTAGTACGATTATAGTACCGTAGTACAATAATAATACAGTAGTAGTACAGTAGTAGTACAATAATAGTGCAGTAGTACAATAGTAATACAACAGTAGTACAGTGGTAGTACAATAGTAGTACAGTAGTAGTACGATAATAGTACAGTAGTAGTACAATAGTAGTACAGTAGTAGTACAGTAGTAGTACAATAGTAGTACAGTAGTACACTAGTAGTACAGTAGTAGTACCACAGTAGTACAGTAGTAGTACAGTAATAGTACAGAAATAGTACCAATGAGCAAAGCATAAAGCCAGTGAGCACATTCCCCCAATAAGCAAAGCATAAAGCCAGCGCCTGAAACCCTAAACCCTGAACCCTAAACCTTAACAAACCCTAAACCCTAACGAATCCTAAACTCCTAAACCCTATAACAAACCCTAAACCCTAAGCCCTAAACCCTTCCAAGGGGGGGTCGGTCCAGATTGGACCCAAAACTGAATTTTTTATACAAACTTTAGTACTGGAGAGGCCTCTTTTGAGCTAGGGTCCAATCCCCGATTCGGCGGTTCACCCTAGCAGCCCCCCCCCAATAAGCAAGGCATACAGTAGCAGTACAATAGTACAATAGTAGTACAGTAGTAGTACAGACTCCCATTCCTGACGCCCCAATAAGCGAAACAATTCTGCAAGAGATTTTGGGGCTTAAGGGCCAGGGTTTTAGGGTTGGGTGGGGGTTTGGGTGGGGGTTTAGATCGTGGCTGCCTTAAGATTGACCATCAGCAAATAGCACAGCCCCGCCACCAAAAAATCCCCCCAGCCCAAAAAAAACGCATTAATTAGACCGCCCAAATTTTTGGTACCGGTCGGAATTAGCCCCCGAGCCGACGCATTAAAGGAGCCCATATTCCTAAACCGACCGGCACATTAAGAGTAATTATGCACAGCACTCACCCAAACTTCAGCACCTCATAAAAATTGGAGCCTCGACAATGGAGAGCAGGTCCACGGGATCTTGCGGCCTAATTATTTTCGTGAACTGTCATGCGCCACCTAGTTTCGGAATGCTGTTTCGAATTGTTCAGGCCTACAGTCCCGCCCTTTCCGAAGAGCTGCCCACACAGCAGCGCCCTCCTTGCCCTCCACACGTTCGAAGAGCGACCTGACTTCGGGAAGCTTGAATCTTCACGCGCTGGGATTTAGGGTCCTCAACTCGTCAGATCTGGTTCTGTTCCAATCTTGGATGTTGTCAATACTGGTGAGGCTCTGGTTGGTGTTGCGAACATTCCGATTGTCTCGCTTCTTCGGTTTTGTCATTCTCAGCGCTGCTGCTACCATTTCTGTAGAAGAAGACATCTAACCTGTTCTTTTGAACTCGGCAACAAGTATCAACACCGGGGACCGAAACCATAGCCAGTACATCCCTACACCCCAAAGTCAAAAATCGAACTCTGCAAATAGGACCCGTGAACGCATCACACGCACAGTCCTAGACGCAGAATAGCAGAGTTTCTTAATTGTTACACTGTGGTAGTATAGTCATGCAAGGACGGACCGTGGGGCAGAATGTAGTACTTCAGACCGCTAGAAGAAAATCCTCAAGCCGTCAAGCGGGCCGAGGTGCTTGGAGGAGGCCGGCCAATCAAAGCGGCTAAACACTTCGTCCGGGATCCAAGTCCAAGTCCCGTAGAGGGAGACATCCTCGAAGCTTTCCAAGGGGTTTAGGTTTTAGGTTAGGGGGTGGGGGGGGGGTTATTAAAGGGTTTCTAGGAGGGTCTTATGAAGTCTAATAGTTAAGGTTCCATGGGGCTGTCTAAGGGCTTTTTGTTTTTTATCAGGCTTGCGAGTCTCGGTATTAGGGTCTTGGGCTGTGGGGCTTCCTGTTTGTAGCGGTGTAGCATTTGAACTGAGGCATTCGGCTCAGGGTTCAGGGCGCGGATGACCGGGTTTCTGTCAACTACCAATCCCTGAAGCACCATTAACCATATTAAATCCATATTACACAAGGCGATCGAACTTCCAGGACCATACTGCCGATTCAGCCCCAAACCCAGGCCCTTCCAGCTGGGCGCTGAGCAGCTTCCTAAACCCTAAACCCGAAGCCCTAAACAGTCCCAAACCCTAAACCCCAAACCCAAAGCCCTTGAACCCGAAACCCTCAAGCCCGTTTCCCTTAAACCTAAACCCGAAGCCCCTGAAACCCGAAACCCTGTTGTCCATCAGTCGCAAATCCCCAGCCGGGTCACGAAAAGCACTGAGAGATCCGGCCGATCCACCCCGACATGCGTCGCCAAGCGTTCTGCAGCAAGGAGGCTCATGTTCTGAATCAAAGTGCCTCCCAGCTGTGCTGCAGGGTTTGGAAGTTCAGGGTTTAGGGTTGTGACTCAAAGAGCCTCAAAGCATCGCTTTTTACGGGGTTAGGGGCAGGGTTTAGCGCATGTTCTAGGGGGTTGTTGCGGTTGTTGCTAAGGAAGGGGGCCCTTCTGCGCAGCAGTTTGGATAGTTGATGTCGTTAACCCCAGAAAGGCAGACTCGCGTGGGGGTTTGACAATGATGCTACCTCGTCGGGGTCCTTCCCTACAGTAGGCAAGATATGTGCACCGTGGCCACTGTCCGGCTGGCTCCGTATCCCCACAAGATCATAACGTTTGCAAACTGCTTCCCCAATACCCCGCGAATGATCTGACGAAACCTTACTTCACCCGTCCCCCGGCAGGTTCGGATTACTCATATACATCTTATAACTGTACATACATAACCCAGTTATGACCGGGGTAGCAAACTTGGCGGACACATTATTGGGCTTTACAGTTTCCATTTGCGCACAATTAATGTAGACCCTTGGTTAATGACTTCCATGTCTCAAAGGGCCCTGGTTAATGAAATCGCGACTAAGAATCCTTTCCGGGAAACTAAAAAGGAAAGACAGGGCACCCGGATCCCTGGAGTGGTAGACCGTGCAATCCAAGTCAGAGGTGAGCAGCCTCCCGGATTTGCTGCGGAGCTCTTTTTAAGGGCTCCACAAGTCTTTCCCTCCCACCTAGCAAAAACCAGCCCGCATTGCAGGGTATCTCCGAAGCAACAAATAAGGTTTAGGATTTCGACGCAAGGTTTAGGATTTAGGATTTAGGATTTGGGGTGAAGGGGAAAGGGTCCGGATTTACAAGGGTTTGGGGAGAGGTGTCGGAGTTTGCGGGGTTTCTGATGCCTTTTGGCCTTTGGCTAAGGGATTGGGGTTCAGGGTTTCGGGTTCAGAGATTTAGGTGTACGGGTTTCTTGGGCTTCGGCTTCGGGATTTGCGGCTCCCACACGATTGAGCGTCATTGCGGGCATGATAGGAAGGGGCTATCGGGCATGAGGGATTTGCAGGGGCAGCCTAACTTAGCAGGAACTGTGGGGCTGAGGAAAGAGATTGCCGGATTACCATTCCCTTCGCGCAGAAACCTTCGTGTGTCCGACGCCTGCTTGGACTTATACAAAGTTACGAGTACTATAGGGACATAAACAATTACCTATACTATCTTGGGGGTTCCTTATTATATTGACAATCCAATTTTCAAGGCCCCTATATTGCCTTACTGGGCTTATCACTTCCACTGTTCATGGGCTCTTTGGGACTATGTGTAGGGTGTGATACGAGGCATTGAAATATTGCTAAACTCCTATCGGGTCCGCAATTTTCCATTGTTAAGAGACGAGCATCAAGAGGTAGACATGTCATTCCTGTTCGCGTCTCTGCAAAACGCTAATACTGCCGCATTTGCGTGCCGCTTTGTGAAAAAATCCGGAATCGGCGCGAAAGGCTGCTTTGCGTCATCGGTCAGGGCACAGGGAGGCAATGATTGCGGCCGTCGGGTGAGGAGATGAGGCTTCGATGAGGGGAGTGGGATGCAAAGAAAGCTTGCATGAGGGCTTCAGGAAGATTTTATTCTGAAGCCAGCCATTCCAAGCGCAAGCGCAACCTTAAACTCCCCCAAAAGCCCTGCAACCTCAGATCCACAAACCAAAACCCAAAAAGCCTAACCCCTTTAGCTTAAATCTACATCAGCTCTTTGCACTTGAGTCGGCCCCTAGCTCCGAAATACTACTTCTGAGGGTTTCGGCATAAAAGTCCACCAACCCGTAGCCATAAACCCAGCCGCTAGGTTCCCTGGCCCAAAAGTAGGTTGACACCTATGGAATATAAGGATTCTATGTAATGTACCATAGCGACAAACTGAAAAGCTTCTCATCCGACTTCTCCAGTACCCCCGCCCCCTTCTCAGAAAAACAACATCCAAGCGCCCAAACTTCCTGAATCCCTGGACAGACAGGTTCCTAAACGACCTGAAACCCTAAACCCAAACTTCCTAACACCTCGACGAGTGCCTAGATCCCGGACAGGTCATGTCGTAGGCTTTGCAAATCGGGGAGTCGCAGCCGACATCGTCCCTAAGAGTTTGGAAGTCAGCATGGCAATAAGGATTCAGGCTTGAGAATCTGAGCAAGCCTACGCCCTAAACCCAAACCGTAACAGGGATTGAGTTTCGCGTTTGGGCTTTGGGGCGTTCGGTTCAGAGCTCTTCTTCAGGTTTCGGGCTTCGGGGATGGGATCTAGCCATTTTGCCTCGCACTTGGGTTCTGCCTACATGTGCGAGGTAGTTCCTAAACTGCCATGTAAAAACTTTCGATGCAGGAAGATGCGCAGGAACCCTGGCTACACCCCCAGACCTTGCACCCCAAGCTGAAAGCCCCAGCCTCTAAACCCCCGAGCCCCCCTGAATCCCAACATGGCTTGAGGGACCACAGCACCCAAAACCTTAAGCCCTCACATAGACCCCCAAGCCCCACAACCCCCAAACCCTGAACTCTTAATCAACACTCTTTTTTGCAAAACAACGCCAAGCCCTAAGCAACACTTCCTGTTGCTTCGGGTTGTAAAGGGGGAGGCAGACGTATGCCGCCACGTGGCGATGTCTGAAGATGCCGCGAGCCTTTGCCAACGGTGCCCCAGAGCCCAGTTTACGAACATGTATACATACACTTATTCGTATGCGGATGTATACTTCTGTTTCCCTCACACTTATGTATATGCATTTTTAACTTGTTGCTTATTGGTATTCAATGTGTATTGCCATTTATCGAAAATCATGTTTTTTAATACTTGCCTATACGTATGTGTGTATACACATGTAGATTTATTCGGAGCTTAGGATGGAGGGAGGGAAGAGCGGGGCAGCGGGTTACTGGCAATGTTTATAAGGACTTCGTAGAGTCTGAGGGAAAGAAGTAGCCGTGTCGAGGGCTGCAGGCCTGAAGGTTACTAGATATACGACGAAACCAGGTCGAAACGTTTGGGGTTGACGATCTACTATTTGCTTAAGAACCCCCCAAAAAATGAAAAATATATTCTTTATGGGGGTAATATAGGGATTATTGTTGTTATTTTTTGGTGTTTCTTAAGCAAATAGTAGTGATGCAGCACTGTGACAAGAGGGATAACCTTGTTGCGGCTCAGGGCCTATGCTTCTGGGTTGAACGCTTGAGGCTCGAACGAGGTGCAAATCGAGACGCCCTGATTGGATCTGCAAGCAATTGGTTGCCACACAATATGCAACCTTCGGCACGCAGCGTGAAACCACAGCAAGCTGGCGAGTCGTAGACCCTAAGTTTGGGGTTTGTTGACCAGCCGAGAAGCAGCAGAACAAATTCTGCATGAAGCGCTCGCGGAATGCTCCGTAGTGCTTGAGTGGCCTCGAATGCGGCTCTACATTTACCTAGCCAATCCACCGGTTCAGGTCAGTCTCCAGAGTTCGTTGAATCCAGAAGTCACCTGGTGGTTAAACTCCCAGGTACCCATAGGCTCCATAGTAATTCCTTTTTGGGATTCTCTCTCTCTCTCTCTCTCTCTCTCTCTCTCTCTCTGCCGTTGCATCCAGAGGGTCTAGCAAAAAGGATTACCTCATAGGATTCTAAATATAAACCCAAAAAAGGAACTACTATGGAGCCTATGGGTAGTGAAGGGTCCTGGCCAAGCGATGACCTGAGGACCCGGGCCGCTGTGGGTGCTGTGGTCTCTTCCGGGCATGGCAGCTCTGAAGGGCTGAAGGTTGAGAGTTCACGATGAATCTGGGGACGCTTGTTGCCAAGGGCTCGTCCTACATCTTGAACCCAAAGGAACATACAGCAACGTACTAGTAACATACCAGTCTAACTTAGACACCTATCTGAAAGGCTTACACGCCACGCTTGTGTACGGACAGCAGCCTCCTGTTTCGGTACTGACTGACCCTTCCATGCGACTATGCTACCCGGAACTCAACAAACCCCAAAACCACCCATCCAAACCGTAAACCCTACATCCTAAACCCTGAACCCGAAGCCTAACCCGAAGCCTTAAGCCCCAAGACACTCAAGCTTGCCGAGCTGCCTCTGACAAACAGTGCTCGACCCGCTGCAGTGGCCATACCTCGGGGTTTGACGGGCTTAGCGTATATACGATTTAAGGCTCTTTCCGTTGATGAGCTGCTTTCTCTTAGCAACTCCCTTTTGCCCCTAAACATCTCGCTATTGCGCTTGAAACCGCGACCATAAGCAAGGCACTCGTCCTTCAGCTTGGCCCAATCCCAATTCTGCCAGGGCGTGCGCGAGACCTTTCCAACCCCACACTGGTTTAGGAAAGTTAGGAGTTGGGTTCAGGGTTTAGGGAGAAGGCCTTGGATTTTGTTAGGGCTTGGGATTTCGGATTTGGGGTTTAGGGTGCGGGGTTTAGGCTTGAGGCCACAACAACAAACCTTCCCGTCTTCAATGACTGAAGAACCTTAAACCCCTAAACCCTTTTGCTGCAGGCTTGCTAGCAAGGACGCCTGGTAGTTTGCCGCTCTTCCGCCAGTTAGAACCCCTAAAACCGTCTATAGGGGATCTATAGTAGGGTTCTATGATATAGGGGCCTTAATAATTAGAATAGGGTTCTGGGCACATTATACTATAATCATAATAAGGAACCCCCGAAATAGTATAGGTAATTATTAAGGCCCCTATGGTAGGGATTTTATACTAAGGAACCCGAAGCAGGCCTTCTTCCAGCCCTGGAGGAAATCGGAGATGCTCTCGTCAAGGCCAGCGCAATGGTCGACTTCCTTCTCTCATCCAGAGACTCCAATATCCCTTAATTAAGGAATATTCCTTAAACCATATTAAGGATCCTATTATAATTTAAGGTATATTCCTTAATTAAGGGATATTGGAGTTTCTGGACCCCTTTGGGCTTTACGCTCTCGCCGACTGGTGCGAGCCCAAAGGGGCTTAGGGTTTGGGGTTGAGGGTTCAGGATTGTGGGTTTAGGGGTCAGGGTTAAAGTAATGTGGGGTTCGACTTTCATGGCTTCCTACACTCAACCCCAAGCCCCTAAGCCTCTGTCCTGCGGCTTGCAGTGGTAGGAGAAATACTGAGAGGCTTCGTGTGGGCTATCCGCGTTGTGGCCATCGTCTCGACTGGTCCTTGGGATGCAGTGCATTCAAAGCTTGTCCCTACACCGCTTTTTGCACAGACTTGTATATGCCCCCTGGATATCAGAGCCCAAACCCTGAACTAAACCCCAAACCCTAATAGGCATCGGGCTTCGGTCCTGCAGAGTGACACTGGTACCTAGAGGCCCAGGGGACTTAGTAAGCAGGTTATAAGTAGGGTTATACGTACCCTAAATGGAGTTACCCCAATTATAACCCTACCACCCTAAACCCCTCAACCCTAAAACCCTAACACCCTAAACTAACCCCACTTATAACCTACTTACTAAGTCCCCTGGGCCTCTAAGTGGTCGTGGCAGGGCGTCGGTCTCCGGAGCTTTCTGATGTCTTCCACAATGCTCCACTGTGCTGGCTTCCAAGCCGGGAGTTTCCGAAAATCGGGGATCCTGATATAGTACCCTAAATAGTAGGTCCTTATGATAAGGGACCCCAAAATAAGGTACCCCTAATTTTGGGAAACTCTAAACCCTAAACCCTAAATCCCTTTAAAGGAACCCTTATAGATCCCTTTAAAGGAACCCTTTAAGATCTCTTTAAAAGAGCCCTAAACCCTAATTTCGGAAACTTCCAAGTTAAATCCGAAGCACTCGAGAGCAAAAGGATGCTTTCGACAACTCCCAGGGCCCCGAACCACTTTCCTGAACCCCTCAGACCCAACTACCGACTCCTGAGAGTCTAGGGTTCTGGTTCTTCACCGAAGCCTCTAAGTACCCTAATTGGGGTTAGAAGTAGTTATAAGTAGAGTTACCTTGGTTATAACTTATAACCTTAGCTACTAACTCCCATGATACTTTAAGTAGTCCCTATAAGCCCTGAAGCTTCTACCCTAAAGATTACCTGCATATACACAGAATGTCCTAGACTCCTAGACCTTCCGGGCTCTTCAAGGCCTTCGGTTTCAGAGTTCCCGGTCTTGGGTCGATTAGGGTTGTTGAGGGCGCCCTAAACCCGGTCAAAACCGAGTGCAAGAAGCAGAAGCTCAAGCCACCGGTTCGCCGTGGCTGCCCACCATCCGTTGTCTTGCCTCACAGAGCTTTGGGCTTTGGGGTTTCGGGAATTGTGGGTCAAACGCCTCAGGGTATGGGGGTTTGCGTGGAGCTTTTGCCAGAAAGTCCAGTACCCCCAAGCAGCTGCTGCTCCAGCGGAAGGACGGTCAAAACCAAGTCGTTCGCATAACTCCCCGACGGCACTGGACAATGTTGTTGTTCAGGGCTTCGGGTGTAGAGAACACGCGACTTGTGCTGGGTTCGGCGCCTTCCAACTTCCACAGCGAAAACTATCCATGAACGCCAGCCCAAACGCAGAAGAACTCTCAATCGGGGAAAGGCAAGGGGCACAGAGCCCAAAATTGTCCAAGATCCCTCAGACAACGAGTGAACCGAAACACAAGCCCTGTAGAATCCACGGCTGCGTTCGCAACTCACTCGTGAATCAAGCTCCTAGAAAGTTTCACGGTTCACCTTTTGTGCGCAATGCGACACTAAACCAAAACCCTGATTCCTTTTTACACAGGAACTGCAATGCACTAAGCCCTCCCTAAACCCTGAATCCGAAACCCTAGGTCTAAACCCGAACCCCAAACCCTAAACCCCTAAATCCTGAACCCTAAACCCCTAAACCTTAAACCCAAACAAGCAGCTTATGCTGCAAGGAAGGAAAGTAGAAGCCGAGGCCGTGGTCGCCGTTGTCGGTAACTGCGGACAGCCTGGCCACAAATCAAAGGGGAAAAGGAGGGACCCTTAATGGGGACCCCTACCCTTTCATGGGCTATATAATGGGTATATAATGGCTATATTATGGGTATATACCTAGGGGTCCCTATTAGGGGTCCCTCCTTTTACCCTTTGAACAAAGAGATCTGCAGCACGACTATGGGCTTATGCTTATAGGGTGTATGGGCTTAATGGGTTAATGGGTTTTAGGGTTTAAGGCTTCTTCCCTCAGGGTTTAAATGGGTTTGAAGGGATCGAAGGTTTCAATTCTTAACGATTTCGTGCCGCAGGTTCGAAGACTTAAAGGTTTAAAGGGTTCGAGTGTTTAGGGTTGGTTACGGGGGTTCTCTAGTTGGTCTATAGGCTGTTTATAAGGGTTCAAGAGGGGCTATCGATTTCAGGCGCATAATACATATATATATATATATATATATGTATGTATATATCTGTAGGTCTAAGAGAGGGATCTAGCTTATTCGTATGGAGTTTGTAGGATACATTATGTAATGCAGAAACAGAAACTAAACATACACTTATCTTAAGGAACGCCATGGGGTACCAATGTACTATCACCCTGAACCGGCCCCTATGCGCAGCCCCAGGCTCCCTAAGAACGCCGCGCTTAGCTATGCGAGCCGCAGTCCCCAACCGAATATACGGCTTCAGGGGCTTTAAGGTTCGAAGCTTAGGGTTAAGGATATTGGAGTTTGGCATGTCAGTGGGATTGCCCTGCTGGGGATTGGGAGGTCTGGATTTCGAGTTTTGGCTGGCTTGTGCACCCTGTTCATACACTGCAGTTGTGATTCCGGCTCGGGGTTCAGAGCACAGCCATAACCATAGGCCCCATAGTAATTCCTTTTTGGGATTACCTTATGGGATTCTAAACAGGAAGCCCAAAAAGGAACTACTACGGGGCCCATGGGAAACCCCCAATGCCCACATGAAGCCCGAGCCTCGGGGCTAATGGCTCCATGCACCAGCAGCGGATGTGGGAAATGTTCGGGTTCTCTCCATCGTCGCCTGGCTCCCAGAGCCATGAAGCCTTAAATTCTAGGGTAGGGGTCTCAGTATATCCCCATATCGTCGTTATCGGGGCTTCCAACAACCCCGGCACAAAGCTCGATGGATCACGAAGGCCCGGTGTTCGCTCTTTGAAGCCCTATAAACAACCCTGTAAAAGCCTGGAAGAACCCTGCTGAGCCGAGTTCAAGGCCTAGGGCTCTTAACACGAATCCTACCAAGAGGTTCAGGGTCTAGGGAGTTTAGGGCTTAGGTCAACTCAGCGGCTTCTTGATCAGGCTCCTGCATTAAACCCGAAGCCCCCAGGCCCCGAACAAGCCCGCGAAGCCTAAACTACCCTATGTAAACCCTTGTAAGCCCAAAAGCCCTTATTTAAATGCTGAGCTGCAGCAGCTCCCATCGATACTCCGTTTCAACAGATTCCCCTTGTCGTCGACAGCCATGGCCCAACCTCAAGGTTCACAATATCGGAAGCTTGAGGACATCTAGGGGTTCGAAGCAGTCCTTATGGTTTCGGAAAGTTGATGGTTTAAGGGTTTTAGGGTTCAGGATATAAAATTTCGGGGTTGGGGCTTATAGGGCTTGGCCATGAATTGTTTACGAATCAGGGGGCATCTATATCAAGGGTATTCATGGGTCCTTTTTTGTCACTCGTGCTCGAACAAGTCAGACGAGGTTTCGGTGAAACTTTACAGCTAGTGGGTCCTTACTATGTGACAATCCCACATAGAGCTTTACCCGATTCGAGAAGAGATAGGTTTGCAACTGCCGAGAGCCCATCCCAAAGAACATTCCCAAGCCGGTAAGTAACGACTTGATGGGATTTTGACCATGGAGGGTCCATTGCTAAGTTCCACATCTCTACGGGTCTGTTGTTTTTTGTGTTTAGGCTTCCCACGCGCAGCTCCTTTGCGGACATGTTGTCTATGTCGGCCTCTCAGCCAGAAAGCGAAACACCAGGTAATGATGCTTCAGTCACAATAATAAGTAAGAAACCCAGTACATAGTTTGAGACTGTTCTTTGGTGCCCAACTCAGGGGGTAAGGTGCGCTCCCAAGGTTCTAGCGACTGCTAGATAACCGGCAGCCTCAGGCCTAAGCATCCGAATGCGGACCTCACCACCCAAAACTCAGAGCCTCAAAACCGAGTGCAGGACGCTTTCCACCCAAAAGCACGACAATCCCTAAACCCTAAACCCCTAAACCCAAGCCCCAAACCCTGGAATCCCCCAGCCGTTGTGCCTTGATTCGCCTTCAGATCCTTCAAAACGGATCCGTGAGGCTTCTCCCAGAACTCTCTGCCCTCATTGTCCTCCCCGGAGATTCGCTGTTCACGGTTCCCAGGTTCTTAGGAGGGACTTTGGGGGGAATGGGTTATTGGGACAGCTGCCAGGGACAAGGTCCACCCGCAACCCGAAGCCCCAGCAGCCGGGATCTTATCGGCTCTTGAAAGGAGATTTAGATCTATAGACCCCTAATTGATAGTGTGTTATAAAGCAGTGTTCTATAAAGCACTACAAGCCCTAATTGATAGCAAATTCAATTAAATATCTCAACAAGAGCCCAGTCTTTCAAAGCTTGCCTCTCAATGCATTTCAAGCCCTCGGAGTCCGGATACCGGCGCCTAAACCCATTGAACCCCCAAAACCCCAACCCGAAACAATGACCTTAAACCCTTAACCCTAAACCCCTAAACCCCGAAACCATGACCTTAAACCCTGAACCCATAACCAAAACCCCTCTTTTGGTGTTGTGACACTCACACTCGGACAAAGCCTGGCAAGGTCTGCAGCGATACTGGTCTCTCTCGTTGACAAGGCTATCTGGAGGGTTCACGGCTTCGGAGATTATTTGGGGTCGGGGGCTTGATGACGGCTTCGGGGTCGAACTTTAGGTTAAGGTGTGTTGGGAAGATTAGGATTTCGGGTCTATGACTTTAAGCTCTTGTTCTTCTTATTTACTCTGGGGCACAGGGTTCGGCACAGAGCCGATGAATATCCTGTCCTCGACATCCAATCGCTAAGCCCTCATCAAATGCCCTTTGCCTGGCATCCTCTAAATGCTGGTAGATCATAAACACTATAATCCAAACAGAACTGCCCGCAACTTCAAACACAAAATCCCCCCGCACAAATGAAGACGGGGTCATAATGAGTCCACTTGCCATGCGTGTTCGTAAGGTGGTAGTCGCCCGGCGACCTTCGCCACACCTTCGTGCGCTTGTAGGCATAAACAAACAGGCACCCCTATGAGCTGTACTCTTACGGTCCTATGGTTGCAGAATAAGCCGCGGGAGTAGCAACACTTGTTACAACAAAATGAATGCGTAAATCTTAATCTGAATTTACAGTGTAACCCGGCTGAAAAAATTGATTCCAAATTTTGGCTGGAACCCACAAGTAAAATACTTTAACTCCTACTTTTGAACCATAGACAAAAAATCTTCTTGATAACAAAAAGTGAAGAAAACTGGCTCCTAAGGAACACCAAGCTGACACGGTCTTCCATGTCGATGCACCACAGCCAGGTTCCTCCCTCGTTGTTGTCCTTAGAAGAAGAAATCTGTGTTGGGGCGTTTAGGATTTAGGGTACAGGAGTGGGGTTTACTCTAGGTGGGGTTTACGGCTTAGAGCTAAGGAGTGCCTTGTTGGCGAAGGGAAAGGGGGCGCTCTTAACATCAGGAATACCTCATGGCGGGGTCTTCGGAGCCAGGATCCTAGTGTAGTTAGGGTTGAGTTGTGGCCCTGACTCCTTGGAACTTCCATTTGGGAGTTTCCGATAATGGGGGACCCTAATTATAGTACCCTAGATAGTAGGATCCTTATGATAAGGACCCCACAATAAGGTACCCCTCATTTTCGGAAGCTCCCATTTAGATCTGGGCAGTGGTCTCAAAGGCAAGTCTGGTCACAAGGGGCTTTGAAAGCTCCCCCGGGTCTTCCCTCACATCGAACCTACATGAGGAAATCTTCGGGCTTAAGATTTGGGCTGGAGGCATTGGAGCTTCTAGTTCCTGGCTTTCAAGGGTTTTCCTTGCTCTCCGGAGGCTTGAAGAACCTTGAAATTTGGTAGGAGTTAGGATTAGGGAAACCCGTGGGGACATAGACCCCCTCAATAAAGGTGCCTTTTAAGAAAGTCAGAAGTCGGGTTTCAGAAGGGCTCACTTTAAGGGGGCGCCCTAATACTACCTAGGACCTGGGGGTCCTTCAGTTTTGATTCTCTTGAGAAGGACCAAAGACTCGGGGAAGAGGCCGGCTGCCCTGCGTCGCGAGACCTGAACCTACACCTCAAAGAAGAAATGAGCCCTGAAAGAGCTTCAGGTTCATATTCATATAGTATATAGGAACCCATTCTACAGGAGCCCCAAATGGGTTTCAGGTTCATATAGCCCGAGAAGGGTTTGCGGTTCATAAAACATATAGGGATTCAGTCCATAAGAGTACAGGACCACAGGACCCTTACGTTTAAGGGTCTTTTGGTCCTGAAGACAGGCAAAGGGGCTAAGTCAGGTTTGGGGTTGAGCCTAGCCACGCAAAGTGCCATGCAGTCGCTCGGGCGACAGTCATACCGGAAAGCGACGAAGGAAAACGACGACAACGACTACTCAATCGTAGATAATTCCATGACTATGGGATATTGGGATCAAGAAGACACCCTGAGACTCCAAACTCCCAAACTTACCATTGCCACGCCAGGGTCTGCTGCGATCAGCTTGAAAGCGATGTCAGGTGGACCATCGACACGCCTTGGCGGGGGGCTTTTTTTTGCCTCCTTGGTACACTTCTCGATTTGTGCGTGTCATCCTTGCGCAGGGGTCATGCTAATCTTCTCTGTATCGTTCCGATTTTATCGGATGATCCCCGAAGGGAATCCTTAGGTTTCGGGCTTCTTGCATTTCATGCCTCAGGCTTATCGACAGTATTGACCATTTGCAATCGACTCGCACAGACCGAAAAAAACACCATAGCATACCATAACGATCTGCAGCAGCGCCACCCTCATAACCGGCATCACCACCCCTTTTGCTACAGGACTCAAGTCTAGCCAGACCTCAACCAGCAATCATCTTGGCATCACCACCTCAACCACTAGACCCTCAACCTGAAAATGTGAACCCATTGAAGCCCTAAAGCCCTATCATCAACACCTTCGTGCTCCTCATCTTCTAATTATCTGTAGAGCAGCAACCAACGGCTGTGCTTGCCCACATCACCTCGGGCTTCACCAGCCGCAACCGTGACAGGATTACAGGCCTTAATAATACCGGGGCCGTAAGGATTAGATTAGGGTGCTGTTGTAAGTTGCTGTAGTATACTTATACAGAGACCATAGGCGGAGTTCAAAATTACAGCTTAAATTACTGCGGCCCCTACAATACGTTCTCTGAATGATTTGGGGCTTCGGCTGTCGGTGTCAGAGCTTGCTTCACCGCGGTTAACCATTCTGGCCAGGGACGCGGAAGACCTACATCTAAACCCTAAACCCTAAACTCTAAACCGCAGCTACAAGTCCGAATACGAGTGCGAGTACTAGGGCGAGACGTGTAATTACCGCTGGTGCTACCGGTTGAATATAAATCCTGCATTACCCATACTAAGGAATTTACCATTTTTCCCACAGTTTAAGGTCCACAAGGTAATGCAGGATTTAGATCATCAACAATGCACAATCCCATCCTTCAAGGGCAGCGACTCGTCCTCGCTGGGACTACGTTGCATGCTAGTTTGCGAACTGCATCCAACACCAACCTCACAGAACAGAAAGCCTCCCTGCGACAAACACTGCTGAAGCTACAAGTTGGAGCTGCCAGATAGTTTAAGCGCTCACTCTTGGACATGCCCGGCGAGGTTTTTGGTGACTGGTGGGCTGGAGGATTTTGAAGGGGCTAAGGGTCCTAAGTTCTAAGGCGCTGTCAAGCTGTATGGTTTAGGCTACTGGTTTAGGCTTCAGGGGGAAAGGATTCAGGAAAATGTCATCCCTTCATCACACGGCACCAGAGCCGACAAACTCCTAAGCCCTAAGGCCTCTTGGGGAAACCTCGAAGCCGACATAAACCTCCGAAAAACTTTGAATACTAAGCCAGTGCGGAAAAAAAACTTCTGAAAATCTATAGAAGCAATTAAGCCGAAACCCCTGCACCCCTAAGCCCAAAACCGCCAGTATCTTAACCCTAAACAAGAAAACACCAGAACTCAAATCATCGGGTGTAATCATCCTTGGACATATAGTAATTATAACAAGCACAATTTATATAAGTCCGAAGGAACATGCAGAACAACTGCGCTTTAAGCCCGAACAGCCTGCTGGTCTCCAGAGGATGTAACCGTCGTTGTCCAAGCCCCACATGGCGTCGTCGTCGGCATCCAACTGCACAACGTTGCCGCCTCAAGGTAGAAGTTCAGAACGCTTCGGGGTTCGGGTTCTGGGTGGTTGATCCTCGGTTTTCCTCCCATTGCCAGCGATTGTCTTTTGCAGACCCTTTTTTGACACTGGGCGCAGACCCTAAACCCCAAACCCTGGCCCTAAACAAGGAAAAGGGGTGGGGTTTGGGGATGAAGGTTTTGTGTTGCAGCGCTCACGCTCCAACTCTCCCGGCGAGGCCGAATGCCGACTTAGTGCGTTGGGTGAAAGGGTTTCGGGTGCAGGGTTTAGGGCTTAGGGAGCTAATGCTGAGTTTCGTGCTTGGGGCTTGCGGTTTAAGGACTCTGGAGCGCTGTGCTTGGGCCCTGTGGCAGTTGCTGAGGTTAGGGTTGATAAGAATCGTTGTTGGGTCGTTCTGGGCATTCACATTGCTGGGGTCGCGGAGCTTCCACTCCGCACCCGCGATTCGAAAAGGCTGCCGACATGACAATATAGGGGTCTTAGAATAATTAGAATAGGGTTTGGGGTATATTATACTATAACTCTAATACGGAACCCCTCCCACAATAGTGTAGGTAATTATTAAGGCTTGTTTATTGGATTGCTGATGAAATCGGCCTCCGAACCAGTCAATCTTCCTTTTTGAAAAAGGCCCCAAACTTCTGAATGGTGGATGCGCGCCTCTCATCATGTGCCACCATACCTGGGGGTTAGTTTCAACATTCTTCGCAGCTGCTAGAAAACACAGCGCTTCAGTTCAAACCAGCCCTGAAAAATCGCCGCTTTGCCGGGCGTCCCTAACCCTAAACCTTAAGGCGTCAGTCCCCTCTCCCAGAGCAGGCTTCGTTAACTTTTCGTGGTACTTCGTGCTACTACAAGATTCCCAAGAACTCACCCAGAACCCCAAATCCAAAAGGGCCGCAACGAGCACGCGTAACGTAGCTATGATGCCCATTAGGTGAAGAAGGACAACCCTGACGCCAAGAACTTGAGACGGCCACCGTTTTACACCTGGACTACGCATATGCCACCTAAACCTTAAACCGTTCAGAGCTTACGGCATATCTGTATGATATACTGCACAGACGGCCAAGCTCCGACAGCTGAGGCTTAGGATGGTACGGTTTAGTGGTGGAGGATGTCGGGGTCTAGGCGATTATCGGATTCCAGCTTATACGATATTCCGGTTTACGATACTGGGGTTTGGGATATTCCTAACCTGAACTTAACTTAGACCCCCAGCGAAAGCTGTTTCTTAAGGATTATAATAACCAAAGATCAAAAAACCATTTCTAAGTACCCCTAAGATTCGAGTTTGGGAAATTAGGTTGAGGCCCAGGATCCGAGGGTCAGTCTGCGGAGTTCAAGACACCGGGTTTGTGCCTGAGGTTCAGGAATTATAAGGGTTCCTCAGGGTTCCTTTAAAAGGTTACAAGAAGGGTACTATAGTAAACCCCATAAAGTTGGAAACCGGATTAAGGCCAAATAGTGCTGGGATTCCCTATACATTACTCTGAAGGATTGAGGCTATGTGGTTTCCAACGTTTGGGCTTCTACTGTATAAGGTTGCCTTTTAAATGGGCTCTATAAGGGTGTAGGGTTTTCGAAAACGACGCTCCCACACTCGGACTCTCCAGATGCGGCGCAGGATCCGCCATCAGCTTTTCAAGCAGGAACCAGGCAGCTTTCAAGCAGGAAACAAGCGACATGCGTACTCGTGTTAAGATCGAGTTAAGTAAAGCGAAAAACTCCCACCTACCTGAGTTCAATGACGCGTGTCGCCGGTCAGAACGAAATCGGGCAAGACAGTCCCAGCCAACCAATAAAACAATCAAACAACGCAGTACCGGCAGAAACACGAGCTTAGTCGAGATATTGTGGACCCCTGCGGTTACAGGACTTTGCCACAAACGGCCGTTCCTCAAAATGGCCTAAATTCTGGCTTCAGCACACAGAACGAAATCCGAAGATCATCATCGATGCTCATCAAAGCAGCAGCGTTGTCGAACTCCCCGCAGTAATTGGGAGCAGAGAAAACCGTTACGACTTGCCTTCCTGCAAAGAACTCGTAGCCGTCCTCCACAACCTGATGCGCTCTCGCAATAAGGTCCAAATTGTGCTTTTTCAAGAAGGCTTTCACTACTTCCGGGCCAAAGGTGAATGAGACACCTCGTTCGTTCTTTCCCCACGTCTCCACAGCGGAAGACGGATCCGACCACAGTAGATCTGCAAGAAGACCTGTGTCTTCAGGTTCGACCGGGCGTCGGATTTGCTGGATCTGGTCGAAGCTAGTCCTGGGTGTCGGCTTTGTAACAGCGGTTACTAATTTATCAGAATTATTACTATGATTAGTATTTATTATTCGCAATATTGTTTTCTAGTAGTGTTACTAGTAGTACTGTTATCATTGCCACTGCCATCATTGCTCTGATTCGTAGAACTCTTGTTGTTACTGCTACTACTATGATGGAGATGAAGACAACTGACAAAGATGAAAAACAAGAATATGATGATGATCACGATGAGGATGGTAATCATTGTTACTCATGCTCTCCTGATCATTAGATTGATTTGTAGTATTCGTTTTATTACTAGTAATGTATGTATTTCTATTGTTGTTAATGTTATGCCCTGCATTATTGTCATTACTTGTAAGTGGTATTATGAAATATTGCTAGTCGAAACTCTTGCTTGTACAACTATTGCTAGAAGTACTATTCATGCTAGTACGACTGTCATTAACATCTATATCACTATTTCTGAGACGATACAGGGAAATTGAACAACTGTCCCAAGCCGGTCCAAGGGTCAGATCCGGGGACAAGCCGCCGTGCATGCACACAATTCGCTCATCGATGACCGCACAAACAGGCATGTACTTAAATGCATCTCCGAAGCTTTTCCAGAGCTTTTGGCTGTACCGCCTCTGGCACTCATCCAAAAAGCCATAGACTCGGTTGATGGATGCGCATTCATGGTTGCCCCGAAGCAAGAAAAACTTATCCGGATATCTCGCCTTAAATGCGAAGAGGAGTGCAATGCACTCAATTGAGTTCTTTCCCCGGTCAACATAGTCACCAAGGAAGAGGTAGTTTTGATGGGCAGGGGAGCCTCCAAAGGTCAGCAAGCGCAAGAGGTCGAAATATTGGCCGTGCACGTCGCCCACCACCTCATGATAGCATATCATACATCATTTAGTACATTACGGCACATCGGCACATAGCATGCTGTGGAATAATAGTACAGCACATAGTTAGAGTCTAGTCTAGTAGATAATCTAGTATATACAAACCCTAAACCCTAAACCCCTAAACCCTATATAGTCTACTACAGGACTCGTAGCTTTCGGCCGTTGGCTCCTGCATAGGTGCCGGCAGCTGCAGGAGCATGTCCTGCTCGGCAAACTTCCGACGCACGAGCTCGATGAGATTGAAGAGATCACGCTCATGCCTACACTGAACTTAGAGCCCGAACAAAATTTGTGATTTTATGTAGCTGTTTCTTAGGGGTGATCATAAGCAAAGATTAAAAGAATGCTTCTAAGTACCCCGAAGATGCATGGGCACTTGCCTTCCGTCTACTGGCGGCTCGTTCTCAAGTTTCAGGAGATCTCCAATCATTCCGTCGACGTCGACGTTGACGACGTTGGGCTCCCCTCTGCGCCTCTTTGCCTCCCTCTCCGGTAGAGCCGAAGCATCGGTCCCATCCGAATGGTGTCCTGGTGGCATTGCGCGCCCTGCGGACGAGGTGGATCTCTGTCCTTGCATTATATGCTTAGTAAGTTAGTACCTTCTCTCTCTCTATATATATGTGTGTGTGTATGAGAAGTGAGTATTCCAGGCATGACACCGTCAAAGCTCGTAGTTAGTCATGAAATGACTTCATAGTTTGAAGAGTAGCAACTCTAACCAGGACAACTGAGCTCGTCCTCTCAGCGCACGTTACTACTACTACTGTTCTCATTAAACCATGACAATCAGTATTAGTAGTCCATAGTAGTAACATTACTGTCGGGGAATGCATCTAGGGGTCTTTGCAGGGGACGCAACCGAGTTGCTGTCTGACATTTAGTCGGTCTGCCAAGCTCAAGGTTAGTAGAACCTCGTCATGTTGCTAGATGCTGCATGCGCCTGAAAGCTGACTGAGCCGAAATGGCCAGGGTGTCAGTCATTATGCACCGTCAGTGCCAAGATAACAATATCTGGATCCATAGCCTCGGCTTGACTAGCTCCCTTCTCAGCCACAGAAAAAGGCAGACACAAACACAATCCAACGTTGTGGGAACCTTCTCTACAACGGCAGTGTCGAGTGAAAGCACTCGCTCGCAAAGTCAGGCTGTTGTCAGAAGTTCTTATACTGGTCTGCCTGAGTGTACAGAAAGAAGCCCAGCAGGTCCATTCCGCAAAATCAGCGAGGCCACCAGACCGTAAAACGAATGCGTCATCAACAAACCCAAGCCGCCGAGGGGTTCAGGGTTTGGGTTTTAGGGTTTTTCCCGTTTAGGGTTTAGGGTCCAAAGTCTAGGGATCCAAACCCCTAAACCCCTAAACTCCTAAACCCCAAACCTTAAACTTCTAAACCCTTAACCCTAAACCCTAAACTCCTAAGCAGGCTGCGTGGTTGTTGGTGGTCGACCAGCCCCACTTGGCGAAAAGGAAGTGCTCCATCTGCGTCCCCTTCGACGTCCTCAGTCTGAGTCTTTGTGTGGGATTACCCAAAGGCCCCAAAGTAGTTCCTTTTTGGGGTTACCTTATAGAATTCTAAGTATGAACCCCAAAAAGGAACTACTTTGGGGCCTTTAGGTAAAGGCCCTTGACTGGCAATCCCACGCACCTTCGCAGTTCGGGTTTGGAATCGGGATGCTGTGATGAGGTTCTCCTTCGGCTGTGTTCCGACTCGAAGTGTCCAGAATAACCCTAAGCCCTTCCCGAAGCCGCGGTAGCGAATTCTGATCTCCTTCTTGCAAGCCCCTGCGCTGAAACCTCAACAGATTCTGATCCTGGCATCCGCAGCTTCAACAGATGGCCAGAAAGTACAGGCACCGAAAAACGCCGCAAAGCTTTTCGACAGATTTCCTCGCTTTGCTTCTAGCCTTAAGGTCATCTGGGCCTAGGATGTCCTACTGCATGAGCTTTCAATTGAGCGTGATATCGATATGGATCTCGTGCTGTGGGTTTGGAAAGACTGACAGATCGCCGCGAAAGCTAGGTTCAGTGATCTGGCATCCGACTTGGATACAGGGGACTTCATGCTTTGATAGTTGGAACAGGGTTTTGGGGCGTGAAACAGAAGTGTTGTAACCGGAACCCTAAAGAACTGTATGATGATAACTGTTCACTAGTTCTATCTTGCGGCCAAGCGTCATGTACTCCTTCTCGCATACCACCCAGATTGCACGAGACGAAGCATCTACATCGATCGGCTGCCCCCAAACGCCGCCTGGGCAGACAAATGCTTAGCTGTCGGCATGCTTCCCGAAACTTGCTGCCTGCAGCTAGTAAGTCTCTAGCGCATGGGGAGTGCTTTTTTGAGTTTTTGATACGTTGCGAGTGAGGTTTGCAATTTCGCAGCTCGTGGTGGCGAATCCTGCAAAAGGAGGCTGCTCAGTGGCACAAGGAACCTAGCTTAAAAAGTAAATCCTTTGGCACAAAGCCGACGTCTCTGATAGATTAGAAATATCAAAATATGAAACAGTACAGAAATCTCAATGTACTGATATTTCAGGGAGTCATAACGAATGCACCATTGATGGCAACACTGCCAGAGGTACTTCTAATGGACGCATACCGTGTCCGCCTGCTGCTTCCGCGGCAATGCAAAGCCTCGTAGATCTAGCTGCAAGGGCTACTTGTCGAGCTAGTGAAGACTACAGTGCGGATCGAAATTTGCAAGATGCTTGTTCGACAGCTAGGAAAGGCCTACTTTAACTGCGACAGGTGTAGGTATAGTATCATCGCTTCCTGAAACCGAGAAAAATACTCCAACGGCAGCCGCAGGCGCTGGCAGAGAACAGGGCAACACAGGCTTACCATATCCAGATATGCCCCTGAAGCCATGGTGTGAGACTCAAGCTGTGTTTGACGAGCGTCTGTGGGTTCTGGCTGTGCCCAAGACCCTCGGCCATCACACCCTTTTTGCTTCCGGGCTAGGGAAGTCGGCCGGGAAAGTGCCAGTGCGAGGGCCTAAACCTTGAACCCTAAACCTTGATGGCTTAGGAAGTCTCGGCAGCTTTCTGAGCTCCCCACCGCAAGGCTCCCCACGCAGCTGTACAAAGGCCGTGTCTTTCTCGTCGGGCCGGAAAAAGACCTGGTGCCGAGCTTTGGGTTTTGACGCTCACTCTCGCACGAGGCTTAGGGTTCGGGTTTGGGAATTGGGGCTTTTTGACGGTCGCAGATTTAGGGTTGACCCTTTACCAAACACATCCAAAAAGCCTTCCTCTGCGGGGTCTGCATCTCAAGCATCTACAGGGAAGCTACCTAGTATCTAGTACTAGTAGGTTGACGAAGGGATACTGCTCCAACCCAAGTTCAGATTGCAGCTTAATCATTAAGATTGCAGGGGAGGGGGATCCAGTCAAGCGGGGGAGGGAGCCCGAGTGGGCTTACTACAGGGGCCTTTATATTAGAATAGGCTAGGGTTTTGTTGGGACCCATTATACTATAATTTTAATAAGGACCCCCAAAATGGTGTTGGTAATTATGAAAGCGCCTGTATTAACAAATGCTTTGCGAGTGCCTGGCAGCAGCTCTGAGCAGTGCTTCGTAGGCCCTCGAAGCCCGCAAAACCGCTCCCCACGAGTATGCCGCACGCGCCAACGAAACCGTGACAAGGTGGAAATATTGGGCGGGTAGTCCTTTTGCACTAGTGGTTTCGGAGCTCACACTCGGACGTACCAGGTGAGGCATGTGCTTCGAGGTCTGAGAAGAAGTGAAACACAATTGACAGGAGCGACGGCCAACTACTCAGCTTGACTGGCCAACTCCTACCGGCGGTTTTTTTGATGTGTACTGACTTTCGATCCAGCCTGCCAAGATTTGGGGTTTAGGGTTTAGGGTTTAGGATTGGGACCTCAACCTTTAATCTTGAACGCTTCAACTCAACCGCGGGAATCCGTCTAAACGGGCCAACTCGGCCCTCTGCATCTGAGCGACTTTAGAGAGGGTCTACACGGGAGTTTCCGAAAATAGGGGGTACCTTTAAAGGGATCCTTTTAAAGGGTTACTATAAGGGTACTATAAGGATTCCATAATAAGGGTTTAGGGTTTGGGAGTTTCCGAAAATAGGGGGTACCTTATTTGGGGTCCTTGGGCACTACATTATGGTCCCTATTTTCGGAAACTCCCACATGGTTTACTGTACTGATCACCATGACCCTAACCCACTATACTAAACCCTTTTTGCACAGACTTGCCATTGTATATGCCCGCCTGGATGTAAACCCGAAACCTCCAAACCCGAAAACCTAACCTAAAACCCTAAACCCTAAAACCTAAACCCTAAACCCAAAACCCTAAAGTTCAATAGGCCCTCGGGACATGGGTCCTGCCTTGCCGTCCTGTGTCAGTCCGAAGAGCATGCCAGCCTCCTCCTTCGGGTTTAACAGCTTAGGGCCTCAAACAAGGAACCAGAATTTAGGGTTTAACAGCTTAGGGCTTTAAACAAGGTGCCAGAATTTAGGATTTAGGGCTAGGGATTTCTGGGGTTTGGCCAGGGTTTCCACAGATCTTGAAAGGATACTGGAGCCTTAGAAGGGAGGGAGCTTATAGGTTTTTGTAATGTCTTGTTCACGGGTATTGAACGGGGTGAATAGGCTTGAGGGCTCAGCGACTTCGGTTTGCAGCTCGGGTTTAGGGAGTTTATATTTGGCCCCATTATACTATAATAATAAGGAAATAGTATTGGTAATTTTTGAGGCCCCTATGTCATTCTGGTCTGGAGTCTTGGCCCTGACACTTGGTACTTGGTCAATCCAGTTCGTACTTGACACCGAGCTCGGACGGGAACCCACAAGAAGGGCAGGAAGGTTCAAGCCGGGCGTGGGACCTCTGAAACCTAAGACTTCCACCCGACACTGCCCATATCGGCATTGATGTCTGGCACGCTTGTTGCAGAGTGGACATTCTGAGACCACCAGAGGAATAAGAATCCAAACCAAATATTTGATGTGGTATTCGTCCTCAGTGGCTTGCATACCATCACGGTGCCGCCGCACCCTGCCAAAAAAGCACCATCAGTTCCAACACTACACGATATCTGGCTTTGGGCGCCGACGTATCAATCGTAAGGAGTACCATAAGCAGCCGTAATCAAAGGAGGCTGGCATAGGATTCATAGGATGACAGGTTCAAACTTCAATAAAGACTGAGGCAACCGTCCAACGGCCCTCAAGCACTTGCAAAGCAATCGGCAATTGATGTAGTCTGTCTTCAGACATCACAAGCCAGTTCCTGCCGCTCCAGGAACGCCGGACAACACCAGGTGCATGAGATCTTCAGACAAGGAGCTGGATAAAGAACATAAATATATGTATCCTTGCTACAAGGATAACTAGATCAAAGGTCCCTGATTCTGATTCTTGGAAGCGTAGGTAAACATATACATAGGCATGCATGTGCTTATGTATTTATTTTGCATCATTGTATACATGTATGTATATGTGGGTCATGACAGGAACAATATGAATACATAGCTTTATGCACAGGAGCTCTAGTTAACAATCATGTGCCGCTGCAATGGCAAGGAACCCTGCGCCGGTGAGCCATCGGATAGTTCGGAGACCGAGGAGACAGCCTCGTGAATGTCCAAGGCTTTCTCGAAGAAGCTCAATTGTCAATACCCCGTGCCGTTACTGAGGAATATGAATATACGTTGAATTATAGGTTATGGAGAGGTTCCGATTGCTGTTGAAGGTATGTTCCGTGATTCAAGAGAACTGGACTCTCTGGGTTAGCTTCAAGGATGTTGCTGATAGCTGCTAGCCCAGCTTACATCCTGAAAGATGTGGACACTGGTGACATTGATAAAACGGCCAGAGAAGGAAACAGATATGTACGAGAGCAGCAGCACGAAGGACAGTCATCACGGATACTCTCTCAACCCGGGTCAGCGATGCTCGGAAACTGCATGTCTATGTGGGTGTATGCATGCATGCGGGCTTGTGTGCATGTGTGTATGCCTCTATGCCTGTATGTATGAAGGCATGTATACATACATACATATGTATGTACATAGATATGGATATAGATACATGTATGTATGCATGTCGTTATGTATGCACGTAAGCATGTAACTATGTATTCATGTCAGCAAGAAGGTATGCATGCATGCATGTATGTGTGCATGTAACGTGGTAGATGTTCAGATCTCTTGTCGTAGAGCACTCACTTTTTTCGATCAAGGCCTCATGGCCTAAAGGAATGCAAGTAGCTGCAATCTAGCTGCCCAGTGGGCTACTTGAAGCTGCACCATGGACAGCAAGGGCGGGGATGGGATGGGCGTGGAGCTCATGTTCAAGTTATTTCGACTCGGACAACTGCAGAGTTCCTTCTGCTGCCCTGCCTCTGCGGCGAGTTGCTACTACGAAGCCATGATCAAGTAATGCGAGCGGAATGTCGCATCCCAGCATTGGCTATAAGCCGGAGCTCATAAACGCTTCACTCTGAATCCCAATACCACAAATGTGGTCCCTGAACAAAGCCGTGGAGCAAGTTGGCAGCAGGACCAAGATGACCAGCACATGCCTATAGAGGGCAAATGGCTCGCATCTCAAAAGGAACCGTAAACCCCTAAACCCCAGCACCCTAATAATTGAGATTAAAGGGCTGGAGGAGTTGAGAAACCTAGCAGGTGCTCACTTTCGGAGTATGCTCGGGCTGGTCAAAGTACCGCAACATTCACATACAGCCATCATCCACCAGGGTATGTTGTCTCTCAACCCCAGCCGCCTCATCCCTTAAAGGAGCCCGCCGGAAGCCTAGGCGAACGACCTGAACACTTTGTTTTTTTCAACTGAAGCTTTCGGGATTCGGGGTCCAGAGACATCTCAGATGTGGGGATTCCTAGGTTTGAAACCTACTATTACTACTACTAGTACCATTATTACTAATATTACTATTATTACTACTATTACTACTATTGCTATTATTGAACCCTAAACCTCTCTAAAGGGAACTCCAGAAAGTTGGAATATGGTTTCAGGGTAGGATACCTTATAACTTACCATAAAGGGTTTAGGATAATCATATTCCAACTTTCTGGCTTTTACTGTAGGGCTTGAGGCTTCTGTAATCCTGAAACATAACCAGGTTTGAAATGCTGTGAGGAAGGTGTTTACGGTCAAGGCTGCAACGCTTACAATGGAGTTTTGGAGAACGTCGTTGTATATTCACACAGCGGCTCTTCGAAAATGCACTTTTGTCATCTTCAGATCCCAGATTTTACTGATAGATACCTGCATGGGCACTTCAAGAAGATGTTAGTCTCAAGTCCTACGGCTGCACCCATCGCATCGCAACCCCAGTGCCAGACTATTTCAGGAATCGACTTTACATCGTGCTACGAAACCCAACTAACTTAGCACTGCGGAAAATAATCACAATGATAGTGACACATACGTAGATAGCTACGTAGATATAGACATATGTAGAGAGGTGTACCACTATGTCTATCATCATATAATACATATACTCTAATTCTGAAATAACCTTCTGAAAACCTCAACATGGGGACCGGCCTGACTCGCTCATGCAAGCTGTGGCCACTATGGTGCCACCGTCGCCCCGTTCCCCCATCCAACATCCTAGCAGGGGGCACGCGGACGGAAGTAGGCTCAGGTTCAGTGAAGTTAAGGGAAGCTTTGAAGGCCGGGCGAACAAAAGTGGCTCAGCGATGTGGCTCCAGAGCATCATTACCACGCAATCTTATCCATGAGTTCCGACGCAGCCCCAAGTGCTCGGTCTTTGCAACAAAAAAGTTCGATTGGCCTGATGATGTGATCCAGTTTTGGGGTCAGGGGCCCAGCAAGATTTCAAATACCAGAAAGACATCTTCACATACAAGCGTAATGAGCATAGCAAGTCACAATTGACACCCGCACCGCTAGATCCAAGCCGACACTTCCTCGGTCGACGTGCCCAGGAAGGGTCGCTTTGGCCCAGGTCACTTTGCGACGGACACCACGCGACGGGCTACGTCAAATCCGTTGGGACATTGCTTGAGCACACGGCGACGGAGGAACTGCTGAGTCATCATGCTCCGTAGACCCGAAAACCTAATGCCTGTACTGTCCTGGGGGTTCTTTCTTCTAGTTCTCCTAAAACCCTAGTGGTGTTGAACATAATCCACAAGTCGGCGCCAGACTCCTCCCAGGAGCCCGAAGGTTGAAAGAGACAACACATAGAAATATCTACCTACACATGCTTCTAAACAACATATGATGTTCAACAAAGACCTAAAACATACAGTTAGGTACTTTGCACTATATACAAAGTCGTGGAGCCCCAAAGGCCTCAATCACGAAACAAAAAATCCTACACGCTAAAACACCCCTCACCAACTACGCACGAAATCCGAAGCAACCCTGAACCCTGACCCCTAAACCCTTGTTTGAACCCGGGCTGAGGCCAAGGCTTACGACGGGAAAGGTAATCTCCTCCGAAATCCGAAGCATCCCAAAGCCTGGCCTCTAAACCCTAAATTCCGAAACCCTAAGCATCCCACAGCCCGGCATCCCAGCCCCGCACGCAGCGAGGCCACGAGGGCAGCGGCAGAGCAACACCCAGCCAGGCCTCGGAGACTTGCTTAGGGCCTAGGGCTTAGGGTTTAGGATGTAAGGCTTTTTGTTTAAAGCTCCTTTTGTCCAAGCCCGATGGTCCGAAGATTTAAGGCTTAGGGTTTAGGGTATAGGATTTAGGGCTTCAAGTTAGGGTTGCTTTAGGGTTCAGTGTTTAGGGCTTATGGTTTCGGCACTCACACTCGGACAATCCAGGCGAGGCATATGGTTCGGAGTCTGGCAAAGTGAAACATACCTAAAGAAAGTAGTCAGGATGATAATCAACAACGGGAACAACAGATAAAGTGACTGTTTAGGGTTCAGGGTTTAGGGCTTAGGGTTTAGGATTTAGAGTTTAAAGTTAGGGTTGTTTTTTTGTTGAGCTCCTTTTTCCCAGAGGCTGCAGTCTGCGACTTCTAAGAAGGCCTGGGCAAAGTTAGGGATTTAGGCATCAGAGATTACACTTTTAGGGTTTAAAGGTTTAGGGTTTCAGGGTTTAGAGTTGACCTCATCCTGCCAAAACCTACCAGTTTTTGTAGGTTCTTACTCTAAACGCGGCTTGGTGATTGTTCATCTTCATAGAGCTTTCTGCTTAATTCAAGCTGTTTGGCCTGTCTTACAGTCTTACAGGGTTTAGGGATGTTCAGGGTGTATCGCGAATTGAGCGTCTATCGTGTAGGGGCGTCGGGGTATAGTGAAGGCGACAACTTTTGTTGACACAGTGCCGTTAAGTATCGAACGTCGGTATCGAGGCTGACGAGTCACCGGGGCTCCCTCTGTCTTCTAGAGTCTTTTGGGGGAGAGGCGTTCGAGCCTATGCATTAGATAGCTTTCTGGAGGGACAAGTCACAAGGATGGCTTTCAACGGGCTTCGAGGTTGCAGGGGCCAGGGGATGGGATGGGGCTTTTTTAGGGGATTCCGGTGCCAGGCTATCGGTTGAAAACTTTCACGTTGATTCATGCCCTCGTTCCAATTCCTGTTGATCACTATAAGCCCAAAGACCCCTACCCCGAACCCTACATCTACCTTTTGTCTCCATTGTAGTTCCTTTTTAGGGTTACCTTTTGGGGTCCTTAGCATATAATTGGATAAACCAAAAAAAGGAACTACAATGGAGACTATAGGTAGCTCAAGCTTGAGCCTACAAAGCTCACGAAGCTCGCTTTGCAGGCCAGAACTGACTCGGCGCACCTGCTGCGAACCGCAGCCATCGCAAGCAGATGCCTTCGAGGCGGCCCTCACCCCAAAGACTCCGCTAAGTACTGTAGGGGCCTTAATAATTAAGAACAAGGTTTTGGATTCCTGTACAGTATAGTTATAGTAAGGAATCCTACAAACAGTATTTTTGGTAGTTCTTTATTTAGGCTTCTATAGTACAAGTATCTCTTACGCACGGGCCCCTGCGAAGGTCTCAAGCTAGCGACGGTTTGTAAGTGAAGGGAAGGGATTGTCCGCAGCCTTTGGGAATTGGACTAACCATTACCCAACAGCCGCACAGTGAAAGCCCCGTAGGCTTGTAAATACAGCTATCCTTAGGATGACCTAAAGGTATGTACAGCCCCGAACAGGACCTTCTTTCGTTCGAAAGCACTCAGCTCACCGACCCTTCAAGCAGACATGTAAAGTTCAACACCCTCCAAGTGTACGTCGTAAACCACAAATCTTAACCGAAGACGCCATAAACCCTGCAACATTTCAGCCCACGAAGCCCTAAATCGAACGCCAGCAAGCCTATCGCTTGGACAGCCCAATTCTGGGTCACCCGCAAAACTGCTGAGTATAAGTAAGCGCCAAGTGCAGATAGAAACCCCTGACCGTGAAAACTCGAGTTTCATACCAGGGTTTACTCTCACTACACCACGCGTAGATACATGGTATCTAGAGAACATGCGCCACAAACTCATGGAAAATAAAGACCTGTTCATTTCCGAGGCAAGCACCCACTCAGTGCGGCTACTGCCATTCTGCCAGAAGGCATTCTGGGCCTCACGGCGGTCTGAGATGCAAGGAACTTCCTTTGCGGTCTTGTTTCAATTAATATAGGGTCCTTAATAATTAGAATAGGGTTTTGGGGCCCGTCATACTTTTCGACTTGTAATAAGGAATCCCCAAAACAGCACAGGTAATTATTAAGGCCCCCTACAGTAGTCCATGGCCCGATGCAGTCTATACTCGGGCTTAGGGCCTTTGTGCAACTGGAACTTGGCAACTGCAATAAGACATGACATGCACTGTGCCTGTTTGCATTAGGACTTGTGGGTCTGAGCAGCCCTAAACCCTAAACCCCTACACCCTAAATCCTAAACCCTACACCCCTAAATCCTAAACCCTAAACTCTAAACTTCAGCTCTCATCACTGCTCCTCCATGCCTTGCTAACTGTACCAAAGTCCTTAACCCTCTTCCTTCACTCAAACCATATGACCTCGTAAACCCTCTAATCCGCGTAAACACTATGGAACACCAACCCCTCCTGAATCATAGTGAACCTAAAAGAACTAAGAACACTTTTGAAACCTATGGAATGCATAGCAAACCTACAGAGCAAAAAGACCTTGACAAACCCGGAGAGGTGTAGACCCACCATAACAACCCATATAGACCTACCATCAAATCATAATATATCACTGTATGTTCTTATCATGTTCTGTTACATTCTATCACTTGTCTTGGACTTGCGATACTAATTTAATTCAGAACACCCTGAACCCCGAACTGCCTAAACCCCGAACCCACACGAACCGAGAGGTCCGACCTCGAAGCCCAGCGCCCATCCGCTAGCCTCGTGGTCCACGAAAGCGGAGATGCAGTGTGGGACTTTGAAGGGCAACTAGTTCAGTTAGGCCTCTTGTTTCAGTTTAAGGACTGTACTCGATCATGAAAGCCCCAACCTATCAAAAGCTTGAGGGGTAGCTGCTGTATTCTTCCGGGAGCTAGGGCTAGACCCTGATGAGGCTATGTGTCGCGGTTCGAACTGTTGGGATCGCGAAGTTAAGGAGGGGTACCTTGACCTACGTACCATAGCCTACTTGTTGGCAGCGTCCAGATATGAACACGAACATGAAACCTCATGGACTCATGGAGACCTTACAAAACAGAGGGTCAAGGTTTCCGTATTCCCGACTTCTGGGTGCATAGTTGTTCGTCGGGATCAAGTGATATGAAAGTTCAACACTCCATTTCCCTGTTCCCACCAATTTCCGGTGTCCCAAGTCCCAGGGCCTAAAAGAAGGTATGACGTTCTTCAACGACTCCTGCCACTTCGCAGGTTTCGTGATGTGGATGTGCAGATTTCCCGGGCTTTCGCGCCATTCGGGAACATATTCGGTGGGAACTTCTCATTTCCGCTCTGGCTTCATGGTTGGCCTTCGGCTCTCGTGTTGAGCTTCTTTATGGTTGGGCGGGGGGGGAGGGGATGATGACTTGCAGTTCGGATATGCACGTGTGATGTGATGTGGGTGATGACCATGACGACGATGAGGCTGATGATGGTATGCTAGGGTTCTGCTTAGGGACAGGGGCTTAGAACGACTCCCATGCCGACAGTATGCGGATATGACTAATTCGATCAGAATACCGCGTAGGGATCAGAAACATCCTCTCAGAACCCTCTAGGCCCTAAGCCCCATAACCCCAAGGCCTAACCTCCTATAGTGCTCACCCAAACTGAGCTACCAGCGATGATGCTTGCGTCCACAATCTCCGTGGAGCCTCGAAGGAGCAGACAGGAGTTTGGCTTGGCTTAATGACCGAGGAGGCTTCTGGAGGCGTTCTAAACCATGATAGCAAAACGAAGCCTGACGCACAGGCGTTGTTAAGTAGTCATTCTGTCAGGCTCCGATACTACGAGTCTACAAGAACGGCACTTTACGGCGCAATGGCTAATGTGGCTTCGTGAGCTCCCAATCCACCTACTGAAATGTGTTGAAAACCAAGTAATGTACAGCCCAAAGACTGAACCTCCGGACTGTACAGCATGTATTGCAATGCACCGTACCGTTTATATAGTACTACACTACACTATATTCTGTTAGTCGCAAGGTCCCATGTAATCCAGGGTGGTTTCGGCTGCGCGGTTGGATACTTCGTCTTCGGGGTTCAGTTTCAGGGTGCCGGGTTCCTGCATCGCCTCCCGACGATAAACTTCAAAAAATTCTCAAGTCAGTGGCCAAGAAATGAGAGTGAGGATGTAGCCATGAAGGGAAGATAGGGAGCTAATGCCTGACTGAGTTTGAACGATGTCGTTCCAACCCCAAACCCTAATCCCAGATCCCTCGGCCCTCATCCACATCCAATAACCAGAAACCCCGAAATCGAATCAGCTAACTAGAGCAGTGATGGCTCGAAGTAAAACATTTCAGCACCCAAAGAATCCAAGGAGTGGACTGCTTGATCCTCCACTGCCCATACCACCCCCAAAAAGTGTACACTTTCAGTTTTACAGTGGGGAATATTTTCCCCAAAAGCGTAAAGTGTATCCACTCATCTACTAAGCCCAAACCCCTCAACCGCATCTCTATCCCCAAACCCCATAGTAGAGGGGCCTTGATGATTGATTAGACTCGAGTTTTGGGGGCCCAGTACTGAGTATGGGAACCACCCGGTCATACTCCGCAGATCCTGAGGGCCCGGCAAGCCAAGTCCCAGAAGAAGCCGATGCCTTGATGGAAACTCTAAGATTCCTTAATTAAGGAATACCTTAGAAGGGGCCCCCGCCCTCGAATAGTGACTGTAAGGATTATATTAGGGCCCGATTATATTCCTATTGTGCCACTATTACAGGGTGGGGGCCCCTTCTAAGGAATACCTAGGGTCCCTGTAAGGGTTCCTGAAAGGGATCTATAGTCTTAAGGGGCTCCAAGATTCCTGAGTTGAGGAATATTGAAGCCCATGCCTTGAAGGAAACTGGGTTTCAAGCTTCTCCGCCGAAGGGAGTTTATTAATATAGGGGCCTGAATGATTACCGATACATCTTGGTGCTTCCTTAATATATAGCTATAGTACAGCCTACCCAAAACCCTGTTCTGATTCTTAAGGCCCCTATTATAGTAGGGCTGGTCAGAGTTTGGGCTAGGGTTTGAGCCGTTTTGAGGGATCTCAGGCATTCTGGAGGAGTCGGGAAGAAGTGAGATGTTGTTGTATCCTAAACCCTAAACCCTAAACCTTGCTTTTCCAAGACCTGCAAGGGCTTTAACCAATACTTACCCGAGCCGTGAGATGGCCCCCAGACCCCACAAGCCCTACACCACGAACCAGCAAAGGAGAGTTATCCGGGCTCTGGTTGAGTGATTTAACTTAACTTGCCCTAAAAGGTAAACCCCTAAACATCCCTAAAACATAACAGGGATCTATGGGAAATAATACCAGAACCCAGTTGTACTCTGGTCAGTCTTGTGCATGACTTCTTGGGCTTGATCTTGTGAGCTCTGCTCGGGCCCACCCCCCAAGAAGACCAACCCGAAACCCTGATTCCTCACACCCTGAATTCCAAAACAAGGAATACCTTAAAGTGTCTCTGCGAGTTACAGCAAAACAGCGAGATGTTTTCGATGTAACTTTTTGGATAGCCTGTTGTCTCGTTAGCGTTCTATAGCCCGAAGATAGGGTAGCCCAAGCAATGGACTCGGTTTCAGATTCTAGGAAGGCAACCGCAAGTGCCACTTTCTCCAGGGTGCTGCCAACGTGCCAGCGTCTGGGCCTCAGGAAACGGATCGGGTCCCAAATCTTGATCTCTTCGAGGCTTGGGGTCTAAGCAGAGTTTTAGGCGCTGCGGTGTTAAGAATTTCAGGTTTCTGGCCCACTCCCGTTAGCCTGTACTGCCGTCAGCCATCCCGTAAATCTGCAGGCTTCTCGGAACCTTTCTGCCCCAAAAAGACGGGAGCTTACAAGGGTTCTATAGGCCTGCGGCCTGTGTGAAGGTTTTGTGAAGCTCTTGACATGGGATGTCTTGCAGCGCAAACTCCGGGGTAGTTCTCTCCGGGCCGCTGAAAAAAAAAGGCGCATACATGCTTTGGGACACCTGCTTTGGGCGTCGTTCGGTGTCCGGGTCGGGATTTAGGCTTTGGAGGTGCTGGTGCGCTCCTTGCGAGTTTCACTGCCGAAGCTCAGTCTCAGGGTTGGAATGCAAGCCTAAAACTCCCAAAACCTGAACCTGGACCCAAAAGGCCAAATCCCAAGACCCCTCAACGCATCAACCCCAACCCTTCGAAGAATACCGGATCTCAACCGTGAGCCGACTGGGCACCTCACAGATTGCTAAGCTGCGTGACCCGCCACAGCCTGCGCACATGGGGGCCAGTTAGGGGTCGCTGTATAGGAGCTTCCTACATGGGATATTCCGAGAATTGGGGACCCTAAGATAGTACCCTAAATAGTAGGATCCTTATCATAAGGACCCCAATATAAGGTACCCCTAATTTTCGGAAACCCCCACATGAATCATGGTCTTACAAGTTGTTGAAGAGTTTATAAGGGGTGTAACTGAATACCATCGGGCTTCGCAAGGTATACTATGTCACGATCATATAAGGACTGGAAGGAGATACCATTACTACAACCTACCATTCCGCCCCCCCCCCCCCCCCCCCCCCCCCCATTTTATGTAGCCGTTGGGGCTTTCTGTGGGTCTTTGGGACAGCTGCCTGGGCTACCGTCTTACTAGATAACTCCTCCTTGAACCCGAAGGCCCCGAGTTTTGAGCTCTTCTAAAGGAGCCTTAGAAGGCACAGAGCCTCAAGGGCTTAAGATCCCAAGTACCGTAAACCTGACACACGAAACCACACTTCGCCTAAAACTTGGGGGTGTTCTCTACCATCATTTACTATGGGATTTGCGCTACCCACCCTGGGCCCTCAGTTACCGCTCCGTTACAGCTTCCGTTACAGCTCTGTTGCAGGTCCGTTACAGCTCCGTTGCAGGTCCGTTACAGCTCCGCTACAGCTTCTGCTACAGCTCCGCTGCAGCTCCGTTACAGCTTCCGTTACAGCTCCGTTGCAGGTCCGTTACAGCCCCGCTGCAGCTTCTGCTACAGCTCCGTCATAGCTTCCGTTGCAGCTCCGCTGCAGCTCCGCTGCAGGTCCGTTACAGCTCCGTTGCAGGTCCGTTACAGCTCCGTACAGCATTCTGCTACAGCTCCGTTACAGCTCCGTTACAGCTTCCGTTACAGCTCCGTTGCAGGTCCGTTACAGCTCCGTTACAGCTTCTGCTACAGCTCCGTTACAGCTCCGTTACAGCTTCCGTTACAGCTCCGTTGCAGGTCCGTTACAGCTTCGTAGCAGGTCCGTTACAGCCCCGCTACAGCTTCTGCTACAGCTCCGTTACAGCTCCGTTACAGCTTCTGCTACAGCTTCGTTACAGCTCCGTTACAGCTTCCATTACAGCTCCGTTGCAGGTCCGTTACAGCTCCGTTACAGCTCCTGCTACAGCTCCGCTACAGCTCCGTTACAGCTTCCGTTACAGCTCCGTTGCAGGTCTGTTACAGCTCCGTAGCAGGTCCGTTACAGCCCCGCTACAGCTTCTGCTACAGCTCCGTTACAGCTCCGTTACAGCTTACGTTACAGCTCCGTTGCAGGTCCGTTACCGCTCCGTAGCAGGTCCGTTACAGCCCCGCTACAGCTTCTGCTACAGCCCCGTTACAGCTCCGTTACAGCTTCCGTTACAGCTCCGTTACACTCCGTTACAGCTACGTAGCAGGTCCGTTACAGCTCCGTTGCAGCTTCTGCAGCTCCGTTACAGCTTCCGTCACAGCTCCGTTACAGCTCCTTTACAGGTCCGTTACAGCTGAGCGACAAATCCGTTACAGCTCCACTACGTTCCGTTACAGTTTCTGCTGTAAGCCCCGTTGCCGGCACGGAGTCGCCAGGGTTTCTGTCATAGTAGCGGCCTACAAATGATGGTAGAGAACACCCCCAACCTAAAACATAACAAAGCTTTCTTAGCCTCAGAGGCCCGGTGTTTGTAGGGTTTAGGGTTTCCTATTACTCTGTGCTTCCTATAGGGATTTTGGAGTCCCTGACTTTCTCAAACTCCCCGAACCCTATAGACCACCTTAAGAACCCAAAAACAAAACAAAGAGTCGCGTGGAGCAGGGCCTTACGAAATCAACCAGGGCTGACAGCTCCCGAACGTGCTCTGACATGCTGAAGTTTAAAATCTTGGAGCTGACGCGTTCGGGACTAGGGCGACTTTAGGGATCAAGTCTTGGTGTCAGGGCTTGAGGTTTAGGGATTCAGGCTTTATGCTCGAGTTGCGGCAGGTTTGTACAGTGGCTAGCTTTTTGGCCTGAAAGAACCTCTCGTGGGCTGCCTTCTTGATTTAAGGGTCGGATCCTACCATATCACTGACCGGTCACGATCCTTACTTGCTGAAAATCTCCTGTCGGAGGGACTTTTTTTCTCGCAAGCAACACTCATCTGCTGCGGCACCTCACGTCAAAGAGGTGTCACTCTTGCTCGAGGAAGGGCGCTCGAAGAGTGCTGTGTGCCGCTGCGAAAGGACAACCTATCGGCTACACAAGCTCGAGCAGCGCCTTGTTCAGCTGTTTAAGGACGGCCTCGCCGGCTGCAATGAAGAAGGCAAGCATCACCACAAGTAGAACTCGACCTACTATCCATATTGCCTACAACGGACAAACCCCGCGTCAGACGAAGTCGAAACCCGTGAACCCGAAAGCCCAAAACCCTGAAGCACACGATCTCAATTTAATTGCCATCATTTCTTTCGAGTTTCGAGCCCTCCATCCGTGGCAATCCATACAGAAGGGAATGCATTAGTCGAAGATGATCGAGCTAGGCTGGCCCGGGTTGGCCTCTAAGGGCTGGGCGCAATGGCGCCTACGACTGTCACTTGGCAGATCATCATGTTTGGGATGGCAGGGGTAATTGTGGATATGACTATGGTCATTGCGACATCAAGATGGTCATGATTGTCATTGTGATGACGACGCGAAGATGAGATCGATTCAGGTGATAATCGTGGCGCTAATTGTGCTGATGGTCACTACTGCTTGAACTGACATGCCGAGCAAAAACTATGCTTCATGCTCAGGTGCTTGCTGTTGTTTGCTAGGCCGACCCTGCAAACCCGTTTCGAGGTACGCTCAGACGCCATACGGACCACCATCAAACGCACTAGCTTACTTAGTACTTGATTTTGCTTGTATCTGATGAAGTTTTAAATTGCGATCATATAATATTGCCGCGCACTTGAGCTTACTGCATGCTGTGAAACTGTTCATCTCTCCAACTCTCAGGGAGTCGAATTCACATAGCTCTGCCTTTCCTGGACACTGTTACTTCAAAACGTCGGGCTTGGACATTGGGTAATTATCATTAACTCGGTGTTTTTTACGAGCGTTAAGAAATGAGGCTGAAGAGATGAGGCAGGTCTAGGGTTTAGGGACGAGGGTACAGAGACGAGGGCTTGGGGAGTGTAGGGTTAAAGCATGAACCCACAAAACCTGAACCACTAAAACCTAAACCCCTAAAACTCTAAATCCTAAACCGCTAAAGGATGCGCCCAAAACCCTCAACCCCTAAACTACTAAGCCCCCTAAAGATGAAGGTTGGTGCTCTCGGGATGGGGCTACCGGGGCAGAGAGGTTCAGGGAGGAGGGCGCAGGGGTGACCATATGCATATGTATGTGTGTGTTGCACCACATTTTCCTGTACTATAGGATAACATCGTACAATGAGTATAATGTAACAAATTATAACAAAACATAGAAGGACATGGTAGAATGAGGTTTGAGGGTTCAGGCGAGCGACTTTGGATTGACGGCCTACGGATTCGGGTGGGCACATGAGAATCGGAAAGGCAGTGTGACCATCGACGAAACGGTGCATGCTAAATCACCCTTCGCAAATCCACAAGAGTTGAAAATCAAAGATGATAAGCCGCAGTCAGGAATCGATCCAAGCGTAAAGCGAAGATGACTCATTGCGTCATCCTGCGACCAGACCTGCTTTTCTAGCATGCTCACAGACGCAAGCATTTCATGCAGCAGACACCGAAAAAAAGGCCCACCAGGAAGGTAACCTCATGCGTTCTCCATTCCTCTGGAAAAGGCACTACACCTGCCGACACCTTGATGCTCCCGTGGCTGTCAGGCTCCGTCGTCTCACTCCCGGTGATGCCACCCAAAAAGCCGGCAGCGGGGGCTTCAGTCTGGAAACTAGGACCATCTACGAAGGGCCAGTAGCAGAAGATGTCCACCCAGGGGCCATAAGGGTCGTTGGGCCTGATATTGTGGCCCAAGCCGTTGGACTTTCCTTCGTCCAGAAGCTTGTACCACGTCTCTATCGGCCAAGGGATGCCTGCCCTCAGGTGCTCCCGCGCTGGACTTGCAGTGTAACACAGAGAACCCATGCGTGGAAGCAGCTGCAGCAGTTCCATCGGATTTCCCGAGTGGGCGCGCTTCATGAGCCAGGGACTAAACTCATAAGCAATGTAGCGCGTGTGCTGTAGCATGTCCAAGCAACCGTTCATTACCTTCAGCTCATAGCCTTGAGTGTCGATCTTCAAGTAGTCGATGTGGCTGAGCCACTTCGGCAGGAACTTTTTCAAGGGCAACACGGGCACCTCAATGCCACCCCGATTCCTTTTACCATCGAGGATGGATTGAGTGTATGATCTGGGTGCGTTCTCTGGGAATCTCACTGTTGTCTCCTCGTCCGCAATGGCCGCATTGAAGACGTACGCGAAGCCCTTCCCCGCCGGCGGCTGCTGAAGATCCGGCACGACCCAGTGGTCCCCCTGTCTCTGGAGCTCCACAAAAACGAAGCGGGAATCGTCTGCCACTGCATCCTTGATGAGCCGGATGTTTGTAGGGAGCAGATCAAACGAGAACACGACAAAGCCGTTCTTGACGGCCAGTCTTGTCTCTTGCGCATCGTAGCCCAAACCAATGTCAACCACGAACTGCCCTCCCCCATCCCTTTCCAGAAATCCCGGCATCAAGGTGTTGCCTTTGAAACACGCTTGCATCTCGCCAAAGATTCCCAACTCGCCCTTCGTGGCATTGCGCAGCCTCTCCCGTTCTAGAACCTCGCGATCGGACTCGCTCATGTTCTTTGTCACTATGTCTGGGCATAGCTGGTCCAGCATGGCATCATGGATGGTCCTGTTGACAACCCATGAGGGGTCCCTGGTTAAAGTTGTTGCTGGTGGCAGTGTGTGCTGGGTCTCGGAGTGCGGCTGGGGCGGTGGGCTGGGGATAGGCCTGGGGTAGAACTTGGGCACCACTTGGGTCATTGGAGCCGCAACGCTGGGTGAGGGAGGCGCACCTGCAGTCTGTAAGCTTGGACCATCTATGAAGGGCCAGTAGCAGAAGATGTCCACCCAGGGGCCATAAGGGTCGTTGGGCCTGATATTGTGGCCCAAGCCGTTGGACTTTCCTTCGTCCAGAAGCTTGTACCACGTCTCTATCGGCCAAGGGATGCCTGCCCTCAGGTGCTCCCGCGCTGGACTTGCAGTGTAACACAGAGAACCCATGCGTGGAAGCAGCTGCAGCAGTTCCATCGGATTTCCCGAGTGGGCGCGCTTCATGAGCCAGGGACTAAACTCATAAGCAATGTAGCGCGTGTGCTGTAGCATGTCCAAGCAACCGTTCATAACCTTCAGCTCATAGCCTTGAGTGTCGATCTTCAAGTAGTCGATGCGGCTGAGCCACTTCGGCAGGAACTTTTTCAAGGGCAACACGGGCACCTCAATGCCACCCCGATTCCTTTTACCATCAAGGATGGATTGAGTGTATGATCTGGGTGCGTTCTCTGGGAATCTCACTGTTGTCTCCTCGTCCGCAATGGCCGCATTGAAGACGTACGCGAAGCCCTTCCCCGCCGGCGGCTGCTGAAGATCCGGCACGACCCAGTGGTCCCCCTGTCTCTGGAGCTCCACAAAAACGAAGCGGGAATCGTCTGCCACTGCATCCTTGATGAGCCGGATGTTTGTAGGGAGCAGATCAAACGAGAACACGACAAAGCCGTTCTTGACGGCCAGTCTTGTCTCTTGCGCATCGTAGCCCAAACCAATGTCAACCACGAACTGCCCTCCCCCATCCCTTTCCAGAAATCCCGGCATCAAGGTGTTGCCTTTGAAACACGCTTGCATCTCGCCAAAGATTCCCAACTCGCCCTTCGTGGCATTGCGCAGCCTCTCCCGTTCTAGAACCTCGCGATCGGACTCGCTCATGTTCTTTGTCACTATGTCTGGGCATAGCTGGTCCAGCATGGCATCATGGATGGTCCTGTTCACAACCCATGAGGGGTCCCTGGTTAAAGTTGTTGCTGGTGGCAGTGTGTGCTGGGTCTCGGAGTGCGGCTGGGGCGGTGGGCTGGGGATAGGCCTGGAGTAGAACTTGGGCACCACTTGGGTCATTGGAGCCGCAACGCTGGGTGAGGGAGGCGCACCTGCAGTCTGTAAGCTTGGACCATCTATGAAGGGCCAGTAGCAGAAGATGTCCACCCAGGGGCCATAAGGGTCGTTGGGCCTGATATTGTGGCCCAAGCCGTTGGACTTTCCTTCGTCCAGAAGCTTGTACCACGTCTCTATCGGCCAAGGGATGCCTGCCCTCAGGTGCTCCCGCGCTGGACTTGCAGTGTAACACAGAGAACCCATGCGTGGAAGCAGCTGCAGCAGTTCCATCGGATTTCCCGAGTGGGCGCGCTTCATGAGCCAGGGACTAAACTCATAAGCAATGTAGCGCGTGTGCTGCAGCATGTCCAAGCAACCGTTCATAACCTTCAGCTCATAGCCTTGAGTGTCGATCTTCAGTTAGTCGATGTGGCTGAGCCACTTCGGCAGGAACTTTTTCAAGGGCAACACGGGCACCTCAATGCCACCCCGATTCCTTTTACCATCAAGGATGGATTGAGTGTATGATCTGGGTGCGTTCTCTGGGAATCTCACTGTTGTCTCCTCGTCCGCAATGGCCGCATTGAAGACGTACGCGAAGCCCTTCCCCGCCGGCGGCTGCTGAAGATCCGGCACGACCCAGTGGTCCCCCTGTCTCTGGAGCTCCACAAAAACGAAGCGGGAATCGTCTGCCACTGCATCCTTGATGAGCCGGATGTTTGTAGGGAGCAGATCAAACGAGAACACAACAAAGCCGTTCTTGACAGCCAGTCTTGTCTCTTGCGCATCGTAGCCCAAGCCAATGTCAACCACGAACTGCCCTGCCCCATCCCTTTCCAGAAATCCCGGCATCAAGGTGTTGCCTTTAAAGCAAGCTTGCATCTCGCCAAAGATTCCGAACTCGCCCTTCGTGGCATTGCGCAGCCTCTCCCGTTCTAGAACCTCGCGATCGGACTCGCTCATGTTCTTTGTCACTACGTCTGGGCATAGCTGGTCCAGCATGGCATCATGGATCGTCCTGTTGACAACCCATGCCATGGCTGGTGAAGCTGCACACTTCCTGGCCGACAGACAGGATTTAGATTTGAGGCCACTTTGGTACCAAAGCATGCCTTACACTCCTGGTGACGGTTGTCCTACTCCTCATGACAAGAGTTACCTGCACAAGTCTTATCGTCGCGCAGGGCTTCTGCTGCTGGCAGTTGTACTTCGACGTCTTTTGAGGCGTGATCCCCCAAACCGATCAAACTGATGATTCCTGCAAAAATCCTTGAACCGAAGAACCTGCATCAGCATGGACTGGCCCAATGCTAGGCTCCGACATGCAGACCTGCAGTGAAGCTTAAGTCAATACATGAAGCTGAGATCATACTAAAAGACATGGATGTCATCATGTTGCCATCGTCAGAAGCAGCCTTTGCGAACGTACTCTTAACAAACAATTACAACACGAACATGCAACAGCAGCAGTGCATCCTTGTGGTGGCACGGCGTGGTGGTAATTGGCGGTGGTCGTGGTCGGTAGTGGTGGCGATGGCAATGTCGGTGCAGTGGCAGTTGCTGAGTTCATAAGTAAGTAGTAAGTAGTAAGTAGCAAGTAGCAAGTCGCAAGTGCAAGTAGCAAGTAGTAAGTAGAGTAAGTCAAGTAGTAGAGTTGTAGAGGTAGTAGTAGTAGTAGTAGTAGTAGTAGTAGTAGTAGTAGTAGTAGTAGTAGTAGTAGTAGTAGTAGTAGTAGTAGTAGTGGTAGTAGTAGTAGTAGTAGTAGCAGTAGGAGTAGTAGTAGGAGTAGGAGTAGGAGTAGGAGTAGGAGTAGGAGTAGTGCAGTAGGAGTAGGAGCAGGAGTAGGAGTCGGAGAAGCGTTAGGAGTAGAAGTAGGATTAGGAGTGGGAGTAGAAGCAGGAGCACTAGGAGTAGGAGCAGGAGTGGTAGCAGTAGTAGTCGCAGCAGTAGTAGTAGTCGTCGCCCCAGTCGTGGTCGTAGTCGCCGTAGTGGGCAGAGGAGGAGACGACGAGTCTGCAGAGCGACCGTTGTGTAACCTGATCGAAACCCGCGACCCATCTTGCGCAGTCGAACGATCCTCCAAGTATAGGAATGGGCCTTTATTAGGGTTCCTGTACAGGGGTCTATAAGGGTTACTATAAGGGATCCATAAGGGTACCATAGTAATGTAGGAACCTGATTAAGAAACCTTGGGCCTTTACTTAGGGTTCCTTTAAAGGGTTACTATAAGTCAATAAGGCTTACGATAAGGGATCTACAAGGGTACTATAATAATGCAGGAACCTGATTAAGAAACCTTGGGCCTGTATTAGGGTTCCTTACATGAATCCTCGTATTTTGGGGGGTTATAGGCCCAGGTTCTTAATCAGGTTCCTACAGCAGTAGAAGCTCCTAGCCAAAATCACTCACCAGAAAGAGACAGGCTCGGCGACTCTTGCCAGACCAGCGGCACAGCATTTCAACAACTTGCATCTGAAAGAACACGGTAAATTCTACTACCATGTGCAAGGCTTGGGATTCAAGAGTGATTCAAGTCGAAGGATGTCGGAACTTGCACCTCCACTTCGGGTGATAGGTTGGAATCGAAGCGAAAGAACCATGAGGAGGGGTCTGAAAGCTTTGAGGGCTTAGGGTTTGGGTCTCACCATGGACATGCTTTTTGGCTTGCAAACAGCCAGACGCGAACAGTCGATTTCGCTTTGATGTGACATGAGATGCTGATGAAAGCGATGGTTGGCAGAAAGTCTGGATCGAGTTTGTCGGACTGCTTGCTGTTAGTATTACCATTCGCTTTTTGCTATTTCATTGCCACTACTATTACTCCTACCATGACGTTTACTACTACCATCAATGTCTATTATGCCTCCACGAAGACTTTGAGGCTGGACTTACAGTTTCGGCCTAAACCCCTACACCCCTGAACCCTAAACCCTAAGCCTTAAGGTTTAAGGTGTAGGGTTTGGGGCTCATCCATCAGCATCTCCCTTCACCGGCGCAGAAGGCCCCCTTGAGGCAATTTTTAGGGTCTCGTCTTAGCCTTCGGCCTTCGAGACAACGAATTTCAAAGGGGAAAAGGAGGCACCCTTAATGGGGACCCCTACCCTGTAGTGGGGCTATATGATGGGTATATAATAGCTATATCTAAGGGTATATACCTAGGGGCCTGGGGTCCCTATTAAGGGTCCCTCCTTTTACCCTTGGATTCAAGCACAACGCCGAAGCCCCTCACAAGGGCGACAGACCGCTATAAGGTTCTCTGTGGAAGCAAAACCCTAAACTTGAGGCTCCATAGTTGAGTTCCCAAACCCTTCATCTTTACACTATCTCATATGCTTGCCCTATGACCATAAACACCCATGCAAACCCGTCTTTGCATCCGGGCTAGGGGAGTCGGCCGGGTAAGTCAGATTTCTCCCAAGATGTCAAGAACTGAAAGCCTATTTTCCCTAAACCCCTAAAAAAAACTACAATCCCCAACCCCTGAGCCCAAGGAAGACCTACACCCTGAGCCAGGGAGGCATGAGGCAAAGGCCTCGGCGTTCATGAGCTGGCAAAGAAGAGGCCGCAGTGACCTGAAGACCTATCGGGGAAGGCCGCGGCTTCTGAAAAGCGAATTCCTGGGCGTCTCTCAAGGATCTTGCTTCCCTAAGGGTGCAGTTTGGGGTTTAGCTCTCTCGCTCTGAGGAGGCTGGGAGGTAACCGTGGTCCACTGGCTTAGGGCTTAGGGTTGAGGATCTTTTCCCTCCTACTTCGCAAAAGAGGTTTGAGGGTTTAGGATTTTTGGTTCAAGGTGTAGGGTTTGGGGTTTAGGGTACACAGGTAATTATGCACAAGCCACTCCTTGAGAAGCGCCCAGATTCTGAAGCAAGGATAACCACCGCACTTTTTAGCAGCAGGTGGCTCCTCGCAATCCCTGAGGTAAGGGCAAAACTTCTGGGAACATCTCGAAACTCCCGGCCCATACCCTTACACAAAGGCTGCTCGCAAGGCTCTTTTGAAGGAGCGAACAATGGAACTATTCTTCCTTTTAGGGAGGTCCTAAGGAAGTAGGAGACTACCTTGTGGCTACCTGGATAGAGATTTTTGAACAGCTGTAGTTTTAGTTTGACTTTGGCTGATCTATCTCAAGGAACCGAGGGCCCAGCAGACTGCTGTGTTGCAACTCAGGGGATACTTCTACTGTGAACTCTTCCGTTTCGTACACTCCGGAGGAAGCCGAATAAGACCTGCCCATGCAATGGAAGGTGCCACCTCACAACACTAGGCAACACCCCTAAACCCTAAACATGAACTACGAAGATAATCCCCCGATAAGTTCCCTTGAATTTCCGCTACAAGCGACGCCTTAAGGACAGGAGCCTTGGAGAATTTGTTGGCCCGGGGTTTGATAAATGAAGTCGTCTTTGCATGTCGCCAAAAAATGGGCAGAAAGGCAGAGAGCAGGAGCCTTAATAATTATTGCAAGGATCTAGTATAGGAGCCTTTAATCAGAATATGGTGCTTCAATGGTGTTTTAAGGGTTGCTATACAAGTTCTATGATATAGAAGCCTGAACAGCTAGAGTAGGGTTTGCGTGTATGTCATAGTTTAGCTATTACAGGGAATCCTGATCAAGACCATTGGTACTTATTCAGGTTTCCATTTCATGCTGCGAAATGTTATCAATGCTATGACTTCCCGCTACCATTGTTGCTGTAATGAAACTGCAACTGCCTTTACTTCGGCTACCATGATCAGGATCGCTGTCAGCTTTGTCGTGGCTGCTGCCAAGTAGTCAGTTCTAGCCTGCCACTGCAAACAGTGCCATGGTGCTCCGAATCCAAATTTCATTGCCAACATCATCATGCCCAATTAGGGTGATGGTCGTACGATACCCCGGGCACTCAACGGGGACCCGGCGAAAGCCTTCCAAACCCTAAGACCCTTCAACGCCCTCCAAAACTCCAATGGAACCCCCACCCGCCGCGAATAGCTTAACGTCGGAACGAAACCCTGGCCATGTAACCCCAAAATATCAACACTAAAATAGGGGACCCTAATATAATATGGTACCCTTATTAACCCCAAAATAAGGTGCCCAAAATTTGGGAAACTCCATAAAAGGAATCCTAGTAAAGACCCAAGGCTGATTAGTTTCGTTAGCTCTGCACCCTTCCGCCGTGAGTGGCGGAGTGAATTCCACGGGCTGGTCGGAGCTCGGCTGGAGGTATAGCGTCTAGTATTTACGGGCTAAACAGTGTTCTAGGGTTGAAGGTGGGTTCCGCGAGTTTTCCTTTGTTTTGTGCTAGACTTATTTTTGCATGATGGGGTTGTGAATGATTCGGGTGTAGGGTTTCAGGTTCGGTGGCCAGATGGCTTAGGTTCGGGCCTGGGGTTTCGGGTTTGGGATTTGGGAGGTCGCGCGTGGGCTTGTGACTTTCTTACTTGTCCAGTTTGCAGTTCTGTTGGGGCTCAGTGTTGAGAAGTACTAAAGGAATGAATTAGCGGTGGGTGAGTTTCACCAGAGAGAGGCATGAATAAAAGATTATCTCTCTCTCTCTCTCTCTCTCTCTCTCTCTCTCTATATATACACATATACACACATGTAAGCTTTCCGCCGAGCGTGCCACACAGCCAGAATCCGAATTCATCGCGCAAGCTACAATATTCAAGCAAGTTTATGCAAACGCGAAAACCGCCAAGAGCTGAACAAAAACAAGTCATCGTCAGGAGTGCGAGTTCAAGCAGCTAGGAGTCTATCTCAGCAATACTACCCACTTAAACCCTACACCCTGCAGCACCCGAAACCTCTTTACTCAATGCTCTTAGATCTAGATCACCTAGACCCTGAACCCTGAACCTGTTTACTCAATGCCCTTAGCTCTAGATCTCACTCTCTGTGGGAGCTTGCCACTGAAGCTCCAGCCGCCGAGACGCCACCGAGAGGAACCGGTGCGAAGTGGTGCACCTGCCTTGGGACTTAGGGTTGAAAAGGGTCTACCTGTGGCCGAAAAGACCTACCTTTTTAAGGGTTCCTTATCTACATATAGTTCCGTAAAAAGGTAGGTCTTTTTGGCCACAGGTACAATCTAGCTATTTCAACAAACATGTCTCGGGTTTGAAAGCCCAAACCTTACACACTCAACCTCCTTACTCCAAAGCTCTCAACCCAGAAGCCAACACAACCCCCAAACCCCAACACCCCGAACTCTGCAAAACCTTGAACCCTCAAACCACAAAACAACCTATTTTAGTGATTCAAACCCCTACCTTAAAAACTCCACTGAAGCTAAACTTAAAGCCGGTTACAAATCCCGATAATACCTCCGTAAACCCTTGTGCGCAGAAACATACAACCAGTTCACAGGTAAAAAGAGCCGGAGAAGTGCCAAGAAACTCCCGGAGGGATTGAAGCTCGACCTGGCCGCCGCGGTGTCGGAAGGCTTTGGGCACTCTTCGATGGTTTTAGGCTTAGTGGTTTAGGGTTTGAGGGTTTAGGGGTTAGGGGGTTCAGGGGTTAGGGGCTTTTTTTATTGCGGTCTTTGGGGTTCGGGTCTGCAGGGCCCTATGTTTAGGGCTTCCTCTCATGGCGGGACGTACGATGCAAAGCTGCTTCTTTTTGGTTTCAGTTCTACTTGTGGGTGCTGGATAGCAGGGCATCTTGATTAACTGCAGCTATTAAGTTATCATTACGACCACGAAACATGACCGTCAAATGACTGTACGGCATTGCTGGTGAAGATACAGATGACGGTGGGAAGGTGCTGACGATGAAGATAAAGCAGTAGTAGCCCCAAACCCTAAAACCTAAACTTCAGATCTAAGGCCCTAAACTACCCCAAGCCCAAGCCCAAGCCCAAGCCGCAAAACCGACAGCCCTAAGTCAAGCCTAAGTCAAGCCCCAAGCCCCAAACCTAAACCCAAACCGCCGAAACCCCAAACCCCAAACCCAAAACCCAAAACGCAACCCCAAGTAATTACAAACAAGCAACCCTTCCGAAACCCGCAACCCCTAAACACGAGAACAACTGAGTCCCCGAACCCATGACTCCCTAAGAAATCACAAAGAGAGACGAGGAACCCCTAAACCCTCTAAAGTTACAAGGCCTAAACCCCAAATTGTATGTCAGGTTCCTTGTGTTTTTGCTGCGTGGGTGCCTTCTTAGGGGTCCTTATTATATTGGTGGTTTGGGATAAAGTCAGGGATGGGTTTTTTAGGGTTCCTTAGCGGCTCCTTGATTTCTGAACCTCCCGTGCTGCAACTTGGCAAGTTAGAAAGGTCATGAACAAAACAGCGTGCCAGGAACGCAGGCTCCGATACAGGTAACAGTAACAGGTTCACCATCATGTATTCTTGTTAAAAGAAGTTGACACGAAACGCTAATATTCAAGATGCCTAAACCCTACAAGCGCAATACAGACGGCTCCGGGACTTTACATCCGTCTGAATTCAGAGGCTTTGAGTTAAGAACTTGGGTGCGCAGGGTCTCAAAGCAAAACCCTAACTCAGGCTCCTAGAAGCCCTGCACCGACATAAGTTAGAAGGGGCCCCCACCCTGTAATAGTGACCATAAGGATTATATCGGATTATATTAGGGCCCTATTATATTCCCATTATACCACTATTACAGGGTGGGGGCAGCTTCTAAGGTATAAGGCTCAGAGACGATGGGGTTTAGGGTCTGGACTTCAACCCTGCCTCAACGAACGTCCAGAACCTGCTCTGGTTCTTGATGAGCCATGCCTGCAAACATGGGCTCTGCCTCTTGCAACCCTAATGTAATGATGCCTCAATGCATCCTGGATGTTTCTGGGGGCGGGGGGTTCCACAGTTCGAGATTGCCCAGGGCATGGGACTAATCTTAAACTGCTTAAAAAGGTGCGATATTACATTGTCAGTCCTCTAAAGTTACTCTCTCTCTCTCTATCTCTCTCTCTCTCTCTCTCTCTCTCATGGGCAGACCCTCCAAAAGATACACCTGGACATATTAATCACCAAGGGGGCAGTGCTTCATCATTCGTAGCTATCTCTACCTGGGACGCTTGCAAGCCTTCAGGCAAGGATCACCTTCTGAGGGTTTAGGGTTTTTTGTGGTTTTTTTTTTACGGTTGCCATGCGCATCCAAGGGTAACGTGTCTTTTGAACAAAGCAGGCGAGCGCGTCGGCGCAGTCTCCAATTGTAGGCTATATTCGGGGTGTAACTGTAAATACTGTTTTAGTCCAAGTAAGTCTCTTCTACTGTCTTGGGCGGTGTGGTCCAGGTGGGCTTGGAATACCGGTAGAGTCCATTCCGCAGCTTGCTCTAACCAGTATCGCTGGGGGTGTCCTCTGCGGGCAGACTTGGTAAACTTAATTCTATCCTTATATCTGGGGGAAAAAACTACGTGGTGTGTGGGGGGGTTTAGGGTTTGGGGTTCAGGGTTTCGGCTCGCACACTCGCCCAACGGTTACTACCAGGACTGTAAGGCTCAGGGATTAGGGTCTGGGGTTCGGGAACACCCCAGATGAGTGCTCCCATGATAAAGCGGACTCCCTGACAGAAGTATATGGGAGATCTGGCTGAGAGCTGCAAATTGCATTGCTTGTCGGAATCCTAGCAGGTGGGCTCAGCGGTGCACTTTGGGGGGCTTCTATGCCCGAACATCATTATTTGCCCTCCATCAACACACCAGTAAGCCCTCGGCTAACATCAACAGCCCCATAATCAGTATGTGCCGGATGTGTCTGTGCACATAAACACATAATATGTATATATATATATATACACACACTCCCACGCACACATCTATCTATATATATATATATACACACACACACACACTACTACCAAAATTAATTGCCAAAACTAGGGCAGAACCGTAGTGGTTGTAGCATGTCGGACAATATCCTAGTGTGGTAAACACAATGACCAGCTCAAAGATAGTCTATGATGCCATCGTGCATGTATGTTTTCAAGCAGAAACAACAGAAGAAAACCCTGAACCTCCCGACCCTTCAACCCTAAACCCCGGAACCTTTAAACCCTAAAACCCTAAACTCCCAAACCCTAAGACCTCGAACCCGACGCCCTAAAAGTCTACGTAAACCACCGCGCCCTAAACCCTCGAAACCTACACCTTTAAACCCTTAATATCCCTAAACCCTAAACCCTAAAACCCTAAAACCCGACAAGGAGGACCTGGTCATGGATGAGCTTCGCAATGTCCATCGCCCGGGCGCTCCCTCGCAGGCCTCGGCTTTCAGGAAAGGCTCTAAGGGCTTGGGGCTTAGGGCTTAGGATCTTTAAGGGCTTTAACGGCTTGGGGTTTACAGGGAACTCCAGAAAGTTGGAATATGGTTTCAGGTGAGGATACCCTATAATTTACCATAAAGGGCTTAGGATAATCATATTCGGACTTTCTGGCTTTTACTTTAAGGGCTCGGGGTTTAGGAGTATTTTTCGACGCTCACACTCGGGCATGCTCTGAACATTCGCCGAAGATTTAGGGTCTGGGGGTTGGGGTTTCGGCACGCATAATGGAAGGGTTTCGGTTCAGGGTTCCTCGAAAGGCTTGTAAGGGCTCCTGTGAGGGATCTCTTTTAAAGGGTTCAAAGCTCCAGAACGATTTCGGAGTTAGGGTCTCGGCGTAGCACGATAATGGAGAAGGATTTGGGGATTACATTTCAGGATTGAGATGCTGTTTCTAGTAAGTTCAAAACATGCCTGACAGTTTTAAGTAGGTTGAGGTGCTAGGCTTACGTGTGCCAAGGGACCAGAGTGACGATGTTATTCTGCTTCTGCAGTGTTTCAGGCTGCTTCTGCAACCCAGGAGCGGCCCCCATATGATGATATTGATGCTCCCCGTGTCCCGTTACACCCACCTAGCTGACGGCGCGTTTAGGGTCTAAATGGTCTGGGAGTCGCTAAGTATAGGATTGACCTACGCCAGCGGAAAAACGCCAAGTACTTACTTCATGTAGGACCCTGACTCCGGCTGTAGGGATGATACGTAAAGGATCATGGGACTTAGTAACTAGGGTTACAATTAGGGTAACTATACTTATAACCCCAATTAGGGTCTTATAACCTTACTTACTAAGTCCCGTGATCCTCCAAGTAGTCATGATCCTTTCGATGCCGCTCGGGGTTTATCAACCAGGGCTCTTCATTATTCTCAACCCTGTAAACCTTAAACCCGAGAACAATATCGGGGCCTCTGGTGCTTCCCCATGGGGTCTTGAGTAATTTATGGTACGATTTTAAAAAGGAGCCCTAAGGGCAAGTACCGTTGATGATATAAACCCTGCATTACCAATACTAAGAAATATACCCTATTGCCCATTCCCATACGGTTGATGATATGAATCTTGCATCACCTTAATGGCCGTAAACTAAGGGAATTATGGTATATTCCTCGTTATGGGTAATGTAGGATTTGTATCATCAACAGTAGTTTAGGATCCTTAAGGTAATGCAGGAGTTATATCATCAACCGTGTTGCTGATTCTTCTGACATTACAGTTTTAAGATGTTCACGGCTTGCAAGCTCAGTACCGAGGTCTTTCTCAGACAAGGCACGCAGGCATCCCATCAAAAACTCCTCAATCTCGACCGCACCACCTCGCTTTTTCGAAGCTGGTCGGGTCGCGTCGTGAGGGGCTTAGAACTTAGGGCTCAGGCTTCTGTATGTTCAATTTCACCACGACAAAAGATCCTGTAACATCCTGTTATATACTGTTGCTGCGCCGAGGGCGAAAAATTTCAATGTAAACAGAAAAGAACCGATCACGACCCTTGACAAAAGCCTTTTGGTCCATGCCTCAGTCGTTTGTCAGTGTGTTTGGAATGTTGTCTGCAGGAGATGCTTGCGAAAGGATACATAACTTTAAGTTGAGGGATTGGGTTTCGGGGCCTTAAGAAGTAATAGGGCTTTGGGGTCAAAGACAACGCTGCCTTTACTAAAGTCTGAATGTACTTGCTAAGTCCTGCCTTCAGGCTCCTAAATTCTACTGCCATGAACCAAGGGTACCTTAAGTAAAGAACAAGCCCTAAGGAACCCGGCCTGAATCCAGATCCAAGAGCTTGAAGAAAGACCAAGCCTCATCACCAACACTGGGGGTGGGAGTTTGGGTTCAGGGATTTGGGATCATCGGCGTAGGGTTTATTTAGCCCGCTTGGTGGTTTTCAGGCTGGGGCTTAGGGTTTTCACGCTGAGGCTTAGGGGGTTCACGCTTTAGGGTTTTTTTGGGGTAATCAAGAGGTTCAAGAAAGGCCTAGAAGCTGGGGCCCGCTGGGGTTTAAGGTTTCCGGTAGGTAAGGTCTTTTGAGTTTGACAGCTTTTGCCGACTGCAGTTGCTGAGGGAGACTGGGTTTAGGGTTGAGGGTTTGGGGGTTCAGGGCTGGTTGGCTTTATGGCCCATTGGCTTAGGGTTTAGTGTTTCGGGTGTAAAGCTTTTGTTCTGATTTAAAGTAATCAGATTCAAGAAGCTACTCTGGACTTTGAAGTAACCCGGGTGAAAAAGTATAGACTTTTGTTTCATAATGGTTCCTTCAAGGAACAGGTGCCCAAAGAAAAGTATTCAAGTACGGTACTCCAACCCAGGTACTAAAGTAGGGCTGGTTTGTAGGGCTGAGGTTCACGGCTGCCCCCAAACGATAAGCCTAAACCAGGAGCTGGAACCTGAAACCCTGCGCCTAAACTGCATACATCCACCTGCACTTCAGAAGGAAAAGGGCTTTGCCAGCGGACGTATATTTGAGAAACCCTCAAAAGTTACTCAAAGTCTAACTGTACCTATGCCCTAAAACCGAAATCCAAACCCTACATCCCATAGAACCGTTGTTGTCCATTCCTTATAGAACACAGAAAACGGAAAAGGAACCCTGAACACTAAACCAGGAAAATCCTGAAAGCCTCGAAACCTACAAAGCCTCACGTCTTGCGGAACACACACAGAGCCTTGGGGGTCTAGGCAAATTGAGGGATTAAGGTGTACCTATCGTCTCCATTGTAGTTCCCTTTTTTGTTTAACCAACTTTATATTAAGGATCCCAGAAGGTAACCCCAAAAAGGAACTACAACGGAGACCATAGGTAGAGTTTGGGTTTGGGAGGCTCCGGGCTTCAGGGCTGAGGGTTTAGGGCTTCGGGTTTAGGGTTTAGGGTTTAGGGTTTAGGGTTTAGGGATGCAGGCTTTGCGCTTTCGCAACTCGGGACAAGCCAGACGAGGTCTCTCGGTACGGCTGCTTTGCGCCGCTTGATGGCGAAGACGTCGAAAGAAACAGCTTTGTTGCGAAAAGCTTCTTAGACATGATGGGGGCAATGAGCACAATCCCAAAGTCCTAGCTACACAGCCACACTAACGCTGAGCTGAACCCTCAGTCAACCCAAAGATCCAAAGCCCTCAAGCCAAATCGAAGCCGCTAGACGCAGAGGTCTCCAAACACAACTGAAGGTCCCGCACCGCTAAACCACGAAATGGGAGTTCACAGATAGCACCGCAACCCAAACCCTACATAACCGGATCTGTATCATGAGGGTCCTACTTTCAATGGAACTTACATGAACCCTATCCGAAACTATGCAGACCGCCACTAGACGGCCCTATACAGACGAGAGACTCCCAAAAACCCTGAGCCAAATCCTTCCAAGGCAACATCCCAAAGCCTCGACCCTTAACCGCTAAACCCGACTCGCCGACGCCCGAAAAACCCTCTCAACTCTACAGCTCTAAACCCCTGAACCCACGACCCTAAACTTTAAACCCTGGACCCTAAACGCTAAACGCTGAACCCTAAACCCCCACCAAGCCGCATCCCAAACGTCGAGGTCCATCGACTCGAAGTAGGCCTTGACGGCTTGATCGTTCACCTTCTCCTCGAACATCCTGGGACCAGCTCAGGCATTGGGAGCTTAGGGTTTAGGTGTTTTAGGGTCAGGGGTTTCAGGCGTTAGGGATCTGTTTTTTTTTTTTTTTTTTGGGGGGGGGGGGGAAACTGGGGGGGCGTTGGGTCTTGGCTGCTTTGGGCTTAGGGTTTAGGGGTTTAGGGCTTTAGGGATCGAACATCCCGGGAGAGATCCAAAAAAATTGCTCAGAGTTTTAGGGTTTAATTGTTTCGGCGCGGGGCTTACGGCTTATAGTGGTTCAGTCGTTTAGAGCTTTGGGAAAAAAGGGACCCGACTAAAGCTTGTAAGCTTGTGTTTTTGAGGGAGATCTCCGAAGTCGAGTATGTTTGGGTGGCTTTCGGGTTTGGGTTGAGGGCTTGGCGGTTCAGGATGCTTGGTTTCTGGTAGGATTTAAAACACAACTCCTGGGGTTCAGGGACATTCCGGGGTTTGGGATGTGCTTGTCGGGCTTCAGCATCAAGGCTTTCCGATGCAGGTTGATTTCTGGTGGTTTGTGGTTTGAAGGCTCCCTCGCTTAGAATGTGTGGGTCTGTCACTTTCAACGGAGGCAGGCCCTCCCTACACCCCTGAAGCCTCAAACAACCCTAAACCCCAAACTCTAGCATTGAAGTTGCGACAGGCAGCTGGTAGGTGATGACGCCCCGATCCTCTGCATCAATCTCGCTGAACCTGCAGAATCATCAGCATAAACACGAGAGCCAGCCAAACTTTCGAGCCCCACACCCAAAAAACCCAAACCCTGAACCTCTCAATTCCTAGACCCTACACTCGATACCGCAAACCCTAAACCCGTCACTTGCTGAACCCCAGGCCCAAGCCCCAAACCCCAAACCCCTCTTTTGAAACTGGGCTTGCTGGCTGCCAGAACACGACCATGAACAGAATCCAAAAAGAAGGTAGGCTTTGGGGGTTGAGCGTTGCGGGGTAGGTTTGAGGCCTTTTTCGGTTGAGGGTCGCGGTTACGTTTAAGGGCATCGGGTTTAGGCTTAAGTCGAGGATGTGCCGAGTGACTCCGTGACCTGGCCCTTATGAGGAGCAGAGCCGCAAAACTGAAGCCGATCGGATACGGTAGAAGCCGGAAAGTTGGAATATCATTATCATACTCCCTTTATAAGGTAAATTATAGGGGATCCTGCCATTAATCCATATTCCAACTTTCTGGAGTTCCCTTTAGTCAGATCACAATGATTCACGAAACGCAAGTCAAGAACGCGCTCTGTGCCGGGGTGGGGTTTCAGGGAATAAGATTGCGAGAAGGGCCCCCGTAGACTCTGGACCCAAGAAGAACTGTAAATAGAGTAAAATATATATGTGTATATATATATATATTTATATTATATTCAAGCACCGGATCCAAAGTGCGTCCTTCCGAATTTCGGGAGAAAGAACAACCAAAGCCATCAGGCAGGCCAGGCCCCTAAACCTGCGCCCACCGAAAAAAGGGTCCACTGGCAGGCGAAGGGCAGGTACCGGATCTTCTCGATGTGCGCTTCCTAATTTTGGAGCAAACTCCAGGGGGGAAGAGAGAGGCCGCCGTAGGTCCTGACTGCTTATTTAATATTTAATATCGGGGCACTGGGCTGCATTGGACCATGAATCACAAAACATATGCTTCATTAACTAACTGTAAGGCTATGAACTGTAGTAATGGAACCCTATATGAGCCTTGCTGGCCCTGCCACGAGCAGCACACAAACCAAGGCGAAGTCCCAAACCATGCGGTGAAACTTACCCGCACTAGGCCCGGAACTTATGAATTTCACACTCCCCCAGCCCCAGAACCCAAAACCCGCGCTAAACGCAACAGGGGCTTAGTGTTTCGGGGTTTGGGGCCTATGTATCCGAATCTCCCAACTCGCGCCCTAAACCGGAAGTGTTATTCTTATTCTGACACAATCACCTCTACACCCCGCTCTAAGGCAACCCAAATCCCTAAGCCGAAAATCAGAGAATCAAGTCTACTAAACCAGAAACCCTGAACCCTACAGCTGTAACTCCCTCAAACCCGGCGCCCAAACCTCTGAACCCTAAGAATGCATTGAACGTCCAATCCTCCTTGTTTGCTAGGACCCTAAACTTAAACCCTCAAGCCGTGTGCAACTCGGCTACGCATATGCCAGGAACCGAGGCGGCAACTGTGCTGTGGACTCGTGGCACCCGGTTACCCCAGACTGCCAGACTGATAATCTGAGTACCTGGTCAACCCTTCTGCTGCATGCAACGGTTGATGATATAAATCCTGCATTACCTTAAGGACCCTAAACTCTGGAAATGATGGTACATTCCTTGCTATGGGTCATGCAGGATTTATATCATCAACCGAAGAAGGCTCGGTAGCGAGCCACTCTTCCGCCATTCAGGACTGCGCTCGTGACAACCCTAAACCCTCAACCCTACATCCTAGACCCTGAGATCCTAAACGTTACACCCTCCGAGGCTCCTTGTTTGCCAGGATGGACTGCATCACCATCGTATGATCGCTCTGCGCGCTGTCGATGGCACTCCTAGGCTCAAGTGCGCTGAGGGCCGAACAAATCTGCACGGGGCCTGGGTTTCAGCACCTACACCCTTTTTTTGCAGCAGGCCTCGTGGTCCAGCAGCCCGGCTACAGCAAGAGACCCCCCCCGGGCTTCTTCAAAGCAAGGACCTAAACCCTAAACACAACTCGGACATGCCTGGCAAGGTTCCTGGCACGACGACAAGGGCATTGGCTTACTCAGCAAGAGCGGCTGGTTTAGGGCTGTAGGGGTTGGCGTCTAGTGTTTGCGCCGCACCATCCCCGAAGAGCGAACATCCAAGGTGTTTGAGGTCCTGTGAAAAACGGTCTCCACTTGGACGCTCGATTGACTTGTTTGCGGGCTCGTAACTGGGGATTGCTGTCGCGGATCACAAGGGCTACCAAGGCGACTAACATCAATTAAGCCCTCCAGACACATGCAGCTCAGTCCAAATCCTGGTACCCTGTTCCTGGTTTCTAGCGGTGTGGGATAGGGTTGGCTTTGTCTGGGCCTTGGGGATGCTGCATGGAGAGTCACATCACCGACGTTTAACCGCCAATTAGAGCCAAACCCCGAAAAACGTCGCTCCAAACGCTGCATGCACAGGTGGGCCTAAGGCGCACTCCAAACCAAGCAACACATTAGGACAAGCTTGCCGAATAGCCAAGTTGCTGGCAGAAAACACCGGTAACTACCTGCCAATCGACTTGCTGGTGCAGATAAACTTCAACCGCGGCCCCAAACTGTCCCAGAAAACCGTTTCACTGGGAGTACGCACACCAGAATGGAGCAGTTGAAGTTCGGTGTTTCTGGAGCCTGAACGCCACGTTTAGGTTTCGGCATTTCCATGACACCTGAACCCAAAACCTCTTGGGCCAATTGGGTTCTGTCTTTTGAACCTGGATACACCTATATGCACCACGCCCATGGCGGCGTGCCACGGCTTCTTGCTAAATGCCGGTCCCTCATCCATGGAGGGCATGCGTCAATTCGCAACGGCGAACTGCAAAGGAGCGACAAAAACAATGGGCAGATATCCTAGCGAAAGAAGACCCGACAAAAAGATGACTCATGATAACGATGGTTGTTGATGAAACGATACCGTCTGATACACATCTGCTTCACTAGCTGCAGATGTGAAAGAAGTCTTGCCAGACTACCTGAGACCTTTTCATCCGTCGTGTGATGGGCAGTCGCTGGACAGATGGCAGGCCGCTGTTCCTTCAGACAGGATGACCACGTCCCGGAGTAAACAATTCCCAAGTCAATGCGTTTCATACACTGCTTCTGGCTTCCCAACTGCATGCGCCTCTCGCACTCGGCCTGCTTTCAGGGTGGGCATCTACAAGCACCCAAAACGCGGTGAGGTTCTCAAGGAAACAGTCTGAACACAACAACCCATGCAGTCCAGCAGCGTTGAGCACTGCGAAGTACCTGAGCTGCTTGGCCAACAGTTGGGGGGTTTGTGCGCCCTAGGGATCAGTCAGTGTAGAGGGCTTTGCTCCACTAGCACAGCCGGCGACTTCCACAAGCTGGCGTGGTTTTGGCATCCCAAGTACCCCATGTACTTAGTCGAGAAGTCGCCGGCTCACTCCGTGCACCTGCCCTTGGAGTGCAGAAAATCCGCAGTTCTTGACTGCCTATCCCTTGTTTCATGGCAAGAGTTCGTTATTCGCCACCCCAAACCCCCAAACATGCAAAACACCCACTGGTCACGAACAGCGACTCAAGCAAAAAGCTCAAAGCCTCTAACACCCCTGGAAGGGCCTTCAAAAACCATAGAACGCCCTGCAAGAAAACCTTCAGGCCCCTATAATAAAGCATACATCCTGAACCCCAACCCTAAACCCCAACGGTTTAGGGTTTAGGGTTTAGGGTTTTAGGGTTTAGGGTTTAGGAAACCTAAACCCTACACCCTAAATACAAAACTTCCGATGCTCCTGGGGGCAGGGTTCCTCAGGGCTCCCCGAAAGGCCGAAGCACGTGAAGGCCACATAGAAGATGAAGACGAAAGCCCACAAAGGCGACATAGCCTGGACTCGCTTAAGGCCCTGGGGTTTAGGGTTTGGGGAGTTGTATTGAGCTGTAGGTAATTTGGGTGTTGGGTTTGGGGGTTTGGGATTTTTGGGGATTGGTTTTCGTGTTTATGGGTTTGGAGCTTCAGGGCTTTGGAGTTTGGGTCTCTAGCACTTCCGGCTCTTGAGTGCTTCTTGGCAAGCACACTGGGGCACTACGCTAGGACGTGGGGTTTGCGGTTTTTCAAGCTTTGGGCCTGCATCGCCCAACCTGGACCCCTGATGAAGAGCCCGTAGGGCTGGTGATCTTATGCTGAAGCCCTAAACCACGAATCCTAAAGCCTGAATTAGAGAGGGTCACTGATCAGCTGGCTTCTTGTTAAGCGATTTGATTTAAGTCACCATAGTACGGAAATCACATTGTATCATTAGTTAAGTTAACTTCCCTAAGAACAACCCAGTCAGAGGTCAACACTGTCAACTAGCAGTTTCGACACTCTTGACCTCGGCAAGTCATCTGACTCCAAAAGGCGCAAACAAATGTGTATCGTTCGGCACACCGTAATTTGGTCTCATTGCCGCGCTATCACGTGATGGCTATAAAGCTTCGTCGTTTCGGCTCTGATCACAACCAGGATGCGCCCCTTATTCTGGATACCTGCAGTTCTTCCCACTGCTGGTGCCCTTTAATTGAAATGGTGATGTTGATGACACTACCATTCACTCATGGCACACTCCTCCTTACAGGACATAAGCAGAGTCCACGAAGCAATCAGCGGCTTGATGACATCTTCCCAGCTGACACCTCCGGCGATACCTGCTGCAAGCAATTCCGGCATGCGACAGGTGCAACCAAAGCGACTGCATCCTAATGTACGAACTGGATCCAAACATCTTCGGTTCTGGGCTCTGCGTGAAGATCGTAACACTGGGAACAGTGATTTCTTAATCAGGTTCTCAGATTCGATTAGATTACCCTAAACTGTTGAACGCAGAAACATTCACGCCCGCCTAGGGGGGGGTTGAACCGATTGTTTTGCTGGAGCGCGCTTGGCCTGATGACCCCGATGCAAAAGCTCAGACCTTGTTGTTTCGACAGGAGGACTGCTGACATCGATTGGCCAGTGTTGTGTTTAAGATTGTTAGACTGGGGTTTCGTGGGTTTACAGGGTTTTCTAAACGATACATTTACTACTACCAGGTACTTGGGCCTCTACACGACCTGAGTTACCTCCAATGTTCGGAAGCCTCGTGATGACGCCCAAACCCTGTGACACCCTGGAAAACTCTACCTATAGTCTCCATTTTGGGGGTTACCTTATAGGACCCTATAGACTAAAAAACATATTTGGTTAAACCAAACAAAGGAACTACAATGGAGACTATAGGTAGAATAGAAACCTTAAAGGACCCGATCAGCCCCGATGTCAGACTTTGCAGACGGCGTGCTCATGAAGAGGCTGAGCATGGCAATGGGGAGCGAAAAGAAGTATCGCTCCGCGGCCTGCTCTGGCTTTAGGGTCTATGGTATGGGGTTTAGGGTTGTAGGGTTTAGGCTTTTTAGGGTTTAGGGTTTAGGCTTTAGGGTTTAAGCTTTAGGGTTTAGGGTTTAGGCTTCAGGGTTTAGGCTTTAGAGTTTAGGGTTTTTTACCCGGGCCGTAAAATAACTCCTTTGTTTAAGGGCTTACAGAGAAATCATGATCAATAGGGAGCCCGAGGAAGGAAGCGTTATAGGGCGCAAGTAGGGTTTGGAAGGTTTCGGGTTTGGGGCAATTTGGGCTTCACGTGAGTGAGGGTTCTGGATTTTGGGGGTGCAGCGTTCCGGGCGTTTGACCGGACACTGCGGTGGTTTCGTAGTAGAGTAACACTACCTTAAACTTTCCTAAACTTCCCTGAGCCTTACACACTTCGACCCTGATCCTGCAAACCCTAAACCTCCAAACCCAAAGCCCCAAAAACCTAAACCCTTCTCAGCACGGGCTTTTTGGGTGTGTGCCGGCACACCTAAACCTCCAAACCCGAAACCTCAGAAGGCGCCTCTGGTAGTGGCTCTGCATTGGGATCCAAGACGTGGTCCCCCACGGCCTCAACGATGCATCTTGGGCGTCCATGAAAACAAGGTTGTAGGGTGATATAAAGGAGTTCCCCCATTGCTTCTTTATAAGCTTTCTTTTGTCATGGAACGTTCTATGACCAGAAGGATCCAATCAGAAAGATAGGCGGCGACCATGATTTGGAAAGACATTGTTTACCGTTTGCCCCGAAACCTGCAACCTTGAAGTCCTTGAGCCCTGAAACCGAAGCCCTAGGATTCAGCCCTGAAACCATGAATGGTTTCGACACCTTCGCATCTCCTGGAAGGAAGCGCAGCACCGGCAAAACCGACCCCCAGAGCCATGATCCGCGTTCCGTCTGTAGAGATTGCCGAGGCCAGGATGAGACGAGCGCAGCAGGAGCTTTGAGAGTTTGATGGTCAGGGATTTTGCATCTAGGGTTTGGCGACCACGAGGGCAGAAATCACCGGAAGTGAATCTTGGAGCATGTTCAATCCTTAAACAAACCTCGGCCCCAACCCAAACCCCAAACCCAAGACCGCACACAGAGCCAAATCCTAAACCCTCCAAGCCCTAGATCTATAATCCCCAAACCCTACACCTTCAACCATAAATCCTAAACCTTGCAGCCCTGGGGATCAACATAGCCCAAAACCCTGATATAGTATGGTCGTTGGGGCCCAAAACCCTTAATGTATGAGTCCTTAGATCCCTAAACCCTATAGATCCCTTTAAAGGACCCCTCATAGATCCCTTTAAAGGAGCCCTATATGAGTCCTTGGATCCCTAGGGCCTTTCCTAATGGTCTTAAAGCAAAAGCAAGAAAGTTGGAATATGATTATCCTAAACCCTTTATGGTAAATTATAGGGTATCCTACCCTGAAACCATATTCCAACTTTCTGGGTCTTATACTTCACGCACCCAACAGAGCTCCCCAAAGATTCGGTCCTGCGCGAACAACACGGCGAAAACATAGACCTGTGCGAATTCTAATATTCGTTTCGTTAGTATATAATTAAGCATATATGTATATATAAATATGTACTTATATATATATATATATATGTATATATGTATTTATTTATTTACTTATTTAAACATAACATACGATGAAATATTCATTAAGTTGTGAGTCATATTAAGATGTTTGGCGTACGTTGGTGGCATAGGCAAGTCGGCGTTGGGTCTCTAGGCTTCTGTAGGGTCGATGTGTTGCAGTTGTTCTTCATCAGCGTCACGCTTTGCGTTTGTCCTGAGGACAAGAAGCTCAATGTCTAAGGTCTTTCTAATTGCAGCATTCTTTTATGGACACCTGCCCAGGACCGTGTGATGCAGGGTGCATGCTTGGTCAGCAGCTCAGGGGTACGGGGTCTACAGAAGCTTGCGAATGTCTGCAATACTACCCATGTGTAGTTCTAATGAGTCAAGCATGTCATGGAAAGGATGAACTGTCGAAAAGCTGTATGCCAAGCAAGCTACGTCGGAGCAGGTATGGCAAACTCTGCAGGCCCCTACACCAAAGTTGAAAACCCACCCAAATCGAGTTCAAGCTTCATCCTTGAACCCATCCTGAACCCGTTTTCCCTGAACCCGAAGCTCGAAGACGGGAATGCGAACCCTGAGCTTCTACACTCCTGGCGCCTTCATGTGGGGGCTTGCGGCTGAGAGGATGCCAGAAAAGAGCCAGAGACTCGCCGACCGAGAACTACCCATATACCTTAAGCCACCTTTAGGGTTTCTACTAGGGTTTTTTCCCTGCTGATTACCTCGCAAGTCTAATCGGGTTTAGGGTAATTTTTGGAGTCTCTTGCAGGGTAATTTGCAGGGTTCAGCATGTCGCCGAACTTTTCAAGCCGGAAACCCGCATTGAATTGCCAGGGCACAATGAGCGCAAGGAGCACCAGAGCCCAGATGAGTGATTTCCTGAACTTAGTTGCTGAGTTCATAAGCCCCAAAAAAGTTTACACTTTCAGTTGTATAGTGTGTAATATTATCCAAAAGTGTAAAGTGTATCCACTCAGCTACTAAGTGAACTACTGTCGGAGCCCTAACAAATGCAGTAGGTTTCGTTTAAGAGTTCCGTTAAGCAGTTACCACAGAGGTTCCAGAAGGGTTACCACAAGGCTTGAAGGGGCTCAAGAAATACATAGGGTTTTGGGTTACATTACAGCATGCCGCTTATAAGGGAAACATGCTTTGCAACAAAAGTACCACTCAATATCAGGCCTCAAAGCTACCAGAGTGTGCATGCACTCGAGATTGAACTTGGGGTTCAGGGGTCTGGCACTCAAAGTGCTGAAGATTTGAGGCCTAGGTTTTGGGGCTCCGTGGCTCGCCACTTGGAGGTGCAAGGTACAAAACTAGCCTCAATCCTAAACCTTAACTTCAAACACTTCTCAGCATGGGCTTGGATTGTGTGCCAGCGAACACTCCTGAACTCCAAACCCTTTTGCACAGACTTGTTCGTATTTAATGGTGCAAGATGATTGAAATCATCTTTAAAATGCCCGCCTGGATGTCGGATGCCAGAGCCGTACTCTAAACCCTTTTGCATCAGCGCCTGAAAGTCCGAACCTCCGTACTCTGCAGAGACCGCCAGAAACTCTAACCCTAGACTCTAAACCCTAAACACATCTGAAACCTGCAGCTTCTGACCTTCTGGGAGCTGAACCAAAGGGTAAGGGACCTTACTTTAGTAGAGTTCTTAAGTGGTTACTAGGATTTCGCGCCTAAAGCTGACATAATGAACAGCAGGGGACGAGTTGGAATTACCCTATATTGGCTCCGCACTATCCTAAACGATCTGTACTGTCTACAGCTCGACATGTACTCTTGCACTTCACTTCCCGATGGCCCGAAGACATCCATAAAAAATTATGAAACAGATCTCAAAAGTTGGCCGGGCATCAGCGTGTAAATGATCGACTGGATCAGGGTACCTGAGCTCTGGGGCTCGTTGGAAACTGCCACGTAGGACTGGAAGGTCTTCTGCTCGTAACCAGTTCTCTAAATTAGGGTCCGTCTTGGTCCCAAAAATAACTTGACCCTTCAAGTGCTGCGGCAAGCAGTTTCGCGCAGGAACTAACTTTTGAATCGGGCGCCGCAACAAAATGATGAGGCTCGTCAGGATTGGATTGTGTGGACTTTGTTGGCTTAGAATCTTAGGTCTTAGGATCTCGGACAGAGGCCTTAGGATGTGGGAGGGGAACAGTATGGGCACTGGTTTGCTCACCAACAACACCACCGCGACCAAAATCATCACCACCACTACGACGCTGCTTCCGCGGTTTCCAATTGTCATGGCTAGGGCTTAGATCTTCGGGATGTCTCATTCAGGAGGTAGTGAAGGTACTATTTGGGCACAGATTTGCAGCCCAAAAAGCAAAGTTATTGTAAATGTACTTTGCAGCTCTGGAGAGGCAACTTGTTCCTGGCTTCGGCTCGGATTCTTGGGTTGTGGGGTCCCTGTTGGACGCGGCCTGCGCAGGCACAAGCGGTACAGCGCATGCAAACCAGGAACGCTCGCAGAACTATAGAGTTGGGCCCAAAAGGCCTGTTCAAACAGAGCCTCAACCAGAAACACTTACACACCTTGTTGCCAGAAGTTCTTCTTGATTCTGAACGTTCTTCCGGGAGACAAAAACTAGTCTTGTGTTATACGACAGCTCGATAACTTAAACCCTAGCCCTAGACACTGAATCCCAAACCCCGTTAACCCTGAAGGAAGCCTGAACTTCGAAAGTTCTCCAACCGAAGCTGCGAAGGGCCATCACGAAGCGCAGTATCCTTCCCAGCTTTGCTACGCGAACCTGAGCTCTGAGCTTTTTGGTCTAGGATCAAGGCGACGAAAGGGGTATGGCTGGGCTGCAGTGGAAGAGAGCATCCAGTCCAGGCTTCGGGTTAAGGGCCTAGCTCTTAATGCAAAATCTTTATGGAGTCTTGGAGTCGTGTTGGGCTGTCTCCACTTGTCTTGGGATGTGCCTGTCCGCGCCGAATGCGTGCGTTTTCTTTCATTGGCGCTGCAGCCCCAGCTGCAAGCCCTGTTGTTGGTGGACGGTCGACCAGATCCTACCAGTACATTACCGTAGGTTGTAGTCTGGCGCAAGATTGCGGGGGTAGAGTCCAATAGCGCTGACCAAGGAAAGGCACCACCCGGGTGATGCGGATCAGCCTGCGACCACGGGCGAGGCGAAAATCGCTTGCAAGGTTGAAGGCTCTTTTAGGATCTTTGGTTCTGGGTTCAGGGCTTACCTTCAAGGTTTTAGGGCTTGGCTTTTGGGCTGCAGAGGGTTGATCGCTCTTTTCGGGTCACTCCGTGCCTTCCACCACACGACTGGGTCGCACTTCGGGGGGACAGCGAAGACCCGATGCCAATTCTGAAAACCACGAGGAACAAAGCGCAAAACCAAACCCTAACCCTAAACCTCAACTTCTCAGACCAAAACCGAAAAGCCCCGATAAACCGAATCAGTCCCTATAGATCCTCTTCGAAACCCTCTGAAGCCTTACAATACTTACAAGAATCACCCGAGGCCAAAAGCCCAAACCCTAAATACCAACCCCTGAAAACCAACACCCTCCCGAAACCCTAAACTCTTAAACCCCTTAACCCTCAAACCCTTGAATCCTGAACCCCCTGAAACCCCTAAACTCGTAAATTAACCCGCTTAAACCCCCCCTCAAACAAAAAAAACACACACACACACACACAACCCCAAAGCCCCCCCACCCCCCCCCCCCACCCCCAACCACCAAAAACAAAGCGAGACGCCAGGCCTGGCCATGCGAAGCCCTGTGAGGCCAGCCACGGAGTCGAGAGCATCGTTGTTCTCGAGGACGGAGCTCCTTTCTGTGCAGGGCTTAGGAGGGTTAGGGGATATAGGGTTTAGGGTTTAGGGTTTGAGGGTTTAGGGTTTAGGGTTTGAGGGTTTAGGGTTTAGGGTTTGAGGGTTATAGGGTTTATAAAGAGTTTAAAGGGCTTAGGAGGGCTTAAGAGCTGTGGGGGTTTGGGTTTGGGGTTTAAGGTTTAGGGAACTCCTCTCTGTGTGGGGGGGGCTTAGTAGGGCTTGAGGATTTAGGGTTTCGGGTTTAAGGTTTAAGCTTTAGGGAGCTCCTTTGTGCGCGTATGGCTTCGTAGGGCTTCAAGGCTTTTATGGTTAGGGTTTATAGGGTTTGGGGTTTAGGGTTTCGGGCTAAGGGCTTGGTTTGAGGGTTTATAGGGTTTGGAGTTTCGGGTTGAGTAGGGCTTAAGGGCTGTCAGGGTTTGGGTTCAGGGTTTATAGGGCTGTTGGGGTTTAGGTGTTCGGATTAACTGTTTGGGCTTTGGGGTTTATAGGGTTTGTGCTCTCACAACTCGGTCCCGCCACGGGGTTTATGGTTTAAGCTTTCGGGTCAAGGGCTTGTGGTGGTAGTGTCGCTTGTCTTATGGGTTTTCGACGAGTCCTAGCATCGCCTAGACTGGTTCCATCAGGGATCTACCAGGGTAGTGTTAAGGCTTAGGGGTTTGAGTTTGAGGATTTGGGTTGAGGGGTCTAAAGGGGATAGTACTACCAATCATGTAGGCTTTGATCCAGCACTGGGACCGGCCGAGCTGCAAAATCTCCACTGTTGCCTCCCAGAGGGAGCATAGCCTCGGTCCCCACAGCTTAGAGCTGAAACATTAAACTTCGGCCCGAAACCGTAAAACCTGAAACCCCAAAGCTTAAACGATTGTGCAGGCTCGGCCTCTTAGGGGGAAGGGCTTTGACATCAAGGCCCTTGGGGCCGGAGTTTATTTTTTCAGGCTTTTTGGGTACAACTCTGGATTTTAGGGTTTCGGGTTCAGAGTTTCGGTGTTTTCGGTGATGGGGTTTAGGACTTAGGCTTTAAGAGTTTCGGTTTTGGGGGTTGGGGTTCAGGGGTTTAGGGTTGAGGGTGTCATGAACTACGAAACCCGACTCCTCCAATGGCTAAACCCAAGCTCTATCGCTTGCAAGCTGGCCTTTGAAAACTGAGTCCTGCAGCCTAAACCCTGTGGCAACAGTCTTCCAGAAGTTGGGCAGGAGCGTTCGACTCGGAATGCAAGGCTTAAAACCTAAAGCCCTGAACTTCCGCACCCTCAACCCTTCTCCATAAGCCCTGAAGCCTCAACCTTGTCCAGATAGGGTGCACAATGAAAACATCCAGCCAATTCCTGAGCTCTTGAGCTTAAGCTTCCGGATTTTCGGAATCGCAATCCAGGCTTGTGAGCTTCCACGTCCCTAGACTGTGTCGGGGCGGATTCCGGGTCAGGGGTTTAAGGTAAAAGCCAGAAAGTTGGAATATGATTATCCTAACCCTTCTATGGTAAATTATCGGGTATCCTACCATGAAACCATATTCCAACTTTCTGGAGTTCCCTGTAATATGGTTTACGCTTCAGGGTTTGGGTGTTTTTGTTGAAGGCCTCCTTCCTCACCGCATGAGTGCATGGGGTCGGAGAGCCCAACAGAGTTTAGGGTTTGGGTTGCAGGGCTTCGGTTGAAAACGTTCATCGCTCAGTACCCCGGGAATTCGCCGGGCTAACCTCAGTTGAACTTTGGATTTCGAACCCTAAACCCCAATTTACCTAATATCTAAACTGTGATGTTAGGGTTACTTACTGCTCATGACTTTGACTTTTCCTGTTCTCCGTACAGTCATACAGTTGGCCAATCAGGCGATGGCCTAAGCCCTCAGAAGTCCACGCTTCGACGCCATATGAAGGCCACAGAACAAAGAAAAAGTGTGAGGACATCTAAATGTGGAGCTTGGGACTTAACCTTTAAGGTGTCTCCAGCTTATCTATCTTTAACTCTGGCTGAAGTCTTGTGAATTTCACTTTCCCTCAGGTGGTCCGAGCTTGGCCAAGAATCCATTTCCATTCGCTGGCACAGAAGAAATCCCGCCTTTCAAATTTCATGTGCGAAGGGTTGAGGGCTAGGATTTCGCGAAATGTCGCGTGGCTTTTCAGCATTCAAGGGTTTAGGACCCAAGATGTACAAATTACAGATACGAAGCTTGGGATCGCGGTAGAGTCAAAGGCCCAGGCTGGTTCTTAAACGATTTGTTTACTTGATAAAATGGGAGTTTCCGAAAATAGGGGTACCTTATTTTGGGCTCCTTATAATAAGGATCCTACTATTTAGGGTACTATTACTAGGGTCCCCTATTTTCGGAAGCTCCCAAATATCCAGGGTTGCAAGATCAAAACCGGAAGTCCGAGAACCCGTACTTAGCTGAGAGCTTCCGAAAATGGGTACCTTATTTGGGGTCCTTATAATAAGGATCCTCCTACTTAAGGTTCTATATCAGGGTCCCCTATTTTCGGAAACTCCCAGCTGGTTCCGCAGGCTTCGCGGATTCCGACCTGTAGGCACCCACGCGCAGGATGAGCTCGACGGAGAAGAGGAACGTGTAAACATTTCGGATCACCTTCAGGGGTTGACACTTTGCATGACCGGGATACATGCAGATTGAGTGTGTGTGTGCTTTTCTCTATTCAAGCTTCAGAAATTGAGCCAAGCGTTGAGGGCCGACGTGGGCAAAGCATTGGATTCACGGCCTATTCACCGGTTATCGGCTTGTGTTGTCCTGTGTCTTCTTTACCAAAAGCTTGTGCGACCGGCCTGGACAGCGACTGAGTTGGCACCATCATTGCTGAGATTCTCCTGCGCGCATTCAGCAACGAGACCAAGTCACGATGCCAAATTCAGTTTCTGACATCGTTTGGGTGTCTGCATGATTAGTACCAGTAATCCCTTTTAGTCCACGTCTTATGAACGAGTTACCGCACAAAATACGCCAAAGAGCAAACCGGCAGCACACCGCACCAAACCCCCTGCCCCAAAACCCTGAACCTCCATAACCCGAAAGCCCGAAATCATATTGCTGAAAACCCTACATCGCTGAACCCCGAGTATGAAACACTAAAGCCCAACGACCGGTGACGTCTCTCCTGCACTTGGAAGTGTAAAAGATTAACTTGAATGTAAATAGCTATGGGGCTTAGTCAAAACCCTAAACGCCAAACCCCTAAACCTGAACCCTAAACCGAGGCTTCATGGTGTGATTGTAGGCTTTCCTGAACTTCCACCCCGATGAAGATGGAGTTCGTGATGACCACGGTTGCCTGCAGCAGTTGGTGATGCTTACAGTTTAGGTTTAGGCGCTCAAACTCGGACAATCCAGGTTGGGCATAGGTTTAGGGCTGAAGGTTGCTACACGGGGTGTCCCGGTGGGATTTCACCCCGAAACGAAGCCTTCGCACAGTGGGATCTCCTTTCAGAGCCTCATGCAGACATCTTGTGAACCTGACCAAATGTTCAAAGCCCTAAAACAATAAACCCAAGCCACTAAACGAAGAAAGGGCCCAGTCACGAAGAAGAGGTCGAAGCCAGGATGGTCGACAAAGCCGCGCAGCCAAGGAACGTTCTCCTCTTCAATAGCCGAAGCTTGTTGCACGGTCTGGTCTAGTTCAGGACTCAGGACGTTTAGGGTTTAAGGCTTCAGGTTGTTTTTTTTTGAACGCCTTTTTCCTCCTCGCAGTGAAGCTTAGAAGAAGGCTTCAGGTTTAGGTTTTAAGGTTTCCTTTGTTTTCTATGTCAACCGCAGGGGTTTGGGTTTCGGCTTAGAGTCCAGTGTAGGGGCCTTAATAATTACAATGGCTTTGGTGGATTTTATACTATGGTTGTAATAAGGAGCCCCCAAAATAGTATAGGTAATTCTTGAGGCCCCTATACTAGCGTCTCAAGCTTCGGGTCTTGCCAATGTTGCTGGCTGCTCCACTGCAGGGAGTCTCCAAGTGGATGAAAAGTCGAATATTGGGCTGTCCTTTAAGCCCTTTGAAAATTATTTACTATTATGGTTCTCTACAAAATAGTAGGGGAAATTGAGAAAGATCCCAAGGACAACCCAGAATAGTATTCTCTTGTAGATTTGGGAAGTCATCTTCCATACGTCTATAGGGGCCACCCTTGAACGCCCTGAGCTAAAACCCAAAACCCTCCAGTTTCTGAACCCACCACAGGCGACCCCTCGTTCGAAACTCAAAGTGAAGTCGTCCCCTGATCCTATTTGGAGGCCCAGGGGACTTAGTAAATAGGTTATATGTAGGGTCATAATTGGGGGCACTCCATTTGGGGTACTTATGACCCTACTTATAACCTACTTACTAGGTCCCGCGGGCCTCTAACCCAAGTACAAGCAAAATGAGAGCGTTACATTTCTCAAGCTGGGAGCACGCAGGATAGAGGCCCTGAAAATCAGAGTAGGGCTTTGAGTTTTGGCGGATTGTACTATACAGAATATTCGGGACGATAAGGGGTTACTGTTGCATTCACTAAGCACCGCCTGTCCTGATCTTCCTCCATGATTGACCTTGTAGGAATGCTTGCTGGAGCAAGTCTTGACTACAAGGGGATTGTTCTTCCACTCCACGGGGAAGTCTTTGGGTTTGGGGTGTAGAACTTCAGGGCCACAGGACTTCGATTCGAGGCCGCAGAGAACCGATGCCAGGGAGGTGTGTCGACCACAAGCCCACCAAGCCTAAAGCCCCCGAGCCGGCCGTTAGGGATTCAGGTTTTTGTCCGCAGGGTGCGAGTTCACTTCAAGTCGGCTAGTCACGGCATGCGATGTTGAAGGCATAAGAGAGGAATACTACTGCCAAATCTGATGCTCGCAACAGTGGGCAGGTTCAGGCTGTGAGAATGGCATCACGAGCCCCGAGCCGGACCCCCTCGACCCTGAATACGAATTCCAAATTCACTTTAAACCTCACAACCCACACCCGAAAACATGAACTGCCCGTTAAAATCGAACCCTAAGGCCCTACTGTTTAACACCCTAGAAGCCCAACGCCCCGAAGCCCTCTAGCCTCTAAGCCCCGAAACCCAAACAACACTAAAGACACCAAAGCAAACAAAAACACCGAAAATGAAATGTAGACTCCTCTCACAACTGCACTCAAGCCTACAAAGGCCGCCCCTTGCCACACTGCGAAGTCGTTTTGTACAACCTGAAGGCAACCCTCCCTTTCGTCAGGAGGCATTCGGATCTTGTGCTTCTTGGCCTCATCGGCATCAACAGAGGCAGCGCCTTCTTTCAGGTTGAGGTCAAACTGCGTGAACGTGCCTGGGCTCCCCCCTGATATAGGGCTTCAGGCTATGTGGGCATCAGGGCTCTAGAGCTTCAGGGTTTGGCGCTTTGATTTGCTGCACGACTTCTTAGGGGAACTTGAGATTAAGGTTTTTAGGTCGTGCTCCGCATAGTTTGGGGGCTTAACTAACCACAATTCTAATTCTGACAACCATTATAAGGGTTTAGGGTCTAATTACCGCTTAGCATGTCTTGCTGGGCTGCAGATTCGGAACTGCAGAGGCAGAGTTTCAGAGGGTCGTGCAAGGCGGCGCATAGATACCCACAAACACTCTGAGAGCGCTTCAGCCCTCGGCAATACTCACCACATCACGTGGCGCTTGTTCTGAAACTGGGGTGCCCTCTGAAGTAGCTACTGAAGCACCTGCTTTAAGTACAATCGGATCTGTGTCGGGTTGAGGCCACACGTTTAGTCTTCAAGGGTTCATTTTGAGACTTGTTCCTTCGAAATACACTCTCCGAATTAGGGCTTAACCCAATTTAACAGTCTAAACCCTATAAACCCTGAAGCTAAACTCTCCAAAAAGCATACCCTACAAACCTAAACGCCAAACCCTAAACGGACAGCCTTTCACGCTTCGCGTTCTTGGGGGTCGGTGAAGGCTCCGGGCTCCCGTAGAAAAGGCTTTTAAGGGAATTTTCGGTTTAGGGTTTAGGGCTTAGGGTTGATAGGTTCGATTGCACGAGCACTGAAGGCATGTCAACGAACCCGATGGAATAGTGTTGATACCAGCGCAACAAAGCACAGACCCCTACCATGCCCCGAAGACACCCAAAGAAGACATTGAATCCTCGAAGCGTGAGGTGTGGGGACTAAACGTCATCGACATGTTTATGGCATCTAGCAAACCCTCAGCTGCAGGCAAGGCGCTGAAAAGCTTCGGCGTGAATCCCTCAGCACACGGCTCTTGATGGAAAGCTTCATAAACCCTTAACCCGACAATCTCGCATTTTGATCTCCGGGCGTTCAAGGCAAATGTGTTCTACTTAGCTCTTCACCGCATTCGAGGGTTCCCGAAATGAGGGCCCCCTTTTTCCGAATCCTACTGTTTTTAAGCTTCTATGGCACGGGCCCTCTGAAACTCCCCTTTAGACCCTTCAAGCCCCAAGACTCTGAGACTTGAACCATCGGGCAGCATCGTGCTCAAAGAGTTACGGTTTAGGGTTGTAAGGGGTTTCGGCTGAGCGGTGGGCCGCAAGACACCGGTTCTCCGTGGAGCCCCCTGTGATGCATCCTTCCCATGGGGCCCTGAAGCAAACCGAGCCCAAAACCCTGGACATTCCCTAGCGGCTGCCTGGTGGGCTTATAGGGTTTGTTGCTTATAATTAGGGCGCCTAGACTCTGAAACCTCTCGGTGCAGGGGTTGGACTTTAGAGGTTTAGGGTGGAAAAGCTGGAGAGGTAGAGCCTCAAACCGCAAGTTTGTAGTCCTGTCCGATACCACACATGCTAAGCCCTTGCATCCCAAGCAGCGTTCAGGATTTTCGGCTCGGGATCCACCCTTATCCCCTATCCATAAACCCTGTACCCCAAACCACGCCCAGCGGCGCTTCTCTTGCGTGGCTTCATGGGAGGAAAGCGCACGTGATTCGAGAGGTCATTCGAGGTGCCTCAGCGGCAGATGGACTGATCGGTGACCTTTTTCGGCCCACGGCCCAGGTTAACGTGGGGGCCTTAATAATTAGGTACTAGAATTATGGTAATTATTTAGTTCCCCAAGTTAAAGATGCCGGCTTTTAAAACGTCTGTGCACTTAGAACTGAGAACTTAAGATCGAGGCCTTGAACCTAAAGCCTACACCCCCAAGACCTATACCACGGACGGGAGCCGACTCAGACAATTGAAGCCGGAAGTTTTGGATTTAATTTTATGGATGTAGCGTTTCCATCGTTAAAGGAGACACCGGCCCTGGTCTATAAGGAAAGCAACAGTCACAGTGCAATTATTGCATAAGCGGCCTCTCATGGCTGGTTGCATCGATTTGAGGGGTAGATTTTCAGTGTGGCTTACCAAAGTTTCTGTGGGAACGGTAACACAGGGAACATGTACGGTGATCAGTGTCTTGCATTGCAAGGACCATAATGTAAGCATCCCTCCACATCAGCTCGCGTCCATAACATATGTTTGCCTTTGAACTCTCCCGTGTTCAGGAATTTCAGGAATGTTCAGCACCGAAAGTGCGGTGGGACTCATGGTGCAAGCTCTGCACTTTGAGCGCAAGGCTAAGGGCCTAACCGGATGTCGTGAATCTGAAAGTCTAATGCCTATCCTTCAGACCCGAAGGCAAAACGCACGAAATCGAGCATCAAAGCCCGTGCAGAGCCAAGATGCAAGTCACGCGACCGACTCTGAGACCCGGAAATTACAGGACTTAAGACGATTTTGGGGGTTCCTTACTTTAGTTTTAGTATAACATACCCCGAAAGCACATTCTAATTCTGATAATTAAGGCCCCTATATTAAGCCCCGACAACGATCTATGGTCAGCCCTACAGCCTCACGAAGGCCGCACACGATTCAGGGCGCCTGTTTGCAACTGCTTGGGGTTGAAGCCCAGCTTAAGCCCAACTCCGTGGATTTGCGTTTAGGGTTTACGCTCTCGCAACTCGGGCAATCCAGACGAGGTTCTTGCGTTTAGGGTTTAGGGTTTAGGGTTTGGGGTTTAGGCTGCATATATATATATATATATATATATATATATATATATATCGGCACTAAGCCCCCGAATCCGGTGAAGATGCGCGAGATGCGCTCGCTGATGCGCGCGACCTCTTGATGCGGAGTTGCGGGCCAAGGAGTTGCAGCTGAGGTTCGGTCATATGCACTTCTCTTCCAACGTTCAGATGGTGGTCCCTGAAATAAACCCTACCGAGACCCTGATACTACCCTTCAGTTTTCAAAGCACAGGATCCTGAATTCAAAACCGCAACAAGAATGATTAAGATCTGAAGCCCTGCATGAATGTAATAAGAGCATGGAACCAAGGACTCTGAGGGTCACAGGGTCCCTCGGTCAATATGGGCAGCTAGAGTAGAAGCCTAGAGTTCCATGTCCCTGAACCTTAGGTTTGGGGTCCGGAGGTTTGGGGGTTGTCTTACGGGTCATGGTTCCCGCATGTGGCTTGGCGGAGGGCTGTGACGTGACATTTTCAAGGAGGCTCAAAACCCGAAAACAAAATTCCTCTTACGATCGTTGAGGTTTAAGGGTTTGCAACACGAGACGCAAGATTTCGACAGCATGAAGCCCCAATAAGGACTAGCTCTTTTTATCTAGATGCCCTCCTTAGAGTGATCCACTAATGAATCTAAAGCATATTGCTTTGGGGTTGGGGCTTGAGGCCTTGGCATGAGCCTTATACTATATTCCCTCAAGACCGAAAACAAAATTTAGATTTCGCATCCGCCCTAAGGAACCGAAAACTTAAAGGTACAGAATCATTATCCATACTTGTAGTCAGGAACCAAACAAGAATATGATCATGATTGTGCCGACCCCTACATTAGATGACAGAATCCTTCTTGCTTCGGCCTGGGTCTTTTCCAGACATTGCCAGGCCAGGCAGTCATCCCATTTAAAACTTTGCTGCAAAAGTTAGTAGGGTTTTAGTTTTAGGGTATAGGCGTAGGGCCTAGGGACCCAAGTCTGAGTTGTTTACATCACAACCTAGGGGTTGCGGTACAACTCAGGGGTGTGGACACCCGACTTTCCCCCACATCCGAACATGTTCATGGGCCCATGATGAGCAGCAGCAACCTAGGCCCTATAGGGGCTCAATTGATGCGGATGCACTCCCATACTATATAGACTCGAAGCCAGCCCTGAATCTTCAGGCCACCCTTTGCTCCTTTGCAAGCAAACCTCCTTACCTAACCCCTCGGAATCTTCCAGTCTGCGTAACCCAGCCACCTCAGGCATGGCGTGCGTGTGAGCGGTCTGGAGCACCCTTTGAAGCATGTCGTCCTGCTTGTCAAAGCGCGCCAGCACCTCCGTTCCGACTGGTGGGTTTTCGCAGCTTCCAGTGCTTCAAGCGGGAGTGTGGCACTCCTGCTACTACTACGACTACGTCGACGACGACGACGACTACTACTACTGCTACTGCTGCTGCTATGTCCAACAACTACTACTGCACAACTACTACTCCTGCTGCTGCTACTACTACTACTGTTGATGGTATAAATCCTGCATTATTTCCTTAAGGACCCTACACGATGGGAACTGTGGCACATTCCTTATTATGGGTAATGCGGGATTTATACCATCAACCGCACTACTGCTACTATTTCTACCAGCAGCAAGTCCGTCTGAAGTCCGACAGCTCAGACGCCAAGATCTCAAAAGGTGCAGACGCGCAGCGGTCTTGCAGGAGTTCCGAGGGAAACATAATGGCCAAAGTAAGTGGAAAGTCGAAACCCTAAAGCCTAAACCGTCAACGCTAAACTCGAAACCTGCCGGCCACTGAAGTCTGGGTTCACTATAGGGGCCTTCATAATTAGAATAGGGCATTGGGGCCCATTATACTGTAGTTCTAATACGGACCACCCAACATAGTATAGGTAATTATTAAGGTCCCTATATTAGACTTCGGCGATGCCTCCGTGTGGTTTTGCTTCATCTGGTTCTGGAGCGTCTCAAAGTGCTCGGCGCCTGCAGCACGGCACAAAGACTTCAGCTTACTGCGGCCAGTGCGTGTGACGGGACTGAGCTAAGCCCCCTTACAGCCTAAAGTCTCTGCACGAAAAAAACCGAGACCCGCAACCGCAAAGCGTCCGACACCGTTTGAGGTGTAGGGTCTTGGCATTGGAGAAAGTTGGGTGTTCGCTCTTGTTGTTTATTCTGATGCCCTAGTGCTGCGGCGCACAGCAGCGAAACAAAAAGGCTTGGGAACCTGCGGCTTGGGGAGCTAGGGCTTCGGGTGCGATTCGAGATTTTGGCTTGCTTCTTAAAAGTTGGACCACGTAGGAGCACTTTGTTGAAGGGCCTTTAGAACAAGGATCCCAATTACTGCTCGGGGTCTACATCAAGAGTCTCCTATTTTCTGCAACTGCAATCCTCCGCTGCAGCGCGTCGGAATATGGTGAACCTCTGCCTGAAATAGGAGTCGTCCGAGACGGGGGGGCCGAATATGAACCCCAGACCGTAGGCTCTTCGTTCCAAGGACTCCCAAAACCAGAACCCATACTTCTCGGAAACAGCCACCCGAAACCCCAAGCCCTAAACCCCTTTGGCATCGAGGTCCCTGACGCTAGCCGGGCTAAGAACACCAAAGCTCCCACAACTCTACACCCCAGTCCCGCAAAGCAAACACATGCAGTGGAAGCAAAATGCCAGCAGAGGCACGTGTCTCCAAAGCCGGATCTGACATTGGGCAGCGTGAGTCATATGCAGGCTTCTTCAACTCAAGGGTTACATAAGTAAGGGTCCTTATAGTTTGGGTTCTACATTACTCCCATATCAACACTAATTCGAGAAACCAGCAGTGCCGCTTCTCACCGGGCTTAACCTACGGCGTCGAGTTCAGGGTTCGAAAGGAAAGGCAGCAAATACTGCGAGCAGATGAGGGTCTGGCTCTGCGGTTTAGATTTAGGTTGCCCAGAGTTCAGCACTCACAACTTGGACATGCCTAGCGAGGTTACTGGTACCACAGACGAGCGCAATGGCTTCACATGAAACAAGACAAGATATTCGCGACATGAAAACTCTCCCTTAGTCTGTTTAACTGCAGAATACAACTTCGGACAAAATTCTGCATGCCACACCTTCGCATTGTCACGGGGTCTAGGGGTTAGTGGCTTAGGGTGCAGGCCAAGTGGGCTAGCCTCCGAATCGCTCACCTGTTGTATTGATCTGTGGCTCCCTTCGATTCTTCCGACAAAGTCAGAATACGTCCCAGATCTGTGGCTCCCTTCGATTCTTCCGACGGAGTCAGAATACGTCCCAGATATCCCACACTTCTCGGAATAAGGGATTCCCGAAAATTCCAGCCAATGGGCCCGTCAAAACCTAAACCCGACCTGGGCAACAACGACGCGACTAAATCACCAGCCAGCACCTGAAGTCCGAACTCCGTGAACCCTCCCTCTGAGTCTCTCTCTCCTCTTCCTCAGCCTCCCCTAGCCCTCGGCCTCATCCCTTGGCCCTCGCCCTCGGCCCTCGCTCTCGCTCTGTCTCTCTCTCCCTGTCTCTCTGTCTCTCTTGCTCTCGCTCCCTCCCTCCCTCCCTCTCTCTCTCTCTCTCTCTCTCTCTTGCTGTCTTTCTCTCCCTCTCTCTCTCTCTCTCTCTCTCACCCTGGGCCTTTCAACAGTGCCCGCAGCTCTTCGATGCTGGAGTCATTGGACTGGCGGCCTGGCTTAGGGTTGAGAGGTCTAGGATTTCGGATTTAGGGTTTCGGGTCTCGGATTTCGGCTTTAGGCTTGAGGCTGTGGGGTCCAGGATCGGATTTCGGCTTTCGACTCTAACTTGGGGTCAAGAGGGCTAGGGTTGAAGGATGTGGCGCTTTGGTCTGGGGGTCAAAATAGCCCAAAAGCCCTATATAGTAGGTCTTTGGGCCCAAAAGCCTTTAACATAAGAGTCTGAAGATTATCAGGTCTCAGGGTCGGCACCGAAGCCCATGTAGCGCAGAGGTCTTACACGGCTGTTTTTCGCAAAAGGCACTGTCAAGCTTATCTTCAGTTCGCTGTACACTTAAGATGCGATATGCTGCTATTGCGCAACTCCTGCACCTGGTTTGTTGCTGCTGACTACGCCTTGAGTCACAGCTCACACGAATTCGGACATGAGTAGCGAATATTCTTCACTCCTCCTTGCTCTATGCCCACGGCATTTGAGCACTCTCGTGACCACTTTCTATCTCATCTCGCTGGTTCTCCATTTGCTGATCCAGCTTGAGACCGCCTGTCTTGTGGCCACATCATGCCACGTGAGATGGCACACACCAGTCAGCGAGCGAACTCTCCAAATGTAGAGGATGAACTTGAGCTGCTTGGTAGTAGGTTGAATGCTTCCTGCGCCTGGCTCTCGAACCCCAACGAAAGGGGCCAAACGCTCAATCAAATCTACCTTCAGTCCACTCACAGGGGCGCCAACACAACGTAGCGCATCTCGTAGGTGCTCCGTGGTCATCAACGTTAGAGTGTCCCGTACTACTCTACCTCGCTCCGTAGGCACGTGAGTCACTGCCTCTGCACTCGGGGGCAGTTCGAAGCTTGGCGTCGTGGGACTCCTCAACTGGTCAGCTCCAAGAGGGCTGATCGGTCTCGTAGGCGTAGAGCTCGTCGCCTCCTCACGTTGGGAGGCTCTCATAGGTGGTGATCCTCCTCGATCGTAGATCTCCTGGTCCGGAGTCTCAATGGGCTAACATCAGATGGCCTCGTTGTCGTACTTGTTGTAGCCGTGGTCGCATCCCTCACTTCTCGCTTCGCAGCTTCGGAAGCCAGCTTTCGAACACGCTCCAGTTTGTCCGCCTTTTTAGCAGCCTTATACTGTCTCCAAGCAAACTTCGTCGCACTCTTGCCAAGCTCCCACAAAGCTATCGCAGCTACGCAGATCAACAGACCTACAACCACAAGCTCATCTAAACCCGAAACTGGAATCGCCTCCTTGTCCGGATTCTCAATCTCCCTGCCATCAACTGACGTAATCATCGAAAGCAATGTTAGCACAAAGGTCATCATCTTCAGCTTAACAGCTTCAACAACCTTCGTCACCTTGCCCCAGATAAAGCCCCATAGCCCAAGCAGTGTCCACAAACGCTCCTTAGACACCAATTTTGTCGCCAGATCAGCCAGCTGTTGCTCACCCGGAGTGTGCTTCACCGTCAAACGACCAGAAGCCACCGCCTCCCTGATGAAGCTGGCCCTGACCTTGAGGTGCCTCGTACGCTGGCTCCCCGGCCCTCCATTGCACATCGATACAGCGCTGCTGTTGTCCACAGCCAGTACCAAATCAAAGGCGTTTGGCTCTATCTCCTGCAGCACTGAAGAAATCGATTCTAAGAGGTTATACCCCTGAGCTGCGGCGTACAGCTCTGCTTCCATGACCGACATGGTCACAAAGGATTGGCGTCCAGCTTTCCAGAGGATAGGTGCTTGCCCGTAGGTGATCACTGTAGCCCCATAGCTCCTTGCGCCATACGGCGCGTAACTCGCGTCCGTAAAGCAAGTCATCGTAGCCCTTTTGCCGCTGTCTGGCGGCACCATAACCAGCTCAAGATCGGCAGTTCCAGAAAGGTAGGCTAACAGCCTCTTTCCCATCCGAGCAACCGGAACCGGATTTCTCGCCACATGTGAGGCCATCGCATTCACGGTGAAGACGAGGTCAGGACGAGTCTTCGTCGCTAACCATAACATCTCTCCAACGACCCTCTGGCCATGCTTCAAATCCTCTTCAGAAAACACCGGGGCCTCAAGGTCCCTTTCCGTTTCCAAAGCGTCCAGCCACTCCCGCGGAACTGGGAGTTGAGTAGGCGTTGTGTTCTGCATGTTGTGTGCGCGCAAAAGTTCTGCTATGTATGCTTGCTGGCTTATTGTGAATGCGCTGCTGCTGGGGTCCTGCTTGATCTCCACTCCGAGGTAGCGAACGGCCCTTTCAAAACCCACCCATTCCAACTCGGAAGTTGGCCAGAGGGCCTTGATCTGCTCGTGAAGCTTGATCACCAACTCCTTCTCGGCCAGGTACATCAGGTCGTCCACGTAGACAACAAGGATGCCGTAAACCTCTTGGGTTTGTTCATCTCTTAGCACCCAAAGTTCTGACTCTGATTGCAGCTGCTTCAAACCCAACCAGCGGCCCCTGTGTATGATCTTCACCTCCCGAAGCTTCATGTTGCGGAATTGAGACCAAATCACAGGCGACTCCCTCAAACCATACAAAGGTCGCTGCACTAGCCAAAGATCCGCACCACATGCCATGGCATCTCGAATCACCCTGGGGGGTGCCAAAGCGTACTTGGGCATCTCCGATGGCCATTCGGCCAACAAAAAGGCCGACGTGACGTCGGCAATTGCCGCCAACCATCTTCGTGAGGATGCCACTGTTAATGCTAGGCGTAGGACATCTGAACTCGTCCCCGAAGCGTATAAACTCATCTGGTCAGCAGCGTCGTCCTTCGTGATGTAGTTTCCGCAAATGACCATTCGACATTTTCTTTTGCATCTGCCGCCCTTCACACTGGGAGGCTTCAAGGTGAATACGCACTTAGCGGGGACGATCTTGACGGTACCCTGTTGTTCCATGGTCCTTGCTTGTTGTTGTGTAATCTTGACCAAAGTTCCGGAACCAAACAAGGAGGTCACTTCCCGCTCAGTCGCTTCCGTCCACCTTTGTAGAACACATTTCACTTGATCCAAAGGGACCGTGTGGACAACATCTAGGTCGCCTTCCAACTCGTCAAGCAACTTCTCGTAGTCGACCACATTGCCCCCTTCCTCCGTTGCTCTCGCAGCCTTCAAACATACTCCCTCACGGAGTCTCTGAAACTGCATCAGCTGCTTATGAACCTCCTCCAAATAGCGACACACATAATCTCGAGCATCATCAAGTTCATCACGAACATCGCGACCCAATCGGTGTGCCTGCTCCACCATGATTTCCTCCTCCTCAAGAAGGTCACGGAGCCGGGTGGCTCTCTCCTCCATGTCCTGAATGGCCAAGTCGAGGTCGTGCGTCACGTAGTCGAAGGATTCCAAGGTTCCCTTGCTCTTCGGTTTGCCCCCTTGAGGTATCACTTCCGCCTTCATCATCGAAACTCGTGGTCCTCCAAAGGAGCCTTCATCTTCCCGCGAGCGATGAGGGTCCCAATCAAAACCCAACTCTTCAAGCAGGTCAACAGCATCAACCTTGAGCTTGGCACTATCCCGGATTGAATATCCAACCAACATCCAACTTGTTCCCGCGGTACATGGCGTAGTGTAATGTTCTTCATGCGGGTCAAAGTGTTGAGGACCTTCGCTAACCTTCAGCACCACCTCCTGGTCCTTCCTTTTCACAACAACATTGCACCCCTCAAACTCTGACAGCGGTACAACCACATTCTGTCCAACATTGTGAGCATCACGATGTGGTTCTGCAGCAATGTCCTTAAACACCGCCAAGCTGTTGCACTTGATGCCTGGGCACTGTTGCTTCAAGTAGTTCAGGAAAACCTTTGTCGCCTTCGGGTACTTCTTGGTGTTGTTTAACACTCCAACAATCCCCCCGTGCACATACGCGCCGGTCGCCCATACAGCCTCGCCTTCTTCTCGTTCTCCAAAACGTTTCGGCTTGGTTCCGTGTTGTGGTAGTAGACGAGCGAGAGACTCCACAAAGTCCCTTTCAATCTTGCCCTCCTTCAACACTGCGCGCGCATACTCTTCAACGGGGTCGTTGGGGTCGTACTCCTCCTCAACTCCCTTCTCTGGTTGTGGTAAAGAAGGTAGGCCTTCATGATCGCCTGGATTCAATGTAGACTTCTTCCTCAAACGCCTTGAGGGGTTGGCAACAATGGCATGGTAGTCCTCCAGCTCCACTTCACGGTCTGCGTCTATCAAACCTGGCCTCATGTGAGTCGTAGTGATGAAACTCCCCTTGTCCATCATGATGACGCTTCCACCATTCACGTCCGAGCTCTGGCCCACGTAGTAACCTGTGCCCCACCTTGAATCCAGGTCGTAACGGTTTCCAGCTCCATAGACCTTTTTTCGCACATGTACTCGGACTCCGAACGGGATGAGCTCCTGGCTAGGGTTCATCTGCTTCTGCATTTGTGACCAAGTCGCGTAGCGCATAGCCATCGGCCATAGCTTCCTTGAGAACCCTCCGGCCTGTAGCAGCCTCTTGACGTGGGTCTTGCAGTAGCGCACTGCGGACTCCGCCCTCCCGTTGGATTGGGGCGACTGGCCCTCCGTGTACGTTGTAAATGTTCCCCTGGACAACAGCCATCTCTTCAACGGTTCGCTCCTGAGTTCGCGTGCCCGATCTGCATGGACCCTTGCAATAGGATAGCCCAACGAACGCAACCTCAGGTACATGTCTTGCACCGCAGACAGAACATCCTTGGTAGTCCTTGACCGCAAAGGTGAGGAGAGGTACATGACCTGGTAGCCCACAATACCATCGACTTCCGAGAAAACCTTGTTGAACTCCTCGTCGGTCATTCCTTCAGGTAGCCGTCGCTTCTCTTCTGCTGATAACACCGGCTCCTCCTGAGGATCCAGCAGCTCTCCTTCGGACCATCCCAGAAGTGGACCTACTCCAGTCCCTGCATCGATCTCCACCTCCGGCTCGAAATCACCACCAACGATCTGTACTTGACCTTGAGGTGCACGAGGACCCCCTTCTGGAACTTCACGGCTGTGTGGACCCCCTTCTGGAACTTCACGGCTGTGTGGACCCCCTTCTGGAACTTCATTGTTGTGTGGACCCCCTTCTGGAACTTCATGGTTGTGTGGACCCCCTTCTGGAACTTCATTGTTGTGTGGACCCCCTTCTGGAACTTCATGGTCAATCTTGGGAACCACATAAGCTCCAACAAGAGCGAACCTGTAGTCCGCATGATCTGGATCAGCTCCTCGTTGTCTGAACGGCCCACACACATCCAAGCTCAAACAGTAGCTTGAAGGAGTCTTGATCCGGACGTGTTTGCGTCCGGTTCCACTGGATTCCACACACGTCCTGCATTTGCGGTTGTAGGGCTGGTGGTTGTTCCGGACGTGGATCCTCCACTGCTCCAGTTCGCGGTCCGATAAGGAACCCAGAAAAGAACCTGCGTCCATCTTCGCCATCCACTTCGAGACTTGTAGTGATTCTGGTTCCCGCAGCCATTTGTTCACAGCCACCATAGTCTCCTCTTTGAAGTCGTCAGTCCATCTCCCTGTAGTAGTAGATGTCGTGAGGTTGCCGGGTTGGTAATCCAGGTTGGTAGCCACCGCTTCGTACTGGTACTCCAGGCACATAACGTCCATGAACCTTGGCCACGCTCGCTGCAAACCCGTTGGATTACGCCCTTCAGGTCGATTGTTCATGTAGTTCATCATTTTCATTCCCTCAAACATCACGAACGCTGGCGTATCCATGTAGTAGGCCCGCGCGGCTTTGGCTATCATTGACAACCACATCGCCTTGGCAATCAGCTCTTCGTCCACACTTGACCGCATAGGAGGCGACGCCATATAGCCCTTCACACGTCCCGTAGCCGCCGCCCACAGAAGAGCTCGATATACTCCCGCAGGGTTTCGCAAGTCAAACGCCTTGGATCTCACAATGTCCACCTCCACAAGCACGGCACCATCCTCCAACGGCTTGAACTGTACTGAACCATCAGCTGGGCCCGCGAACAAGTTCACGACCCACGGGGCTGTCATGAGCCTCTTTCTCACTCTTCTCGAAACAGGCATCGCCTTCAAGTAGCTCCACCCCGCCTTGTCTTTCAGCACCACATCCTCCGCCACAGCACCCATTATCGACGCCGGCAGCGAACAGAAGGGTGAGTCCTCCGCCTCCAGCGCCTTGAGTTGCTGTATCCTGTCGCCCTTCTCTAGGAACATCTCAAGGTGACGGGACCAGGTGAGGTCCCGGTCCCAAGTCCATAATGTCCTCTGCATCGCTGCGTTGGACCGCTGTAGTTCCTCCACCCGCTTGTCCTCGAGCTCCTTGATCAACTGAAGAGCTTGGGCCTCTCCCACCAAAGGGCATTGTCCCACAACCTTAGGTCGGATGACCCCGTGTATAGGATGAACAATCTCCAACCCTCGGCGTCTTCCCAAGTGAGCTCGCAGTTCAGGTCCTGAACGAGTGACCCCAACGGTACGATAGGACAGGTCAAATCTTGATCTGTTGACTTCGTCGCCAAGAGCGTGCCTCCGCGGTTCTGGGCCAACGTCACGTAGTCACCGGTAGCCAACTGAACTCTCACCCGAGTTGCTGACCCAACCTCGTCTGGCGAGGCCGTTCTGAAAGCATGGGAGGCTCCTGAGTCCAGTAATTAGGCCTGACCTTCCCGTCTCCGGCTCCATTCCCAGCGCCCGGGCCTGTGCATTGATATCCTCCATACTCAGCATCCTAAGCTGCCTCATCTCCTTGAGCATGGTGTTGGCCTCCCGAATCAAATGGCGAAGATCATCTTCTCCTGGTGGATTGTTGGCCTGCTGATTCGATGGCTCGGTTGTAGTAGAGGAGGAGGACGGCGCAGCTGCAGCTCCTGACTGGTTGGCTGTAGGGGACGTGGTCGCAGAGGATGTAGTTGAAGGAGGCGCCGGATGAGAACTCTCAGGGGCAAGGGTGGCCACCATTGGGGTTCCCGTCGGCAGCTCGTTCTTGTTGCCCTTGTTAGGGCTCCGTCCACCTTGGGGCTTCTCCTTAGTAGGGCAGCTCTTCGACATGTGGAGCTTGCTTCCGCACGTCCAGCACCGGCCCTGTCGCTGCTTCTTGTCCACATCGTGATTGTACTTGCAAGACGACCCACGCCGGCACCCTTGATCGGTGAGGAAGAACTTGCACGGAGCCCCTTTTGCCTTGTTGGGAGAAACCTCCCCACCAACTCCTTCGCCGCCCGCTTGGGAGGTCGTAGTAGAGGAAGTAGCCGTCGTTGCCGCCCTCAGCGTAGGTGTGGTTCCAGATTTGGTTCTTCCCCTGAACGCCACTTGCTCAAACTCTGAGAGAAGTGACCGATGAAGGTCTTCCACAGACTGCTGGGAGGGCTTCACGTCAACCTCCAACGTATAGCGGGTCATATTGATGCGGAAGAGGATCTCGCTGTGCTCCTTAATCACACGCTTCACAATGCTGTCTAGTCCACGAAGAAGAATGCTTGGATCCGGTCGTTGTAGTCCAACATCCCCGGCACGACGTAGCCATCGAGACCATCGCCTCAAAGCGTCAACCGCTTCACTAGCAGTGGTGGCCTCGGTTGGCATCTCGAGGGCCTTGAGGATCTGCTGTCTCTCCGCGGTGCTGCCTGGGCGATAAAGGACCATGACCCTCCCCAAGACTTGCAACGCCCCTGTCAGGCGTGATGCCAAGATCTCCGTTCTCACTGACTCCGGCAGGCTTGCCAGCAACATCGAGGTAGCACGCTTGTCCACCCTCGTCCACTTGTCCTCCTTGACCACCGCGCTGGCGAAGCTTTCCGGTCTCAAAGTGAGCTTCGTGAGGTTCGAGCTCTTCAAATAGTCCTCGTAGAAGCGGTCAAGGCACGAGAGGACCTCCTGCCACCATACCGCCGAGGAGTTGCTAAGATCCCCCATTGGGCACTGAAGAGCATGAAGCCAGTCCCCAACATCGATGCAGGAAGTCTCTGACAGCTCCGGTAGGCGGGGTAGCTCAGATATCCCAGGCTTCACCTGTTCGGGCTCCGAACTCCGGCTCGTCATAGAAGCCGCCATTGCACTTTGCAACTGAGCCATCCCCTTCGCCAGCATATCGAACGGATCCATCGGAGATCTCGTCGTAGATGGCGCAGGCTGAGACATGTTCGAGGGCTTGGTTCCCTCTCCGCCTTCCGCATGGGGTGCCCCATACAACATGGAGCCACCAAGTTGCACTTCTCTTCGAGGCTCATCCTTGGCTTCGTCGGCCAACCTCGAAAACCCGCTTCGGCCCTCTCCCGCACCACCTTGTGCAGGAGCCGACGACCCGGCTTGTCCCATTGAGGCATGCCCTTGAGCTCCCTGCTCTCGCAGTAGGCCTAGACCACCGCCGCAAGGTTGACCTCCTTGAACACCCGCGCCTCCTTGAACATCGCCTGGATCACCCCCACGTTCAACTCGAGGCCCGTGGTAGCCTGCTCTTTCTCCTGCCCCGCTCACTTGAACAAGGCCTGGAGGCGGACGCACCATTTCACCACCTTCACGTACTCCGCCGTCATCACCACCTGCACCGCAAGGGGCCCGTGGAGGTCCTGCAGGAACTTCCCCTCGAAAGCCGACGTCCATTCGGCCTCCTTCTCCTGGAGGTCCTGCAAGATTGCCTCCTCTTGGCAACGACAAAGTCGTGGGCGGTTGGATAGCCGTCCCTTCGTTACGAACAGCCGCTGCTCGCAACCACTCATTCTCTTCTCGCAAACTCGCCATTTCGCGAGTGTGGGCTTGCATAGCCATCTGAACTTGCCGTCGGACTTCTGCCAGCACCTGATCCTGAGTAAGCGAACCCGTCGACGACTCAGCATCCCTCTGGCCCACATATCCACCTCCTTGCCCATGTAGAAGGGGAGCTTGCTGAGGCCATTGCTGCATCGTCCTTTCTGCCTCCTGAGTGAACAACGGGGCTTGTGTGGCCGGCGGCGAAGGAGCCGCCCAACTCGATGGTGGGGTCATAAAAGGCCTTGAAAGCGCACCTCGAGAAGGTCTCTCCAACAATGGTGCCACTGCTGCCGCTGCTTGGTTCACACGCCTCTGGAAGAACTCACCTAGCCTGACCATCCAAACAGCCTGATTTCCTCTAGGTTCTTCATGCAAAGGTAGCTCCTCGGGCGGTGACGTTGCCATACGCACAGTCACGCTCTGCTCCACAAACTGAGAAGGTGCCGAGGGTCCTTGAGGAAGGCTCGTCTGTTGTTCACGTTGAGGTACTGGTTCAGGACTAGGTAGAGGAGACGGATCATATAGAGGCTGGGTTCGTTGTGCTGGTAGCGGAGCGTTCGCAGCTTCAAGAGAGGTCGGAAGGAGTGGGGTCTGCGGTTGCTGCTGCTGCAGTTCTGCATGCTGGTGTGCACTGTGCGCGCCATGTGTGCTCTGTGCATCGTCTTGTTCTCGTGGCACTCCCACACTTACAGCTGCAACAACTTCGTTTCCAGAGACAGCCCTTTCTGCAGAACCGTATCCAGCTGAAGTCACACCCACTGGAGCCTGACCATTCAGAAGCGGTTGGCCTTGATCTCGCCGTTCCGTCTCGTACGAAGGTCCGTGGCTCTCACCTTCCAGCGTCCCCTGAGCTTGGGAACTCATAACCTGAAGATTATCAGGTCTCAGGGTCGGCACCGAAGCCCATGTAGCGCAGAGGTCTTACACGGCTGTTGTTCGCAAAAGGCACTGTCAAGCTTATCTTCAGTTCGCTGTACACTTAAGATGCGATATGCTGCTATTGCGCAACTCCTGCACCTGGTTTGTTGCTGCTGACTACGCCTTGAGTCACAGCTCACACGAATTCGGACATGAGTAGCGAATATTCTTCAGAGTCCTTAGATCCCTGTAAGTCCGAAGCCGGAATTGCTTAGACTAGGGCTCTGCGGGGTTACTAAATTGTGCAAAGATTAAGAAATCCCAACAAGAATCTGCGAATGACTCAGTACAGCCTATTCAGCTATGAGGTTTCTGGGCATGGCCTTTAGGTTTTGATGATTCAAGCTCTAGGATCTCAGGATGTAGCACGGAAGGCCTCAGAGGGAGCTGGGCTACAGGGTCGACGGGTGTTGGCGTCTGAGGAGATGTTGGGCTTAGTACTTTTTGGGGAATCTCTTGGGAGATCAAGGAGGTTTTTAAGTAGGGTTGAGGCTTAAGGCTCCAGTGCTTTAAGAGGACTTCGGGCTTGAGAGAATGTCTTGGGTCTTGCGGGGTTTGGGCGTTCGGGCTATCGTGCTGATATAGACACATCAGGCTCGTGGCTGGGAGTTGGGGGGCCATCGGGTCTCAGTTCATGAGCTTCCAAGAGATTTCGCGTTAAGGGTTCAGGGCTTTGGGGTTTAGGGTTCCGCGTTTTGGGGTTTAGGCCTAAACCCCTAAACCCCAAAGCCCCACCGTCCAGAGCGGGGCCCAGCGGCCAGGGCGTGAGGAGGAAGAGCGTTGGGGTTGGGGGGTTCAAATTTGAACCTTAAAGCCTAAACCCTAAACCCTAGAACCTACTACTAAGCCCTACACACACCTTTCACCTTAAACCCTAAAAACTAAACCCTTAGCTAAGCTTTAAAACTCCCGGTGGCCTGGGCGGACGGCCTGCGCACGGTGGGGAGACTCCGGTGGGCTTTCTCGGCTGCCTTCGCTTGGGAGAGGGTTTAGGGTGCAAGGGTTTAGGGGTTTAGGGGTTTATGTAGGGGTTTTAGGGGTTTAGGGTTTTAGGGTTAAGGGTTTCCAAGGACTGCGCCTTTTGTGGTTTTGCCCGATAGGGCTTTGGTTTCGGATTTAGGGTTTCGGGCGTAGTGTTTTTTCCCTCTCGCATGGCTAGCATCGAGGGTTTAGAGCTCAGAGTTTGGGGTTTGGGGCGCCGTGATGCCAAGATTGCGACTTCTACTATTGCCACAGCGCTGCTCATGTTGGTACGACTGGTTACTGTACTGCACTTATCAGGAAAGAATGACTCACCCATAAACCACACGAACCATCCCTGACCCTAAACTAAATGCCCGTCCACAGCGTCGCCTCCGGGCAACGCCGGGCACGGCTTCATGGGCAGATCCAGCTTCAAAATCAGGAACCCAACTCTGAGAGCTGTACCAGGGCCCTGGACTAAAGGCGGAGACGGAGAGTGGACTCCTCTAGGAGGTTCTCTGAGCCCAACGCATCCAGGGCGTATTGTTGCAAGAGGTTGGTTCTTGTTGCTCTGTCACTGTCTCATATTCAAACGACTATCATTACTGATCACTACTGTTAATGTGGCTGGTGTTCATGGTCTTGCGAACAGTTGCGACTATTCCTAGATTCGCACTAACTGCCGCCTTTTTCCCGTTTACGGCTACCCTCAGTGCTACCACTGTTGCGATTGCTATCGCAACCACCGTCGCTGCGCTTGCCAGGTTTCCCATCCTAATGTTTCTTGGCATCGTAATTTAAAGCAATGTTTGCAGTGCTTCCCGAATTAAACTATGCGCAACTGGTGCCTATTGCTATCACTACCAACATTCTGACAAATAGCAGATGCAAAGAATACCTGTCTTATTGTTGTTCCTCTGAGTGCACCCCGTGCATCACCATGCTAAGGACATTTCTTACTGCCGTCCATACATGATGAAGATCATAGCTGAGGGCCTACTCCAAACGGCGAATACAACTTGTTGCTTGCTCTTTTCGGCTGGTTCTCAGCAACGTGTGGCAATGCAGTGTTGCTCATACATATGGGAGTTTCCGAAAATGGGGGACCCTACTTATAGTACCCTAAATAGTAGGATCCTTATTATAAGGACCCCAGAATAAGGTACCCCTAACGAAGCTCCCATATAGAAGCCCCTGCAGAATACTCCGAAACATGACCTCATGGCGGACACCTGCTTGGACGTTAGATAAAGGGCATTCGCTGGGTTTGGCAGCAATGAATAAGACGGAGGGTCGGGGGTTGCTTTGGACGTTCAGTTTACGAGTGATGGTCTCTGGTGGGCTCTGGAAGCAGACTCGTAGGTGGGGCCCGCATGGCAGCCGGATTTGCAGGGTGCCTCGTCTTATGTTTAGGGTCTGTTGTATAGAAACGTACTCGGGCTTGAGATTCCGTCGCAGGTTTCGATTTGGGATACAAGCCCTGCGAGAGTTTTCATGTGGCTCGCAATTTGGGAACCAAGGCGTTTAGGGTTTAGGCTTAGGGTTTAGGGGGGGTGTGAAATATCAGCAAAAGTATACCCTCCATACTCCTAGTACAAGTATAAAGACCACACATCCAGAAACCCCTTCTACTTGCAAGGGCCCCGACTTTCAAACACGACGTACGAAATCCTGTAAGGCCCTTCGAAAAGCTTTTTTATGTTTGTTAAGATGACCCCTGTATTCCGTTCCCGAATGCTGGCACGGTCTTTTTGCCAAAAGGCTCGAAGAAAGCTTTCGGCTAAGGCGCCCTCTGCGTAGCTTTTGGGCGGGATGAAGGTATAAACGTGCCTGAATATTAACCAATACTGTTCTTCTCTTGTTCGCCTCTTTTGGCCCGAACGCAAAAGCATAGCTCCGCGGCCCGCCCGAACAAAACCAAACCCTGAAACATGAACCCACTCTACCAAGAAGCGCCCTAAGCCTCAAACCCACAACTCCAGATCCACTGTCAAAAGCCCTAGCCACTATAACCTGAACCCTGCATCCTAGGTGTCAACAGTTGCCTGACACAGCCTTCTGCTTCCTCTGTGGGCAGAAACCAAAGAAGTGGTGCAAGCCGCTGAGAGATTTACGTATATGCTATATGTATGTATGTATATATATATATATATACATATGTATACATGCATATGTTAGGGTGCGCCCCCGACGTTTGCCCACACTTTCGTGTGGCAAACTGTCGGGGGACACGGCCTGGTGCAGTTAATCGTTGTTTGCTGCTTCGGGAAACTAAGTCACGGAACTGCTGAGTTCTGAAGATGGAAGTGGACGAAATGCTGGCAGGGTCAGCAAACGCGCTGGTTGCACTTTTGCGTTTTCACACGGGAGATGGACCATGCGGGAACGGATGGAGTCTGAGTGGAATCATGGTTGGCCCATTGGATGCTATGCGGGAACGGATGGAGTCTGAGTGGACGATCATGGTTGGCCCATTGGATGCTATCATGGTCTTGGCCCATTGGATGCTATGCGGGAACGGATGGAGTCTGAGTGGACGTTATCATGGTTGGCCCATTGGATGCTATGCGGGAACGGATGGAGTCTGAGTGGACGTTATCATGGTTGGCCCATTGGATGCTATGCGGGAACGGATGGAGTCTGAGTGGACGTTATCATGGTTGGCCCATTGGATGCTATGCGGGAACGGATGGAGTCTGAGTGGACGTTATCATGGTTGGCCCATTGGATGCTATGCGGGAACGGATGGAGTCTGAGTGGACGTTATCATGGTTGGCCCATTGGATGCTATGCGGGAACGGATGGAGTCTGAGTGGACGTTATCATGGTTGGCCCATTGGATGCTATGCGGGAACGGATGGAGTCTGAGTGGACGTTATCATGGTTGGCCCATTGGATGCTATGCGGGAACGGATGGAGTCTGAGTGGACGTTATCATGGTTGGCCCATTGGATGCTATGCGGGAACGGATGGAGTCTCAGTGGACGTTATCATGGTTGGCCCATTGGATGCTATGCGGGAACGGATGGAGTCTGAGTGGACGTTACCATGGTTGGCCCCTGGGCTGCTTGCAACGCGTGCGAGAACGCCTTGATGGTGGGAAGAAAAGCGGGAACCAACATCTCCAGACATGTGCAACCACTGCAAGACATGTGCAAGAAGGAGAAGTGTGGGCAAACGTCGGGGGCGGACCCATATGTTAGTATACATATGTATACATACCTGCGTATGCATTAACGTTTCATTTACTTTTTACATGTGAAGTGCAAAGATTGCAAACAATGCGCCCCCCTTTCTCACACGAATCTCTCTCTCTCTGTCTCTTGCCGCATAGCGGGCAAAGCCATGCCGGATACTTCACCTGTCTCTCCCCTCCCTCCCTCCCTCCCTCCCTCCCTCGTCTCTCGCTCTCTCTCTCTCTCTCTCTCGCGCTCTTGCTTGCTTGCTTGCTTGCAGGGCGTGTGGGAGGCAAGGCACAGGTCCCAGAACCCCCTGCGCGCGAGCGCAACGCCTCTCTCTCTCTCTCTCTCTCTCTCTCTCTCTCTCTCTCTCTCGCTCGCATAGATAGACCCAGGATTCAAAGGTGCCTTGATTGGGGCAGTATGAATGTAGAACTACAGTTACCGTGCTTCTACAACTACCCTGAGTCCTTCAAGTGGCAGACAGCGGGTTTCCTTAAGCCGACACCTAAACGGACTGCATAGAGTGAAGTACCCGCACGGTACCATTTTCGAAACCTTACAGTAACCATTACAGTAGCGAGCTCAGTGCAGGATGAGGGCGCCAAGCTCGAGAAAGGCATCTGACAGGACACTGAGCAGCTGACAGAAGCGAAAACCCTGAGACTCCCAAACCCCTCCCCCCCCGCCCAATTTTGTCGGCTTCGAACAGGGTTGGGGGGTGTATATAATGGTATAGTATCAAAAAACATGATCGTGGTAAGCATCGAAGCTTGAGTCTCCACTTTAACTTACCGGAAGCGGAACCCTGCTGGTCCTACAAGGTCAGAAACCATCTGTTCCGGAGGGATTCTGAAGTCTCTGGGACATCCAGCAGGCCTCATTCCCTGTCCAGCATGTTGCCGACACCTCTGTCTAGTCAGTGCTTGCATAAATGCGCAACAACCACAACTGAGGCAACTAGGGTCCTACACAATCCCTAAGCAACATGACACCCATGCTGACCGAGGGGAGCCGGACTTGAAACATGAGACTATACGGAAATTTGGTTTCGAGGTAGCAGAGCGGCCAACAGAATTGCGCAACAGTTTTGCACTCCGACGGAGGACCATAAACCAGCTCAACAGTAAGATGAAAGGAAAGGAACTAAGCCGTACTTTCAGAATACTTTCAGAACCTTCCGTTTCCGAGAGCCCCAAACCCCAAGCCTCAAAACCAAGAATCGTTCAGAAACGCTTGACACAACCCTTTACAACCCTATAGAAAGCCTGTGGGAACCGTATAGAAACTCATACAACCCCTAAACCCTAAACCCCTGATAAAACCCCAAACCCCAAGCCCTAAACCCCGAAACCCCTAAACCCCTAAACCTCTAAACCCCTAAACCCCTAAACCCCTAGACCCCTAAACCCCTAAACCCCTAAACCCCTAAACTCTAAACCCCCGTCTAAAAACCAACCTAGGCCTGAGATCCCGGGCCCGGCTTGGACACCCGCTGACAGCTTCCGATGCTGCACCGATTCGGAGCTCGGCAATTCTTCAAGGAGGCTGAGGGTCTATATGGTCTTAGGGTTTAAGGGTTTAGGGTTTAGGGTTTAGGGGTTTAGGGTTTAGGGTTTAGGGTTTAAGGGTTTAGGGTTTAGGGTTTAGGGGTTTAGGGTTTAGGGGTTTAGGGGTTACGGTGTATAGTCAAAGGGGAAAGGAGGGGCCCTTAATGGGGACCCCTTCCCTATAATGGGCTATATCATGGGTATATAATAGCTATATTAAGGGTATATACCTAGGGGTCCTTATTAAGGGTCCCTCCTTTTGCCATTGGATATAGGCCACGGTTTAAGGTTTAGGGTTTAGGGTCTATAGGTGAAATGTCGATTTCTGAGCCGCTGGCTGAAGAAGGCTGAAGTTCAAGTGCCCGAGCGAACTTATGCTAAAATCCTTTAGCATTGCAGTTTACAGTAAACCCCAGAAAGTTGGAAACCGGATTAAGGCCAAACAGTGCTGGGATTCCCTATACATTACTCTTAAGGATTGAGGCTACGGGGCTTCCAACTTTTGGGCTTCTACTGTAGGCTTCAGGGTTTGGGGTCTAGGGTTCAGGGTTTGAGGCTGAGGGTTCAGGGTTTGAGGTTTAGGGTTCAGGGTTTGAGGGTTCAGGGTTTAGGGTTTAAGGTATTGTGTATCGTTTTGGGCTTGGCATTTCTTACAGAAGATGCCAAGCCCGAGCAAATGCACAGAACTCACAGGAAGTGCCGCCCTTAGTAGCAGTTGACAGATTTAGTACTTGTTCTCGCGTACGGCCATCTTCTCGTCGAGATCAAAATTGCCGTGGTGCGTCAAAGTTCAACGGAGGGACGAGGCTCTTCGGGTGCAGATTTCGTGATCTAAGCTCAAAGGATAAAACGCGCACCCCTAAACCCTATAACCCTCAACCCCTAAACCCTGTACCCTAAACCACATTAGGAATTGCCCTAAGCCCAACGATCGGATGCAGCAGATGCAAGTTGCAACCGCCGAGGGCAAAACTGCCACCGAGTCTTTCGGCAGCTTAGGGGGCTATGCTTGGGTGTGCCCGGAGCTGCTTTACGCCAACAGCCCGCAAAAGCCATGAAGCTTGGGTGCTCGACCGAATTAGTGTTTGGGATTTAAGAGGTGGGATTTACTACTACTCAGCAGAGCTGTGGCGTGTTTCTGCGTCCTACCCTTGCTTCCAAACTTCCGGCTAGTCTCTCTTGCTCTTAGACTCTTGGCATGCCCACAGTAGTGCCCTGTTAAAACCAGCCGTGCACACTTCCATTCCCAACGCACTTGTCTTCATCTAAGCCCGGAACCTAAGGGTTTAGGTTTGTTGAGAATGCTCCAAGCCGTAAACCTCAAAATCCTCAAACCCCAAACCGGACACCTCAAGTTCTAATTCCCACAGCATGTTGGGGGAGAAACGCGTCGGCTTACTCTGCCCGCAGGCAATCTAGAGTTTAAGGCTTGGGGTTTTGCGGTTTCGGGCTCAACCGTTAACCCCAACTCGTTCGTTCTGAGCCTGAAGATTTTCGAGTTCGTGTCTGAGTTTCAGGTTTCGAGCCAACCAGCGTTCTGGCAACTCGGCATTTCAATCTCAAGCTCCAAAGACCCCAAGGGTTGAAAAGGGTTTAAGGTTATGGGGCCAGGCTTTGGACTGTGGGAAATGTAAACACATACACGAGGTGTTTATATGTTTATATGTACATATGTATATATTCATATATGTATATACATACATTCCATGCCAGCCCCGGATCCAACCAAGCCTGGACTGTCAAATCTGACCAGGTAGCTCTCCCGCTTGGCAAGGCCCTTTAAAGCCAGGGCCGCAAACACCAAGCACACAAAGCTCTGAAAGCCTACAAGGCCGAAACCGCAGGCTTACATACTCGTAATGCAGGGGCCTGAATAAAGAGAATAGGGATTATTAGGGCCCCTATAGTAACCTATAGAGCCTGATCTTAGCCTTCTTTTGGAGGGAGGGAGAGTTTAGGATTTAGAGCTTCGGGCTTAGGAGCCATGAAACGTTCTAGCCGGCCACAATCTATAACGGTTTAGGGTTTAGGGTTTAGGGTTTAGGGTAGCATTTGTTTAGCACTCGCACTGGAGCAGTCTATAGCATAATGGACTCGGCACGTATCACCAATGAAAGCTTGGCGTCCCGCACGGGAGTAGCCAGAGAAGGCTATAGTCGGCTGGGGTTGAAGGATCAGGGTGTAGGGTTGAAGGCTCCGGGTTTCGTGGTTTAAGGTTACCAAAGAACGTGCAAAGTGGGGAGAACTAGTAGTGAGAAGATACAAGTAAGCCTACAAGCGACCTAACCCCCGTTTCTACTCTGACGATGACGTACTTTGAATCAAGTCCCCTGATCCCTTGAGTAGGGCCCCGCAGTTGGAGGGCCAACATTCAAAACTGCCAATCCACACAACCATTGATGCATGAACCTCTTGATTCTTACGCTGCTGCTGTGCCTTCTCCTCCTTGCTGCTGCCACTGCTGTCCCCGAAGCTTGAACCTTACCCTCTAAGCTTTCCAGAAGCCTCAAACCCTCCTGAACCGAAGAGACCTGTCAGCTGACGTCGTCTAAGCTCACAGTGGGCTCAGCAGCAAGGTCGGGGCTTGAGACCTGGGGCATGGCTTTGGCGACAAGTTCCGTAGGCAGGCTCGAGACTTGCACATGGATTTCATCTTGGAGTACGGCGGTTTAGGGCCCTCGTACTGTAGATCTTAGGAGAGGCCCCCACCCTGTAATAGTGGTATAATAGGAATATTGTAAGGCCCTAGTATAATGCTTATAGTCACTATTACAGGGTGGGGGCAGCTTCTAATGTAGATCCTTCTATTCAATAGTTCTTCACTCAGGAGGGCTCCGGACTGAGGAGGGCTTCGGGATTTTGGGGCTGGAGCTTGTGGGTTTTGAAGTTGAGGCTTCGGGGAATCAAAGGTTAGCCTCGCCAAACATGTGAGCAAAATCACAGTCTCACCAACGAACATCTCAAGACAGCTCAGCGCAAAAAAAACACTACTGTCTTGATCCTCGAAATCCCAAAACCTAAAGCCCTAAACCTCAAAACCTCTCAAACCCTAGACCCGTTTGGCAACTGGCCTGCTGCGACTCCGCCAGGACGAGCACTTGACTACAACCACTTAGTGAGTAAGCGACTCGTGCGCTCAGGCCAAGCACCCTGAATGGTCTCACATGCACATGTACTTACAATTTGCCCAAATTTAAAGAGCTCTAATGCTACAGCATGCAGGCACAGCGTGTGTATGTCGTATTGACTATGAGTGACGCCCACCTGAATGCTGAAGAAATCATGTTCCATGCGCAGATGTAGAATGCATGCCACAACTGACGATAACCGCACTTCCAGACCCAAATGCCAACGTTGAAAGCCTTCACACTCATCCAGCCAAGCAGAAGCCGACCCATCTTGGGAGCAGACCATGATCAAAGAAATGTTCCAAACAAGCCAAGGAATAAGGAAACTCTTCCACAGTCTGCAGCATGACGTAGAGAGTGCTGCTCGGTCTGAGACAAAATGTCAGCGTAGCCACAGCAATGAAAGACTCAGCGCTGGCATCTGTAATCTCAGGATACTGCGAACTCACTGCCGTCTTTAGCCACGACAAGGGCTACGTGATCACACCACCGTGGGACCGACGAGCAGAACCCAATCGCGTGAGCCCAGTGAAGCTCGAGATCATGCCGTCCGCTGGTGTGAGGGTGACGCCATTCCCTGCCCCGAATGCAATCGGCTGCGGCATCTCCCTGACGGCAATGACAGTGACGATTCTCGCGCCGCCAGAAGTACGGCGGAGGGAAGGCTCGAGGGTCAGACGATCTCTCTGTCACTGGTCTAAAACTTAAACCCTAACTCTTAAAACCCTAAACCTCAAACCTCTAAACCAATTAAGTATTAACCCTTTGTCGTTCAAGGGCTGCCCTGCGCAGCCTCTTAAACCCTGCAAACCCTTTTTGCAACTGGCTTGAAAACCCTAAACCCCAACCCTTCTCCCTGAAATCCTAACTCATAGAGGCTTTAGGGATCCCTTTACAGGGAACCCGAAGGGCTTTAGCACTCCTGTACAAAGGAACCTCAAATTCTTCCCGGTCTTTCCGGCCTCGTCTCCCTCTTTGGGGGGGGCGTGCGGGGAGTGCTGCGGCGAGCGCACCTCCAGAATCAGCCAATCAAACACTGCATGCATCCATGGTTTAGTGTTCAGGGTTTAGGAACATACGAACGAACATGAGAAAACACACCCGCCCATCAGCCAATCGATGAGCCAACCACGCAGCCCAAGCACGCAATCAACCAACCAATCATGCAACTTACCAACCAAGCTCGCACTGTATCAATGAATGAGCCAAACAATCAACCAACCAACCAACCACCTCTGTATGCGTGCAGCATGTATTCACGCATGTATATATGTATGTATGTATGTATGTATGTGTATTTGTCCAACCCTCTCCGACGCCCACACTCGGCAGGTATGCATGTATGCATGTATGTATGTATGCATGCTTCTTTACTTATGAGCTATGCATTTGCTCTGTCATTTTTTGTTTGAGTGTTTTTGAAAGCCGTATCCAGTTTAACGATTGGCCTGTTCGTCTACTTGTGTATGCATAAACATATTGAAGACAAGGTCTTGCGCTAGGCAAGGTTTAAGGCCAGATAGGGTTTTCTTTTACAACGAATGAATGAACGAATCGACGTAGGACTACTCATCTCAAAGACGCTCCCAGGCAAAGGGACGGAATCCACACTCGGGATAACACTCGCAAGGCAGCTTAGTCATTTGCGAGTGGCACACAATACTTTCAGAGAAAGACTGCCACATGTACTTAAATCTTTAATATAGGGGACTCAATAATTCGAACAGCGTTTCGGGGCCCAGTATAATACATAGTTACAATAAGGAACCCTGAACAGTATGATCAGGCCCCTATAGTAGGACGAGCATAAGCTCGCGCAGGTACACAGCAGCGGCCCGAAAAACTGCTAATCACAAACTCAAACTGCGGAGCTCTGTCACGCAAAATAGTATAGGTAACTACTAAGACCCGTATACTATAGACCCTGTTACAGATCCCTTTGACGGACCCTTTAAGGAAGCCTATTCCAATCACTAGTATCTACAGTCAGACTCCAGGGACAACTCTTAGGGTTCAGTAACCCTCGACACTAAACCCTACACTGCAACCAAGTAATGCTGTAATTGCAACCCTTTAAGGAGAGACATCCTTGGATCCTAAACAAAAACGGGCCTTTTGGGGGTCGGAAGGCACATGATCCTTCGATGGCGAGAGGCGATGAGGCCTGGCAGGAGGGTCCAGGAGCATTTTCAAGCAGGGTTCTGAGAGCTCCTTTAGGTTTTGGGGTTTGGGATTCGAGAGTTCGTTTCAGGATTTATTTAGAGTTTACGGCATGGGGCCTTTCCGATTTAAGGGCCCGGTGTTTCGAAGTGGCTCAATTGAGCCAGAAGTTAAAAAACAATCCAGCCAGGGGCCATGCTGAAGAGATATGTGCACAGATACGGCTCGGAATGTACAGTAGGGTTGAGGGTTTAGCCCCCAAATGCCCAAAGCCCTATAATATAGGGGCCTTAAGATTAGAATAGGGTTCTGGGACCGGTAAAAACTACATCTATAATAAAGCTGATTTTGATATGGAACCACCAATGGAACCTCCAAAATTCCCAAAGCCCTACAAGCCTACAAGGGAGAAGCTGAAGAAGGCCTTCTCGGCGGCAAGCGCTCGCGCATCTCTGCTAACTCTGCCTCTCGCAGGTTCCGTATCTGTCTGGTTCTTAGTAGGGAATGGGGGAATGGGTTATGGGGACTGTTATTGGGGATGAGAAAGGGACTACTATAGGGATCCATTCCCCCATTCCCTACTAAGAACCAGACAGATATACTGCATCATGGGATGGCATGCAACAAGCCTAGCAAAAATTTAAGTTGTCCCGAAGGCCCACTGTAGGGGCCTTGATAATTACCTCGACCACTTTGGGGGGCTCCTTATTACAAACATAATACAATTTGCCCCAAAATCCTATTCTAATTATTCAGGCCAGGCCCCTCTTTTACTTAGTCCTTCGCACTATGGATGAGGGCAAGGAAGGAGCTGGGGCTCACGGTATCGCCTGCCCCTTATAGGCTTCGGGTTGAATACCTGCGGCACACTTGTGATGTAGGGGCATTGATAATTAGAATAGAGTTCTGGGGCCCATTATAATATAATTAGAATAAGGAACGCTCAAAACAGTATAGGTAGTCTCCATCGTGGTTCCTTTTGGATTTAGGGTTTCGGTGCTCACAGTCGGACAACGGTTTAGGGTTCAGGGATTGAAAATTTTGGGGTTTAGGGTTTTTTGGGTGAACCATATGGTTAGGATCCTATAATACAAAGCTGGTTAAACCAAAACAGGGAACTTCAATGGCGACTTCAGACAAAGCACCCCGAAACTAAGGGCTCAAGTGCTTGGGGCTCAGGCTCCGGGGTGTGTTCCGTCGCAGTTGAGTAGTGTTTGGGTATGCAGTACAGGTCTGATGTGGCTAAACCCGACTGTGCAGTATGACAAGTCATAATTGAGGCGCCGTTGCTACAGCAACGGCTGTAGAGCCGATCCGCAGCGAAAACCAAAGCTCGAAAAAAACGAACCACCCATCCAAAAGCGGACAATCCGTTGCAAACCCAGGCTCTAGCCCGTCGAGCATCGAAAACCTGGCAAAGTACACTCCTCCAGACCTTCATAGGACCCTTAACTACTTCAAACCTTTTCAGGGAATCGTGGAAATCCCTAACGGTCGCGGAGCCTCCATGTAGGTCCAGAAACGACTTTGCTGGCTCAGTAGCCAGGCCTGCACCAAAGTGCTTTTCAGAGTTTGAGCGCAGGGTCTGGGGCTTTAGGTCTTAAGGTTCAGGGTTTCGGGTTTTCGGGTTTGGGACTTGAGGGCTTTTTGCACAGGCTTTCCCAGGATTTAGTGTAGCTTGTAGGGCTTACCCGGGCGAGTGCCGAATTCTAACAGCCCTTTTGAACGAGGTCTCTCTGAAGTGCCAGCCCCTAAACCTTAAACTCTAAACCCTAAACAGTTAAGCTGAACCACCTACCCTAAACCTCTAAACCTAAAGCCTAAAGCCTAAAACCCAAATCCCAAAACCCTCGACTGAAACATGAGCCCCAAGCGCAAAAATCCTAAACCCTCCACCCTGCACCGAGCCCCATAGCTCAGCCCTACGCAGGTCCTACTAACAAGAACAAGGTGTTGGTGGATCTTCGGCTATAAGCCAATAAAGACTATGAGCGGATGTTAGGCTGTAGTTGGGCAACGGCGATGAGCGGATGTTATACAAGAACTGAATATGGAATACGAGCAAATATTTGTGGTTGAATAAGGGCATTGATGGAATACGTCCCTATCCTGGCAACCCCAAACACTAAACCCTCAAGTCTTCGAGAGTGCCGGAACGCTCCTGGTCCCTCATCACTCGCACCACGTCCATCGAACGTGCCTAGACACAGGAGTTAACGTTCGGGGCATAGTGTTTAGGGTCTCCTAGGGCGGTTAAGGGTTTAGGGTTCTAAGACCGCTTCTTAGAACTAAATTCCACAGCTTCGGGTTCTCGGTATTATACAGATTAAGTTTTTGTTTGACATCTTTTTCCGACTGCATCAATGTGCTGACGGCGAGCCCACTTGGGGATGGGGATTTTTTCCCTCTCACATTGCTTGGAAGTCTATGGCTGCTCGCGAGGTCTGACAGTTGGGAACAAGAAAGCAGCGGCTCGAAACCTCTAGTTTGCGCAGCCAATGGGGATGGGGTTTAAAGGGAACTCCAGAAAGTTGGAATATGGTTTCGGGGTAGGATACCTTATAATTTACCATAAAGGGTTTAGGATAACCATATTCCAACTTTCTGGCTTTTCCTTTAGGGTTCAGGGTTTCAGCTTCCGGGGATTCCTCTGGCTCAGGACATAGTGCAGCAGACTCTCCCCCAACACTAGGCCATGAAAACCCTGAACAGAAGTTTCCATTGAATTGCTCGGCGGTTTTGAAGGATTTACAATGCTTATATACAACGCTGACAGCAAGGAAGCCCTGCTTACGTTTGAAGTCTTGTATAGCCTGTAGCGATCATAAGGCCGGTTCTCTTCAAAGCAACGCCCCGTAACGATCGAGGGCCAATGTAAACCTTGAACCTCAAGCCCGAAACCCAAAATAGCATAGGTAATTGCTGAGGCCCCTAAAATATGCTAGTGCCAGGCCTGCCCCCGCAGTCTGAGACAGCCCATTAGGAACTCGTTCAGCTCCACTGCACCGCCTGCTGGGAGTGGCGTGTTGCTTTTGGTTTGGTGTAGAGGCCTTAATAATTAGAATAGGGTTTTGGGGCCCATTATGCTATAACTATAATAAGGAACCCCCAAAATAGTATATGTAATTATCAAGGCCCGTATACTACGCCGTTTACGGCGTTTCCAAGGGCGGCCTAGGCTCGGGTTTGGGGTTTAGAGGTCTGAGGCTTAGGCACGGGCTTGGGATTTGAGGGTTATTGGCTTGGGTGTGGGGTTCGGGGTGAAGGGGTGTGACGCACGGATTGCATGATTTAGAGCTCTGCTATTGAAGAGTAGCCAGGCTTCTTGAAAGTTGTCCTTGCTGCGCCTGTCCTCCGTGATTCCCGCGCCTTACCACAACACCGCGTCATACCTCCATGTCCGTAGTGATCCCTGTTCTCGCTCTTGCTTTTCGTCATTTTACAGCATGACCACTACTACACTTAATTACCACAGCCATCGTTGCTAGCAGTGCTATCTATGGCCACGAGTATGGTCAAGGCAGTTTTTCAGGTGGTCGCATAGTGGAACTGTATGCCAATTCATTTTACTCTGTGGAAGTTGCGAAGGCTGTCAAGAAACAGCGGTGCGTCGGCGTGCTGCCTATGCCGTGCTGGCTGCAGTCGCAGTCCTGCCACCACAAGTACCGCTGCCACCACCAGGACCCCCAAACTCTCTCCAGGCCCCAGGGCTCGCACCTCCATCCGAGTCAAGGAGCTTGAAGAAGGACCAGGCCTAAGAAAAGCATGGCTTTACGATGTCGGGTCTAGGGACAAGGCGCTCAAAGTTATTTGTGGAGAGAGATAAGCAGTAGCAGCATGCAGCCGTTGCCGTAGCAGTAGGCGTAGTCGTAGCAGTAGCGTAGCAGTAGTAGTAGCACCTGCAGCTGCGGAGCAGAAGCAGGAGCAGCAAAGGTATCAGTAGCTGCAGTAGTACTAGCAACAGTAGCAGTGGCGCTGGTGGTAGTAAGTAGTAGTCGCAGCATTAGTAGTCGTCGTCGTAGTAGTAGAAGCAGTGGCAGGTGCTTTTATAGTCAGGTATAGTAGCAGCAGGAGGAGGAGGATGCTGGAGCAGCTGGAGGAGGAGCAGCGGCAGCAGGACAGAGTAAAGGACAACAACAAGATTAATCGGAGTAGCCAGCACCTTAAACACCACCCCGACCCCTAAATCAAAATGAATCTGGGGGTACTTAAGACTTAAGATACTGCAGAGAGAGAGGGATAGAGAGAGAGAGAGAGGTAGAGGGAGAGAGAGAGAGAGAGAGAGAGAGAGAGAGAGAGAGACGCTTCGCAGCTCCGAGCTTGAACCGTTCTGATTGCGTATGGAGAGTACTCTGGGTTGCCGTCCTTGCTGTAAGGGTCACGTACTCTTCTTGTCTAGAAGGTTCTCTCTCTCTCTCTCTCTTTCTCTCTCCCTGCCGGTGCTGTTCCACCCAGAGGGTCTAGCAGCGCTAGCAGATCTAGGCTATCTGAAGGATTGTAGACCCTAAATTCGACGTCCGATGTGCAAGCTAGGTCTGATCGACGACATTCCCATCTGGGACTAACCAAACACCGCTTTGGTGTCTAGCCCCCTACCCCTAGCCCGCGCCCTGAAGCTGCTTGAACCTCCAAAATGAGAGACTGAAATCCAGATCATTAGCAATCTTGTGCTCTGGGCTACAGCTACTACTACTACTACTACTACTACTACTACTACTACTACTACTGCTACTGCTACTACTACTACTACTGCTACTGCTACTACTACTACTACTACTACTACTACTGCTACTGCTACTACTACTACTACTACTACTACTACTACTACTACTACTACCACCACCTCTGGGCAGCCAAGTCACATCCCAGACATCCAAGCCAATGGCCTCGAAGTAGGTCTGCACCTCCGGGGAGTTCACCTGATCCTCCAGCATCCTCGGCTGCTCAGGGGTTGGAGGCCTGAATACCCATAACAAGTACTTAATGATGCTTATTTGAGTAAGTATAGTCCCCTACCCCCTTCCCCCCTACCCCTCTAAGGGTCCCTACGATAGGATGGCTTTTGAGGGTCTCAGGTTTTGCGTTGCAGATTCGAGGGTTGAGAGTTTCCGAGCCCGGCTTGGAAAGTAAGTCAGGGGTGGATCTATGTGCGGCTGCACCCTCAAAAGCCTCAAGCCGCTCGTGGGCCGCGCTCCCCTGACCATGCGACCCTCGCATGAAATCTGAACCGGGCAACCATGTGAAGATACGTGAAGAAGAAATAAGGTAAGGTTGTCCTACATTGAGAACCTCTCTTGCTAGGACTAGTCTGGTCTCAGCCCAAGCCCCCACAAACTGCATGCCTGAAAGTTGAATCGGACACCGTAGCAGTAACCAAAGCTAACGCCACTGGGTCCCAAACGCTGCGACATTTCTGCTTTAGGTGCCTCTGTTCAGTGCGTGCAGACAGGAGTCTGGTAGGTGATGACGCCTGTCTCCTCGATATCGATGGCTCTAAACCTTGTCATGGGGCCGTTTTTGATACAAACAAACATAAACCAAATGTGAAGGTACCAAAGGGGCCTCAATAATTAGAATAGGATTTTGGGTCCGTTATACTATAATTTATAGTGAGGAACACCCAAACTAGTATAGGTCATTATTAAGGCCCCTACAGTATTCGTGCATTCTTCCGGCGGGGCCTGAGATTCCAGGGCTCGGGTTCCGGATGCAAGCTTCGTTGGCTCAAGGCTGGGGTCTGTGTGGAAGTTTAGATGGATGATGGTACTGCTGATGGACAAAATCCTGCAGTACCCATTTTCAGGAATATACCATAGTTCCCATAGTTCAGAGTCCTTAGGGTCATGCAGGATTTTGTCCATCAACAGTATGTAGACAGGCAAGCACTGCGCGGACCTATCAGGGAACTATCCTAACTTGGAGAACTACCCATGTCCGGGACCCCTGAGAAGCTGCCTTTTGAGGGCTCCTTATTATGATATCTTCATATATTAAGTCCTTAAGACAGGTAGGTTTCTTTGGGGTTAAGGGTACTATATAAACCCTTAAAAAAAGGGTAGGTTATTTGGGGTTAAGGGTACAGCTGAAAGGCAAGTTGGTGATCTTCTCGATGTTCGCCTGCTTCTCGGCCTGCCCGCATTGCTCAGCGAGGGAGGGAGGATTTCAAGTTTTTCGGGTCCGCAAGAGCCGTGGACAGAAAGGGGGCTTAGGGAGCTCCAGGGTTCAGGGTTTAGGGTTTTACCATAGGGGCCTGAATAATCAGAATAGGGTCTTGGAGTGTAGTATACTATTACTATAATAAGGAACCCCCAAAATGGTATTGGTAATTATCCGGACATCTGTCGGTCAGAGAAGCGAGTCGAACGAGCGTGCTAGCACTTTGGCCACTCTATCCAGGCCCCCAGATCGCTTGATTCTAACCTGAGGGCGATACTCTTACTTTGCTCAAAGCCCCGAGCCATTTTAACCAACCGCAATCGAGCCAAAGGAAGTCGGAGTCTTGCAGATCTTACCTGTTTTGACAGTAGCTTGCTGCGCCGGAGTGCCTAGAATTGAGGATCCCAACAGAAACCCTTAGAAATTGCATTCTTCCCCTGAACAGAGCACCCTTAATTAACAAGAGACTGCATAACATGACCAGCACACGATGCCTGTATTGACTGAAGTACAAGCGTCTGATCGTTCTGCGCACTGTCGATGGCACTCCTGGCCGAGGCGATCGAGAGTTTTGGCTTCGACTCTCGCTGGGGCTTCAGGATTAGGTACGATTTAGGGTTTAGGTTTCATGCTAGCACATGGTTGGCAAAGCTTGGAGTTTAGGGTCGTCGTAGTCGTACAAACGAGCAGAAAACTATGCCGTCATTCAGCCAAGTTTCTGGCAAAAAACACCCGTGACAACCTGCGCACGAGGACTGTCGAAACGCCGACGCGTACTCACGAAGCGCGTCAGTTCGAATTTGTTGCTGCCTCCGCTTTGCTACAACCGTTTGCAAATGATGGACACCAGACACACTCTGAAACTGTTGGTGCGTCGATGAGACGCTTCCTCCTGGCAAGAGTCGCATGCATCAATGCCATCGACGGTTGAATCCAGCGAGATCTCTGTCAGTCAAGCCAAGCCACGTTCAGGACGGCGAAATACCTTGGCTTTCTCGGGCGACTATCTCCCTACTATTACGATCACCATTGTTGGTATTCTGCTAGTAGCCGTCGTAGTCGTCGTAGCAGCAGCAGCAGGAGCAGCAGCAAGAGCAGGAGCAGGAGGAGCAGGAAGAGCAGCAGGAGCCGGAAGAGCAGCAGGAACCGGAGAAGCAGGAGAACCAGCAGCAGGAGGAGCAGGAGGAGCAGCAGTCGCAGGAGCAGCAGCAACACAATAGCAGTAGGAGTAGCAGTAGCAGTGGCTATAGCAGTAGCAGGAACAGCATCAGGGAGCAGTAGCAGTCACAATCGCTGCAGCAGTAGTCGCAGCCGTCGTAGTGAGTAGTAGTAGTAGTAGTAGTAGTAGTAGTAGTAGTAGTAGTAGTAGTAGCAGTAGCAGTAGCAGTAGCAGTAGCAGTAGCAGTAGCAGTAGCAGTAGGAGTAGCAGTAGCAGTAGCAGTAGCAGTAGCAGTAGCAGTAGCAGTAGCAGTAGCAGTAGCAGTAGTAGTAGTAGTAGTAGTAGTAGTAGTAGTAGTCCGCGAGCATCATGCACTGTCTTTTCTCTTCAGGTACAACCGAAAAAGCGGCGCTCGGCATCATGTTGACGGCTGCAAATCTTGTCGCTGATCCCTGCCAGTCAGCTTAGGGCCATGTAGGCCGCAGTCCCAACTCTCTAGACGGCTTATCATCTTAGGGCTTCTCAGAGTCAATGAGTCAGTTTCACACCCAAGTGGGTGCACCGCGGCAATCGCCCGCAATGTGCTGAGCCCGCTCGCACAGCGTCCAGTTGAAAAACAGTAGTAGTAGTAGTAGTAGTAGTAGTAGTAGTAGTAGTAGTAGTAGTAGTAGTAGTAGCAGTAGTGGTAGCAAGAGTAGTAGTAGTAGTAGTAGTAGTAGTAGTAGTAGTAGCAGCAGGACTAGTAGTAGTAGTAGCAGCAGTAGTAGTAGTAGTAGCAGTAGTAGTAGCAGTAGTAGTAGTAGTAGTAGTGCTGGTGGTAGTGGTAGTGGTAGTGGTAGTGGTAGTGGTAGTGGTAGTGGTAGTGGTAGTGGTAGCGGTAGTGGTAGTGGTAGTGCTAGTTCTTGCTGTTTCTGTCACCCACAGTAGTAGCGTTAGTAGTGGTAGTAGTAGTAGTAGTAGTAGTAGTAGTAGCAGTAGCAGTAGTTGTTGTTGCTGCTGCTGTAGGAGTAGTAGTAGGAGGAGGAGGAGGAGCAGGAGTAGGAGTAGGAGTAGGAGTAGGAGTAGGACTAGAAGGAGGAGGAGGAGGAGGAGCAGGAGCAGGAGCAGGAGCAGGAGCAGGAGCAGGAGCTAGGAGCAGGAGCAGGAGCAGGAGCAGGAGCAGGAGCAGGAGCAGGAGCAGGAGCAGGAGCAGGAGCAGGAGCAGGAGCAGGAGTAGGAGTAGGAGTAGGAGCAGTAGGAGTAGGAGTAGGAGTAGGAGTAGTAGTAGTAGTAGTAGTAGTAGTAGTAGTAGTAGTAGCAGTAGCAGTAGTAGTAGTAGTAGTAGTAGTAGTAGTAGTAGTAGCAGTAGGAGTAGCAGTAGCAGTAGGAGTAGTAGTAGTAGTAGTAGTAGTAGTAGTAGTAGTATTAGTAGTAGTAGTAGTAGTAGTAGTTGTAGTAGCAGCGGTAGCAGTAGCAGCAGCAGTAGCAGTAGCAGTAGCAGTAGCAGTAGCGGTAGCGCAGTAGCAGTAGCAGTAGCAGTAGCAGTAGCAGTAGCAGTAGCAGTAGCAGTAGCAGTAGCAGTAGCAGTAGCAGTAGCAGTAGCAGTAGCAGTAGCAGTAGGAGTAGGAGTAGGAGTAGGAGTAGGAGTAGGAGTAGGAGGAGGAGGAGGAGTAGGAGGAGTAGGAGGAGTAGGAGGAGTAGGAGGAGTAGGAGGAGGAGGAGGAGGAGTAGGAGGAGGAGGAGGAGTAGGAGTAGGAGTAGGAGTAGGAGTAGGAGTAGGAGTAGGAGTAGGAGTAGGAGTAGTAGTAGTAGTAGTAGTAGTAGTAGCAGTAGGAGTAGTAGTAGTAGTAGTAGTAGTAGTAGTAGTAGTAGTAGTAGTGGTAGCAGTAGTAGTATTTGTTCGTAGTAGTGGTGTTAGTAGTAGTAGTAGTAGTAGTAGTAGCAGTATATAGAAGCAGCAGTAGAAGTAGCAACAGTGGTAGTAGCAGCAGTAAGCAGCAGCAGTACCCCACGTCCAAAACCCCAATAACTATCCGTACAAGGCTTGTTCACCGTTGTTCTGCACCGAACATCCCTTTCAAGAAACGAAAGTTGCAGAGACAAAGAAAAGCCCGTGAATAGAAGAAGGTACTGCAAACAGTTCGACACTGTCTCCACGATTTAAGGTGGTAAACAATAGTGCTCAGATAACACGGAATTCGAGTCTCGAGGTACCACTGCGGCTTAGGGTTCAAGAACCCGGGTCTCTGGTTGAGCTTAAGTTTCGCCTTCGATTAGGGCTTAATGTTTGGGTATAAAGAATCCTTGCAACAGAACCCGCATCGGATTGCGGTAAAGTTGAGTTTTTGGAGCCCAAAGATACTTGGTTTAGAGTGTGTGTGTGTGTGTGTGTATTCATATATATATATATATATATATATATGTATATATAGGTCCTCAGATCTTAAGATCTTGAATCGCGTACCCAGCACCTCATCGGTTCATGTCCATCCGCTCTTGGACCGTGAAGACCCCCCCCCCCAAAAAAAAAAAAAAAAAAAACACACACGAAAGCAAGAGAGCCTTAACAAAGGGTTTAGGGAGCCCGGCTACATCCTTCACCCCAGCCCCCAACCTCAAAGAAAATGATTTCAAAATCTCGGCCAGGGCGCGTGAAGGCGATATAGAAAATGAACACAAATACCCAGCCGGTGGAGAGCAACTGCCAAGCGCAGGCTTTTGAAAAAGACCCCGGTGGGTTCAGGAAATTTAGGGTTTGGGTGGGGTTTTAGGGTTTAGGGTCTTTTAGTGCTTTACTTTAGGGTTTAGGGCTTAAAGGGTCGTAGAGGACATGATACGGCGGCATTTGCTAAGTGCAGAAAGAAATCAACTAAAACATTGCTGTTTGCTGATGCACCATGTATATCATTCTGCGTCAACAGTTCCAATCAGAAACCCTACTACACCCTAATTGTAACCCTGAACTTTAATCCTCACAGCGTAAACCCCTACGCCAAGCCCTGACGCCAAGACCCTCCGATGAAACCTCCCTTCTTCGGGTCTCAATCTCGTGCTTCCTGAATGGGGGCTACTTGAAAGATCCAGGGGTGGTCCTGGAGTCCTACACTTGACTGCAACCAACACAGGCAGCAGAGTATACCCTAAACTCCAAAACCCTAACCGTTCACTGCTGATAAACGGAGACATATGCGGAGCAAAGCACACGATGAACTATTGGCTGGCACACCCTCCACCAGTATCCGGCAAGACTGTCGGCCTGCCTAAACCCTCGGCTCCGGCCCCTAAACCACCCTGAATCCTAAACCCAAGAAGGGCTGAAGGTTTATGGTTGGGGGCTTATAGGGTATATAGGGTTTGTAGGGCTTACAGGGTTTAGTTTATAGGGTTGAGAGGGTTTGGAGCCTCTGCCTCTACCCAAAACCCTGAACCCAAGATACCCCAAGTAGCGTACATGCTGACGGCCTGGAGTTCTCCCACGACCTCGACCCAACTGACACCCCCGGCGATGCTCATGAAGAGGGCGAGCATGGAGGCCTCCAATGGCGGTTTAGGGTTTAGGGTTTTAGGGTTTAGGGTTTTAGGGTTTAGGGTTTTAGGGTTTAGGGTTTTAGGGTTTAGGGTTTTAGGGTTTTGGGTTTTAGGGTTTAGGGTTTTAGGGTTTTAGGGTTTAGGGTTTAGGGTTTAGGGTTTAGGGGTGTACTGGCCGTCTCTCCGCAGCAGTTGCTTTGCAGGTCCATTGCCTTAAAGGGTTTGGGGCTTGGGGTTTTAGGGCTTTCAGCCGTCTAGTGCGGTTTAGGGATGAAGCCTCAAGGGTCTAAGGATGGGGCTTTGGATTTGGTAGGGAATCTTTAGAGGACTAGACCCAAGAGTAGCCTAGGAATAAAAAGGGTGCCCTTTTTAGTTTAAAGGGGCTTATAAGGGAACCGGAACCCCCATAAAGGGAATAAGGGCCTACTCGAGGTCCTAGAGGAGGTATTGTCTCCGCCAGTTCCAAGGTCACGTAACAGACTTCTCAGGTAAGGATGCCTCACGTCGCCTTCGGATTCGGGCTTGGGGGCGTTTAGGGCCAAGGGGCGGACTGGATACGGGATTCCAGACTCTAGGGGTTTTAAGCCTCAGGGTGGCTATCGTGTTCGCGGGTTTGACACCTAAAATCTCAAAAAGGCTCGACGGATTCGAAGGATGAGCAATCCCTCAGGTACATCGAGCAACCCCGAGCACCGAAAAAGGCAACGCCCCAAGCCCTCAACCCTCAAAAACAACAAGCCTCACGAGCCCAGAAGGGGGTCCTGAAACCACAAGACCCTCAAGCTCCAAGCTTGTCAAAACGATAAGAACTAGGCATCGCGCCTGCAGTGATCCGAAGAAGCGCGTCTTAGACGTCGCCATCTGAGAATGGAGGGACAAGGTGTCGAATTCCGGATCGGGGCTTTTGGGTTGATCCAAGGGTAGAAGGAGGGACCCTTAATAAGGACCCCTAGGTATATTCTTAATATAGCTATTATATACCCATTATATAGCCCATTATAGGGTAGGGGTCCCTCCGAGTCCCTCCTTTTCCCCTTTGAGTTGAGTTAGAGTTCGGCGTTAGGGCCGCGGGGGCCTCGAGGTTTGGAAAAAGTGCGGCCAGAAAACGGCTTATGCGATGGAGAACCCAGAAGAATAAGAACCACAAGCTGTAATCCTGTAATTGAAAACATCCACCACTCATCTACCTTTTTTCAGCATGGGCTTGGATTGTGTGCCAGCGAACACTCCTCAACAGCAGGGCATGAGTACCTTGATCCATAAACGACGCCCAACGCTGCAAAACCTCAACCTTTCGCAGCCGCTACCAAGGCCTACAGCTACTTGAAGCATCAGGAAACGCACTGAGTAAGTTATGTCTGAGGATATACGTACCCGTGGGTGATGGTCATGATGATGGTGACGATGATGACGGTGATATTAAATATTGTATGATCGGGCTATGACCACTGGTGTTCGTATCTGCTGTTGACTTACAAGCCAGTTATCACGTCCCGTGAACCTCCAGGTTGGCTTGTTCGAGTGAAGTCGGCTTTGTTACCGGCACCCCTCTACCCCAGAAAGCCCAATACCCAATATTTGCCGCATAAATCTTCAATAAATGTAGAGACTCCCATCATAACTAAGGGGCTCTCGCATCGAGCCCGACTGAAATACACTCGCGGGCCCCGCATATACAACTCTTATGGAACATCCTATGGTAACCTTTATAGACCCAATTGCAGGAACTGGTATAGAACCCCGTGATAGAACCCCTTATAGTATTCAATATAGAACATTTTCTGGTAACTCTTATGCACCCACCAGTAAGGAACTGGTTTCGAACCCCTCATAGAAACCCTTTTGCATCCGGCCTGCAGCGACTCTACCGGGTCCGCCCTCAAGCTGTTATGAGGAACGACTAGTTGAAGCATATTTAACCGTGTATTTGGGGCTAGCAGGTGATACAGAAACCCTTTTTGCATCCGGTCTATCCCTAAACCCCTAAACCCTAAACCCTATTATAGGGTTTATGGTTTAGGGTTTAGGGGTTTAGGGTACTATCCCGAGGACTGGACCTCCGGAGCAGGCTCCAATAGTGTGTTTCCGTCGAGTAAGAGGAAATCACCGGCTGCCTGTGGCCACGGGAAAATTCTAATAGGGCCGTTTGCTGGGATAACAAGTTTGGGGATTAGGGTTCAAGGCTTAGGGATTAGGGGGACCCTTGGGGATATAGGCCCTCTGAAAAAGGTCCCTTCTAAGGGGTCTCCCTAGTACTACCTAAAAATAAGGCTATACAAACGCTCTGCAAGGCTTGTGCACGGTTTCTGTGTGGATTTATAATGGTCCTAGCCGGGCTCTAGAAGGGTTGCAAACAGTTTTACCGATCCAGTCAGAAATCTCGATAGACATCCTTAAAGCATGCAACGACCCAGAGCTATGGTGTTGGTGCTTCTTGAACTTAGGGTTCAGGGTCTTAGGGTTGTCTGGGGTTGAATCTAGAACCTTAGGCTTTAGCGGCTTTAGGCTTGACGCTTATCGGCAATCAAATGTGAAACCCTGAGCCCCAAAAACCGAGAGCTTAAGACTCTACGAAGCCTCGGCAAAAACCTTGTAGTGTTCCGGACACCCTATCCAGAGTATAGGGTTTAGGGATGTTCAAGGCTTAAAGCCTTGAGAATAGGGTTTCGGATCATCTGGCTGCTCCCTTCAAGCTTAGATGAGGGTTGGAGAAGCATTTTTGTAGCTCCGACATACAGGCCCACCGCAATCGCGGAGCCGAACTTCCCGGCAGCAGGGTGCTTTTAAAAGGCCTTCGAACTGCCACGGTACTTCCCAGCAAGCTAGAAGTTGCTTTTTTCTAGTTAACAAGTAGTCTGCTGCTTCATAGGCAGCTTTCACAGCGCCGGGCTATGAGCTGGGCTCTCAGGCACCTACCATACCGGTTTGAGTTTAAGGTCTGTGACCCCAACTTCCGTACGGTCCTGGGTGAAGAGCACGGCGAAGACCTCTCGCAACCGTTCAGGTTTGTGATTTCGTGTGTGTATGTTTTGCAACTTACCCTATGTTGTCGACAGGGTGGACGTTGTGTGTGCCGCAGCCCGTACGGGAGTTTCCGAAAGTTAGGGTTACCTTATTTTGGGGTCCTGACAACAAGGATCCTACTATTTAGGCCACTATATTTGGTCTCCCAGACCCCCTACTAGCGGAAACTCCCTTATCACTGTACGACTGGTGCCCCCGGCCACACAAATTGCCAGACCTTCTAAGCCTGAGCCCCGGCATAAACTCCTTGTCTTTGCAGCCCGAAACAAAAGGATCCCTATTGCCATCCTATTTAACTATTAACTATGGGGAGGTGTTTATGGCTCAGGGGTCCACAATACATGTGTACATATATATATATATATATCATCTATTTGTTTATTTACTTATACTTATATTTATACAGATACATACGTATATATAAATATATATATATATATACATGTACACATATTGTTATTGTTATTGTATATGAGTATTGTTGTTATCTTACTAGTCTTATTGTGGTATTATTATTGTTATTATCACTGTTATTACTATTATTCTTATTAGTATTATTAGTATTAATATTATTATTATTATTATTATTAGTATTATTATTATTATTATCATCATCATCATCAGCATCATCATCATTATTATTATTATTATTACTATTATTATTATTATCATCATTATTATTATTACTATTATTATTATGATGATGATGATGATGATGATTATTATTATTGTTATTGTTATTATTGTTATTGTTGTTATTATTGTTATTATTGTTATTATTGTTATTATTGTTATTATTGTTATTATTGTTATTATTGTTATTATTGTTATTGTTATTATTATTATTGTTGTTGTTGTTGTTGTTATTATTATTACTATTATTATTATTATTATTGTTATTATTATTATTACTATTATTATTATTATTACTATTATTATTACTATTACTATTATTATTACTATTATTATTATTACTATTATTATTATTATTGTTATTATTCTGGGTCGGTGTCTTGAGGGATCTTCAAGCCGCGGGTTTCGCCTCGGTTTGGGTTTGAGGGACCCTGCACCCGCATTCCAAAGCCGCAAGTCTCAAATGACCATCGGTTATAGGGTTTAGGGGTTTAGGGGTTTCGGGTTTAGGGTTTGGGGTAGTATGGGGTTCAGGGGTTTGGGTTTAGGGGTTCAGAGTCTTGGGGGTTTAGGCTTAGGGGTTAAGATTTTGGGGTTTAGGGGTTTAGGATGCAAGGGTGTAGGTGTATAGGGTTTAGGGCCATGAAGACCCGAAACCCTAAACCTACACGTCCATAACCCTTTTTTAGCACAGACTTGTACATGCCCGCCTGGAAGTTCATAACCCTAACCCCCTAAACTTGACCCCCTTATCCCCGAACTCATGAAGCAAGGCACATACACGATCAGGCACAGGAGGATCATGGCCCAAACCAATGACTTCCTGAGAAGGTCGCACGGACTTGCGGTTGAGTCTTTGGCGTTTCGGATTCAGGTTCAACCCGTGGTGCGCCGTTGCGCAATTCCTATCCTAGACAAACCTTTTCTATGCCCTAAACAAAAAGCTGAGGCTGTGCGATTTACCACGAATAGCGGAGGAGGGTTCCGCGTTGCTGGAAGGGGCTTGGGCGTTGTAGAGCTTGGCGTCAAAAGCCCTAAACTCGTTACCCCAGAGCCCTTTAAACCCCAAAAACCCTTGTCCACGGTGGAAAGGCTGAAGCAATCGTTGTGCTACCGTCGCTTGCTGGGCACGAACAAGTTCTGCAGGAATCTGGAACCGTGGTCCGAGCCTGAACCCTTGCGCTACTTTCAACCCTCCTGAAACCGCAAACATAAACCCGGGCATTTGTGGAGAATCAACGAGACCTTGAACCCATGTGGCGATCGTTGGAGGCTGGGCGTCAGTGTGTAGATGATGGAAGAGATCAATGTCCGCAGGGCCATGACAAATCGCAGAACTCGGGCCAGGCGCACCACCTGAAGCGAGAAGTTCTTCGTTTGGAGTACACTGCGGGTACAACTCTGGACAGTAGATGTAGCTCCACGCGGTGATCAAGTAAAACCTGTCACACATGGAACTGACACACGAAATGCCAAGCTCCCATCTTGCGACGTCAATGTTCGATGCAGCACCAGCAGCTCCCTTCTGCTGAGACATAATTAAGCTGACTGTGGCCCTGGCATTTGCTGTTTGTCATACATACGTACGTACGACCTACTTAAAACCACATAAATGCATAGCACGCTTCTTGCCTGCACACATACGTACATACATATATAAGTACATACAGGCACAAAAGCACAAACATATACACATAAAGCAATGCACACATGTAACATATACATAGTCACATGCACATAAAGATACGCATAGACATAAACATCGAATATACACATATATAAATATATAGATAGATAGATACATACCCTGAACCCTAAACCCCAAATACAGACTTTTCGGTGCCCATTATACTATAATTGTAATAAGAAGGCCACCAAAATAGTATAAATAGGGAATTATTTAGGCCCCTATATTACTGCATGAGCTTTCGATTGAGCGTGACATCCGCCTTCACCAGGCGCGAAATCCGCACAAGGCGAAGGGCCTGGCACAGAGGACTGAGAGTCGTTGCGAGGAGGTTGTAGGGTGTAGAGCCTGGGCTTAGGGTTTAGGGTTTTGCCTTCAGACCCAGCGTCCTGCCGCAGACCAGCGGGTGGGGCGCGCATCGGTTTTTGCGAGGGTTTCTTGTTGCAGAAGCACGAACTCGATGGGGCCTCCGGTATTTTGGGCTCAGGCCTTCGGCCCATGTGCCAACCATGATGACGTCCAGATCAGACTCCATCCATGGCCGCAGAGCATCCATGTGCCAACCATGTTAACGTCCAGATCAGACTCCATCCATGCCCGCAGAGCAACCATGTGCCGCCAATGATGACGTCCAGATCAAACTCCATCCATGGCCGCAGAGCATCCATGTGCCAACCATGTTAACGTCCAGATCAGACTCCATCCATGGCCGCAGAGCATCCATGTGCCACCCATGTTAACGTCCAGATCAGATTCCATCCATGCCCGCAGAGCATTCATGTGCCAACCATGATGACGTCCAGATCAGACTCCATCCATGGCCGCAGAGCATCCATGTGCCACCCATGTTAACGTCCAGATCAGACTCCATCCATGGCCGCAGAGCATCCATGTGCCAACCATGATGACGTCCAGATCAGACTCCATCCATGCCCGCAGAGCATCCATGTGCCACCCAAGTTAACGTCCAGATCAGACTCCATCCATGGCCGCAGAGCATCCATGTGCCACCCATGTTTACGTCCAGATCAGACTCCATCCATGCCCGCAGAGCATCCATGTGCCAACCATGATGACGTCCAGATCAGACTCCATCCATGCCCGCAGAGCATCCATGTGCCAACCATGATGACGTCCAGATCAGACTCCATCCATGGCCGCATAGCATCCATGTGCCACCCATGTTTACGTCCAGATCAGACTCCATCCATGCCTGCAGAGCATCCATGTGCCAACCATGATGACGTCCAGATCAAACTCCATCCATGGCCGCAGAGCATCCATGTGCCACCCATGTTAACGTCCAGATCAGACTCCATCCATGCCCGCAGAGCATTCATGTGCCAACCATGATGACGTCCAGATCAGACTCCATCCATGGCCGCAGAGCATCCATGTAAATCCTAAACCGTAAATTTCTTGTTTAAGATTGACATCCATGGCAGCAGAGCATCCATGTAAACCCTAAGCCGCTAATTTCTTGGGCAAAAGCTGCTGAGCCTGCTCAGGCTGTAGTGATGATGATGCTCATGAACCTGCTTCTGCCGCTGCCCTGCCTCATTGCTGATCCTGCTCACGATGATGACGATGATGACGAGCATGATGGGGCTCAGTGCACTACTCCTAACCATGTCAGCCTTCAAACAATATCTCAAGTCCCAAATCATAGATGTCGAAAAGCTTTTCGTACGAGAGGGTCTCAACTTGGTCCGTGTTATTACATAAATTTGGACCTGAGAAATGATTGGTTCTTCTGCTTGCCGAACAATGAATCCACTGTAAATTACGGCGTAATCGTCACTTCCAACATCTAGATGGACGAGTGGGGCGCGGCATGACGAAGGGACTGAACGGGGTTTTGGGTTAGGGTTTAGGTTTTAGGGTTTAGGGCTTAGGGTTTAGGGTTTAGGGGTTAGGGTGTAGGATTTAGCGTTTAGGGCTTTAGGGTTTTTCAGTTTTGGGGTGTAGGGTGTGGTGTAGGGCTTTGGGTTAGGGTGTGGGATCTCAGATTCAAAGGTTACCGGAAAATCGACCGTCAGCAATGCTTCCCTCGACAGCAAGCTCTTAACAACAGCGTTATGTCAATAAGCAGCTAAAGGAAATCCCTGTAAAGGCACTGGATCTTAAAAAGATCTCAGTCGAAAGAAACTACCAAAACAAATCCTTAGCCTTGACCCCTGTGCTTCCCTAAACGCTAAACTCTAAAATGCTTAAACCCGTAGAGCCCTCAATCCTTAAACACCCTCTTGGCAAGCACTAAACCCTAAACCCTAAATCCTAGACCCTAACCTGAGACCCTAAACCTTAAATCCTAAACCCTTAACGACTCTCTTCCCAAGAGCGCGCCCTGAGGCCGGACAGGTGCGGAAGATCTCCGTCTCCCTCGGCTGATCCGGACTTAAGGAATTCGTGATCTGAGGTGAAGGGCGTACAGAGTTTAGGTTTAGGTTTTTTCCCTCCTATCGAGCAAGGACGAAGCCCACATTGCAGGTCGTCTCGGTTGAACATTCGGCAGCAGCTATGCTTTTCCGTAGCCAATTACACACACCCTGACAAGTAGTCAGGTTTAGGCTTCTTTAGGATGTAGGGTTTAAGGGTTTAGGTCTAGGTTTAGGGTTTAGGTTTAAGGGTTTAAGTTTAGGGTTTGGGAGCTTTTATACTGCTCGTGCTCGGAGCTTTTATAAGGTTCGTGTAAGGGTCTTGGAGTCTTTAAGGGCGTCTTTAAGGGTATGGGGGGATGGGATTCGAGACTGGGGTTTAGGGGCCTTCTCGCGGATCTGTCATTCAAGGAAGGGATTTGAAAGTGTATGGCTGCAGGGCTTGGGGAGCACGGATTTAAGTGACATGGGTATTTAGGGTTTGGGATAGTATTTGTGGATCTGAGTTTAAGGATTTCTGGCTTCGGGATTTGGGGCTTGAGATTTAGGGCTTGGGGTATAGGGTTTACACTATTGGATAAACGGTTAAACGGTTCATTGTTCAGCTACGAAGGGCATCAGGGTCGGGGATGACATGTACAGGGCCTGGGCGGAACTGCGAGAGTGTTCGCCAGCCTTACCTGGGCAAGTCGAACTGGAAGACTATCTCACCACCACCCCCGAAGCAAAACATACCCTACCCCCAAACCGCAGACACACGAACTTGAACCCGCACACACCCGCAACAACGAAGCGCAGGACTTCGTTACCTGGGCCCCGAAAGCGCCAGAGCCGAGCAAGCCGCCCCGGTTCGGAGGATCATGTCGGCAACTTTCTCCCACACCGAGGTTAGCCTTGGAGGTGGTGTGTTACTTTTGGAGCCCGAATAATTGCCAATACTATTTTGGGGCTCCTTGTTATAATTATAGCATAATGGGCCCCAAAACCCTGATCGAATTATTGAGGTTGCTATATTCGGCTTTCAAGCTTTGGGTGCTTAGTATTTCGACTTCGGTTTTGCTGTGTACTGTACCCTGTTTGCACCCTAGACCCCAAACCCTACACCCTGCTTGTACCCCAAACCCCTAAACCCTGTACTATGAACAGACACTCTTTGAAGCCGCCGAAGTGGCACGACGAAGATGTCCAGATAGTTCCATACCCAGTCCTTCACGGGTTTCACCAGGGTTGCTCTGGGTTTCTGCGAGATCTACAAGACCCTAAACCCTAAACCCTAAACCCTTTTAAAAAATTAGGACTTTAAGGTTCAGGGGTTTAGAGCTTAGGGTTTAGGGGCCCAGGGCTTCGGCTTTGGGTTTAGGTGTTTCATGTTTAAGGTTTAGGGTTCGAGTCTTGAAACCCTTCATCAAGATGGGGTTTAATCAGGAGCTTCCGTTTCGGGTGTTGGGTTTGAGAGTTTCGGAATGGAGGGTTTTGGGCTTGAAGTTTGGGCTCTTCGGGTTCGGAGGGGTTCAGCTCGTGGTGCAGGGTTCGGGGACCAAGGATTGGGGCTTCACGCTTCGCACGGGCGCCACAGAGTAAACCCTCCAGCTGTCAACCTATACACTCAACACTGGAGCTCTCAATCCTAGACCTTCTCAAATTCATAAACTTCAAACTGAAATTCTTTTTCGCAACAGGCAAATCTCAAGCCTTTTGTTCAACAACCCTGAATCCTAAACCCCAGACCCTAAGCGCGAATTGATTAACGACCTCTTCATCCAGAAGGCAGATGGCACACCCAAACCTGTTCTCCAAGCTCTCTTCACGCATCTTCTCATCGCCCGGGCCTCGCTACAGAAGAAGGACCTCCCGTTCCCGCCGATGCGCAAGATGAGCTCCAAGGTAAACATCCCTGTGTAGGCCCACTGGATGGCCTCCGACACGACAGATCAGACTTTACGAAACCTCAAACTGCAAGCCCGGAAATCTTAAGCCCCGAAGCTCTAAACCCTCAAGCCTGTTAGTTAAAGGTTCACAAACTAACAGAGTGCGGGATCAGGCTCAGGATGTGGAGCTGTTGGAAAGTGTCAACGTTGAGTCAACGCCGAGCCTAAACCCCCGAAATCCTCTCCGAAATCCCCAAGCATTTGGGTGACCACAGCGGTAAAAGCTGTCGAGTTAAGGACCGTCCCCTCGCTTTTGGGAGTCTTGTCTCTGTTCTAGGTGCGCAGTCGGTTGGAGGTGAAACCTGTGTTTGGGTAGTGATGAGTACAATAACACCTAGGGTATCACCTAACAAACATCCCAGAACATGCTGGGTTGTTGGGAAAGTCCCAGCAAAAGGGTTTAGTTGTTCCATGCTTCTTTGCCTCAACCCCGCAAAAGCTTAGGCGTGAGGCTGAGCTGCTGCTCCTGCTTCCCTGGACCCCTAACCCTAAACCCTAAACCCTAAACCCTGAAACCCTCAACCCTAAACCCTACAACCCTGCAGAGCCCTCGACTCGACCCCCAAGCATCCAACGCTAGAGCCCAAAACCCCCAAGTAGACCTGTCACTACTAGGCATAACCCTATTCGTCAAGTTTAGGAAACCCTGACAACCATCTTTCATGCTCCCATATAGTACCCATTATAGACCCCTTTAAAAGGGAACCATATAGAACCATACTATAGACCCCTTTAAGGAAGCCTATGTGTAGAGCCCCTTTCAACATGGAGCCCTTCACTTCTTCCCGGCAGGCGGGCGTTGATGGTATCTGAAGGTGCTCCTCCGTCGAGGCCGGTCCTTGCTTTCCGGGCGGAGATTGAAGGCTCAGGGGCTTTGGGCTTTGGGATTTAAGGTTTAGCGGCTTTGGGATTTAAGGCTTAGGGGCTTTGGGATTTAGGGTTTAGGGTTTAAGGCTTTGGGATTTAAGGCTTAGGGGCTTTGGGATTTAAGGCTTAGGGTTTTGGGATTTAAGGTTTAGGGCTTAGGGATTTGGGATTTAAGGCTTGGGGCTTTGGATTTAAGGCTTGGGGGCTTTGGGATTTGGGGCTTAGGGGCTTTGGGATTTAAGGCTGAGGGGCTTTGGGATTTAAGGCTTAGGTGCGGCTTCGGGTTTAGGGTCTCGGCGCTCACACTGGAACAAGCCAGGCAGGGGTTTGGGGTTTAGGGTTTCGCGCTTTTGACGCTTGCGCATAACCCGGACGATGCCAGGCAAGGGCTGGGAAGGGTGGAGAAACCAGTCTTATACAGGGTGTGGAGTTTGCTGCTGAGGTTGCCCTCAGGGTCCAAGTACCTGAGCATCATCTGGTCAGGCCCAACCGACGATCCCACGCTGCATCCAAATACCTAATTATAGGGTCGCCTGGATCCTTGAAACCTCTATAAAACCCTACTGTACCCACCTCAAAAAACCCTTTTTTTGCAGCAGGCCTCGTTGTAAAACCCTTTTTTAAGCACGGACTTGGAGTGTATGCCGGCAGCAAAGCTCTCTGGCAAAGCCTTCCTCACTCACCTTAGGAGACCTCGGGGATGCACATATGAGCAACGCAAGAACGATGAGAATCACTGACGAGTGAAACCCTAAACCCTACTGTACCCACCCTCAACAAAAGGCCTGAACACCCCTTTCACAGCTTCATGAAAACCCTCAAAGCCACCAGAGCCTCGAGGGCCCTTATTGACCAATAACCCTCTGTAGAACCCTCATCTGGAAAAGGATGCCAAAAACAATATGAAAAGATATACATTTTTATTTATTCATACATATATAGGGACCTATATACCCTTAGATAGGCTTTAGGGTTCGGGGTTTCGGGTTGCGCAGGAAAGACACTGAACAAAGGCACTCTGTGGTTCTCGTGGTGTTGTTAAGGTTCCCTGTGATTTTTTGTCTTCAACAACAATTCGATATGTGTTCTACAAGGATTCGAGAATGGTGAAGCCGGCTGAACTTCTCTGTTTCCGGAAGTTAGTCCAAAATTTAGACAATGTGTATCCTCTTTCAAGGACCCTCCTGGGAAAGGTAGACCCAAGCAGAGAAAGTGCATCTCACCCTCGGACCTGACGTAATAAAGGACATCGGAGGTGAAGAAGTTGAGGGCAGAAGCTGCAGTATCGGTTTCGGGCTCAGGGTTTGGGGTAGAGCCATCAATCATCGTGAAATCGGAGCTAATTCGATTGAAAGCTGTCTTCTCGCGGTCGAGGCGCTGGACCTCAATACCGATGAAGATGGAGTTCGTCACGACCACCCATGCCTCAGCGGAGCCGGTGTCAACAAAAATCGTAGCCGAAGAGTCATTCTGCCCCCCCGGGATCTCGGGCCGCAGGTCTCTCTACAGGCACCCATCCGATTCCCATGTGCCCAGGTAGGTGGGAAAATGAGTTCAGGTGTTCAGGGGGTTGCACAACAGTGGAGGACCGAAGCCGAAACACTGATGGGCCTTGGGGCCTAGTTTGGGGCATCACTGGTTACAGGATCCTTCCAAGTCCTCTTAGATGGTTTTGGGTTTCTGTCATGCTTTGGAGCTTGTTAGCCGCGAGATCCAGAGCCCCATCTTGGGAGGGACCAGGAGTCTTAGCCAATAGGAATGCGGGGATAACTAGTGCATGAGGACTGGGGTTTGGAAGCTTAGGGATGAGGGGTATAGGGTCCAGCCACTCCAGCAGCCAAGTTGCAAAGAAGACGTCGAACAGAGAATGGTGGACCAGCCTCTCCACCCAGCCTTAGGTGGAGTTGGGAACCACAGACAGTTTCCAAAGAAGTTCTCCAGGAAACCCACTATCTCCAAAGCCCTGAAACTTTGCCCTACCCAGCCCCAAACCCGAAACGAAGAGCTTTGAGCCCTTCAAGCCGAAACCACGTGTGCAGGATGAAACGACGCTACTATACTTGCAGAAAAGTGAAATATATTGAAATATATTGTTCTATTCTCTTCTATTATACTACATACTATTGTTGTGCTCAGAGATTATACTACATTCTATTGTTGTGCTCAGAGGGGACGTCTTGACCCGGAGTCTGGCTTCTGAACCATAGTCACACAGACAGAGGATTGACCCAAATCTGCGACCAAGACCTGTAGGATTTACTTACAGATACGTACGTCCTCACATACGTATATGCATATGTAGCACGTGCTTACACAGACTTATACATTTTTATGATTACAGATATCTGTGTGTGTGCGCCTGTCTTCGTCTGTATACATAATGCATATGTGTGTGCATGCAAGACGAGAACAAGCAAGAGGGGTTGAGGGTGTGGCCACATGCGCTGCCACGGGGCTCGCACTCTTCAGCCTAATGTGGGAGCCGGTGCTCGTCTGCAAACGAGTGAACCTCTTCGCAGCCTTGCTTGCACTAGGGTGTAGGGTTTAGGGAAATTAGGGTATAGGAATGGGCAGTATATTTATAACTACTATTACTGCCATTCTTCCATTCCCTACTAACCAACGGTAAGTGTAGGGCTTAGGGAAATTAGGGTATAGGTTCTGATTCCGGCTTGGTGTACATGGCAGGGTTTCCTTTAGGGTTCAGGATTCAAGTTTAGCTTTGGGGCTTCGGGAAGCCTTGGGCTTCGGTAGCTGCGATCGGGACCCTCAACTCCTAGCCCACAAACTTCCAACCCAAACCTGAAAGCCTCCAAACCAAAACCCTAATTTCAAAAGGTGTTTAAGCTACCCTGTCTCCCCTGCTGCCTCGTCCGCGTCCACAGCGGCAGCACAGTCCTTCAGCAACTGGTCCGCTTCTTCGAAAGTACCTTGGGCTCCAAGTTTTTCCCTCCTTCCTAGCAAGGACGAAGCCCGCATTGCAGGGAATCTTGGTGCAACAGCAGAAGGGATTAGGGTTTATGTAGGGTTTAGGGTTTAAGTTCACGACTTCAGGCTGAGGTACAAGCGCCCTGACCTGACCCAAGCCCTACCTCAGTGAAGCCTACAGAACCTTATAAAATCCTAGATCACTCCGTTCAAGCCCTATAGAACCACCTCACTCCAAACCTACTATCTGCTGTTGTTCAAGATCTTCGAAATGGCCGGTGTAGGGAATCGGGTTAGGGTTTGGGGTTGAGGGACTCGGGCTTTGGGTCTAGGGCTATGCTCTCGCAACTCGGACTGAGCCAGACGAGGTCTCGGTCACACTCGTTAGGGTTTGGGGTTTGGGCGTTTTTGGGTTTCGGCGCTCACACTCGGACAATCCTTTAGGTTTGGGGCTTTCGTATGGAAGAAGGCTAGGGCTCAGCGCTCCGGAGCCTTGAGGTTTAGGGCTTCGGGACTAGGACGCGTTCGGATTCCAGCTCGAAAGATATGAAAGATCCACGCTAGGGGTTAAGGGTTTTAAGGTTTCGACTTTAGGATTGAGGGTTCGGTGTTTCGGCTTGAGGGTGTGGGGTGTTTTGGGGGGTGTTGAGGATTCGCACTCAGAAGTGTAGTTCCCATAACTGGTGACCGTGTAGTTATGATTCAGGCAGCTGGGAATCTCAGGGGGTCCTTCTTGACTCTGAAGAACACTACGTTTTGGGGATTATGCTGAATGCTAAGCCTTGAACTGCAGCAATTTTGCTCATTACAACGATGGCGCAGAGGAGGGGGAGGAGGAGGAGTTGTTGTTATTGGAGATGCTGCCGCTGTCATGGTGGTTGCCGTTACAGTGGAGCAGGTTCCTGCTGCTGTTGCTGTTGCGGTTGCAGTTGTTGCTGTTGCCTGCTACAGTAGAAGCAGCTTGGCCAAGATAACGGTTACGCTGGCATGGCTCTTAATAGTTCTTAGTGCTATTTCATGCTGGCCCCTTGTGCCGGGTCGCGGAACAGCGGCTGCATCGCCACCGTTGCTGCCAGCAACTGAAGGCGGGTACATGGGTTGTGAGGTGTCTACGTGCCTGTCACCCTGGTGCAAAAAGGGGATTGAATGATCTTGCGAAGCGTTCGCGTGTAGCAGAGGGGCCCTAAACCTTCACCCAGTCTTGGGGCCTAAACCCATACAGTACCCGAATATCTAAAACCTACACTGTAGCGGTAGCTGTCCATAACCCTGAAATCCCATGTGCTGAACATGCCCTCAATCTCGTCGTCGAGTATAACTGGATATATCTGCTCAGTCCGGCTTCTGATGGGCAGCTTCCCAATGTCTTTTGGTGGACTCCTGACAACTGAAGTCTGCACCGCGAAAAAATACCATCGAAGCCCGAAGCCCAACTCTGCTCCCCAAAACCGAGGAACCACCTCCTTGAGGATCCTCGACCCAAACCCCCAAGCTTCAACCCTAGACGTCAACCCCTCAACCCTAAACCCTAAACCTAACATAGGGGGTCTAATAATTCATTAGAATAGGGTTTCGGGGCCCATCACACTCTTGCTATAATAAGGCACCCTCGAAATAGTATTGGTAGTTTTTTGAGGATCCTACGGTTGATGATATAAATCCTGCATTAGCCACGATAAGGAATATACCGTACTTCCCATAGTGTAGGGCCCTTAAGGTAATGCAGGGTTTATACCATCAACAGTACAGTACCAGAGGAACTGAAGAACTTCGGGCGGAGGGCCGGTGAGCCGCTCGGAGGAGCCGACCCGGGGCCGATCTCGGATCGTTTAGGGGTGGGGTTTAGGGTGTAGGGTGTAGGGTTTGGGGTTTAGGGTTTAGGGTTTGGGGTTTAGGGTTTAGGGTTTGGGGTTTAGGGTTTAGGGTTTAGGGGTGATTGTTTAAAGCCCTCCTATCTAGCAAGGGTTTAGGGTTTAGGGTAACTCGGCTCGAGTCTTCGGCTTAAGCATTCTACTGGACGCTGAAGTAACCAGGGAGAAAAACTAAAAACATGAACATTTAATAGTGGTTCCTTTAAGGAACAGGTACCAACACAAGTATTCAACTATCGTACTCCAAGCCCAGGTCTAGGGTTTCAGGGCTTTGGGCTTGAGGGTTTAATGTTTCGGGCTTAAGGGTTTTCGGCATTCGGCTTAGTGGTTGAGGTTCCAGTTTTCGAAACCCGAAAGTCTGGATGAAAAGTCTGTGGGGTCATCCCCCATGGAACTCCAATTCGCCGACCTTGGAAGAGGCAGTAGTTTAAATCTCAGGTCCGCAAATATCTTGACAATAATTCACCAACCAAAAGAGTACTCCTGAGGCCTGAGCCTCACAGCCCGATTAGGAATCTGACGATTGCATCCTGTTTTGGGAGCTGGTGAAAGACTTCGCGGCTATGTTAACATGCCAAATGAAGCTCCAGAATAGCAACAAAAACACAACTCCAAATCCAGCGCAAACGCCGCCCAGACTCCGCAACCCACAGAACGCAAACTCCCCCTCAACCCCGAAACTCAAATATTCACATATTCGTGAATTCATCATAGGTTCACGCGGATATTTCTCATACACATCCATTCACACATACATACACATAAAGCATGCATACATGCATTCGCGCACACATACAAGGCAGCATGTACAGAAACCACAGATCCCCAAAAGAGGACTCCGACCGTTGATGATATAAATCCTGCAGTACCCATAACAAGGAATCTACCATAACTCCCAGTCTAGGGTCCTTACGGTAATGCAGGATTTATACCATCAACCGTAGTATAGGGGCCCTAAGAATTACCTATACTATTTTGGGGGGGGTTCCTTATTACAACTATAGTATAAAATCCACCAAAGCCATTCTAATTATCAAGGCCCCTATACTAAGTACTCAGCCCTGTACCAGGGGTGACGGATACCAGCCGTGCGAGACGGAAGCCCTCGGAGGGTCCTTCAGGGAACCCAGGAGACTCCATTATACCTTAATTAAGGAATACACCTAAGATCCCCCCTTTGTGATTTAAGGTATATACCTTAATTAAAGAATATACCATTAAATTAGAGTACCTTAATTAAAGAGTATCCCTTAAATCATATCAGGGACCCCAATATGCCTTAATTCAGCAATTAGTGTGCACTTAAACTAGAGTAAGATCCCAAATATGATTCAAGGTATATTCCTTAGGTAAGGGGTATTGGAGTCTCATGGAACGGGGAGGGGCTGTCGGCTGGGCTTTGGGGTTATATAGGTGCTCAGGGGCACACCAGGGTTCGGGGGTTTGGGGGTTTTCGGGATTGGGGTTTAAGGTTTAGGGGTTCAGGGCTTTGGGGTGTTAGGACTTTTTTCCCTCCTACCTAGCAAGGACAAAGCCCGCATTGCAGGGTACCGCCGAAGCAACAGTTGAAAGAGCCGTAGCGTTGACAGCTAATTGACGGTTCCCAAGTGTAAGGCAACTAGTTGGCCTACATCAGGGTTTAGGGTTGAGGGTAGATGACCAGTGAAGGTGTCGGGGTTCGCTTCTTCAGAATTTTGGCGTTTTGGGAGTTATGGGTTGCAGGTTTCAGGCACAGATTGGAAGGTCTTTTAAATTCGGGTATCTGTGTCTTGGGGTCTAGACTTCCTTGGACTACCGTGTTAGCCTGGTCAATTCAGGCGAAAACCTTAACCTTTAACCCTAAACCCCTTTAGGCCTCGTTGTCCAGCAGCCCGGTTACAGCAAGAGCCCCGTGTCCCGGCTTTGAAGAACCCTAAACACCCCGTAGACGGGTTTAGGAAGTTTGAGGCTCAGGTCGTGATCCCGGGGTGGGGAGAAGACACAACCGATTTGAAGAAGAGGGCCTTTGAGTCCAGGGCTGGAGGATCTGGCTTTAGGATGCTCCGGAAAGGGTTTGGAGATAACGAATTGCATTGACTTGGCAAACGATCCGACGGATTTCGGGTACCTTCGAGCTTGGGCTTTGGTTCAGGACGGTTTGGGCGGCGTGGCTCTTTGCTTCTCCGTTTTTGGGGGTGTGTGTTAGGGCTTCTTTTGCCGGAGCCTTAAGCGTTGAGGGTTTCGGAGCTGCAGATTCGGGACTTGGGGTTTCCCATGAATATCGGGGCCTTAATGTTTAGAACGGGGCTTGGGGGCCATTATACAAAAAAATCTGATAAAGAACCCCCAGAGTAGTGTAGGTAAGTATTGAGGCCGCCTACATTATGGGTGCAGAGATTAGGCGGTAAGACTCGAACTCAGCCTCACGCGTGGATTCGGGCTGCTGAGGTCCATAAGCCCAGTAACCCTATCCTAAAAGCTCAAGCTCTACATTATAGAACCTTTAGCCTTTCTGATCATTCGGCTTAGTTTAGAGTGGGCATTGATCCCAGCCTTGCGAGAAGGAAAAAACCCGAAGAGTTTCGGATCTAGCGTTTAGGGTCTAGGGTTTGGTGGAGGGGCTTAGCGCTTTTTTGAACGACCCTTTTCCGTCTCGGGGTTTAGGGTTTGGGAGTAAAGGGTTTAAGCTTTACAAGTTTGGGGCTTAGGCTTCAGGCGTTGGGGGTTTAGGGTTTAGTGTAGGCACCTGATTAAGACACCCTGGGTCCTTATTGGGGTTCCTTATATGAATCCTAATAACCTGGGGTTATAGACCCCGGGTTTCTTAATGTCTTAATCAAGTTCCTACATTAGGGTTTAGGGTGTTTGTCAATTGGGCTTTTGATGCGTGGGACCCGCGACTCCTGAGCGCTGCGCGTGCTCCTTGGCTTGCAGACTCGAGGCCCCGAAAACCCAAGGCCCTGAACCCTGATGTAGGGCTTGGGGTTTAGTGCTTTAGGGCTTTAGGGGTCTAGGAATTTCGAGGTTTAGGGGTTTAGGGTTGAGGGTTCCGGGCTTGGGATTTGTTCTTTGCCTCCTGCATTGCTGAACGAGTCGCTAGGCATGGCAGTCGAGAGAGACATACGAGTAAATGCAGCTTACAATCTCCTTTCGAGACTGGTGATCATGGATAATGCATTTCTCGTTGGAGCAATGGAAGCTGCAGCTTGGTTTTTGGGGGGTTTTAGGGTTTGCGATGTAAAATTTAGGGTTTAGAAGGGTGTGCTGATAAGAGATTTCAGTGTTTCTCTCGTTGGGGCGTTTCCGGTCGCGCGCATAGTCGCAAGGAGGCTTTCCAAGGGCGGCAGGGTCGGTCTAAATGCCCCTCAAATACCCACGAATGCTGCTAGAATGCCATGGACTTCCATGAACTTGCCCTTGAATGAAAACCAAAATGCTCGCGAGTGCCACATGGATGATGTCGACGTCGACTGCCACTCCAATTCCCTCAAACCCTGAAAAACGCTAATCTCGGACCATCCTTTCGACATGCGCCTTCATGTCCAGGATGCGAACCGAACTTCCCAGAAGTGTTGTGGACGTGCGAGAGCGGATGTTGAATTGTTCCGAAGGTGGTACAATAACTTGCCCCCAGTCTAACCATCACAGGCTCCTAGGAATGCTGCCCCCAAAACCCGAGTCTAACTATGAAAACCTCCCAGGAATGCTGCGGGCGGGCCACTGCCTTTGAAGCTCTACCAGCACGTCGTCTTGCGCGTCCAGCCTCTCGAGGACCTGCTGTCTGAATGCCAGAGTTTAGGGTTTTGGGGTTTTACTGTAGGGTTTATAGGGTTTTGGGTTTAGGGTCTCGGGCTTTGTTAAAGAGTTTCCACAAGGCAGGCATGGCTTTAGGGTTTGGGGTTTAGGGCCTAAGACACGAGAAAAACGACCATGAGAAACCTAAAATCGCAAAGCCTTCATTCTTTCTACCAGCCCCTTGCGCCCACGATGAAACTGTATGTGATGACCTTTGGGGCGAGAATTGGATCTAAACGCAATGAACAACATGTCCGACCCAAGGAGAACCGCTAACGAGCCCTACACGACCCTTTACCTCTCTGGAACCCGTAAAACTTATCAAGCCCCGAACTCTGAACCTTAGACCCGGAACCATCATAAACCCCTAAACTCCCTACCACCTGAGCCATCCTCTACTCCTAAACTCCACAACCCTAGACCCCAAGCCCTGAGCCTTACATTATTGTCTGGTTCTTAGTAAGGCATGGGGGAATGGGGTATTGGGACTATTATTGGGGAATATATAATAATACTAATAGTAGGGACTACTAGAAGGATCCATTCCCCCATTCCCTACTAAGCACCAGACAGATTAAACCCCTTTTGGTCAAGGGACCTCTTGGTGGCTCTTCCTGAGAAAATCGCTGAGCGTCTCCACTTGCTCGCTGCAGACAGAGCTGACACCTGTAGGTTTAAGGGTTTTGAGGGTTTGGCTTAGGGCTTTGAAGTTTAAGCTCTAGGGTTTCGGGTTCAAGGCGTAGGATTTAGGGTTCAAAGCTTTTGTACGCTCACACTCGCACAAGGCGGGCCAGGCTCCACATAGCCCGTCGTATCACTACTGGGGCACTTCCCCAAGCAATGCAAGAGTTGTCACACAGTAAAGGGCCAGATAGCCAAGCAGCCCCAACCTCATGCCATCATGCAGACATGCAGAGGTATGTCCACCTCGTATTCTCTGTACCGTGTTGCCGCTTGCAGAAAATCTTTGACTTCATGCAGTAAATTCAACTGCCACCACACCATGCATGTATAAATTCATCCATGCAAATGCAAAAGTCCATGCAGTCAGAACTCCATGCAGAGTGAAACGTACTGTCGCTGTCGCTTCCAGTCCAGTGGGCGTTCCATATTTCAGGAAGGGTGACCAGCCACAGTGCCGGCTGTACTGGCATCCATGTTGTTCATTCGCGCAACATATGTCGTATGTCGGCGGCATGGCATTCCAGGAAGCTGCATACCAAAAGACCTGCACCAAGCCACCTCACATTGTCACCCCAAGGCGTCGCAACGACACATCATGGTGGGGAGCAGGACCTTTGTTCACCAGCGAACATCATGCCCCCGAGGCTGTCCCAGGGCTCCACCCTGGAAGCTGTGGCATCATACATCCCGAGCAAAGGCTTCAAGCAGCGTCTAAGTCGCTGCCATGGAAAACACGGGTGTGAAGGGGGACGACAGCGGGGCTTCGGGCACTCAGCAAATCTGCAGCTTTGGGGCATGTTTCAGACGACTAATTGCACCATCAGTGGCTTGCTTCCGATTTCTGCAGAAAGAATGCAAGCACAACTGCTTTCGGGTGCTTCTACCATGTTCAGTCTCGAGGGCATCTTACACGCCTCGGCTAGTCACGGGCCCACTAACAGACTCAAGTTAATGAGCACGACTCAGATCCATGCAGCTGTACCTAGTGAGGCTTTAAATTCAGTGCATAGCAACGAACCTAATACAGGACCACCGTCGTTCCTATAGATATTCAACCGGGCACCAAAGACAATAAAGGTTTATACAAATTTGTACGTCTGAAAGCATACTCACACATGCTTCCTCCTCGTCCGATGACAGGCGAATGTGCAGTTTTGTTGGTTCCTTCAATAACCCTTCCGACCATCTATTCTGCCGCCCTTGCCAGGCGCGTGCCTGTTGGCACACCTGTCAATTGGGGAACCTGACCAAGCGCTCGCAGAGGCCTTTCTCCGTTGCGCAAGTGTATGAGCGAGCCAACCGTCGTGCCGGATAGACCAAGGTGTCCCACACCGCAGTTGCCATGGAGCTGAAGCACCACGGTGGGTCTGCGTCTCCGTGCAAATGGTCCAGGAGCTCTTGGGAGTAATCGCTGTTGATCACGGCATGAAGGTTGCGGCAAGGGCGAGGGGTTCGACGACGTCTTCCTGCAACGCCCAAGGTGCGATCAACTCGGCCGTAACGAGCTTTATGCCTCCGCTTCGGCGGCGTGTGAAGGCCGACGCATTGCCTAGGGTCCGGCTCCTCTCAGGCTGGTCTCGACGTAATGGACTACGTCCCAAAACGCGCAGGCCTGGACCTTTACATAGTTGAGATCTGCCCGCACTCGACCCGTGTTCCTGTTGATCGCAGCACACGACCTCCGAGATCTCCACATAGAGTTCGCCTGGGCACAGCCCTATGGTGCGTACCTTGGGTTCGATGCGGCCAACACGGGCTGCGGTCCACGCCATCATTGCGCCGACCCGGTTGTTGATCTCGAACGCGATAACCACGTCCTCAGTGGTTGCATCCGCCTTTACTCCACGGCCGGCGACGACGGGCCTCTTTAGGATGGTCTCCCAGGCCGTCTTGACGTGCCTGTAACCGTCGCAGCAACCTCCGTTCTAGGTGACTTCGGCCCACACGGTCTTCTCGCTCGTACGAACGGAGAAGCCATCGCCATAATCTTCGACCTCATTGTAGAGGTAACCAAAAATAATCGGTAACTCCGCAAACAACAACTCCATGGGCATCATTGATACGCCGGTTGCCAGGGTTGCCCCGGTCCTCGCAAAAAGATCCAGCCTTGTTGGGGGCCATAGTTATATTCACTATCTAACATCACCAGGAGTGAAGCCTCCCTGTCGAGGTGGTTGAGATCCAGCGCGACACAAATGCGGACATCACAGGCGTCCTCATAGTAGCGGACAGATTGGGACAAGGTGGCGAGTTTCGCCTGCGCATAGTCAGTCCTACGCATCCCTTTCTTCCCTAGCCGCTTCTTGAGGGGCGCCCGGTCCGGACCCTTGAACTTGCCCTGCAAGCCGCTCATGGCTGCTCTAACAAGCCATGTGCAAGTGGGTCCTGCCCCAATCTTTGGCCTCGCACATAGGCATCCAAAAGTTGACATGGCCGTGGGTCGCGACTCGAATGCCGACGCTCCGACAACCAGCGTCTGGATCCCCTCCTCCTCCTCCACACGGATCTGGCGTTTCCACAGGGTGCGCGCGACTGCGCACAGTGCGGCCCCTCGGGCGTGATCACCAGCAGTGACCTTTACCCGCTGAAATGTGACCTCATAGCCGGCGTCGGCGCACCATCTCTTCACATCAGCAGCGTCCTGAGGTGTGAGGCTCTTGGCCACCTCAATCGCATTAGCTGCTTGGCGCTCTAACACGTCAGCCACGCGTGCACTGAGTGCACTGTTCGCCACACTCACGCACACGGTCTCGAGTTGTGGCAAGATCGGTCGCCATGATGTTCACCGGAACGACGCGCCTCAGCTGGCGGGTGTGTGTGCTTTTCCGCGGTGCCGGGCAAGCTCCTCAGAGCCAGTTAACAAACAAAGTCAACCTCACGTTGGCCACGGTTTAGGGTTTAGGGTCTAAGGGCTTAGGGGGAAGGGTTTACGCTCTCGCAACTCGGACAATCCAGACGAGGTTCTTGGTCGGCAGAACAGTAGACTAGAGCGCTCACCCGACAGCTTCAGAAAGACAGCATGTGTTAGGGGGAAGGGTTTAGGGTCCAGAGCTTTTTCATCACTCCCAGCTTTCTTCGCTGCAGAGACCTGGTCTAAGGGCATGAATAAGTAGACTAGGGTTTAGGGGGGGTCTATGATTCTTACGGAGAACCGTGCAACCATCCCTTTTTTGCACCTAGACTCCTCATGATGGGCACTAACATCCCCAAACCTGAAACCTCAACCACAGCCCTAAACCCGAAACAAAAAAAAGAACAATGAAAGAAATGCTCCGCTCTGCGCAGCCCGAAGGACAGTGTAGAAGCATCTCTAACTCCTCCGACTTGCTGTCGTTTCTCCAGAGGTGGCCTTAAGCATCGCAGGGTCTCTTGGAGGCCCCCGTCTTTTTCTACGCTTTGAGAGACGTTTGGGTTTAGGGTGTAGGGTTTAGATTTGGGGGTCCAGGGTTTGGGGTTTAGGGGCTTAGGGTTTAGGGTTCAGGGCTTGGGGTAAGGGTGCTTGTGAGAGGTGAGGTTTGATACGGGTCGTGACCAGTATTTACAAGTTGTGGTCTTCATTTACCTCCTTGAAGTGCCCACAGGGGGCCTCGCAGGGCATGCTTAATAGTGTAAGGGCTTGTCGGCGGATTTGAACGGCTTTCAGATTCCAGGCTTTACGGCTTTGAGCTTTCCTCGAGAAAAGCTTGTGAATCCTAACGAACTCCAACTGCCAGCTCCCCTCAGCACGGGCTTCGGGGGTGTGCCGGCAAGCTGGAATCTTAGACCCTAAACCCTAAACCCTCAACTCCAAACCCTTTTGCAGAAGACTTCTCTCACCCTAAGCCCTTTATTGAACGAGAGCTCTCTGAAGTGCCTCCAGCCCTAAACCCTTTTTGAGCAGGGACTGAAATGCACCAAGCCCTGCATCCCTCAAACGTCAGCACATATGGCTGAGCACCCCAAAACCCTAAGTCTTGCCAGCCAAGGCGACCTGGCCGGACGAAATTCGTCCGGGGCGGTCGCTCCAGAAACTCCTGGAAAGAGCGCTTTGGGGATCGGAAATTGAATCCTTGAAAGGCTCTTTGAAGGTTCTGTAAAGGCCTTCGACATACTACAGGACATTGCTGCTGCTGCCGCTACTGAGACGGTGCCGACAAGGACGACGACGGCAGCATGTTTGGTTCTGAAGTTCGGATGTATGACGACATGTGCCTAGCCTCTGAAAACTCACACTTATTGAAGTGGAGATCATTCATGACAGGCACGCTGGCGGGTTCCATGTTACCTGTAGGTAGGGGGAGTCACTCTCCCTGGGTCTGTAGCCACCCCAACACGAAACCTTAAACCTTGCAAGAATGCCCAGGCACTACACCTCTTGATCTTCCAAGAACCCAGCCTTCCAGCATGGTCCAGGGTTTCGGGTTTACTTACTTTTGGTTAGTAGGGAATGGAAGAATGGTAGTAATAGTTTTTTCTTGTACCCCATTCCTCCATTCCCTACTAACCAACGGTAAGTATAGGGTCGAGGGGGCAGCCTCACCATCCAGGTCTGGGTCCGGATCATCGCCCGTCGCCAAGGTCGTCTCCATCGCGGAGCAGCCGCAAACCGTCTTCGATAAATGCAAAAGCGTCACCGATCCCTAAACCCTAAACTCTGGGATGTTGACACTTCAAGGTCGCAGAGAATGAGGGTGGGCCTTCAGGGGTGGGCTCGCCATCCGGGTCTTATTCCTCGATGTCGTTTATTTGAAACACCTCCTGGCTGAAGAAAACAGCGCACATAGCGGACATGAGTAGTCATGGGATCACTCCCTTCCAGTTACTCTAGTACCCATAGACTTATACTAAATGCACCCTCAAAAGACCTCCTTGCGAACCCTTGACCTGCCTTGTTTCGTTCAAGTCGCCCTATCGCCATCCTAGAACCTGGCGCTATGTCGGCAGTTCTCTAAAGCAGGGTCCCTTTGAGGATCCCAAAGAAAAACATCGTGTGCCACCCTTATATCAAGGAGCCGAGAATGGACTGACTATAATTTAGCAAACTACTCATGTGTGTGTGTGTAGGTACGGAAGGCCTTGGACCTCTGCATGCCAGCTGAACCCAAGCGCCCAAAAGTTTAGGGTTTAGGACTCAGGATTGCATCTAAGGTTAGGTCTCGAGGCTTTAAAGGAGAAGCCAGAAAGTTGGAACATCATTCTGCCCATGGCCTTAAAGTAAAGTATAGTTGATCCTAGCACCAATCCTCCTAAACCCATGTTCAAAGCCGAAACCCTAAACCCTAAATCCTGTTCGGTATAGGGTTTAATTCGGGCATAAAGCCGCTGGGATGCCTCGAGAATGCACTCACAGCCCCACGCACCTCACCAATTGAAAGCTCGAATCGATACTTCTTCCTGCTGATTGAAGGTCTTCAGGGCGCTATTAAGGGTTAACTACAAGATGTGTTTTGTAGGGTTTATATATATATATATATATATGTATATGTATATGTATATGTATATGTATATGTATATGTATATGTATATGTATGTATCCTTGAGGTGTTTCGGGTAAGCCGCACGCACGCCGAAAAGAACTGTCCAGGATCGAGCAGCAAGGAAAAGCTTTTTGCTGAAACCCGTCGTGGTGGACCCTTGGCCTTTGAAACGCCGGCACCGGAGCTCTGAAGCCAAAGTCGCTTGGGTTGCGAGATTTGGGAGTCTCCGAAAATTAGAAAGTACCTTATTCTGGGGTCCTTATAACAAGGATCCTACTAGTTAGGGTACTATATTAGGGTCCCCTATTTTCGGAAACTCCCATTCACTGGTTAGGGCCTAAACCTAAGCCTACACTTTTGACCCGAAGCCACACACTCCAGATCAACCCTAAACCCTGATCCCCGAACACCTGTCCCCACGCTCTACATCCTCTAAACACATGAAAGTCATGGCCCTGCATAATTCTTCGTAGCTGTAAGCTCCGAGAGCACTTAGGTACTTATTTTAAGCTATTTTTTCTATAACTGGATTTTTATAAATGTTAGCCGTGCTTTAGTTACCTAAAGCTTAAAGCCATGTTCTAATTGCTGGGGCTCGTGTATTCGATGACACTACAACACCCAAGAAAACCCTGCAAAACGTTGGCAAAAAAAACAACTGTATAGGCTTGCAAGATCCAATTACACCCTCCGAGGTCCAGAAAACATCCTACCACGAAAAGCGTGCAACAATAGATGCTAACTTTTTATGCTAACATTGAACTGCAAACGACCGAAACCGCCATCCCTCAGGCCATGTATTGAACCTGGAACCCTAAACCCCCCTGAACCCTTTTTATTAAACGCTACATCCCAAACTCCAAAACTCGTAAACCCTAAAGCCTAAAGCATTCATAAGAACCTGCAGAACCCCAGCTTCTGCAGGTGTGGGTCACCACAGCAGCCATTCGGCTCGGGACTTCCGGTGGTCCCGGCTCTTGAAAAAAGCTTGATGCTCTGGGGCTCGTGTTGGGCTGAGGGCTTAGGGTTGAGGGGTTAGGGTTTAGGTTTTGGGGTTTAGGGTTTGGGGTTCAGGGTTTGGGGATTAGGGTTTCGGGCTTCGGGTTTATGGCCTGAGGCTTAATGAGAGCTTAGGGTCTGGAGCTCGAGGTTCAGGAGCTGAAACTGCAACCTCGGCGTGAGGGCTCGAGGATTCGGGTTCTCAGCTGCAAGGCTGAATCCCTGGAAGTGGAAACCTGCTTAGCAGGGCATGATTGAAAAAGAATGGAACGGAACCAGATGACCGCAGATTCACATGGCTTCGGCATCTGGGAGGAGGGCACTTCAGACATCTTGGCTTAAGCGCAGCTTCGGCCAAGGCTCGATCTTTCTTACTTTAGGGTCCTATGCTGATGAAGCTTCCTTTCCAGGCCCGGCGCTTTCCTCCAAAGGAGTGGCCCTCAAAAGCCTGCTTCCTCCCCAGTCCTGCAAAGAACGAGCATCGGGCTCAACGCACGATTCAGCCTGCGGTGTATTCTGCCGCGAGTGGCACGGAGAATCTGAGGAAAGCAGGGGAGAGTCTTCCGTGTAGTATGGGGATATAGGGGTTGCAGTACTTAGTAATTAATAGTGTCCGAATAGTATCCGGCCATAGTCCCTATATGCTCCTACTGCAATGTATATGCTCAACCTCTATCCCAATCGTTATAAGCCCCCCTGTACTAAGATTCTCCCTCGTTGGGACGGGGTGCTGCAGGCAGAGCTGTGGACGGAGCTTTTGCTCCCGCAGGATGCGCTGGCCACCGAGCTCGGGTCTGATTCGATTTGGGGGTTTAGGGTTTAGGGTTTAAGTGTTGGGGTTTAGGGTTTAGGGCTTAAGTGTTGGGGTTTAGGGTTTTTTTTTTTTTTTTTGAGGGCTCTTTTCCGCCTGCAAAGGGTTTAGGATTATCGACTCACACACTCGCACAAGCCAGGCATGGCCTCAGATACTAAGTCCGCTGAGCTTAGGATTTAGGTCTTACGGTTTAAGGTTTAGGGTTTGGGGACTTTCAGGGTTTTGTCCCTAGGGTTTAGGGCTTGTGGGGATTGGTAATATGTTCGGTTCATGTATCGGCACCCGAAACCCTTTTTGCATCCAGCTTGCAAAGCCTCTGCTGGGAAGTAGATGAGCGCCTAAAGCAAACCCGAAACCCTGAACCCAAGATCTCCTGTTACTGAACACAACGGGAGCAGGTTCTTTACAAGGAGCTGTTTGCTCATCTTCGACTAAACCTCTGCGCCGTTCGAAGCTCTAGGAAATGTGGCTCCGGTGGCTCTGAGCTCGAGCTCCCTTCCTCCCTTCTTTCGATGAGTCCAAAGTTCGGCTTCGGGGCTAGGGTTCGGGGCTTAGGGTTTAGTGGACATGTAAGATTGTGATTTACCACAAAAAAGAACTTTTCAAGTATGCAACTCCAGCTGCTCAAAGGTATGGCCACAACAGTGGATCCGATGTACCGAGTATCACCTTGCGGACGGGGGTGTTGGGTATGTGATATCACCAGCGTGCCCGGAATTGTTGCCTGCTTCCTGCCTGGCATGAATGTATTTGCCTGGGCGCCCTGGTCCTCCACTAGATATCCCTAGACAAACCGTTTCACGTAACAAACCCCTGAACAACCACAAGTAGAATCAGAATGGAGCTCTGGAGTTTATTATGCTAGGCTGCTAGACTTATGACGGAAAGTCGAGTAGTCTTGCTCTGAGGCACCCCTGGCTCTGTGTAAGAAATTTCCTAAGATAACCAGAAGCAAAGGAAAGCTCTCCCGTCCTCCATCCCGAACGGCCTGGACTCCCCGAACCCTCCCAAAACCCCAGCGCACACCCGAAACCTCCAGCCCTAAAGCCTCTGTTCGCCCAAAAGGCCCGAATCCCCGAACTCCAAGCCTAAATTTAAAGCACCCTCCAAAGCTCCCAAAAGCCCTTCTTGAAGCCCTTCTTGAAACCCCAGACCCTGAGACCTTAAAGGAGGGCCCGGGTTTCCTTTAAAGTCCTTGCGGAAATGTCGGCTCTCACCACTTGCGGAACCCGGCGAAGCGTCGGAGTTGCCTTGGACTGGGTTTAGGAGTCAGGGCTTAGGGTTTAAGGTCTTTAGAAGGATTTCATGGGCGATGGGGTTATATGTCTGTTGTTGGTACAGGGCCCTTGAGAATCGGCTTTGGGGCACTCTTAATGCGATTACTAAACATAAAGGCAACTAGCTCTCTCTCTCTCTCTCTCTGTCTCCGGTTGCATCCAGAAGTTGCCTATAAGGGGTACTATTGCAATTTCTTCTGAGCCCCGTCTAGAAGTTCTTGCTTACACTCTCACAACAAGGACCATTCAGGGGCGCGGTCGGTTGAAACAAGTGTGGCTCCTCGCTGCCCGGTTTAGGGCCTCTTGGGCCTTCGGGCTACTTTAGGGCAGTGCACTCTTCGGATTTTTGTGGAAGTGAGGTTTGCGGTTTCGGGATTTCCATGCAGATCCTACTTCCACAACCCTGTATGGAAAGCTTCTTGCCGCAACCCTTCACGCAAGACTCGCAGTCAATGAGGGCCATGGAGCAACAACTCCTAAACTCACATCCATATCCCCAACATTCCCCAACCCCATGCCACCTCGAAATCCTCGAAACCTTGCACTCTTATGTACACAAACGACCCAAAACCCAAGTTTCGAGCCCTGCTCCCCCCCTTGGGCACGCAGCCTCAGGGGCTTGGGATCATCTCGCTCATCCGCAGCTTCATACGGTTCAACTCCTCCTTTTATGCGGGGATATAGTCTCGAGCGGTGGGGCTTGGGGTTGGGTCCTTTTGGCCCCTTCGGCTTTGGGGGTTAAGGCCGCAGTGTCGTGGGGTTTAGCCGGCAGAGCACTAAGTTCCAAAGGACGCTACAGAACCAGAACGTTTACAATGGTTCTGCATAGTTCTGGGCTTCGCTCTTTTAAAAGTCTTCCAGTGCAGTGCTTCTGCGAGGCGACGAATGGTGACGAGAGTGCAAGGGTGCAACGAAGATGACGAGGATGACGAAGAAGAAGATGATGATGATGATGCTGATGATGATCATGACGTGACGATCACGAAAAGGAGGAGGAGGATCACGATCATTGTTGTGATGCTGTCGTCGAGAGTCTCGCTCGCGTTTCTGGGAGAAGACCATGCTAGGACTTACTAAGATTGGGCGTATGAACATCATGGTGGGGGCACGCCGGAGGAAGAACTCTCCTCAACTGAGACTTCCTCATCCCAGAGAAATACGGGTTGTAGTTTCGGTGCTCTGAAAAGTAGTTCTGAATATATAGGTACCTTTACAGGAACCATGAAGGGAAAGTTCAAAGGTTTCCCAAAGTGCCACCTAGAATACCATCGCGTGGGGGCCCCAACTACGGCACCATTAGCTTGGTATACACGGGTAACCGTTCGTGTTCGCTGTTAGATTCAGGAACCCAAAGCCCCGGCCGAGATCAACGGCCCCAGTCACCACAGGGCGTGAGGGTATTATTGGGGGGCACGCAAAGAGCCGCTACTCATCCCAGAAGGAACCTCTGTGAAGGTCTCAGGACCCCTTAAAGCCCAACTCCAACAGCTACTGCTGGGGACCTTAACATATAATATATCATATATGAACACCATATACTATATGCCAGCACGAGTAAATTTCAAGATAAAACCCCATGATAACTATATCTAACATGATATTACAACTGGCGGGCCTCCACATAGTTCCAGAAGCGTGCGCTGTTCCGGATCAGCCATGCCTTGCTTCGGGCTTTGCAGGCTTCCGCGTCCTAGGCTTTAAGGTTTAGGGTCCAGGGTTTTGGGTTTTGGGTTTTGGGGTGTAAGGTTTGGGGCTTAAGTTAGGTGTTAAGGCATCTGGCTTAGGGAAGTTCAGAGTTTAGGATTTACAGCCTAGGGCTTAGAGTTTTGGATTTCACCAAGGTTGAGATGAGATGGTGGATGTTCGGAATTTCCAACATTGCGACGCTGGACGAAAGATTTGAAGGGACGTTTACATGTTCTATGCATGGCTGGGAGCTTTATGCCACAATGTCGTCGATTTGGTGCAAGCGCAACAGAATTCGGCTCGGTGCTGAGATGCCAGACAACACAAGCCTGAGCATGGAGCTAGTTGCACGTTTCAGCTTAGCACCCATGGCGTAAACGCCCACGGAAGAGAGAGAGGGAGAGAGACACCGGAACCCCAAACCGGAAAAAATCCTAAAACCCTAGAATGCTCAGCTCATCAAAACCCACTCTTCGCAGGATGAGGGACTGAAAATCCCCTAATTGCAGCCACACCCAGGAGAACACGACTTCTTGATTCTTGTGGATACAGATATCCTACACAATCAACCCTAACGGCCCTAACGGGTTAGGGATAGGTGTATGGGAAACTGTTCAACTAGCCACATGATCACATTGGGGATCCTACTATATATTAAGGCATCTTCATTGATTATTATTATTGTTATTGTTATTATTACTATTATTATTATTAGTAGTAGTAGTAGTAGTATTAGTATTATTACTATTATTATTATCATTATCATTATCATTATCGTTATCGTTATCATTATCATTATCATTATCATTAGTATTATCATTATAATTATCATTATCATTATCATTATCATTATCATTATCATTATCATTTTTATTATTATTATTATTAGTATTAGTATTAGTATTAGTATTAGTATTAGTATTAGTATTAGTATTAGTATTAGTATTAGTATTAGTATTAGTATTAGTATTAGTATTAGTATTAGTATTAGTATTAATATTAATAATAGTATTATTATTATTAGTATTATTATTATTACTATTATTACGATTAAGGTGTTCTGGAGTTTCTGGTCTCCCCTGAACCCAACGTCTCCAAACCAACGCGTCTTGAATTCAAGGCCTGGTCGTGGCAAAGCTTTGCCATGTCCATGGCGCGCGCGTTGCCGCGGAGCCGCAGGCAACCCATCCTGATCTTGGGCACTGGCCACCACACAGTAACGGTCTATAATAAGGGTACAAGATTCGGCTTTTACTGGGAAGGGGCAGTAAGTACCCCATGCTGATCCAAGGTCTCCGAAAGGGTTTCCGGTTCCATGCACAAGTATGGCTACGCATATAACTAGACCTGTAAGCGTGCTCATGCATACATACGTATAAGAGCGTTAAATAATTGAAATCGGCATATACGCATAACGCAGACATCTAAATGCATGCAGTGGACTGGGAACCTGGATTGGGGACACAACGGTTTAGGGTTTAGGGTCTAGGGTTTAGGGACACAGATAGACTCTCGACCTTTGAACCTTTAGTCCTGAAGCTCTCCCACTCACTAGCCCCCAAAAATCGAGCTGAAACTCCTTGAATCCCAAGAATTCCTCCTCAAGCCCTCCACTTCGATATAGTAGGGCCCTCAAACCTAAACCCCCAAGTCCTACACACAAATTTTGCATAAGCCCCTCGGCTTCAGCTCGGCTCCATCATACATACTTCCAACGCACGGCCCTAACACGTCCTGTTCTGGTGTTTCACAGAGAAACCCAGGAGATGCTGGGGGAGTTGTTACCTACCTTGAGCCCCAGGGCTGTTGCCAGTGAGCAGAGGACACCAGCTTTCAGGGATATCCCCCGAAGGCTTTTGGGTGCAGGGTTCATGGCCACCGTGAATCGGACTGGTTCCCAATCAAGCCATAACGTAAGCTCCCTCCTTGATACCTGACAACAAGTGAGCCTAGACTGAAATGGCTTGCTTCCCCACGGTAACAGAACTCTTTTATGAAAGGACCTTTACTGATTCGACGATACTTTGCAACACGGAACCTTCAACCAACGATGCATGTTTCATTTTTTGCCTTTACTAGTTCTACCATGTTTTTCAACAAGGAACCTTCAACCAACGATGCATTTTTTGCGGGTTTGGAGGTCTTTTTCAAAGCTCAGGAGCAGAAACTCTTCGATCTCGATGGCTCCCCCTGGTTCTTTCATGGCTTTATGGTCTTGGTCTTATGGACTTGTAGGCTTTAGGGTGTGGGCTTTAGGGAACTTATGGGTTTAGGGTTTCGGCTTTAGGCTTTAGGGAACTTCTGGGGGTGCAGTGTTCAGGGGCTGCTCCTTACCATCATGGCAGCTTAAGCTCTGTGGCAACGAGAACCAGCGTAGGGATTCAGGGCTTGGGGAGTTCGAGGCGGAGGCTTCGGGTATCGAGGCCCTTGGGTTTAGGAGTTAAGGCTTAAGGTTGGTTTAGGGTTTAGGGTTTAGGGTTTAGGGTTGTTTAGGGGCTTAGGGTTTTGGGTTCGGGGTTTACCGTTTGCGCAGACCTCTGTACTAAGATCCAGCTTTTCTGGGCAGACTTGTGGCTCCAAAAAATCGACTTTTCCAAGGACATAAGGACATTACAAGAAGACACCCAAAAATTAGGTTTAGGGCCTAGGGTTTGAAGATTTGGGGATTGAAGGCTTCCAGCTCAAGGATTTTAGGGCTTAGGCGGTTTAGGCCGTTTAGCTCGGAGACGAAGGCCCTCAGGCCTCTCTGCTGGGGTTTAGGAAGTCAGAACCCAAGGCTGATAAGCATGGGCTCTTCAGGATTTGAGGGTGTGGGGTTTTTGGCGGACACCCCAGACAAACGTGCGCGGCCAATTCGCATGCGGTTCCAGAGGAAAAGCGCACTTGCAGGCGCACCTCAAAGCGAAACGGTGAGTAAAAAGAGCAGACACAAGTCTGCTGTAGAAAAGCCTAAGAGACAACCCCCGTCCCGGTTTCACCGATATCCGGGTTTAAGGTTGCCCAAAAGGGCTGAGGGCCAGCAACCGCGGTTGCCGGTCTCCACGCGTAAGAACCTGACGTGGGGGCAGGCGCCTCAGGACAGATATCAGACTCGTGGTATGCGGCAAGGCAAGGCTTCGAACGGGACAAATGTTCGGTCAACCTCCGCAATGTCCAAAACTCGCGGGAGCAGCGCTGGCAGCTAGTGCCGAAGGCACTCTGCACCGCAAGGGTGCGGCACTTGTGTCGTCGCGCCAGGTGGACAGTGAGCTGCCTATATGAGGCGTAAGAGTTGCTGCACTGTGGACAGGCCCAGGGGAGTCCTGGTCCGACGGCAGCCAAGACTGTAGCTGCGTCCGGCGCCTCGCGCGCGGCGAGCAGGTTGCGGTCGAAGCTGCGTCCCTTGCGGCGTTTGTGCAAGAAAGTTCGGCACAGTCGCGAAACAAGACCGCGATCAGTGCGTAGCACCTTCCGCAAATCGTCCACATCCTCCGGCTTCCGGTTCAGTAGACCTAGGGTGAGGGCAGCCTCGACCGCACGTTCCCACCAAGAACCGGTGGAGCGAAGGCAGCGCAGCACCTGCCACAGGCCTGCGCGTGCTGCCTCTGCCAGGGTCCTTGCTCTGTGCGTGAGCAGCAGCTCTTCGGGTGTCGGCATCCCTAGGGCAGAAACAACCTCAAGGTTGGTGAAGCCAGTGCAGGACACGCCCAGAATGGGGCGAAATGCTCCGCGATATAAGCGGTAGATGGTGTCTTCAAACTTGGCCCGCTCACGTGAGGTGGCAAGGACCAGCAGTCCTGCCCCGTGCAGAAAGCAAGGGAGGATGCGAGACTTCAAGAGTCCACACTTTTCGACCTCGGTGAGAAACGGGTTTGAAAGAAGTCGCCTGCGGATGGGTCTGTAGAGGAGCATTGCCTGGCGCTCCCTGTGGAAAAGACCCGGAAGATCACTGCCATCTGCTCGGAGGACACAACCCAGGTGAATGTACTCAGGGACGAGGCGGACACACTGTTCACCCTGGGGTCCGGGGAAGCAGATGGTGGGTTGTGGCGTGCAGAGCAAGTCTCGGCGCACCTGCTGAGAGCCTTGGCCATGCACCACGACCATGGCCTCGGTTTTGCCTTCCCCGAGGTTAGCTTCAAGCCCCTGGATGTTCATGCCGTGTGTGACCCCGGCCATGATGGTGGCCACTGCGGGAGACACGTCCTCAGGCCGGGAGGTTTGAAACAAGATACAGACATCATCCGCCCAGGTCGGGGCCGACGAGTCCTCTGCATCAGCAGGTTGCCCGCAGCTGAAGGTAGCAAAGGCCTGGCATCCTTGCTCAGCCAAGGTATCCTCGATGGAATGCAGGAAGTGTTGGAAGGCGAGGCCGAAAAGAAGATCGGCAATTGGCGATCCCGGGACCGTGCCGCTTTCCGCTTGCATTACATCCGGTGAGTCTATCCTGCCTGAAAACCATGTCCCGTCTAGCTGTTTCCTCAGCAGGGTGGCGAGGACTGGCTGTTGGCGCAGGAGGTCGGGGACCGCGTGGTCACGGAGGGCGGCAATGAAGGCATCCTGTTGCCCCTGATCCGTGAAAAAGATCTTGGCCCTGTCCCGCACCCAGGCATCAGATTGAAGCTCCTGGGGGGACGCATGGAGCACTTCACGTGCGATGCTGTAGTAAGCAGCTCTGCAGTCCACGAAAATGGCTCCACCACAACCTTTGGTGTGCTGCAAGTGCTGCAGGTGCGCACGGGCGCACAAAGCCGGGAGTGAAATGGGCGCTCCGGCAACTCCACCATAATGGGTGGCGGTTTTGATGCCGACGAAAGTGCGGTGGATCATGGGTCGTAGGGCAACCTGTGCAGCCTTTGCGGTAGGTTCCAGGAGCAAGACCGACCTGAAGCCTCCGAGTGTCGTCCCGTCTTTGCCAGGTTTGGGAACGGCGGCCGCAGCTCCGCCCCTCCACTGGAACGGAAATTTGTCGCGGACGGCAGTTTTGGCCAAAACAGGCCAGACTGCCCTTGCGCTCGCCATGGGATCAACCCGGAAGACTTCAGAAGGCAGCTTAGAGATGCCGGGTGCCTTGTGAGGCTTGAGGTGTCCGAAAGCAGCCGCTAGCTGGATGACACTAGGCAGCTGCTCGCCGTCAAGAGGCTCGTGGGCGATGTCAGGCTCGGAAGCCTGCGCCAAGAGGCTTTTGATGGGAACAGGACGTGCGCGCTCTGGCTCAGCAAAAAAGCGTGCGAACTCATCCATCACATCCTCACGGCCGGCACGCTCCCCGTCGGCAGTACAAAGGACCGGAAGGAGCGGGGGGCTTCGGAATTTGCGGCCCGTCCTGAGAACAGCTCGGAGCTTGTGCGAAAATTCGCGTGGCCCCTGGTCTCGCGCATCTGCAATGGCCTTGCGGGCAAAACAAGCTCTGTCTTGTAAGATGGCCTTTGTGAGCTCGTCCCGGATCTCACGGCATTTGGTTGCATGCCATTTTTCCAAGCGAAGCTGTGTCTCCAGCTGGCGGCTTTCGCACTCCGTGGCCGGCCTGTTGCTGACCGCTGCCTGGAGGCGTGCAGTGCGCAGCTTTACAGTGCGGAGACAACGACGGGCATGCCTTTTTTGGACAACCAAAGCAATGGTGCTTTCAGTGAGCGCCGGGTTGCGCGGCTTAGGGGGCGCCGGAGGCAGTGTCTTCAAGCAGGCATGGAGGTGGCGATGGATGAGATCCAGGTGGCTCGTCGTGTCCGTACTCCATGGGATGGCAGGGAGACTTGCGAAAGCGGCTTTGACACAAGCTTGGCCATGAGGCGTGCGCAGTGCCTCGGCGCTGACCCTGGGAACGTCCGGTCTGACACTCGTGTCACAAGTGACATTTAGGCTCAAGTGCACCGGGAAATGGTCAACATCGCAGTGAAGGTCATTAAGGCACGGGGTGTCCAGTGTAACCGCAGCAGGGCGCCACGCGCGCGGAAACAGGATATAGTCCAGCAGAGCCGAGTGTCCGGAGGGACTGCGCCAGGAAGTCAGCGGGACACCAGTGTGGGAAAACTGCTGGCTGATGCCAGCCCCTGTCGCATGTGCGAAGTCTCGGAGGTGCTCACTATTCCTGGTCTGGGCCGTCGCCTCCAACGTGTCCGGGTGGGCCGGATCTTGAACAAAGCGGGCGTTGGCATCGATGCAGGTTATGAGCACAAAGCGTGGCGGGATCCTCCGGACCTGACTGTGCAAGTATTCCCACCATTCATCAATCTGCTCCGGGGAGCTCACCGCAGTCGGGGCATGCGCAACAACAATGGCTAAGTCCAGGCCGTTGACGCGAGTCAGGACAACCAGACACCGTGGCCTGGCACTCAGGATGGATATGGCCTGGCGGTCCCAGGTTAGGCCTGGTTGATTCGGGTTGATCCAGACCTGTGTGCCACCTGCGCCAGCCTCATCGCAGCTGGCACTGAGTACCCACCAGCCTTGGGAATTGCTGAAACCGGACCGCTGCTCCCGGGTCTCCTGAAACCCCGCGAAGGACACGCTGTGGGCACGGAGACCCTTGGCCATGAGCTCATGCGCAGCAACTCCCTTCAGAGAAAGGACATTATAGGTAAGGATCTGCAGTGGCAACCGACACTGTTTGGGAGGCTGAGGGTCCCCAAGGAATCCAACGGGAAGCAGTGGCGGTGGCCGCTCCCCGATACGCTGGCAAGTGTCGGCCCACGTGCCGTTGTCCTGTAGGGGAGGGAGCCCGGTACAGGCGGCCATTGTCGCACATAGCAACCACAGCCGTTCTGGTACATACTCGCGAACAGCAGCAGTGAACGCAGAGATATTCCAGGGCCATGGGTCAGCGCATCCCGATCGACCTGCCTGCTTGGCCAGCACATCAGCAAGGTCATTGAGGCCACATCCCGAATGGGCCTCGACTTTATGAAGAATGACCTGTATACCAGAGCAGTGCGCAAAATTGAGAAGCCCCAAAAGTGCTCTGGGTGCCGGGTGGGACGGGCTGTCGCCACCTGCCGACGATATCAAGTCCAGAGCGGACTGGCAGTCACTAGCAATGTGAACAATCCTCGCACCTGTGGTGCATGCAAAAGCGGCCGCGTGGATGAGGCCCTCAAGCTCGCCTTGGAAGGCGGATTCCTTGCCCACAGTGGCTAGATGCGCAGTGGCCGCGTGAAAGCCAGCTCTGCAAACTCGGGCGCCTTGGCGGACCACAACAACAATAGCCCAGGAGGCGCTGGCGTGTGGCCCATAGTAGGAGCCGTCTGTGAAAATGAAGACCTCATCGCACCGGGCCTGTGGGTCCCACAACGGAAGGGTGCACCAGGCAGCCGTAGGGGCCCGCAGGTCAGCCTCCAATGGGGACAGGTCTGTGTACAGGCCAGCAAGGTCATGTGAGCTGAGGCACTGGGCTGCTATTTCATGGTCGATGGCCCACCCTATGCACGGCTTCGGTGGTTGCACCAGGGAGTCGAGCGCAAGCACGGCAGGCGGCATGCTCCCGGTCCCCACGGGAGGGACAGCGGCAGAAGGAGTGGTTGTCGAGAAGGAGGCGGGCTGCAGGATACGACCGGCGGGGCCCTGTTGGTGCAGGGAGTTGCAGCCCGGGTCGGCCGTACGCCCGTTGGCAGCTGGTATCACACGACGGCCAAAAGGGGTGGCAACGGGCATCTTCACAGCTGCAATGGTGGCCTCCAGATCCGCAACTTGCTGTCGCACGCGGCCTGTGGGCTTGCTGTCCTGCACTGCACCTGCGTGATCCACCTCTGCAGCCTGGGTACAAGGGTTCGCCGGCGCCTTAGGTTGTGGAGGGGCCTCCTCAGCATGAGCGCCATCCCTCCTCAGCACAGCCCGCGTTTGGAGCAGGGAAAGAGACCCAATCCCACCGCCATCGTCAGTGTCTGGCTCTTCTGGGGGCTGGCCTGGTCGAGAGCTGCCAGGAGAGGGGCCAGCATCGCGCGAGCCTCTCGAACTGCTAGCGGCCGAGGCCGGCCTGGGCCTAGCACGGGGGTTGCTCGGGGAGGAGGGTCCAGGTGAGTTCTCACTCGCCGCATGAGGTTTGGATGCGGATCGGTGGGGTCGCCATCTCGGACCCGTGTTGCAACAGCCCCATCGGCGGCATGTGGTGGTGGTACCACACGCCATCCCCTAGTAGCCGGCAAAGTCAACCCTCCTAGCTCCCTGCCCCTAGGCATGGCGAAAGTAAGGAAGTCCAAGGGGTGACCCGGCGCTGGCATGATCATAGTCGCGAAAAGCGCGCCGGCCGGTATCGTGACGAAGACTGGCACCATTGACGCCATTGTGCGCGGATCCGCCAGACGAGTGCCCCTTGGCAGCAGACCGAGCTGATGCAGGTGCCACAGTGCCTCTTCAGGTTCAGGGGTTAGAGGCTGACCAATGTACACCAGCAATGGAGGGTGTTGCGCGCCTATCACATACACAGGCGTGGTATCGCCGTCTGGCACACCAAACAGCAGTCTGTGCTCAGCGAACCGCGCGTCGAAAAATCTGGCCATGGCTCCCGCAGCCTGCGCTTGCCACTCTGGATAATGCGCCGTGGTAGGGCGCGTGAGTCTGGGAAGCCGCATGGGGTGTGCAAGGAAGCGGAGCCTGTGGATCTCCCGCGTGACATGCATGGCCGGCACGGCGGTGAAGATGTCAGGGTTCGCGATGAGCTGTACGAGGTCACCTGTTGCCAAGGGTCGATGCTGTGCGGCCATCGGAACTCCGTTGACTGTAACGATCATGCCTCGGTCATGCTGCGCTGGCATGAGGACATCCCTGGGCATGGTGCCCGGGTTCACGGTCATGGCATGCAAAAGGGAGCCACAGGTGCTGGCATCATAGACGATATGCACATCGCCATCATCCGGGAAGCATAACAGAGGCACAATGGTGACCCCAGCGATGCGCGACATGGGGCAGGCAGAAACAAGCTGTAACCTGGCTCCTGGCGGAATCGTGCCTTGCAGCGCGTGAGCCTGCACCAACTCCTGCACATTTTGCTGCACATTCACCGTGGCGATGCTCTGAGGCTGAGAACGCACAGTAGCTCCACAGCCCGTTAGCACGAAGATAACCTGCGAGCCCTGGGACACGAGCGGCAACATCTCAGTAGTAGTGGAAGTTGTGTCCTGTGCCGCGAAAGGGTTATCCGGAGGTACACCCCTGAGCAGTGGATCCGCAAACAGGCGGGTGTGGTCGACCTGGAGCTGCAACCATCCAACAGTCTCCAGGTCGGCAGGCATCCGATCCCAGACGCGCCCCAAAGGATCCTGAAGGAAGAGGGCCTGTGCCTGGTCAGCCTGCAGCGCCTGGTCCGGGGGTCGTCCACAAAACTGTATGACTTCGCTGATAAGCTCGGTAGCCTCCATGCCAGGCCGAACAGCCATGCAACAGATTTTACCGCCGAGCCTGCGCAAGTCCACTGGGACCACAAGGTGGCCGATTGGTACCGCGCGGGCCGTGACAACAATCTGTGGCTCCGGCAGGTTAGCCATGGGCGGCAGCAGGACCCGGGCGGTGCGAACCGCATCGGCCACAAAATCAGCCAAGGACCAGTCATCGGCCCCCCGCCTGGTAGTGACATGATGGAGGCGCTCCATGCATGTATACTTGCAGATGCCTCCTTCAGGTTGCGTGCTGTCCGTGAGGATCTTGAGGTTCCAGAGCGGCAGCTCCGAGAGAGGGTAGCGAAGGAGGTCAATCGGCTGAACGTCCATGGCCTGGATGCGCATATGTGCGATGGCAGATGGACGCGGGGGTCTGAGCTGTCCGAGTAAGCCAGGTGGCCGTACGAGGGGCCATCTCTCACTGATGCCGGGTTGTGTGTCCCCCGCGTTCGCAGGCACTTCGGTGTCAGGAAGTGGAAGCAAACCGTCAAGGCTCGACATGGAACCGCCCTTGCAACGGCTGCTAGGAGGACCAGGCGCCGGCGTCTGTGCGCATAGTGTCGTCGTGCAAGCAGCAGGCTGCACAGACATTTGCTTGCGAGGACGAACCTCCGTGTGGCTGGTGGTGCCAACGACGGAGGACAAGGGGGAAGGTGTCGACTCGGTAGGTCGACGAAGTGCACTCCGGAGGAGGTGTGGAGGAGGGGCCGTACGAGTCTGAGGATTGAGGCGATCCTGCCCGCGAAAATGCCAGACTTGCTGGCATGTCGCAAACTGTACACCCTTGATGGAAAATGGCTGTACATGGCAAGGCGGCTCAGTGGCTGGCCTCAGATGCTGGCTCGAAGGTTCGCGAATACAGGCTCGCAGCGAGCCATCCACCTCGTCAGGACCTATCTCCTCAAGGGCCATGGGAGGAGACCAGTCCCGGAATGTGGACAGCTCGCACAACAAACCTGCATTGCACTCCCCTGCGCCATGCAACGGGTCACAGATACGCAGGAGAGGAGCCCCGGCGGCTCCAAAGTGCTCCTCGGTGTGGGCCTCCGAGCGCGGGTCCCAGAGTGTCGCCGGCATGAGCGTCCAGTCGTGCAAGACCTCGTACTGGAGCAGGAGGGCCTGTGTTTGCGCGCGGGCTGGCGACACAAACGTTGGGTCCTCGAGGACACTGTGTAAAGAGCATCGGCTGTCAGCGTGGAAGGTTGTCCACGCCGGAGACCGCCTGAGGGGGAGGCTGAACTGCCAGCCGTCTGGCCTCAGGCTTTGCCAGGGACTGAAGACTGCTTGGAGTGCTCGGAGGTGTTGCCATCTTTGACACTTTCCGATGAAGATACATCCACAGTGTTCTGTCCTCCTCGTCGGGGTGTACGCGAGTGTTCTCGGTTGCCCTGACTGAGCTCGATCTCCTGCGCCGCCTTGTCTTTGGCTTGCTTCAGCGCCTCCACCAAGTCGATCGCGGCTTGCTGGTGAGTCTTCCGCTGCTGTTCGAGTTCTTGCTGGGTAGCGATGGCGTCCATCACCCGCTGCTCCCCGACCTCGTCGGGGTCCAGGTCTTCGACCTCCATCGATCCCTTGGCTTCCTGCTTGATGCCATCTGCAGCGAGCTTGGCTAGGTTGGCCGTGGCCTCGCCAAGCTTCCCACTCCATTGCTCCTCCTGCTCGTCCAGGTCGGCGAGGGTCTGGCCTTGTGCATCGACCTGCTGCGTGACCAGAGTCGTGAGGTCGGCGATGTACTTGTGCCAGGAAGCCAGGAAACTCGTCCGAGCTTGCCGGATCCGCTGGAGCTCCCTGCGCGCTGTAGCCTGCGCTGAAACAGTGCGGTGGAGGGTCTTGGCGTGATCCTGCGTCTCCATGCGCCCCTGCTGAGCCATGATCGTCCGAACAGACTCCGGTAGGGCCTCCTGGTGGTTGCCCAGGGCCTGGAGGAGCTGCTGCAGGATCTGTCTCTCGGCACCACCATCTGTGGGGGCCGTCGTCACAGGTTCTCTGGAGGCCTCCTTCGTCGCTGCCACCGGTAGCGGAGGTGGCGCTGGAAGTCCTTGCAGAGTGGGCGCTGTGGGTACCGCCGCCGGCCCTGAACTCGGACCCGGCGCGGTAGGTTGCTGCCCTTTGCCACCGCGTCTCCTCGGCGACTTGGGCCTCCGTGGCGATGCCGGGGTTTGCCACGCTGCTCCGCCCTTCCAGGGTGGGGCCGAGGCGGCTCCCGTCCAGTAGGGCTTGGATTGCCAGTGGCTTCCACAGCCACCGCAATATTCTTGCGTGCCCTTGTTTTGGCGTCGGCATGTTCCGCATGTCCACGGCTGGGTTCGTCCCTGGTTGGGCATCGCGTCGAACCAGGTGCGGCAAAGTCTTCTTGCCTTCGCCGGTAAGGTACTTCGCGAGTGGTGTCCCTCCAGTCTGCTGCACGCCTGCTCCACAGTCGTTCGTGTAGACGTAGAGGGGTTTTCGACAAAACTGCGGAGCAACGTCCGCGCTCGCGTTCTGAACCGCCTTTCCCGGCGGTGTCTGGAGGCCTCTAGGGGCCGTCGGATGGGACGAGGAATGGTCCCAGCTCAGCAGCCAGAATAGCAGGCCAAGCCTCCAAAACCACATCCACAACCAGTGTATATACAAAACCAGTGGTACACAGACCAAAAGTAAAAAAAAACCACCTGGGTGGGCCAATCAAGGCAGCCAACCAGAAGTAGTGTCCACAATAACAGGTGGGCGTGGAAAAACCAGGCAGCCAACTGCAAAGTGGAGGAGCGGGGCACAGCCTCACCGCTCAGGTGTCGTCCACCCTCGGGATCACACGCCGAGGAGGTCAAGACAATGCTGCGCACTTGCGGTCCAGCAAAGTCCGTGGGCCCGGGGGCCACACTAGGGTAAGGCCGAGACTGGACCCTAAGGAAACTGCAGTCTAAGCCAAACGCCTGGGTGTGGGGTTTGGGGTTTAAGGCTTGTTTTATTTACCCCCACCCCCTCCCCCCCTCAGCAGCCCCAAAAAGCCCGCCTGAGTCGAGGTCGAGGAGCTTGAAAAAGGACCAAGCCTTGGATTGAGCCCCGGAACCAAAGAATTGGGGTTTGGGGTGAGGGTTCAGACTTTAGGTTTGTTTTTCTAAGGGCTCCTTTTTGGGTCCGCACGAAGTGTACCAAAAGCCTGTTTAGACTTTAGGGTTTAGACTTTAGGGTTTGGGGCTTAGGGCTTATCGGGTTCAGGGTCTGGGGTTTGGGGCTTTAGGGTTTAGGGCTTACTAGGGTTTTCGGGGGTGTAGGGCATAAAATTTAAGGCTTGCTAGGTCACTAGGTTTACGATCCAGGGCTTTACGGAGTGGGGTTGAGGGCCTTTCATAGGCTAGGGATCGTGGGTTTAGGATTGAAGAGTTTAGGGTTTAGGGTTGAAGACTTCCAGGGCTGCCGGAGGGTTTAGAGTATGGAGAACCCAATGAGTGTATAGGTCTTCGGACTCAGAACTGAAAGCAGGCGCTAGCACCCAGCAGGGGGCTCAAAACTTACATGCTAAGTGGGTTGCTAAGCTCAAACCCTAAGCCCTAAACCCTAAACCCTAAATACCCTAAGCCCTAAACTTCAACCTCCAACCCTTTGCAAAACTTCAAACGGCCCACGAAGAACGTCGGGAGATAGAAGGTTCCGGAGCTTACGGGCTAAAGCTCAAGCTTGGGGTTTGGCAGATCCGGGGCCTTGGGGTAGAGTAGAAGCCAGAAAGTTGGAATATCATTATCCTAAGCCCTTTATGGTAAATTATAGGGTATCCTACCCTGAAACCATATTCCAACTGTCTGGAGTTCCCTTTAGAGAGGTTTAGGGTTCAGGGGTTGGGGGGTTTAGGGCTCTGGGGGGGGGGGGGCTTTCTGGGTTAGGCTTCCCCCCGCAAGACATCCTGACACAGAAACCCCCCTAAGGAACAGGAGCTTCATCATTAGAACACGTTTTCGGTGTATTTGTTGCACGCTCATAAGATGGGACCCTGAGACATCGTATTACTAATGATTCAAGCTTCTACGAGAAACCCTGGACCGAGAGGCGTCCCAGATGTCGAGGTCGATGGACTCGAAGTAAGTGAGGACTTCCCGGGAGGAAATTTTGTCTTGAAACATCCTCAGTGCTTTGAGGATGCAAGAACCATGTTTTGTATGTCGTGATGTTTAAACAACCTCAAACCCCAAGAGCCGAAACCGACACACGAACCCCTTGCCGTGGACAACTTGCCATCAGCCCTTAGCCCGAACCGCGAACCCCTCGTCCTCAACCCCAATCTACGGACGACTTTACGGCTCACATTTTCGGAGTGAAAGGGGGCCGATAGGGCGGTATTCCTGGATCCGTGTTTGCGAGCGCAAGCCTGTTGAAGCCTATGCGCCTCGCAGCAGTGCCTCGTAGGCCTCTTCGAAAACATGCTCATTCGAATGCCTTTAATCTCTAAGCCGTGAACTTTACCCTAAACCCCAAACACCCGGGGTTGGGATTTAGGAAGCTTGTAGACATCTGAGAAAGCGTTTATTTGAGATTTATCTCCAGAGTGTCACTCTTCCCCAACCTTTAAAGTGCGTATAGGGGCCTTCACAGTTAGATCATGGCTTTGGAAACTTTTTGTAAACAAAACTACAGGGACTACAACTGGATGCTATTGGCAACTCCTCCGACCCCTTGTCTTTAAGCGTTTAATGCTGCGGGTGTATCTGGTGCCTCAGGACTCAACAGGGTCCAAGGTTGCCGGCAGTCTATTGCGAAGCACCATCCTGAAGTTGGATATCGGGTTCAGGGCTTAGGTTGACTGAAACAACAGACTCCGAAACCTACACCATACACCATACACCTCTGTAACTCCTTCATTCTAAGGCGGGTTTTGCACCAAAGTATCTGAAAGGTGATCACGCCGGAGTCTTCCTGATCGATCTCGCTGAACCTGCCATGTTAAAACCAAGGGGGTTGCAGGCAACGGCTCGGGGTTTGAGGTTTCCGAGATGTGACCATCAGTTTCGCCGCCTTTGCCGACCTGTGTGTGCATGTGCCGTTCAACTTGATAGCTGCATGTTAGTGGTTTCTGCTAGGCCGTCATCTCCCGATTTTTATGTCTGTTTTGAGGCAACGTCTCAATTGATCTACGAAAACGTACCATAACGAAATGTGTGCGGAATCTCTCGACGTCCTGTAATATACTGCACTCGAAGACCCTGCAGAAAAGTAGGTTCCAGAGTGTACCGTGTATAGTTCTGATGCTCTGCCGTCGTCGTCCCATCAGTCCATTGACCTAACTGTTCTTCTAACTAGTGGGTTCTCGGCATTAGCGCCCTGTTTGGGTCCCCCAAAACCATACCAGTCTGATGTCAGCAAGTTCAACACGGACCCTTGGTACGGTCAGGCAACCACCCGTGTGGCCTAGACAGACTACAGCAGCGCTGTTGTCAGACATGCATCGTCGGTTCAATGTTGAGGGCACCCGCCGATGTCAAGCTGCGGCGCGAACTCTCAAACTCCCCGGTTAGGAGTGGGCCTTGGGATTAACTAGGGAGTTTAGAGGTTGCGGCATGCCTCCAGCCACAAGAATGCCATACCTCAATCCCAAATAACGACCCGCCAAGCAGCAGATATCGGATCTTCTCGATGTGGGCCTTGCCCACATGTCCGTTGCTTTTGAGGTGTCAGGCTTCTGGGCTTCGGCTTCCACGTCTGGGAGGTGAAGCCATGGGAGTCAGGGACCACTGTTAAATTTACGAGGCCTTGGTTTAAGTGGCTTCGGGTTTGACATAGGGCTCCCGTAGTCAGACAGGATACACATGCTCACGTACGTTTGGCAGTCACAAACTACGCCAAACATAAGCCCTCAAACCTATTGAAGGGTCCTGGACTTCCTGCCATAATTGCACCAAGAACCCTAACGAATGATGGTTATTGGAGCTTCTGTATTACGTCTCACCTTCGCTTTGACCATCTGCTGACAGCGTGCTCTCCAAACCCAAAGTTTTCAAAGGCACAGTGCAACACGCTAAACCCTTAACCCTAAACCCTTTTTCCTAAAACCGTTCCCAGCAACCCCACAACCCTAAACCTTCAAGGTGCTCTGGGTTTACGCCACCGCAACTCGGACTGAGCCAGTTGAGGTCTCTTGGATCGGATCAGCACTGGAGGAAGGGAGGTTGGGTAAGTGTCCTCCCGAGTCACAGGACGAGAAATTAATCAAATTCGGGGGCTTTGGATTTCGGGTTAGGGTTGGATGCTCGATCCGAGTGGCTTTCTATACTGGACGCTCACTGGACTTAATTGGGAACTTCAGGGAAACACGCACGCAAACACGCATGCACGAAATAATCAGGCCCTATGTTAAGCCTAGCTGTTTCGGTCGGGTTCAGCTGAGGCAAACTCAGGGGGAGGACTTCAAAACGAAGCCGTCGAATCCCGAGCCTGCAAACACTGCTTGACAATAGCCGTAGTCAGCACAAAATATTTGTTGGGCTAACATCATCCTACTTGCTAGCGAATGCTCAAAACCGCAAACACTAAACCCTTTTGCTACTGGGCTTGAGGACTAGCCAGATCCGCTCGACCTCTGTCATCACATGCACATGGCACCGTCAGTGAGCCCGCAGTGCAAACCGTGCAAACCCTAAACCCCAACCCTAACCCCTTAACCCTACAAGTTATTTATGACCAACCGACGTGGTCCCCCGATCCCTCGAAGGAGGCCAGGCCTGCTTGTTTGCAAGGATGGACTGCAAGACCATGTCATGGTCGCTTTGGGCACTGTCTATGGCACTCCTGGGATAGGATTTAGGGTTTCGACGCTCACACTCGCACAAGGTAGGCAAGGCTCCACAAAGAGTTTAGGGTTTCGGGTTTAGGGTTTAGGGTTTCGGGTTGAGGGTTTAGGAGGTTTACGGGTTTAGGGTTTAGGGGTTTTAGTCTAGGGGCATGCGAATCTCCAGCGAGTGAGGCATGATGTGACGTATTGTCAAATCATGTAATGTAGTGTGATGTGATGTAGTCGACATACGTGTGCAATGTAGTGGAACTGGTATGACTGGAATGCAGTGGGGGTAAAGTAGTAGGTTATGTAACGCATGTATGTCGCTTAGCTTTAAGTCTTGCGGCGGAAGTATGTACATAATTACTCACTGTTGCAAACATGTTTGGCGGTGGTTGTTGAAGTTTTTCTTGATACCCTCAAACCCCTCAATCCAATGCGCTAAGACTTGAAGATACTAGGAGTTGCTGCGGCCCCCTTCTTGGGAGTCTCGCCATATAGGCACACTGAGGGATACAGGCTTAGGGCTCAGCGCGATAACTGTGGCTTGAGCCCTTTACCTCACACCTGTTTCTTGCATCCAGCCTGCTGCTCACAGCAGCGCTTCAAGCTTCCGAAAACCTTGAACCCTCCATGCACCCTAAACCCTTGAACCCTAAATTCTTGAATCCATTAGCTACATACTAGGCCTCAAATGTCAAAGCCCCTAAAAGACAAATCCCGAAACGAAAAATGCGACTCCAGCTGCAGGAGGCAGAATCCTGGAATCCATAATGGTTGAGGAGCCCCATACTCCCATAGTTGAGGATACATGACTCCCCTCCTTTGGTATGCCACAATTCTCATGGCTTGCATAGTACAGAGTCCTGTGAGGGTAGTGCAAGATTTGCCCATTCAATACCTCGAGTTCTCATCGAAGCACTCACGCCTTGGAACCTTGCGAACTCCAAAGCAAGCCCACAAACCTGAAACCCGTAAAGTCGCAAAAGGCTTATGCATGGTCTTCTTGAGGGCTCGTGGCTGCCAAGATGCTGACAAAAAACACCAGTGACCACCTCGGCAATCATTTCTGTGCTCATACAAGAAAGGACTGTTGCCACGACGTCAAGTTTGCATGGACGGCGTGATCCTTTCAGGTGTCGGGCTTCACTTCAAGCCTGTAGGTGTGGGAATTGAAACGTACATTGAAGAATGCATCTGGTGGGGGCATACTATTGCTACACTGTGGTTCCCAAGCACACTCGCCCAATGATATCGATGACGGCCACTGGCACAAAGCACCATCGTAATCATCATCCAAAGTGCCACAATCACCAACCTGCTCATGCTGACGTTTGGCCGTGGCCGTAGTTGGGGTGGTGGCTTTAGCAGTGGGGGGTCCGGTGGTGAGAAATGCCTGCACACTTCCAGCAAACATGCGAATGTCTTGAATCCATTGTAAAATGCATGCATCCCTCAATACACTGCATGCTGGAACCCCGCAGATGCAAGGACGAAACCCAGCAGCTGGGTCCGAAACGACAAGAAGACGTGCAACCAAGGCACATTAAGCACAGCGAAATACGTGAAAGATACCTCGGAAAGATGATGTGCTTGAGCAAACACACGGCAGTTGAACATGCCTCTTGCGCCCAATGTGAAAATCCCTCACTCCCGAAAAAGTTAAACCGAAAAACCGTGCTCGCTGCAAAAGGACTTGTGGTTGCTTGAGTCGGTCCGCCTCTTAGGCTGGATAAGCCCCAAACAAAGTAGGAGGAATTGCTAGCAAAGCAGGGTTTGGGGTGCGGCATGATGCTGCTACAGATCGGACTTCAGAAAAGATGTCCTCTGTAATGTCAGGACCCTGATTAGGACTTATGGTTTACGGATTAAGGTTTCGACGCTCACACTCGCACACGGCAGGCAAGGCTCCACATAGTCCACAGTATCTCCACCACATGTTGCAGCACACAACAAGCATGATGTATTACTGGAACAAGCATGATACAAACCAATAATTACACCATTCCCTGACGACGGGAGCTACAAGGGCCCATCTACTCACAGTCATCACCATCAGGCCTGCTGGTCTAGGATCAACGATCCACTATTTCAAAAGGATTCCACAAAGGCCGATAGCGACTATCACTCAGGCCACACTCAGTGCTCCGCAACCCGATTCTCGAATTCTTGCATCTTGAATTCTGCCAACTCCTCTCACTCCACCTTCACCCGCTCGCTGAATGTACCATGCAAAGATTCCAGAATTTGCAGCGGGAACATGCAGAGTATGAAGTCAATCCATTGCTGACAGGTCATGCAATGTTGACATGCTTGCACCTGGAAAGCCTGAAAGCCAGGCAATGCCTCAGACGCAACCATCTTCAAGTCAACCTAACTCATGAATTCCTGGAATCATGCACCGCAGACTTGATGAGTTCATGATTTCGTGAGTTCAAACAGGCGAGCCAGCATCTGCAGAAGTGGCAAGAACCTAGACTCCCCCCCTCCTCCCCTTCCCCCCCCCCCCCACCCCCCGCCTCCCCCCCCTCCCCACCCCCCCCCCACTTCCCCCAACAGCTTTTGCTTAGCCCTGGCAAACAGGAAAGCGGTTGCTTGCAAAGTTTGTTATGCGGGCTTCGGGTTCGTATGGTTCAGCGCCCAGGTTCTCAGTTTCTATTTCAAGGCTTTCGTGGGCTGTGCAATCCTTTATCCGGCGGGTTGAATCGGTCTTTTGGCTGCTTCAGTGAAGCTTTAAAGTCTGGAAGAAGTAGCCCACAAGAGAAAATAGGGCCCAAGAATATCTAGCTTTATGACGGGGATAACCCTTTAGAAGCACAAAAGCAGGATTTATTTTATTTACGGTTTGGATACACATATTGACACGATTGATGGATACACACCCAAACGAGATAGGATTGAGAGGTATGGGTTTCAATACGATTTGGATACACTTGAAACAGTCGTGTCAGTAGTGCAATGCACCGATACGCATGTCAAGACGTTCTGGCATTGGCCTTGGTTGACCTGAATGGCCTCAGACTTGCCCGACCGTTCCTGCACTTTCGCTTGTTGATGGCTTCGCACGTACAGTCGTACAGTGTACTGTACAGGCAGGGCTCGGCAAAGCCTGAGAGGATTGAGAGGAGTGGAAGCTCACATTTCGCTATCTCGCATGGCTATAGTGCCGCACGGTGGGGTGGGGCTGGGCTGGGGGGGTGGGTGGGGTGGGGTGGGGTGGGGTGGGGTGGGGTGGGGTGGGGTGGGGTGGGGGGGTGGGGTGGGGTGGGGTGGGGTGGGGTGGGGTGGGGTGGGGTGGGGTGGGGTGGGGTGGGGTGGGGTGGGCAGGGTGGGGCGGTGGGGCAGGGCGCGGGGAGTGCCTCCCACAAAGTGTATCGGGTCAGCCGGGCAATCCCGAAATCGTATCGAAAATCGTATCGCCAAATCGTATCGGCTGGAACCCTCCTTTAGTCTATTTGTAGTCTTCCAGCGATACGATTTTCGATACGATTTGGGGGTTCCCTCCTTTGGACCGATACGGTTTCCGATACGACTCTGGAGCACCCTCCGCCAGACCGATACGATTTTCGATACGACTCCGGCACACCATCCGCCAAACCGATACGATGACACCCTCGCCGGACCGATACGATTTCTGATACGACTCCTGCGCAACCCCGCTCCACCAGTACGACAGCCGACCCTGCGACTAAGCAGCCGGAGCAGGCTTGTCTGCCACTGCAGAGTTGAAACGTCTTGGACTAAACCCACTAGCTGCTGACTAGGTGACTAGCTTGACCAAGCTCAGACCCCAGACTTTGGAGTCGCTGAACTGTGCTGCGCTTGCCCGACCTACTACACGCAAGATCTGGGAGCCGCCAAGAGAATGCGTATGGGAAAGCGTTCACTGCCACTGCGCACCAACAAAAGGCACCCAAATGTGGATCCATGTATTCAAACCGAAAAACGTATCTGCCGATGGTATCGACTCAGCCGGTGTATCTACCGATTGTATTGAAATCGTATCGGAAACTGTAACGAAAAAATATTCATGTATGTGTCTGTTGTCTACACTTATTACATCTTAAATCTAGCTATTTGACCCAAAGCGTGCTTCACGTTCAAAGGCTGAGGTTTCCAACGTGGAGGCAGATCGTCTGGAACATGAGCCTTTTTTGGCCAGCTGGGAGTGTGAATCATGGTAGCGGCAGCCTGTACAGGGTGGAAAGAGAGTTGATGGGTTTGGGCCAGCGTATAGCTCGGGCCTCTGCAATCAACCCATCAACATCCCCGGCGGCCAGCAGAGGCCAGAACCCGGTGCTGCAACAGGCACGCCACCTCTCGGCAGACCGTGCGTACACTTGTGGGAGAACACTCGATGTGAAGATTGCGGGCTTTGCGTAGCTCCACGCCGATAAGTTCGGCAGCTTCTGAACTCATCTTCAACTCCGAATAGGGCAAGATAATCTTACCAAGAACCATGGGCGGCGACAACAAGTTTCGGCCTTCCCATGGCTTACTGCCTTTCAAGCTGAGAGTTGGAGCTAGGAGCTCTTTCGCGTAGGACGAAAAGCGCTCACTGGCCTTGCTCAGCCCTGCTTGAATCAGGCATTCTCGTCCAAGCGACGACACGGCCTCCAACACACTCACTGACTCTCACTCTCTCTCACTCGCTCTCTCTCTCTCTCTCTCTCTCTCTCGCTGGCTCGCTCTTTCTTGCAAGTTCGACCAGTCCTGGGCATCGTATTTTTTGGGAGCATCGTAGGCCGCGTGGGCTATACTCCCGAGCTGGAAAGCATGACGCATCCTGTTTCAAGGTCAAGCCACAGTGCCCCCTCTCTCTCTCTCTCTGTCTCTGTCTCTGTCTCTCTCTCTCTCTCTCTCTCTCTCTCCGTTTAACTGGGTGTGCCCAGTAACCCTGTTTTTAGCGCAGCCCTTGGGTGGGTGGGTGGGCTTCCCCCCCCTTGGCTCGAGTTTAAAAAGGAAGGAGTGCACTGCTTGTCGCTTGAGTCGTTTAGTGTTCGCTTAAGGTTTCGAAGTTTGGGCATTCCCTGTTTGATAGGCTCTTTGATGGTGGTCCTAAAACCAAAAACCGTTGTGTTTTGATGCTGGTCCTAAAACCAAAACCGTTGTGTTTGCTTGAGAAATGGAATAATTTCTTTGGGAATTCGTGGACATGTCAGATAAAGGCTTCGCCTTTCCCTGCTTCCCTTGCACAGTTGTGTGGGCATAGCGTTAACAGGTCTCTCTCGCTCTCTCTCTCTCTCTCTCTCTCTCTCTCTCTCTCCGTGACAAGAACTCTATACCAGGCTCTGCAGCCAAAAAAGATCTGTCCTGCGCCGCATCGAGCGGGCGACATGGGACCTCGCAAATCCTCACAGAAAGGAGAAGTTAGAAAGTTTCTAAGGATTGATGTGAAGTTCCCGCAATAAGCACGGCTGCAGTGCCTTATTCGTCGCACGGCAAATCTAAGGTTTTACCGCGGTAAACTATATATGATTGTCATAAACCTACACCTGTTTCTTGCCCAAAGAGCCAGAACGCTTGAGCCAAAATGGCTGTTCAGGGTTTAGCGTTTTTGGGTTAAGAGTTTAGCGGTTTAGGGTGTAGGGCCGGTGTAAGGTAGAATAGGGTTCCAGCGCTCCACTCGGGAAAGCCACGCGAGGTTCTGGTGTTTCGCCGGCTGGGGGGTGAAACTTATGCAAGCTTCTTCGACTCTTATTACAGGGTTTTTCCTTAGAGTTTAGTTGAAATAGTAGACCGTGACAGTTGGAGTAGGGTTTTGGTGTGTATAGAAAAGTCGCATCGCAACATGGGGCCAGAAGGTTGGTGATATCCGCAGTGTGAGTGCGCAGGGACATCTAGGGCGCTGAGCTGGCTCCCAAAGACTTCAACACCCCATACTTGAGGCAGATGCCTCAAGTGATGATTTGGGGATTCTTACGGTGATTTCTGGTATACTCCGTTATGACCTACATATAGAAAGGTTTTGGGGCCTCGGGATATTCAGACTGCTGCGTTACACAATTCAATGCCTAGCCAAGGCCTGGCAGAAAGCTCGGGGGCTCATGCGAACCAGCCGGGACACGTACGTCAGAAAGATCACCACCCAAACGACGGAGATGGCTCGCAGAGGCAGAACTACCTGACAGGCCACTGAGACCTAGCAAAACCGAAAATGAAGCAAGTCTGATTACGAGAACTTGCTTGCACCAACCCGAACATACAACGCGCAGACACGCACACAGCCACCTTCGCTTGGGGGGGGCCCTTCGGCAAGCCCTGCGGTTGCAAGATCCAGGTTTGAATGTCGGGGCTCATGCTCTGGGACTTGTGCTTAAAGTTATCCGGGTCGAATACGGACGCAATAATTTGACGATTACCACTGCTACTGTCCGTACTGTGCGTATAGTGAAGTGCAACCCAAAACCTTATTCTAATGATTAAGGCCCCTATATTTGTTCGGATACCATTCCTAGAGAAGAAGCCTCTTCCCAGCTCACTCCACCGGCGATGCTCATGAACAGGCTGAGCATCGTTTGCCTTAGCTCATCTCGCCTCTTCTGAAGTCTCGGGGTCAAAGGTCCATGGTTTAGATAGGTCCGATAGGTGAGCACTAGCTGGACCTCAAAGGAAAGTTTGCCAGCAAAGACCCTTGATTACAAGCTCATATAGGCATCGGAATAGTGAGCATATACTCCCCCCTTAAATCCCTGTAGAGCTCCACTAAACATCTACCCAAAAAAACCCTCATTCAGACCCCTTTACTGCACTGTTTGCAATATTCTGACACCCAAACAATACAACAAGGCCCCTTGATTCATTTCCATCCGAACAGGATGGCTGCTCCCGAACCTGTAGCCCGCACAGGTTGGATCGACACAAAGCCGATCAAACCTGCGCGCACCTTCCACAACACATGTACAAACAACACATGTACAAACATCCTTGGTTTTAGGGCTTAGGGGTTTTTGATGACGCTCACACTGGGGTACAGGAGAGCGGCATTACCCACTCCCAGCGCCGTCATATGCTGATCCATCGTAAGCCACCAGCAGCTTAGGGGCTGAGGGTTTAGGACCTTTGTGAGTCTTACTCGCAGAAACCCCAAAGCCGCTAACCCAAACCGCCTGCACTTGAATAATGAGACTCTGAATCCTCCTGGCCACGGTAGGTCATCGAAGTATCTTCTGGCCGCAGCCACTTCCTTCGGCTTCTTCTGGCGGGGGTGGAACACTTCGTATGTAATGTGCCTCTTATAGCTTATAACCCTTGCAATGGTTCTACCAAAGAACACCCCAGAACCCGATGGTATCTTCGGATTTTAGGTTCAGGGTCTGGGGTTCCGGCTCTCATAGCTGAGCATCGCGGGTTTGGGGCAGATGTGGCCTCACAAAGAGGCCCGAAGCCGACACCCTAATGCCAACCTCGGACCCTACACCCTCTACCTTAGAAGCTGCCCCAACCCTGTATTAGTGGTATAATGGGAATATAATAGGGCCCTACTATATAATCCTTATAGTCACTATTACAGGGTGGGGGGGGCAGCTTCTAACTTCTACCCCTTTACTGCTACTGGACTCAAGTCTAGCCAGACCTCGATCTGCAATCATCTTCACACCTTCAGGCCTATCTGTTCATCCCTCAACACCCAATCCCTAAAGTTTAGGGGTTTAGGGTTTAGGGCCTAAACCCTATGAATCTGCTGCGCTGACCCCTTATACCCCTGATCCCCCGTCTTTTGCAGCTGGGACTCGCTGCCAGGATGACAGCCCTTACCCGAAACCCTGCTAGCAGCCTACACTGTAAAGCCTGCAACCCCAAAACCCTGAAACCCTTTCAGCCCGAGACCCTGACTCCGAAACCGACGGAGTAATTTGACCCTGAGCCAAAAGCCCCCCCCATAACAACCCTAAACCCAAACGTAACCCTAAACCCCCGAATCCGAAGCCGGATCCCTCCTCGTCGGTCAGTGGGCGAACATCTGTGTCCATCAGATGGTCATTCACTGCCTGCTTCACGGTTCAGGGCTTGAGGGTTGAGGGGTTCAGGCTTCAGGGGTTTCGGGGTTTGGGGGTTAAGGCTTTAGGGGATTAAGGTTTAGGGGTTTAGGCTTTAGGGGTTTAGCGTCTGGGTTTAGGCTTTTGGGGTTTAGGGTTTAATTTCATCAAGAGGCAGAACCTTACGGCTCACGGTTTGGCCAAGAATTTGGGATTTCCGGTGCAGGGCTTAGCACCCTGCCTGGTCACAACCAAAAATCAAGAACAACGGTCTATTCGCCATGCGGCCCCATATCTTCAATAATAACAATGTGTAAACATGTCTGGAGCATCTACAAGCTTTATAAGAACCGAACCGAAACGCAGGAAGACCCTTCCACAGCCTCATCTGCGACCTCTAACCCCAACCCTGAAGTGTACCTCTTACGTCACAAACCTCCCATACCTGCGAACCTTTCACCCCAAGCCTTTCGCGACCAGCACACAAGCTTTAACCTAGGAACTTAGTGCATGATCAACATCGACATCATGATGGTCATCGCAAGGCCTTCCGAAGATCTTTGAATGAGACGCAAGGCGGCACACTTCGACTCTCCGGGCCCTTGAAACTCTGATGGCACATCAGAATTAGCATGGAACTGACACAGAGTATCACGTGCAAAGTCTACAGTTGTTTTTGGGGTCTAGGGTTGCACCATTTGCGCTGGGAACATGATAGGTTGAACCCTGGCGATGACAACAGCACCAGCATTCACAATAGCAAACGTGGAACGCTAAACCCTATACCCAGAACACTAAACTCACAACCCAAAACTTCAAACCCAAAAGCCAAAAACCCTAAACCAAAACTCAGAAATCTGACGAAGGCTTCCTCCCTGACATCCGGCCCCGGTCCTGGGCAAACAAGATGCCGAAGACGTAAACCTGCAGGCGGAATGAGAGCAGCGGTAACAACAACAAAAAAGAAATAAACACGACCACGGCCGTGACAAAAAAAAGACGGCACCAGCAGCAAGAAAAAGAAGAACTACACGCCAGGCCAGTGCAAAACTGTGGGACAAATACAACGACAGCAATCATGGCAAGCCATAGGTGCGTCAAACCCGAAACCATCAGCCCCGAATCCCATGTTGTCAGGGGCCGCATAAGGATTATGGTTTAAGGCATACTTGAGTTTTTTTGAAAAGGAACCCTAAGGATGAGGCCCCTACAGTACCTTTTTCTGCTGCAATACTCCTTAGACATATCGGTGTCTTCTTCAGTCTCCGAAAAAACCTTGGCATGAGCAACCAACAGCAGCCCTCCCTGCCAAAAGCGCCCAGGGACAATCAGGACGAGAAGAATCATCGCCTTGAGCCACTTTGATGCTTGCTTTGGATAGGCCACTTGACATGATGTGTTGGGATCCAGGCTTGCAGGGGTTTGGTCTCAGATTTGCTTTTGAGTCCTGCGCTTGCGTTGTAAGATCACACACGGGTCCAGTCGGAGGTTGCAGCGACGGCAATGTGGACGCTCCGCACCACTGCCTGAACGTGCTAGTGATTCTGCTGTTACGGAGCACTTGCTACTTACGGCCCCAGTTTGCTCGTGACCATGACTGGCACTTTCTGCTCGTGAATGCCCTCAGCAGTCAATGCCGGGTTTTATCGTAACCCTTGTAGTCACCCGTGTAGTAACCTTTGTCATATTCCTTACAAAAACCCTCGCGTAGGGCCTCACAGACCCCGTTCTCTACCTGAGACGATCGCAGCCAGGGTGTAAAGCCCTCGACAAAGGGGTTTCCGGGGTTGCGACAGGGCCCCTGAAACCAAACACGCAAGTCAGTCCAAATCTAAAGCCATTTGCATCGTTTCGGGTTCGAAGTTTTCGAGCTTGGGATCCGCACACAAGGTCCCACCCAAGCTGAAACACTGAACGCTTATCACCGTTGCAGCTTGTGCAGCCAGGGCGCCCAGATCAGCGACTTCCTCAATTAAGCGTTAGGCTGCCAAAGTTCACGGATTTCGGCGATTCGAACTTGAGAGCATACCGCTGGAACCCTAGACCCAATAAAGCTTCCATGCAAACCCCAAAACAAGACTTCAGCGAAAGCACGAGCCAAAGCTGCCATCTCGATCTGGAACCCCCCAGCCCCGACCTCAACCCTCGGAGCCTCTGGGCTTCGGGATGTTGGTTCCTAAACCCTGAACCCATATGGGTGGTTGTCGAAATTAGGGTCTCGTTTTTGGGTTCCGATTCCAATACGGCACCAAATATTTACCCATAAACGAGACCATAATTTTAATAACCACCCATATAGGCAAGCTTTCAGTCGGACGGCAGGGTGTAGATGATCGACTGCGTCAGCGTCCGGAGGGCCATGATGACGCGCAGCACGCGGGTCTCGGAGGCCGTGGAGCCGTAGACAAAATACAGTCTAGCGTTAGAGTGATATCCCTTGCGCAGTTACGGTCTAGACTAAAGCATTTAGGCTTTCCGTAGGGGTTTACTGTGTATGTTTAAGTTTTCGGTTTGGGCTTAAGGGCTTGGGGCTGAGGTGTGGGATTTCGAAAGCATGGTCCTCGATTGAACTGCCCGCTAGGGCCTTGAGAGGTTCTCTTTGTTTTTGTTTTAGGGTTTTGGGGCTTTGAGGGATGCGAGCTCCGAGAATCATGCTGCCGTTGAAGCGCTGTGCCGGGCTTGCAGCAAGGATTCTGGGCTCACGAGGATTAGGCTACGGTATACTGTATACTACTGCGCGGTCAGGGTTTAATTATGGGGCCTAGAGATTCGGGCTCGAGGATTCAAGGCATCAGGGCTTGAAGCGAGCTTTCGAAATGGAAGATGACCTACCAAAGGTCCTTTCAGCAAGGACCGGGCTTCTGCGCTTCATCCTGGGGCACGTAAGCTTCGGGGAAAATCTGGGACCTGCGTAATACGATATAACATAATAGCTTAAGCTCTACTCTACAACGATATGCCTCGGTGATACTATAGTATGCTATACTACGCTGTGACATACATACTGCAGGACCAAGTAAAGTAAGATAATCTTTCTTATCTTAACTAATGACACTGCAACACGCCACTTGTTGGGCCGCGGGCGATACGGGCGATCTTCACTAGCCGAGTGATGCGGACGATACGCAGAGTACCTTGGGTTGGGTTGTTTTAGTATTGGATATTACTTGGGCCCCTATACTACGGTTTATGGCATTAGGGTTCAAAGTCGAAGGCTTCACAGACTTCGGGCTTTCAACTTTGTGCTGAAATCCAGGCGATCCACTATGTCAACCCTGCGCCCCAGACCGCACACCCGAAAACGATCGAGGGTTTGGGGTGGGAGTTAGGGGTGGGGCTTGGAGTTTAGGAGTTTACAGTAGGGTTTGGGGTTTGGGCGTTTGGATACTCGTACTCACGTGGGATGCAGTGGCTGCGCAACAATGAGATCGTCTAAGCTCCTACATGCATGTTCCCTAGGACGCAGAGGCCCCAAAACCATGGAAGTTTTGGGGCCTTGGGGCGTGGTGACTGCAGCCCCGAGCACCCCGGTCACTGAACCAACTACGGTTTGGGGTAGGTTCAGGATGTTGCGTATGAGGATCAGGGGTTGGGGCAGGATCTTGCATGCAGAGGGTTTAGGATTTAGGAATGGATCGGCCGCGGCCCCCTGAACCCTATGGCTGTGATGCGAAACTCTGACTACCCAAACCCCCTCAACTCGCACGGCAGTCAGAACACGCCGTAAACTTCGCAAACCCTAACCTCCACACCCTTGGCCGTAAACGCCTTAAACCCAACACAAGCACCCTTGGGCATCCGACAGATAACGCCCGAAACCCAACTGCAGTGCGCTCCGGGGGACGAAGTCCCGTCATCCCGCTCACGGGGTCTAGGCCTCCTGGAGCTCTTTTTTGGGGGGCTTCGGGTTCAGAAAGGGATTCTTTTTTAAGGGCTCTCTATAGGATACTTCTTTTAAGGGCTCTCTATAGGACCTATAGGATACTTCTTTTAAGGGCTCTCTATAGGATACTCGAAGGGCTTCAAGTGCTTCAGGATTTGGCATTTTTGTGTTGTCAGGGTTTCTGGGTTTGGGTTGATGGGTTTGGGTTCACGGTTATGGGGCTTCGTGCTTTGCGGGTTCGAACCCTCGAAGCTAGCCATGTTCATGGTCCGAATGGAGGGGTTAGGTGGGTTTTGCTGTATGTAGACTGAAACAGCTGAATGAAACCTGCGGGGCTCTTCAACCTCCCGGACCCGTCCGTGATGCTGTGCGCTCTTTTGAACCTAGACCGCCCCCAAACCCCCACTGGCGGCCTCCGCTGCCGGGTCCCTGCATATAGATGCTGAGCTCGATGAATGTCTCCTGTTGGGTGTGGGATTTACGATGCAAAGCAAAAACACAGACGGGATGGGAAAGCATGAACGCTCTTCTTTGAAACCAAGCTCGAGAAATCATTAAGCTCCGATACTGTTAGGTGATGACCGGTACAAAGCACAAAAACAGCTGTAGTTCCAGGGTGCGAGATTCCTACAAATACCAAGATCCCTGAAGATGATGAGATGCTGCACACCTCGGGTATCTTTCGCAATCGGTTATGAACAAGCTCGAACAGTGACAGCACCGCCTTTCCTGGAAGTCTACTCTCGCTCCTACTAGGAAGCGAACCGCTGCACAAACCCATTGCAACAATAACCGAAACGCTACACGGATGTTGACTCTGGCAGCAGCGACAACCATGGCAAAAAAAATCGCAACTCCAAAGCGGCACATGGCATAACGACAGAAAAGCAAAAATGTAGTCCAGGACCAACTCCCAAAAGCCTAAGCCCTAAATCCAAACCCCTACATCTTGAACCTCAAAGCCATACAGCCTTAACCACGCAAACCTACTTTCTTTAGCACTCGCGCTCGAGGAGCCAAAACCTGCTTAAACCGTTTTGCCGCAAGCACTAAACCCCCTAGGCCCATAGACCCCTTACAGCATCCCTTATGAAAACCCTTATGGGTAGTTGTCAAAATTAGGGTTCCTGTATGGATACCCTTAAATATTAGTTGCCGCATTATATTAGGGACGGACCATAATTTTGAGAACCACCCTTATCATAGCCCTTAGAGCAACACTTTACAAGGAACCCCAAACTCTGAGGGTCAAGGCACCCACCACGAGCTGAGCCTCGGCTCTGCGAGAAAAATTCGGGGTGGCTTTCGGCCTAGGGGGGCTATTTTGGGGTCCTGATAGTAAAGATCCTAGGGGTAGTCCAGGTGTACAAAAAGGGTTTAGGGGTGTGGGGCTATGCAAAGTCTAGGTTTTGGGGTGGAAGGGTTTGAAAAAAAATTTTGAGGGCATGTTTGCCGCCTGCATGGACCATCCCAGCTACGAAAAGCCCTGATTTGGTGTGTAGGGTTTGGGGTTTTGGGGGTTTGGGGGTTGGGGCTCTTCAGGAAAGTCAGTTGCATTTGTTGGCGACAGACTGCGTGGAGTTGTTGGGCTGTCTATGTTGAAGCCTTGGTGCTGTAGCCAACCTCGGGAGACTGCAACAACACCGCTCAGCTGAGGAACAGGCTTGAAAACACTGGGGATCTTCATGATGCTTGAAGGCTTATGTATGCCAAATTAGCAGGCTGTGAGGTATCTACACACTAAACCCTAAACCCTACACCCCTAAACCTAAACCCCAAAATCTGAAGGTCCTACAACACCCTAGACCTACAGTTGGGGGCTGTGGGTTTCACCCCGGGGCTCAGACCGAGAGTTGTGGTTTATGGTTTAAGCTTGAAGGCTTTGGGTTTATATGGGAGTTTCCGAAGAAGGGGGTACCCTAATATAGTACCCCAAATAGTCGGATCTTTACTATAAGGACCCCAAAATGAGGTACCCCTAATTTTCGGAAGCCCCAAAAAGGGGTTCAGAGTTCGGGGCTAGGGTTGGGGGTATTGGCACTTGCTACACTTCTCCATTCGCACGTGCAGGATTTACTGTGTCGGGTTCAAGCTTTTAAGGTCGAGGCCCTTTCTGCTACTGGACTCAAGTCTACCCTAAACCCTAAGCCCTAAAGCCTTAACCCCTGAACCCTAAACCCTAAACCGCAAACGGCCCCAAACCCTGAAGGTCCTGCAACAAGGCACACGATGACCAGGTCCAGCAGATTCCACCGCCAGTCACCGGAGCAGAAGAAGTCGCACCCAGTGGCGGCCAGGCGAAGGAAGAGCTCGACCTACAGTCACAAAGTCTTAATAGTAATATCATAATATCATCATACTAGCAATAATTTAAAGGTCTCAATATGAATATCATAAATACTAGTCATATTAGTAGTTATTTGAATATTCACATTAATACTCACACTATTATATTGCGAAGATGATGACTATGATAAAGATACTGGCTATGACCGTGATTATGATTATGGCAATGATTGTGATGGCGAGATGGCAATTAGTAGTCTTATTCTCATTACGACGACGACTACTACTATTGTTATTTACACAACCAACAGAACTGATTGTAAGTATTGCTGTTGTTGTTATGACTAGTCATGTTTATCCCTACGGGAGTTTCCGAAAACAGGGGACCCTAATAGGACCCTAAAAAATAGGATCCTTATTATAAGGGCCCGAAAATATGGTACCCCCAGTTTTCGGAAACTCTACACCCTTATAGAGCCCTCTAAAGGAACCCTGAAAGTACCCTTATAGTAACCCTTTGAAGGAACCCATGGTCATGTTCAATAATCTTGTTGGTGCCTTGCAGCCGGTCTCACGGCGCTTCGAGGGCCTTCTACGAGTATTGCTTTCCTGGCCTCTTGTTAGGGGTTTAGGGCTTAAGTGTTTTTTCCCTCCTACCTAGTAAGGACGAAGGTGTTTAGGGTTTAGGGTTAGGGAGAGAGTCTTTCCATGACTTGAAAAACCCACAACTCGGAACTCTCGGCAGCAAGCCAGCTCCGAGTTCAGATTTAACCCCAAGCCTCGCACTCCAAACCCTGAACAGGTGGGATGATGTAATATACACAAGTATGACGCTTAGTAGGGCATAATGGAATAGGTTGTACCATTAAAGAAAGCAACGGTAAACCCCCGGCTGGCCCGAAACACAAGCAAGATTGCGCTCTCTGTGCAAGCAGCCCTCGGCCCTCGATGTAGACCCCGTGCTAAACCTTGAAACCCCAAACTTCAGCGGTAACTGTAACTCCCGCATCCCTAAAGATGATAAACTCTCAAACTTCAGTTCTACATACTTCTACCAATCGCAGATCCTATAACTTCTGCCATTGGACCGAGCCTTGGATTCGACTATACATCTTCCATCCAGGCATCCAAGGCGCCGTAAAAATGAGGGTGTACACGTCCCGAATCACCTCGGTCAGCGGTAAGATCATTGGGACGACTGCTCAACTCTGTCAAAGCTGGGATTTCATTGTATATCTTTAGCTGGGGTTGTCGCTTTACAGTTTGCGGAGGCTGGGCCAAGAGCTGGAGTTGAAGCGATATGGTTTGGGGGTCAAGTGTTCGAGTTTAGGGTTTACGGGGCCGGTCCCGGTCTCTCTCGAAACCCTACATCCCATTCCCTTAACCTCTGTCTCTGTCTCCTAGGTTTGGCATTTGGGATTCAGATTCAGTCTCTCGGAAACCGGACACACTTTGCCTGACAAGATCCAAAAATCACACCCTTGCCGACAGGATGGCCCTTATTTCTTGGGGTTCACGCTACCTTTATGCTCGGCCCAAGGGGGTGAGAGCATGGATACTTTCTTATGTTGGTTTCGCTTTGGTGTCTTCTTGGCTTAACTTTGCAAAGGTAGAACGCACCCTCCAGCTCAATCCATAGTTCCTGAATTCAGATAACCTACTACTAAGAAAGACATCCGACGCTAAACTAAACCAAACCCCAAACACTAAACCCTACCTCCGAAAGCAAACAGTGAACAGACTAAACTAAATCCCGTGCCCTAAATGTCAAATGCTCAGCCTACTCCCTCAGGCGCCTGAAACGTGAGATGCTGCATGCCGGGGTTAGAGATGGACCATTGTACCTGCAGGGAATTGATTAGGGTGAGTCGGGTGAGTAGATTTTTGCTCAGGCTGTCAGGCTTGCTGGGTTTTTGTTATACCGCAGGGTTTACCGGCTCAGGGCTGCAAGTTGGCACGCACCCTCATGAAAGTCGAAACACCAAGTCGGCCACCTCTTGGAAAGCTGGCCGTTTCCTTTGAGGACTTAGCAAGAACTCCGAAATTCCATGTGTGTTCGATTGACGCAGGGAGCTTTCACCGTGCACGATTAATCCCCAAACCCAGTCTAGCCTTGTCAGGTGATGTGTAGTCTGTTGGTATCATTGTTACAACTCTAACAATTATTACAAGTATTACAAGTATTATAATCATTATAACAACTTTGACTGTTAACTCTATGACGTTTCGGACACCGGGGCCCTGCGCTTCTTTCAGGGGCTCGCAACGCCGCGAACATCCTGAGCCCCTGTTCCTTCGCAGAACCGCCAAACACCGGTTTAGGGTTTAGGGCACCCCTACAACCTATGCCCCAACCCTGAAAGAAAGGACCCTAGTAACTGGAACATGGTTTTATAAGGTTTATTGCAGTGTAAGCATGGTGGGAATTCTAAGGGGACAGGATCAAAAACTCCTCAAGCCCCAGTCGTGAACTCTAAACTAAACCCTCAGGGTCTGAGCCTCCCAACGATAACTGTAACTCAGAAGCACCCTCTCAGCTGTCAACTCTCACCCCCTATAATCCCTAAACCTCTACAACCCTACCATAAACTCCAAACTCCCCAAAAAACAGCAGACCTCAAAGCCCAGCCCCACCTCCACACCAATAAAGACGGTGTTCGTAAGGATAGCTGCTGCCTCGGCTGACTTGGCAGCGGCAGCGGGAATTTTTCGCAGAGGGAGTCGCGTCATTTTGGGGCCCTTGACAATCAGAAGAGTGCTGCTGTTCGGGGTACGATATTAGGGTCCCCTATTCTCGGAAACTCCCGTATTTGGGTTTCATGGCTTGTTCTTTCGGGTTTGGGGTTGACGAACCTTCGCCCTGATCCGATTCGGTCCATCCTGCGCTCTCTCCTGAAAACCTGAAAACCCCCTGCACCCTTAAACCTGGGCTAAAATCCTAAGCTTCAGGGCTTTAGGGGTTTGCAGGGGTTTATGGGGTTTAGGCGTTTAGGGTCTCAGCTGAAACCCCGAGACTAAAGCCTGTGAGCTCGATCCCTCAACTCTCAGCCCCCCAAATTTTTCGGGTCAAAATCCCGAAGCTCCAACCCCTCCTTTTGAAGAATCCTAAACCCTAAACCCTAAGGTCAGGGTGTAGGGCATTTTCAGACATCTCCCAGTGCGATGGGAGAGGCCATGACCATGTCGAAGGTGCTCGACAAGACCTAAGCTTCCGCGGCTCCCGACTCTAGGAACGAGGGGATGGGAGTTTGTAGAGGGATTTGGGAGTTTCCAAAAATAGGGGACCCTAATATAGTACCCTAAATAGTAGGACCCTTATTATAAGGACCCCAAAATGAGGTACCCCCTAATGTTCGGAACCTCCCATTTGGGAATGCTTAGGTTTTAAGGTCTGGTTTAGGTTCAAGGTTTAGGAACACTGAAGGTTGCAGTTAGGGCTCTACGGGTCTCGGTCGTCTCTCTGGTTAGCGGCTCGAGGCCTAATTGCAGCTTCGAGTTTAGAGGTCGGACTGCTCTTGTCCGTCCGGAGTACTCGCCGCCGTTTAGGGTACAGAGCTCAGGGTTTGGGGACTGAGTGTTCAGGGTTGAGTGTATGTTTCTCACCTTGAGCTCGAACTTTACGTCTTGAAGCATGCAGTTTTTTGGAGAGTCTTCTGACATGTGTGCCATATTGGAGCAACCGGAATCGTTCCAGGGCTGTTCAGGATTTCTGGCTCCGTCGAAGCGGGAAGGGCTTGAATTATGGAGGCATCGGTAAACCGTAAACCCTAACCCTTGACCCTACACCCGACCCTAGACCCCAAACCTCGATCCCCACCCTGAACCCTAAACCCCCTAACCCCCAACACCCAAAAACGCAAAAAAAGGGCCTCCCTCGGAAGCCCTCAACCGCAAGAAAACAAAATACTCGAGCGGTCTGGAAGCCGAAATTCAAGCTTTGGGGATTTAGGGGTTTAGGATTTAAGCTTTGGGGCTTTACTCTACGAACGCTTAAGGACTGAGGGAAAAGGACCGGAAGTTCAGGGTTCAGGCCTTCAGCCTCCGGGGAGTCTTTTCTGTGAGCTCCATCTAAACCTTAATAATAATACTATAATACTATAATACTATAATACTATAGTACGAAAAAACTATGATACTATAATCTATAATAATAATAATACTAATAATAATAATAATAATAATGATCGGAATCTCTCTTGGCAACCCGGGTGCCATATTCTGCAAGCAGTTCCTGTAGGTAGTGGTCTCCGTTCGCATCATCATGGCTTCCTGCTTGGCCTGGCCAGCTCTGCGTGTTCAGACCTACTACAAGACTATCATTCTTATTTATTGTTATTTTCGTATTCTCATTATTATAGTACTATTATTATCGTATTACCGTATTGTAGTATTATAGTAATATAGCCTTTAGGGCTTGCGGCCTCGGTGTGCGGAAGCGGAAAGGCGGGTTCGAGCTCGCTGCAGTGTTATCACATGCCCGCACTTCTGTTGAGAACGACTGCTGCGAGTTCAGAGCCATGGCATTGGTTCATTTCTTTCGGGCTGACTTGTCTTGGTCCATGGGTCAATGACACTGCTCACAGTCAGAACACCTACGCTACTTGTAACACTCCCAGCTCTGCTACGAAACCGGGGAGGCTTAGTGTCAAGGGACAAGGGTTAATGGTTTTCAACGTTTCTCGATTTGTGGGGGTTTCGGCGCTCACATTTGTGTGGTTTAGGGTGTGGGTGGTTGGCTCCAAGCTTGCAATCGCTTATATTTGGATCAGCACTCACAGATCCACCCCCTAAGCCCAACCCTAAAGCAGCAAGCAATGGCTAACCCCACAGCTCACATCCTATCTCCTCCCTACGCTTTCACCCCATTTCTCAACCCGCCTAAGATTTCAACCTCCCAAAACACCAAAACACAAAGCACCTCCCAAGAACAGTATATACAATAATCCAAGTTTAGGATTTCGAGTTTAGGATTTAGGGGTTGGGAACCAGGAGTGTCTGAACGTGCGAGGCAAGGGCAAGGGCCCCGACGTGGAATCCGCCCGTCAGCCCCGCATGCCGGAGGCATCCGGGATTCAAGGTACTGTGGGGGCCTCAATAATCGTGGACTCGTGTTACACGGCGGTCATTTCAAGTTTCAGGATGTAATGACCTGAAGTTTCTACAATCTAAAATCTCAACTAAATCCTTGTAGTAGCCGTTATAGAACCCTTTAAAGGAACCCATTCCAATTATTAAGGCCCCAAGCTCTACGCCCCAAAGCGTCGGAACTCCGAAGACGGAAACCCCAGAGGTTGAGGCTCCAAACACTCAACCTCTAAGGCCTTGAACCGGGAGGGAGGAGGGGAGGGAGGGGAAGGAGGGGGGAGGCGAGAGAGGGAGGGAGGGGGTGAAACCTTACCCCCAACTACGGTTTAGAGTTTGGGGCTTTGGGTTTAGGGGTTTAGGGCTCAGGGTTTAGGGGCCCTGAGCTGTTCAAAACCCTCAACAGCAGAGCCGCCTTGAAGTGACCCGCATCCACCTCGGCCGCCCCCTTCTTGAGCATCATGTCGGTCTGAATCCAGCTACTTTAGAGGCCTTATTAAAAGAATAGGGTTTGGGGTTTCTTTATAGTATAAATAGAAGAAGGGCGCCTAAGGAATAATATTGGCAATAATTCAGGCTCAGGAGAAGCAACCAAAGTCTCTGAAAGTGGGCGTGACAAGCAAGCAACACGCTTTCAGCACGGCACCCTTTTGCATCGGGCTTGCCTTGTCGCCCGGGGGCTCCCTCTGCACAACCCTGAACCCTGCAAACTTCAACCCTTTCTGCAACCAGGCCCGGGTTACGTATGAACCCCGAACCTGAAGGCCCAAGTGAGCTTCGCTTCGGGATGCTTCGATAAGCCACCCTTTCTCCATGCCCCTGCACTTCTGGCAAAACCACACAAAGAACGTTTGCATGTGTGGGCATGTGCCACGATGGTTTCCGAAACAGTTGCGCAGAGCATCAACCTGCTTTAACCTGCCTCCAACCGCATCTGCCTTCCATCGAACCCTTACCCCAAAATCCTTCGAAGAACTGAATCTAGACTGCATCGCCTCGGAACAAAGATACGAGCCTGCAACCACGATACCAACCAGTTACCCTAACGATTCCCTGATGCATATAGCTGCAGGTAAGGACCAGCATTTAGGATCTGCAATTTCCGCAAACAGCCTTGGCATTGATCGCACGTCCGCTTTGAGCGGAGTGGCAGCAGATACATGGGAAAAACCTGCAAAGATTGCGGTGTCGTTAGCCATCTTGTGACCTCGACACATCTGCGTTTTGCTCAATGGTTGTCAACAAGCCCAGGTGGTCGCTTACGAAGGTGGCATCGGTGTCCACCTCAGGCTTGAGATGAACGAAATTACTGTACATCGACGGGAGAACGTCGAGCAAAAAAGGTCCCGGCAGAAGCGGCTGATCAAACATCAGCTGCATATCCACCGGCTGCCACCACGGTAGCTTCGCTAGGGCCCGGCCTGTCCTTTTCGTCCCCTTGCCTTTGCCCTTGGAGTGCTCTTTCTCCTTTCGCAAAGTAGGCCACAGATCGGTAAAGTCTGGCAGTTGATTTTGCAATACGCACCGGTGCAGAACATCTTCATCCATGCTGAAATCACCCACCAAGAGCATGTTAGACCATTGCTGCATCACCTTGCCGCGTATAAACAAGCGAAAGTATTCACGACCCGGGGGAACGTCCTAGCGTGGGAGTCTGAAGAACTAATTAATTACGACTATCGTTCGTCCACAAACGCCCTCAGTACATATGCAGCATCATAGATATTGTAGACTATGCCCGTATCCTATTCAGAGACATTAAAGCCCGGCATGGTGGCTTCAACACCAAAGCCCCCACCTTAGCGCAATCTGCAAGCTGCCTCTCTCGAAGCTCCGGGCTGCTTGACAGGTGCACATTGCCAACAGCAAGACCCGGGAATTCCGCCACAAGCAGCTTGCAATCTTTGGACTGCAGAAGGCAGCTGGAAAAACGAACATCTAACTCCGGCGGGGCCATAATCCTGGGTTGGAAGAAGCACCGACATGACCCAAAGTTCATCCGAAGTGCCTGAAGCTTTCTCAGGAGCTTTGGCCTAAGTTTTTGCAAGCAGAAGCCGAGCATCAGAACGCCGTGGCCTTTTGTCGACGATCCATCTCCAGGGTCTGAAGAGTCCCATGTGGGAAGCGCGCGCTGGAGGTCCTTGGCCACCTTGGGGGTCACCTGACGGCTGCTGGAAATCAGGACTCCAGTTTTGACGAGCTTCCTTAATGTGTACATCCAGAAGGCCCCACGAGGTACGCAGGACCCTAAGTCAGAACAGTCCTCACCTCCTGCAAGCAGCAAACAACGGGACCAAGTTGTTGGAGAGCTGACAGGAGTGCGGCCGTGCGAAGTTCTCGCTGCTTCGCGTCAGAACACACATTGAGGCTGAGAATGCTGAGCCGCGAATGTGAGCTGACCTTGCCATCCTGCACGAAGGAGTCGAGGGATCGGCTGACATTCGGGTGTGAATCAGCCAGCCTTTGCGCCATGTCGCCAAGGTTCTGCAGCACAAACGCCCAAGTCGAAGGCGGAGGCAGCCTGAAACTGTCGATAATTAGACATCGCTCCATCTCCTCAGGCAAATACGTCACCGACCTTGTCCCTGTCATCAGCCCGTGCACACAGAGATCCGCCAAAAGACCAAAGTTGGCCATATGCATGCGCTTGAACTCAGGATAGGAAAACACAAGGCTTCGTCTACCGAAGATGAAAGCCGCATCCGTCTCTACAAGACCTGCCATCATCTTCAGGATCCTGGCCAGGAGGTACCGGAAGCTCTTAGCTTCCTTCAGCATGGCACACATTCTCACCAAGGGGAGATCCCCAGCACTGGGATGCAAAGCAATGGCATGAAGCGAGTCTAGCAAAGCGACCCGGGAGTCAGCCGCCTCGAGGATTGGAAGAAGTACTTCGACAGACTCTTCCTCCACAGCCTGCAGAAGTGGAGCAAGTTGACATCGGTCGTGATGAGAATCGTCCCGTAGAACTGGGGCTGCTTGCACACTCTCCCCTCTCGCGGCTTGCACCTTGCAGGAAGCCAGAGATGTCGACAGCTTCCAAGGGTTAGATCTGTATATCCCGCAATAACTATAAGCATCTGGCTTCAGGAGCAGCTCCACTCTTGCCACTAGGCCCACAAGCAGGTCGTGCAGGCTACTTCGGAGACTTTCGACCTCTTCAGGGTCGAAACAGTTCCTCATGAAGACGCAGCAGACATACTCGGCGCCGCCCCCAACTTTCATGGAATCACATTTTCCCAGGGCCGCCTTACTCAGCGCCCATACGAGGGCCGGCCAGACGCGATCCATTAAAGCCGGCTTCAGAAAGAAGAGCCACTTTCCTGCTTGAACGCCGTGGCGAAGCGCGAGCTGCTTGAGGCCGTCCGCAAGGTCTGTCCTGGAAAGATCACGTCGTGATGAAAGCTCCTTCCAATCTGCTCGTAGTTGTTGGACGTTTTTCTCTCCGCCACCGGCTCTTTCCTGGCTACCCTTGGCATAAACCCATCCGAACGTCGCCCAGTCAACAGCTGATGGCCTGATGCGCATGAATCTCCGCGTCGCAGCCTCGCCGTCTGAGCACTTGTGTCCGATCCCTGGCTTGTCGTCTGAAGCCGTTGCCTCCGATACAATCTCCTGGTATACTTCCTGTCTGGGCATGGCATTCTGACCGACTCCTCTGCCGCGTCCACCTGCAGTGTCTCCTCCCCTCTTGCCGTGCCCCTTGAAGATGCCCCCCTTACCTTCTTGAGGTCCTTGGCGGTCGCAAGACCGAGAATCCTGACGGTTCGGACAATGCGCCGTCAAGTGTTCGTTTGCAGCCCCACAGACTCCGCAGATGATGGGCATGGCTCCCGGGACGCGGGTCACTCCTTTTCAAGGTTGCTGCCCAGTTGTCGTACGGCTGAGGGTGTTTAAGCAGCTCAAGCTTTGGGGTGGCAGGTGCAAGAGACATAGTTCATATAGTTCATGCGCGAACAGCCGTCTCTCCTGTCGGGCATTGAGGCGTCGGGCAAGTTCCTTGCTTTAGCATAGAAACATCCAGAACATATTACTTTGTACTCAAGGTTCTCTGGACGTGCCACAAACCCGGAACCCCGCCTGCTGGGGCTTGGGGACCAGGAGTTCAAGTTGTTCGGTTTTTATGGGGCTCAAAATTCCATGAAAAACTCTTTGATCACGCCCTGAACCATCTAATCACCGCCTCGCGGCTTTTTCCGCGACCCGTCGCTGTCGGCGCACTTGCCCCAACAGGCTTCGAGAGGCCAGGGCTTCCCCAAACACGAAAAAAAAACGAGTTTTTTCGGGCTGCCTAAACCCCAATTCCTGCGTTTCGGGTTTAGGGTTAAGAAACCTTCATTCCGAGGTTTCCTATCATGATTTCCTTTAAGAGTTCCTGGAGACGGTAGGTTCGTTGAGGCTTAGGTCGGGCTTGCAGGTTTAGACATAGGGAGTTGAGGATCCGTGGATCCAGACGACAAACTCCTAGGTTGAGGATTTATGTAGCATGCAAAGCTCTACGTAACCCGAATCTCAAACCCTGAAACCTGAATAAAGAACATGGTATTGTATTGTTATACTCAATTTAATTTGCAACCCCCAAAATAGTACAGATAATTATTGAGGCCCCTATAGCACAGCCCACCCTGAACCCCAAGCCAAATAAACTGAATCCCCCTTTCCGTCAGACCTTACCTCCTAAACTCTGAAGCCTCAAACACCTGAACCTGAACCCTAAACCCTAAACCTTCGCCGCCTGCGTCAGAGAGCTGAAAAGCTTCGGCGTGAAGGTGGGCTTCCGCGGGACCAGCGCTTGAGCCTCTCCAGAGACTCCAATATCCCTTAATTAAGGATGATACCCCAAAGGGCTCCTTAAAGAGATCTAGAAGGTTCCTTTAAAGGATCTATAAAGGATCTATAGGGCTTAGGGTTTAGGGGGCTCCAATGTTCACTAGTTTAGGAATATACTGAAATTAAAGTAAGACCCCCAATATGATTCAAGGCATATTCCCGAACGAAGGAATATTGGAGTCTCTGGGTCCCCATGACAAAACCGGGGCTTTGGGGGCTCCGTTCACCACCGCGGTTCTGTCAAGGCTCTTCATGCGCTTTATGGGGTCTAAACTTCTAAACTCGGCTCTGCAAGGGCTCTGTTGGGGCCGAAACCCTAAACCTTGTACTCGGCTTGCTGAAGAATCAAGCCGGATTGATGGTGTCAGGGCATGAAGGCTGTCCTTAGTTCTAACCTCCGCTGGGGCGGCTTCTGGTTATCCTAAACTCCTGAAAAACCTACCTTCTAAAGTAACGAAATGAGGAACTGAAAACTTATACCTCGTGGGGATAAGCAGATCTCTGGAAATCTTAATCCTGCAGCCCTAAACCCTTAACCTTGTAGGGCTCTGAGGAACCTCAAACCCTAGACTCTTTAAACCCCAAACAACCCTAAACCCTCAACCCCAAAAGAAGAGATGGTCTCGCCGCTTTTTGGAAACTGAGCCCTCAACGCCTGCGTGTCTTAGGCCCTTAGTAAGAATTGGGGTTTTGCGATTAAGGGGGCGTTGGCAGGTTCAGTGGTTTGTAGGGCTTGGGGTTTGGGCTTCGTGATTTCGGTGTTTGACTATAGAGGCCCAGGGCCTACAGGGTTACCAATACTCGTTTGGGGCTCCTTCTTTCACCTGTATTATGGTATATAATATACCCCCAAACCCTAGTCCAATCATTAAGGCCCCAAGGAGATTTAGGGCTTGCTGGGCTTGAGGTACCACTTTAGCCCTTACACTTTTTTTGCATCCGGTCTGCAGTAGCACTTACACTGAAGTTCTAAGCCCCTGCTAAACATTTTGTAGTTTTCAGCCCGTCCGTCAAAGCCCTGAAGCCCAGACCTACACAGCAGTGGCCTTAATAATTACCGATACTATTTTGGGGGTTCCTTCTTGTAGTAGTAGTAGTAGTAGTAGTAGTAGTAGTAGCAGTAGTAGTAGTATAATCGGCCCCAAAACCCCATTCTAAGAAAAAAGGGCCCTAGATTACACAGTAGGGCTGGCCTCAACATCGTGCAAATCGTACTAGCCTCGTTTGGAAGTCCCCGAAACTGAAACTTTTTAACCCCAAACCCTGCTAAACGCCTGTTTTGGAAGCTGGAGGCTCACGCGCTTGCTCTTGACCTGCGGGTGAACTGTCTGGTGCTCAGTAGGGAATGGGGGAATGGATCCCTAAAGTAGTCCCTCTATGATCCGAATGGCAGTCTCCATGATCCATTCCCCCATTCCCTACTAAGAACCAGACAACGAAGGCGGACTTTGTGCCAAGGATTTAGACTGAAATGGCTTTACGCTTTCCAGATTTGGGTCTTGAAGGCTGAGGGTTTGTGCATGTAGCGCTGATGCTGTAAGGCTGCAGGATTTGGTTCAAAATTAGGGATGTGATGTAGGGTTTGGGGGTTTGATCTTCTCTTACAGCACGCAAGTCAAGGTAGCTACCGGATGCGATTTTCGGCTCAGGTCCGAGTTTTGGGGTCTCGGGCTTCGACGGAAGGAACTTCCTGGCCTCTCTTTGCTGGAAAACAAGGCCAGGACACTCCCAAAACCAACGACTCCTTATTCGCAGCTGGGACTCTCTTTTTACCAAACTGGGACTGCCTCAACCCAAACCCCAACACTCCTAAACCCTGGCGGTAGCCCAGAATTTGCAATGCACACTGAAGAGGATGCGATAGATCACTGGCGACCCTAAGTGCTACGAACCGACCGACACAGAAGCGGTTAGAGTCCTGTACAACAACACGAAGGTAAAATTCGCTACAGGTCCTGCTGTAGCCAGGCAAGACATATCGCCTCCCTGTGGCTTTGAGCTTAAAGTCTCAAGCGCTTGAGGATTCCAGGGCGTCAGGTCTTGGACTTCAAGCTTACAAGTTTGAGACATTCTATTCCCAAACCCGACGCCCGTACCACAGATGCCTGAACCCGAAGCTCCAACCAAGAGAGAGGGCACCTTCCTAACCGAGTTCCGGCGCGAAACCGCCGTGGAGGCCAATCCTCCAGGAGAATGCGGGTTTCGAAATTACAGCCTAAGGGCCTAAGGTCTCTATAATATAGAGGCCTGAACAAGTAGGACGACGCTAAGGAAATTATCAAAAAAAGAAAGGAACCTTTAAAGAACCAAAAACATTCGAAAACAAGTGGGGCTTGAGGCTTGGGGTTTCGGGCATAGGGCTCTAGGCTTGGCTCAGCCAGCCTGATACACTTGCTATGCTGGCTGAGTCTTGACCGTGGAAAAGCCTTTCGCAGCCCAGCACCGTGGAAAGGCCTTTTCTCAGTCACGGGCTGGGGCTGCACGTTTGAATAAGCATCGTATTGCGTGGAAAGGCCGAAACCCCCGATCCGTTCGAGGCAATGGCTCGGAAGCCAGCCTCATCGATTTTTGTTGGTGGCTCGGGGTTTATGTGCTGAGTCCGCTGAATTCGCGGCTTAGCGTTTATACTGGGTTTTCAAGCTCAGGGATGCTCACGGAAGAACCCTTCCCCAAAATTTAGATGGGCTTCGGGTTTTGGGTTCAAGGCAGCGTCGACCGGCCAGAGAGTTGGTTTCGGACGAGCTGAGCTTTGAAGCTTCCAGCAGCTCCCCCAAGCTTGTGTGTGGGCAGTTGTCATGAGATTTTAGCAAATCTTGAGGGCTAGGCTTTGGGAGTTGTGTCTTGGGGTTTTGGGGTTTGGGGCTCATGGTTTGGGTGTTGGGGCTTTGGTTTTGTTGCTTCGAGTTATGCTTGCAAGGTCGTGCTGGTTGCAGGATCTCCCGCGGGTGAGGTGTTCCGTGGTGTTCCCTACCTCTTCATTTTGGGAGTCTTCACGGTTGGGTAGGCTGAGGAATCAGAAACGAATAGGAAACATCATAATCTCATATCTTCTCGACCGTATACTAGAGATTACCGATTTTCAGGTCAAACCAAATTCAAACAGTGATGAGGTTTTACTGCTGCCCTACCAACGTCACAGCACTCGAGTCTTGACGTTTGGTTTGGGGGATCTTGTTTTCTTAGTGGCGGGGGGCAGGGGCGGGCAGGGTTGCGGGGCGAGATAGACACGGTGCTAGCGGAAGGGCGGCTGGGATTTATCCAAAGCTACAGCAATACCTGCGGCGATCTGGGGAGGGAGACCCGGTGCTGGGGACAGGGTGGTTGGGGCAGTATGTAGCAGTAAGCGTAATCCATAGTAACAGTAATAATGACGGCAGAAGGCAAGTGATTGTAGCAAGAACAAAAATCGTATTTGAGCTTTCCTTCGTTCCGCGCTTTGGAGAGAAAAGCCATTTTGTGACTGCTCACAGTCTGAGAGTGCCATAGTTTACAGCAGTTGAATGTTTGATATTGTGTTGATTCCTACCTGATTTAGATGCCTGCTTGATTTATTTGGTCCCTGTTTAGTTGTTTGATAGTGTAAGTACAATGAGGAGCCTAGCAAGTCTTGAAGCCTTTATACTGACATGCCTTTGCAACAGGCTTCAAGAGGACACCCTCCCAAAGCATGCACCCAAAAACGCAAACGTGGTGATGGAACGCTCTGCCTTGGACTCTACTCTGATCGGAGGCCTCCAAAGGTGGGATGAAGGTAGGTAGGATTAAGGATCCCTTCTATAAGGACTCCTATTTGGGAATATCCCACCTACCTTCATCCCACCTTTAAGAGGCCTCCGATCTGACCGTAGCCCTCTTTTCTGTTGTCCGTGGGGGCGCCTGTGTTCTCCCTGAGGTCTCGCAGCAGCTGCTCATAGCGGTCGAAGCGCTGCAGGACCTCTCGGTCAGGCTCTCGTTAGCTTTGAGTTGCTTTGGTGAGGATTCGTAGGGTCTGAAGGTGTTCCGCAAGGCGGGTTCGACAAAAGGTTCCTTTTTTTTTCCCTCCTACCTAGCAAGAACCTTTTGAGGATTCTGTTTGGGGTTGGGGCTTGCGGTGTTTAGGGTTGAGTGCTGCGGCCCAGCAGCAACCCGCAAGCAAGAGTAACGGAGCGGCGTCCGAAATCTATGAAAAGCCGGCCCTGAACCCTAAGCCCTTGATTCTAAGCATCCCTAAACCCCAACCCTGAAAACCCAAAAGCTATGCAAACTTCAAGCCCTAAAAAAACCACCAAGACACCAACCACAGCCCTACAAGCCTCAAGCTCCCACTCCCAAAACCTATGCCCAAAACTCCTCAGCCCTGAACCCTCCTCCGACCTTCAACCCTTGCGTCTCAGAGCCGACGTGTAATGAAGATGCCTGATTATCTTACCGTTGGTTAGTAGGCAATGGAGGAATGGGGTACAAGTATAACTACTGTTACCACCATTCTTCCATTCCCTACTAACCAACGGTAAGTTATCTGATCAATGAGCTCCCTCACCTTTGTAAGGGCCATGATCGGGATCCTAATTACTAACGGACTTGAAGGAGGTTGATTAATCAGAGGTCTGCATTCTGCCCTAAACTAGATAAACCGTCCTAAACCCGTCGGCAAGCAAATCCTCGAAACCTGATTATCTGCACCCCACTCCCATCGGGGCTCTTCGGCGCCTCTACGTGCTGCATCTTCATCATGTTCTTTAACCTCAACATGCTTGGGCATTCCGGACTATTCACCTCCAAGCCTGAAACTCCAAACACATGAGTGTGTGTGTGTGTGTATATATATATATATATATATACCAGTACGTATGTATGCATGTATGTATTCATGTATGTATATATGTATGTATGCGCATATAATACTAACATGCATACCTACATCCATCCATCCCTCCATCCATCCACCCCATCCCATGCCATCCCATTCTATCCATCCATCCACCCACAGCCATGCATGCATGCATGCATGCATGCATCCATGTATGTATGTCGGCATGCACATATACATATTTATGATGTACAGATGTGTGTACATGTGTATGTGTATATAAATATGTATATACACACACTCGGTCTTGGAAGTGTCCGCTTGGGACTTGGGGTGGCTTTGGTGCAAGTTCTGGGCATTCGGGTTTAGGGTGATACTCTGTGGGCTTCACAGAAGAACGGCTCGGGGCTTAGAGGACGGCTCAGGTTTCAAGGTTTGCGGTTTTCGGGACTAGGCTCTGGAGTTTGGGGTTTGTTGTACATGTTTCTTGCTATCCTGCGGCCATGACAACCGTTGGTGCAGGGGACAGAGGGATGCTAATCCCCACAAGCCACAGGCCTATGGGTCAATGTGGGTCTTGAGGCCTCGGGTTTCCGAGATGAGATATGCTCCAGCCCCTCAAAGGTGGTCAGGTGCAAGATTGGACAAAAATGAGCCTGAAGCCCTAGAATTCCATAGCCCCTACAAACTCCTCCAAGATCCGAAACGAAGCGAAACGAGAACGTGGCTTTGCTGTAAATGGGGTGTCTTACAAACAAGAATGCCTTATGCAGAGGCACTTATTCGAAAAAGTCCTACCATCGGAAGATCTATATTGAGTGTCCGAAGGTTGATGTGAACAAAGCAGCTCCTCATCGTCGAACTCCTTGGTTCTGTGGATGGTCCCGAAAAGCGGCACGCCTGACCACCCAGGGTTCTGACTGGCTTTTCAGAGTGTTTAGGATCTCGGTTTTGGGGATCTAGAACTTTGGGGTTCTTGGGCCAATACAAAACATGTGGAGGCTATTGGGATTTCGACTATGACAATAATGAACAGACTTCCGAAGGAACGGCCAAGATTAACCAAATAGAGAATGAGAAGTTCCAAGACGCCTCGGCACTGCTCTTGCGCTGCAGGACTGAAGTAGTGGCCGTAATGATTAAAGCACGGTTTTGGCATCACTATAATCCAGAATCCCAACTTACGCAACAAGGAACCCTAAAGACAATCTATACAATATATTTAGGGCAAGGAACCCTGAAGCAATTTATTCGTGAGGGCTCTAAAGCGGGGGACCCTGGGCTCGCCTGGCTTCGCCGGCATTGCGCGCTTCGGACACTCGACTTTTTCCAGGCCTTCCTGGAGTGGTCCCATAACAGCAGGGTAGGGTTTAGGGATATGGGTTTAGGGATATGGGTTCAGGGTTTAGGGTTTAGGGGCAGGGCTGTGTAACAGTTTTGATGTGATGAAGAAAGAATTTCCAAGGATCTGCACGACAATGGGTTTTTAAGGTTTTATCAGGTTCGGAAGGGAACCAAAACTATGGTATTTTGAAGGGGTCTTATGGGGGCTTCTGTCAGGAGTGTTCAAAGCAGCTTCCAACGGCTTTACGCAAGCGTGATACGGTCTTATGAAAGGTTGTGTGTGGTGTTCGAGAGCTGGATGAACTGGATTTCATGGGATTTTAACAAAGGCTGTCTACGGTGCTAATATCAGGCTTTAGACCTCCCCGAGGTTGCGAAGCTGGCGCAAGCTAGATGGATGGGCGAGACTCCGCGAAAATTCAAAGCTTCGGGATTGCGCGTCGGGTTTGCATTTGGAGGGTACAAACTCGGGTACCCGGGACTGCCATACTATTGGGATTTGTGCTTCTGTAATCAGCTCGAGTCAGAATCTTTGGACATTGTGATCTTCAGGGGGCTACTCTGAACCCTGGTGCCATGTTGGAAGCCTGAGATACACGCGATACACAGCTTCAACCCTAAACTCGAAGCTACACCTATAGGTCTGAACCCCAAACCTCACCCAAGTTCTACCCCTAATCGCAGAAAGCCTAATTCTGACCGCACCCGTAAACCTCAACCTGCCCCTACTTGTAGCCGAAGAGACCTGCCTTTTTAGGGCTCCTTCTTATTGTTTCTGCATTTAGTTCCTGAAAAAGGTAGGTCTTTTCGGCTACAGTAAACCCTAAACCTCCAGGGCAAGCCGATTCCCGATGTGGACGCAGCGGCCTCCTCGTCTTCGCTATCCAAGCTGAAGAGGCCTTCATCGCTTTCCTGCGCTGAGAACTAAGGATTAGAAATTGAGGGCCAACCCATCAAATGTTGTAGCACTTTTTCTAGGGATTCAATAAAGGCGTTGTTTGTGGGGGTTGTGCAAGAAAGGCTTGAGGGCTTCTCAAGATCATCTGGGCACAACTGTTCGGGTGGTCCTCAATCTAAAGATCCTTCTGTCTGGCGTCCGCACAGCAGCGCAGAGGAGCACTCTAACTCATCAAGCATATCATGACTGCCCCCAAACCCCTCTGTAAATTTGCACAAAAACCGGGGTGAAGGCGGGCATCTTCCAGAAGGGCCTCCGCCACTGGAGCGAGCTGCGATGACTCCGAGATCATTTCGCCGTCCATGGCTGCCGTGGGCCCCACCGTCACGAGCCGTGATGCTACGAAGCCTAGATCCTATTGTTGATGATATAAATCCCGCATTGCCTTACGGACCCTAAACTACGGGAAATAAAGCATATTCCTTATTATGGGTAATGCAGAACTTATACCATCAAGCGTAGGACTATGGTCTGCCGCCTGAGGGCTGTCATGGGCGGCGAGAGCTTCGGGCTGCGCGGAACTGGACATCAGTGGGCTGTAGTGGGCTTGGGGTTTACTCGCGCAGCTTTCTTGGAGCACTGAGCAGCTTCTCATCTTCCAGTTGCTATTTGCTTTCGAGCTACTAGCTGATTGGGGCTTCGGGGGAGGGGTGAGGCATGTCTGAAGAAGTTGGATGCACAGACCATCTGCTTGAAACTGTAAGGGCAGAGGCACAGTCACTCAAAGCCATGAGAGCTGGAGATCCCTGCGCTCCGAGTCTAAAGTATACCCCACCTCAGACCTGACATCAACCCTAAACCCGAAACCCTACAAGGGGAAGCAGAGCCCTCAACCCGAAACCCAAGCGGCCCCCTAACCCTCAGAAACCAAGGCACCCCAGTCCCCAGGCGGGGCGGCAAAGGCACCTGTCTGCTTCTGTCACCTCTGGCTGCGGCCAGAGGTTGTAAAAGGGCCAGTGTCATCTCTTCATAGTAACTTGCTCCTGTTTGAGTAAGGCAAGCACCCCTAAGTCAGATACCCCTACATTCCTGAAATCCCCCAGTGGTTGAGGGGTTGCAGGTTCTTGTGCCGCGCCTTGGGGATTCCTATGCCTGGCGCTTTGCCGCGGACGCGACACCCTGAAACTTTCGGGAGCAGTAAACCCTAAACCCTGAACCCCGCCGTGCGGTTTAGGATGCGGGGATCAAGACTTTGCAGCTACGTGGAAGAAGAAATCCGAAGCACCTTTAACCCGAAGCCCGAAACCAAGAAAAAGCTCTTGAGGCCTCAGCAAAACACCAACACTGTGAACGCTTTGATCCCTTTCGAAGCCTGCGGGCCGAAACACAGAACCCGGCGCATGAAGACTTTGGCTTCTTTTGTCTTACCTTTGGTTAGTAGGGAATGGAGGAATGGGGTACAATTATAACTATTACGATCATTCTTCCATTCCCTACTAACCACAGGTAAGCTGTCCCAAGGCCAGGGCCCAGTATGGCAGTGCTGATGCAGAGTCCTCTGCGATCGGCCGGGGTCTTATGGGGTTGAACCCTTTTTGCATCCAGGCCTATTGTGGGGTTGAACCCAAAACCCCTAAACCCGTAAACCCCTAAACCTCTAGACCCCTAACCCCTTAACCCCTAAACCTCTAAACCCCTAAACCCCAAACCCTAAACCGTTGAGGGTCTGTGGAAAAGGGCTTCTGGTCCAGAATGCTCCAGGGCTTGGGGGTTGTTTCTGGGTTTACGGTCTAAGGCAGAGACTTCAGAGTGGCGGGTGCAGCGTTGAGGCCTTCGGGTAGCTCTGGGTTCGCCACTGGCTGCGGAAAGGCGTCTATCTGGAGATCTGAAATGTTCCAGCATCTTCGTGAGCAGCTCAGGCGGCCCTGAACCCCGAACCGAACTCACGGAGCAAAGGCTCGTCTACCAGATTCTAAACCCAAACCGCACGCGCTAATCCCAAGCCCTCTTACTCAACCTCATCCCAAGCCCTAAAACCTAAACCCTACACCTACACCGTAAACCCAAAACTCCAAACCCTAGAGCCCAAATAGATGCTTTTTTGAACCCAAAAAACTCCAAACCCTTAGCCCAAGTCTAGTCCCGCTTAAATGCCAAGCCGGAAGACCCCCTTCGTCCTGAGGGAGCGCAGAGTGGGAGAAGATCAGCTTTTGCTCCTGGAACAAAGCTTAGGGTAAGGTTTAGGGTTTCGACTCGCACACTCGCACAATGCAGGCACGGCTTCTGTGGTCCATTTCTACTGTTACTACTGTAGGCTTGGCAGAGGGTTTAAGGGTGCCAGGGCTTAGGGGGAGGTTTCAGGGTCAGGTGTCATATTAGGGTTTAGGGCTCCCGGAATCAAGCTTACTCGGAGACTTCTCTACCTGCAACTCTAGCTCAACTATCACTCCCCAAATTTTGTCACCTAGGCTTGGGCTACAAGTACAAGTGTAGTTGGGCTAGAAGCACCCCAAACCTCCAGGCAGACATTGAGGCCAACGGCTTCAGCTGGGAACTTTGCATCTGGAACTACGGGCAGGTTTATAAAGGGTTTAAGGGACGGGAAGCCCAAAAAGAGCTGTTGGGATAGTTTTTACGGTGGTTACAGCTAAGCGTTTCTGTGCATCGACGGTTGTAGTGCAACCATTACAAGGAAACCGAAGGGATAATGTTGGCAATTACTCCGGCTTCTATGGTAGATGACTTACAACCTGAACCCGAGGAAGACTCTTAAACTCATCCAAAACCGACATCCTAAAACCATTACGGCTGCTGATAACACTCCTGCATTACCTTAATCACCCTAGACTGTGGGAATTATGGCATGGGTAATGAAGTACTTATATCATCACTTATATCATCAACCGTACCACCCACCCAATCCTCAAAGCCCCTGGCGCGGCCCGATTTTCCACCCCTCTCTCCGGAAGCAAGTAAGATGAGTTGATGTAAGTCCCTCGTTCAGCTGTCGTACGGCAGTGCTTCAATGACGGGGTTTTGGGTTTAGGGTTTCGAGGTTTAGGGTTTAGGGTTTAGGGTTAGGGGTTTTGGGTTTTGGGTTTTGGGTTTTGGGTTTAAAGTTCCGGGGTTTAGGGCCTTTTTTGGGCTTAGGGGGTCAGGCTGCCGGGCTTCGGGTCCGCAGACGTGGAGTTCAGGGCCCCTACCAGGCCCTGCCCCAAACATCTGGGACCTTAGCCTTACATGGGAGTTTCCGAAAATAGGGGACCCTAATATAGTACCCCAAATAGTAGGATCCTTAGTATAGGGACCCCAGAAAAAGGTACCCCTAAGTTTCGGAAACTCCCACATGGATACAGGACTCAGAGCCAGTTTAGAATAGAGGGTTAGGAGCTTCGGGCAGAGGATTTCGGGTTTTGGGCCTTGGCACTGAGTTCACGGCCGCGCTTTGCCGTAGCATTGCGGGTACCCCTTGGGACCGATGGGAATGGTGCCGTTGCCGGTGCGCCCGAAGTATCCTTGCTTTGCGTGGGCGAGAATGCCTTCATGAACCACACTCTCGATTCCAGGAAGGGCCATCATCCGGCCCATCCATTTCCAGACCCCGGCATACTCGAACAGGAAAGCCTGGTTGAGCTTCATGCGGTTGTGATAAACGGGATCATGGCGCCAAAGCGTCGTGAAGGCACGCAAATCACACTCTGTTACTGCGCCGAGGATGAAGTCCTTGCCCTCCAGCAATCCATTGAGCCGGTCCAGGGCGGCGAAGTAGGCCGCAAAAGCCGTCTCGTAGACGTCTTGATTCGAGGAGAAGCCCGCCTTGTACGCCCCGTTGTTGATATCCGTGTACAACCAAGTGTTGGTATCCTCGACTTCTTGTTGCAGTGATGCCGGGTACAACTCGAGGGGGCGCTTTGCATACGGCAACATCACGGTCTCAAACATGCGCATGATCTCTGCACTTTCATTGTTTACCACCTTCCGAGACACCTTGTCGTACAAGATGGGTATGGACTTCTGTTCCAGCCCCGACTCGGCGTAGATGTCAACGATGTACTTCTTTCCACCCACGGTGTCAGCTGTACATTCTGGGAAGGTGACATGGCGACCGTTTTGCCCTGTGGCGCCTTCCGGAGCAAAGCGCCAGAGGTTCTCACCTCGCTCGTCTGCGCTGGTGGTGCGCCCCGGAAAGCACACATCCATGGAGATCGCATCCTCGAGACCCAAGACCGCCCGAACCAGCGCAACCCGGTGGCACCAGGGACAGTTGAAGGCAACGTAGAGGTGGTATCGGCCAGATTCTGCCGGAAACTCTTCGCTGCCGATGAAGGACCGGGCGCTTGAAACCCCACGGACAAACTCTCCTCCGGCACGGCGCTCCGCTGCGTTCGTCTGATCGTCAGTGGTGACACCTGCGGAACCCACCACGGCCATGCTTCAGGACAAGACCGATACAAGAAAAATGAGATGAAGGCATCGAAACACTCGTAAATCCTAAACCTGACGCTCCCAATCAATATGCTCTTCTTCCTGAATAGCAGTGTGTGTGTTCTCTCTCCGGCTTTAGAGTTCCAAGTTTCTGTTCTTGGGCACTCCACCTGAAGTTTGGAGCCACACAACGCAGGAATCAGGCATTCGCGTCTTGGTTGAACTCAGCACATGCGCAGTGAAACAACCGACATGAACATGTCCTCGATCCAGCATTGCCCTACAGAAGTTCCTGTGTAGCAGTAAAAGACAGTATAAGCCCTCACAACCCTAAACCCTAAGACCCTAAGCGCCCGTTTCCCGACGCCGCTCCCAGACGCCGCGCGAGAGCCCGGTGAAAGTCGCAACAGCCGCCTCACAAAGAATTGCAGTCTATGGGAGTTCTAGTAGGTTCCGGAACATAGGGCCCAAGTCCAAGGCCTTAAACCCTAGACCTTAATCGTAACTAAACACTAAGCCTTCACCCCAACCCAGACCCGAACCCTGAACCCTAAACATCGAGGCTTGTGGAGCTCCTCCATTCGGATAGCTAGAAGCGAGGACCAGAAAAGAGCGAACGACGCCGCTTGAAGGCTCTGGGGTTTAAAGGTTTCACTTGCGGCCTTTTGGAATGAGGATCCCCATACCACCCGCTTACTTTCCCACTGCCTTATGCTCACATTCAGCTGCCATCTTCTCATTCGTCGAGCGCTTCTTATGTCGGTAGATGATTCGGCTCAAGGCCACTGAGAAGCCCGCCCAGCGGTTGCCGTTCCACTTGTCCAAACTCACGTGCCCAGTCCACCTGCGAGGCAACTCTCACTTCACAGTGAAATCCAAGCAAAGAGGCATTAAGTCGCATAGCGTCTCGGGGTGTATGATGGCAAGCTCACCGTGATGAACCCTTGGGAATAGTATTTGTAAGTATCGATGCTTATTTTAACAAATCAAAGACAGCAAAGTGCAAGCCCAGGTATCCTCGAATATTTTTCGTTCCTTGTTTACGGATTTCTTCCCACATCCTCCTCCATGTGGAAACTCTCAGTATCCCATAATTATGAGGAATAGTCCTTGAACTTGTAGTAGGGATCGGATCCCAGGCCTTGAATTTCGAAAGCTTCCTAAACCTATAGCAGGGCTCCTCAATAGAAGTTATATTCGAGGGAGTTGGACAGGAGCGGAATACGCTCTTGCGAAGGGCTAGGCGTAGGCAAATCTGAGAGGTGCCGTTCGAGTTTACTCAATAATAAGCTACATTTTCAGGGTTTCGCGCTTAAAGCTTAATATAGGGCTTTTTGCGTCGCAAAGAGTCTGAAAAGTAGAGTTTTTGTTTTGTGAAGTGCAGTGGCTTCTTTCTCTGCTCCGCAAGCAAAGCAGCAGGGAATTGGCCTGCTCTCTTCTTTAGGGTTTAGGGCTTTTTGGCTCCCGCATGGCGTGTGGTGCTGGCTTTCAGGTGCACAGGGCTGGAAGGTTTCGCAACGACGGGCATGAAGGTCTTCTCCTCACTCTGTCATTACATTGATTCTGCCGAGGGTGCTGGGTGACCACATTCTCCAAGAGTCAGTGGCGGCACTTTTGCTGAATTACATGTCTTGTAATCACGGAAGGGAAAAGAATAACGCTCTGCCGACGACTGAGGAGCTGCCAACCACTTTTCTGTGCAGTTACAGCCTACACCTGCTTGGCTCGTTAACACGACGTGCTGACTGCTAGCGTACTACTTCAAATAGCTTCTAACGTAAACACCAAGGCAAAGATGCAGAACGTTTTGACCAAGAGCAATCCACTGCAAAAGTGGCCCACCAATAGCCTGATCGCCGCTACAACCCCAAACCGCAATCAACCGTCAACCGGGCTGAGAGCCAGGAGCTTGTACTCCAAACCTTGAACTCAACTAAGGCCATGGGCCCGAAAACGAAAAGCCTCAAACCGAGCCAGGGGCCAGGGAGCATCTGCGTTGCCACGGGCTGGGAGACTGGACTGGAACCTTCCCAGAGGTTACGGTGCAGGGTTAAGCGCTGAAAGGCTTCCGGGTTCGGGGTTGCAGCGTCACAGTTAAGTAGTTCACAGTTCTGGGGTTGAAGGGGTGTAGAGTTCGCGGCACTTCAGGGTGTGCCGAGGATCTGCCGGCAGGAACCCTCGTTGTAAAACTTCGGTAAACTTTTCAAAATCCTTCAACCCCAAATTCTCGCTTGGGCCCTTTTTTTGCCACTGGACTCCTCCCTTGGACCCTAAATCCTAAACCTGGGCCCCCGGGCAGCCGGAAGCAGCGGATGTTCCTCGCCCGTGGCAGTGCCTGAAACGCTTCTTTTAAGGGGCTGCATGGGGCTTGGGCTTCAGAAATCATAATAGAGGGCCTTAATAACTAGAATAGGGTTTTGGGGCCCATTATACTATAATTACAATAAGGAACCTCCAGAATAGTATAGGCAATTATTAAAGGCCCCTATAGTACAGACCTCAGCCTGGGAGGTGAGGCCGCATTTCGTTGCTGATGCCAGGGCGGCATACTGCAGCTTCGCAAGACCCTGTTCCTTACCTTTTGTTAGTACGGAATGGAAGAATGGCAGTAAAAGTAGTTATAATTGTACCCCATTCCCAAAGGTAAGGTTGTGATGCTGATTGTGCCTGCTGATGCTGAGTCCTACAAGGTCGATCCGAAACACATGCCACACGCGTCTGATTCTGATGACGCTCGGCTGCCTTGCATCGTGGAACGGCACCGCGGACCGTTGATGTTGATATTCTCAGTGCAATGTCCGATCTGCCCACGCGTACACACAGGAATCCAGCCAGGAATCATCAGCATCAAGTGCTGTTGGGACGATCGAACCCAGGATCATCAGCATCAGCAAGCTTAGGCTATGTGAGAAAACAGCCGGGCACCGCTGCACCACAACCCGGTTCACAGGACCGGCCTTCCTGCCAGATGAAAAAGCAATTTGATGTCGTGCTTGCGGAAGCCTTCTCATGCCTGATTGCCAACCACCGGGGCTGGGTTCTCGTGCACCAAGCGAATGCTCACGATGCTCGGCCGTCCCTTGGGCTGGCGAAGCCCCAATCTAGTCAGTTGAACATTCTGCAAAATCGTGAAGCCCCAACCCACTGATGCTGGTGATGCTCGGCTGCCCGGTAGCTCATTGAAAACTCTGCAAAAGGTGAATCCCATCATGTTGGGCAGGTGAAGCCAGAACCGGCTGATGCTGGTGATGCTCGGCTGCTCGCTGGCAAGTTGAAAATTCTGCAAAAAGGTGAACCCAACCCACTGATGCTGATCATGTTCGGCTGTCGTCCTGCCGGGTGAAGCCAGAACCCGCTGATGCACCTTTTTGTTTCACTGAGCAACCGAGCAGCCGAGCATCACCAGCATCAGCGGGTTCTGGCTTCACCTGCTCAGACGGCAGCCGAGCATCCTTGCAGAATGAGCCACCGAGCAGCCGAGCATCACCAGCATCAGCGGGTCGTGGGTTCACCCGCCCAGACGACAGCCGAAGTCAATCAGCATGAGTGGGTTGGGGTTCACCTTCTTGCAAAATTTCAACTAGCCAGCGAGCAGCCGAGCATCACCAGCATCAGCGGGTTCTGGCTTCACCCGCCCAGACGACAGCCGAACACGATCAGCATCAGTGGGTTGGGATTCATCTTCTTGCTGTTTCAATGAGCCACCGAACAGCCGAGCATCACCAGCATCAGTGGGTTCTGGCTTCATCCGCTCAGACGGCAGCCGAACTCGATCAGCATCAGTGGGTTGGGGTTCACCTTCTTGCAGAATGTTCACTGAGCAACCGAGCAGCCGAGCATCACCAGCATCAGCGGGTTCTGGCTTCACCTGCTCAGACGGCAGCCGAGCATGATCAGCATCACTGGGTTGGGGTTCACCTCCTTGCAGAATTCTCAATGAGCCACCGAGCAGCCGAGCATCACCAGCATCAGCGGGTCGTGGGTTCACCCGCCCAGACGACAGCCGAACTCGATCAGCATCAGTGGGTTGGGGTTCACTTTCTTGCAAAATTTCAAGTAGCAAGCGAGCACCCGAGCATCACCAGCATCAGCGGGTTCTCGCTTCACCTGCTCAGACGGCAACCGAACATGATCAGCATCACTGGGTTGGGGTTCACCTCCTTGCAGAATTCTCAATGAGCCACCGAGCAGCCGAGCATCACCAGCATCAGCGGGTCGTGGGTTCACCCGCCCAGACGACAGCCGAAGTCGATCAGCATGAGTGGGTTGGGGTTCACCTTCTTGCAAAATTTCAACTAGCCAGCGAGCAGCCGAGCATCACCAGCATCAGCGGGTTCTGGCTTCACCCGCCCAGACGACAGCCGAACACGATCAGCATCAGTGGGTTGGGATTCATCTTCTTGCAGAGTTTTCAGCTAGCCAGCGAGCAGCCGAGCATCACCAGCATCAGCGGGTTCTGGCTTCACTCGCCGAGTTGGCAGCCGAACATGATCAGCATTAGTGGGTCGGGGTTCACCTTCTTGCAGAATCTACGTCGATGAAGCCCCGACCCCCTGATGCTGATGTCGCTCGGCTACTGTTCGTCAGAACCACAGCATGCGGCTGATGCATTGATGAGCTCATGCTTGCGCACCTCTGTTTCGCATATCCCTGGAACCCAAGCATCGTGCCCCCGCCTTCAATCAGAGAGTTGTTCCACATGTGGTCACAAACACCAACCCCGAAATACTATACTATACTATACTATACTATACTATACTATACTATACTATACTCTATATTATACCATATTACCCTACAGTTTACTAGACTATAAAATTCAACACCCAAGCTGCCGACCTTCAACACGCAAGCCCGAGGCGTGGCCTTGCCAATCCACGCAGCTCCCTTCAAGCATCGAGTGCACACCTGAGGGGTCCGGTTTAGGCCCTAAACCCTAAACCCTAAACCCTAAACCCTAAACCGTAGGGTTTAGAGCTTAGGGCTTTTTTGGGGGTTTAGGGTTCAGGGTTTAGGGGTTGAGGTTTAAAGTTTTTTCTTGGAAAGACTGGAATAAGGGAGTACCTTAGGGTTTCTTTGAAGGGCTCTTGAAGGGCTCTAGACGGTGTTCCGCTTGGCCAGGGACTGGAGCTTTCAGCGAAATCTTGGTTTTAGGGCTTACTATGGTTTGGGGTTTCGGGTTTAGGGTAAATCAAGGTTTAGGGTTTATAGTCTTTTACCGGCTACCAAGAGTTGCACCCAAGCGACAAAGGGCTCAGGCATCGTTTTTGTTTACAGGATTGATGTGAAGCTCAGGCCCCAATATCATCCGGGTGATTGACAAAAACCTGGTTGTGCTGTCTGGCAGTCAACCTAAGCACCGTCAAGCCTAACACCCCGAACCCCTATTTTCGTTCTGATTCTGTCATCCTTAACCCGAAACCCATTTACTAAACCCTGAGTTTTGGGGCTTCGATTCTAATTCCTGTGTCTTTTTTGTTCTCATGGCTTCGGTCTGGGGTTTTCGAGTCTGTGCTCCAGGCCCAGGAATTCGGGTCCGAGCTTAGAAAAACCCATCAAATTTGTTTTCTAGGGTTTAGGGTTTCAGGGTTCATTGCTTTTTTGATACTCACACTCGGACAAAGCCTGGCAAGGTCTGCAGCGATACTGGTTTAGGGGTTAAGCATAAAACTTTTATGTCTTATGCACTGCCCGGATATAGGGACTGTCAGGGAACTGCACTACCATCCAATAAAGCACCTAGAACTTTGGACTCACGGCTGACTTCAGCGGAGGGTTTGTTTGCTTTTGTGACTGGGCGTGTTCTGAGGAAAGGAGTATGAGTAGTATCAACTGCACCGCAAGAATTCGATGACCTGGACAATACCCCACGCAGAAAAAACCTTAAGGTTTTGGGGTTTTTGTTCTAAGGACCCAACTCGGCATGACACAGGCACCCCAAGCCCAGCACGGACCACCAATCGGTGAGCTGGTCTTGGTCAAAAGCCAGGCTAGCATTTCGAGAAGGCCTGAGTGGGCTCCGCGGCTTCATTGCGAGTTCACGGCTTTGTGGCAGTGGTGGCGTTGCTTCTCCATAATAAACATCAAGGACGTACCCACTACAAAACCGATTCCTACCATGGGTGTCTTTAGAAGAAGGGGTAGCTCTGGAGTTGAAGATTTGGGCTGTGATATCGGCGCATGGCCAAAAGGGCCTAAACATCCAGACACTGACTCGCCAACCGAAACAAGACGCAACAGACCATGCTCCCAATCCCATTCACCTGCACAATCAGACCAGAGGCGAAAAACACACACACTCAACTTTTAAACACTCTAAACTCTAAACCCTGAACCGGAAACCCTTGAACCGTCAGCTCCCTCTTTTGGGTCCGCCCACTGCAGCGGATCCTCCCCTGCTGCAATGTACAGCCCCTCCACCTGCAGGAAATCAGTAGGGCCTTAATGATTAGAAGAGGGCTTTGGTGTTGTTTATGCTGCACATATCATGGGAAGCCGTGAAGAACCGTACCACTACTTATTCACGCCCCTCCATGACCGTGTTAAAAGGTTTCTTTCACAAGGGTTGCACGAGCTACGTGTAGAGTCTACATTAGAGTCTCTCGGTTTTGAAACTCGCAGGTGGACGCTGCCACTTCACGACTGGCCCTTGAGCATTCAGCCAAGCAAGACAGCCAAAACCTTAAACTCTAAAACCCTTGAACCCTAAAACCCTTTTTTTTTACATCTGGACTTGATGAATACCACCCTAAAACCCTAAACCCTAAACCCTAAACCCTAAACCCTAAAACCCTAAACCCTAAAACCTAAACCCGGACCCTGAACGCAAGCCTTAGACCTCTGCACTTTCAATTACCTCGGCTCTTGGCCTTTAAAATGGCTTGGGATTCAGGGTTTAGGGGGTTTAGGGTTCAGGGGTTTAGGGTTTAGGGTTTAAGGTTTAGGGTTTAGGGTTCAGGGTTTAGGGTTTAGGGTTTTAGGTTTAGGGTTTAGGGTGTAGGGTTTAGGGTTTAGGGTTCAGGGCCAAAGGAGGCCTAGGATTCAGATCCGTAGGGCTTTAGGGTCAGTGTTGAAATTTGAGATGAGATCTAACAAAAGCAAGTCGGACGAAGGGGGTGTTAAGATAAACCCGACAAAGCCTCTAAAGTCTTTGCAATACCTTGCAGAAAACCCTTTGAGGGCTTGCTGTAAGGTTCCATTAAGGGTTCCTTTAAGGGTTTAGGGTTCTGTTGCTTAATCCTCAACCTCCAAATCCTGCAAACGCTCAGCAGCAAGCCTACCGCAATATGGGGGGTTTTCCGAAACAGGGGACCCTAATATAGCATCCTGAATACCAGGATCCGTGTTATAAGGACCCAAACCAGGTACCCATAGCTTTCCGAAGGTCTCATATACCGTGCAATGTACGGGCCTTAATAATTAGAACAGCGTTTGGTGCCCAGTATATTATAGCTGTACTGAGGAACCCGCAACACAGTATAAGTAACAATTATGGCCCCTATAGTACCGCCATTCACCTTGGTAGAAGCCCCCGCCTCCTGCTGGCAGTCGACGGTTTCGTAGAGCTGCAGCTCCTCTGCGCGAGAGAGAGAGAGAGAGAGAGAGAGAGAGAGTTGGCCTAATTCGAGATGTGTGCGGTCTGGATTAACAGGGTTTTTTTTGAAGGACCCTTTTCCGTCTCGCAAGATTCAGAAACAGGGTTCAGGGTTTACGGTTTAAGGGTGTAGCGGTTAACGGTTTGTGGTAAGATGCAAAACCCTAAACTCTGCCCTTGAACCCGAAAGAAAACCTAAACTAGAACCTGCTACATGCCATGCGAAGCAACTCCCTGAACCCTGAACCACGTCCTTCAACTCTTTCTCTATAGCAGATTCCACCATGTTCCCCCAGTAGGACGCGGCAGACATACAACAACAGCTTCTTACAAAGACGCCCAAGAAGCAATTACCTTGCTTTTGTATAAAAGCCTTACACCCCCGAACCTCGACTACAGCGCCGGGCAGAGTCTCTAACACGTAGGTTCTGAGCTTCAGGGCTTTATGGGTTTGGGCTGCAGGTTTAGGGTTTACGGTTCAGGGGTTTTTTTGACACTCACACTCGGACTAAGCCTGGCAATGTCTGCATCGATACTGGTCTCTTCGTTAACAAGCGACTGGCACGCATCACCAGATATTCATGGCATGTCCACCCAGCAATGTTTGTCCGATAGGGGTTTAGGGGTTTAGGGGCTTAGGGTTTACGCTGTCACAACTCGGACAGGCCAGGCGAGGGGTTTGGAGTTTAGGGTTTATGGTGTTGGTCTTGAGGGTTGCATGTGTAGGCGTCAACTTTTCCAGCGAGCGCCCGCGAAACCATCGAGATAATGCCTGCGGGCTCGCGGGTTGCAGACGCACTTGCCATCAAGGGTTTAGGGTTTAGGCTACAGGTTGCAGATCTCGCGTCAGAGAAAGCCTTGGCGAAGGCTTGGGCTGTCCGGTTTGGGCTGAGCTCACATTTTTGGCGAAATAATTTGTGTTCATTGTAGCCAATAATCGTACTATCAGTATCACTACCAGTTATAACTTATAACATAAGTAACACCAATGATATCTTGTCTATGCTTCGGGGGAGGAGTCGGGGCCTGCACAGTGGACTTACAGCTTCAGGCAGATTCGGATCGGTCTGGGTCCAAACGTCGGAAGCGTGTTTGGGGATACATTGTTGTTGTGCCAATATGACAAGGAAGCATACGGAATATTGTGAAAATAACAAGGAAGCCTACGGAATAGTGTCAAAGTAACAAGGCAGCCTACGGAATAGTGTCAAAATACCAAGGGAGCCTGCGGAATAGTATTATTTACGGCTTCTGCAAGATATGCAAGCGGAACAGAACGACAAACTCGAGCTGTTAAGCGCTATAGCTTCCTCTCAAGATGTTCCTAATAGCTGGCTTAGGCCGTGTTGCGGCCTATGAGCCTGAAACCCCAAACCTAGACACCCCCGAATTCAAAGCCATAACCTATACCCAAGCAAACACCCCTAAGACCTTTTTCAACAAAGCAAACTTGCCCTAAACCCTTTGGCCATCAATCAGCCCTCAACACGAATACAGGGGCCTGAAAATTACCAAAACTATTCTCGGGGTTCCTTAAGAATCGTACTAACATATACCTCACAACCCTCTTCTAAATATCAAGGCCCCTACATTAGGCTTCACTACTGGGGGGGGGATCAGAGGGAGCCTTGCTCAAGGCTTCTGGGCCTCACTTGGCCGCGAGCTCTGCGTTCCGGCGCAGGTGCCGGTAGAGTTGGAAGCCCAGAGCTCCCAGAAGAGGCGATCTCGGTTTGGGCTTTGAGGTTTTGGGTTGAGGGTCCTAAAGAGGGTCTTCTTGATTTTTGGGGTAGAGAGCTTTTTTTGGCTTAGGGTTTAGGATCTTCTTGGTTTAGGGCTTTGGGTTGAGAGCTTTTTGGTGTAGGGCTTTGGGTTGAAAGCTTTAGGTTTAGGTTTTAGGTTTTGGGGGTCTTCTTGGCTTGGGGGTTCAAGGTTTGGGGTTGAGGGCCTACGGGTCAGGGTTTCGACTCTCACAGCTTGGGCAATCCAGGCGAGGCGAATAAATGCTAGAAGTTCCATGAAAACAGAACGCCTCCTTGCGCTAGTCTTCAATGGGGTTAAGCATGATACAGAAATACATGCAAGCACGCAACAGATCTTCCTCTCTCCCTCGCTCTCTCGCAGACTCAAGGTCTGTCAGCCGTATGAGCGAGCCCACACGAAGCCCCGAAACCGGCCAGGGCGGCGTCAGCTCCCAGATCTCAGGGAAGCAGGCAGCAATGGCAAAGAGGGGCTGCAGAGGAACCGAGTTCACAAGGATCTGTGCCTGAGGGAGGGTGTTCTAGGCAGATTGGGGTTTAGGGCTCAGGGGCTTCGAGGTTTCGCTTCTTTTGGATTCTACCGGGTTTCGTGCCTGGGGGAGTTTAGGGTTCGTTTTGGATGCCTCTACTTGAGCTGCAAAACCAGTAGATTCCGTTGAAGGATCAAACATTGAGGCTCCAAATGCTTCAGGCCTCCTGCAGCCGCGGGTTCCCGAAGCAAAGTCGTGGAGGGCTCAGGGGTGACACTACTCAGGGTTTATGCAGGGAATGAATGCATCAGTTCTTTTGGCTCTGAGGTTTTTCCCAGAGCAGCGAGGCCTCATCGTACTGGATCGCCCGCACCACGGCCTTGGCGACCTTCGTGGGCGTCGTATATCCGAGGTGTCTGCCCGTCTCAGACACGGTGGCGCCGATCCTACCCGAGGCAGAAGCGGCCATCCCGACGTCCTCCACCAAGCCGGGGCTAACGCAGTGAAACGTCACGGGTTTCTTTTCCAAGCGCATCTCCAGGCGGAGAGACATCGTAAAGCTGGTCAGGGCGGCCTTTGTGGCGGCATAGATGCCACCATATGCCACGCAGCAGCCCCCTGCCGTTGAAGAGATGTTGACCACATGGGCTCGCTTCTCTTTCAGCAACTCCGGCAAGAAGCTCTTCGTGAGGTGGAGAGTGCCTGAAAGGTTGGTCTGGAGCATTGCATCCATGGCCTGGTTGTCCATGGACTCGAAGAAGGCGTACCTCATCATGCCCAGAACTCCAAGAGACAAGTTGCACACCTCGGGATCCACTAACCTGGGGTCTCTGGGTTGGGAACAAGGGAAAGCTGGACAGGAAACAAAGGAAAATGAACTGCAAGGCCGCCGAAACACGCAAGGACTCCCGCATTGTTGATGAGGACTTGGCACGGGCCGAAGGTGGTGGCCTGGCGTAGGAAATCGTTTCGGCTCTCACCGTCCGTCACGTCCAACTTCACCGTCAGGACCTTCACCTGGCAGCTTCTCCACAAGAAGAAAAGGCTCTAGCTTTGCAAATTTCACTGCCCCCTGCCCTCTGCCCTGCCCTGCTTGCCTTCGGGAAGTGTTTCGCAAGGTCGGCCTTGACCTCTTCCAGCTTCTCCACGCGCCGGGCACCCAAGACAAGCTTCTCCGCGCCCTCAGCCGCCAGCGCATGCGCGATGAACACCCCCAGACCATCGGAGGCGCCGGTGACTGCGCAGCACAGCCCCTTCAGCTCGTGCACACGCTTTGGGAAGAATGTCACGTACAACAACACCGCCAGCAGTGACAGCAAGAGAGCCCCACCTGCCACCGATGAACATCGAAACCTCTACACCTAAAGGGCAGTGATCCCCTGAACCGAGAATTCTAGCCTACCGCCTCTTCTGCACACCCGGGCAGGCCTGTGCAGCATAACAGCCACAGGAGCAGCCACATGAAGGCTCAGGCTACAGAGGTCATGTGGGCACACCACACGACATCGGAGAAAGTTTTGCTGGTCCTACAATCCCCTTTTGAACCTGTTGAAGCCCGAAACCCTCAACTTTGCCCTAAACGAATCCTGAATCTAATTGCAGGGCTCGAAGCTGCTGGAAGCTTCAAAGCAAAATGTTACAAGCCCGGATACAGGTACTCTCGTTGGGGTTATGTCCACATCTTTATTCTTGCACACCCAGATACCATGGAACAGGGCATCAGCATGGACAACCCTGCACCTTAAGCTGTGGCAGAAGACGGTTCATAGCACTGAAGTGGTTAAGCTTAGAAATGCTTAGAATAGGGGCTTTGGTGCTCACACTCGGACTCTTCAGGGCACATATCCACAGATGTGCTGGGGCATGCTTAGAGTTTCGGGTGTCAGGCTTTATCAGCAGGCCTCCAACAAACGCAATGGAACTGCTGAGGGAGTGCAATGGCTTATTTTATATTCGCAAAACAACGATGAAAGGAGCCACCGACACATGGGGGGTAGGTCTTTGGGTCTTTGGGTTTCGGGCTCTTGGGCTGCTTGGGCATGTAGGTCTTCATATACAGGCCGATATGAATAGAATCGAATTTCGAGGTAAGACCACAGTGTCATTCCCTTTAGGATAGAGGCTTTTGGTGCTTCAGGGCTATCAGCTCAGAGATGTTTGAAAACTACGTTTCAAGTGCTTGGCTAAAGCCGCGGTACATCGCAAATCCTACGCCCGACACCGTTTTGCAGCTGGGCTCTTAGTGTCGGTCACTCTACACCCTAAACCCTACACCCTAGCCCATTTTAAGCACTGACTTTGAGTGTACGCCGGCAGCCATAGCCCTCAACCCCCAAACCCAAAACAGAAACCCAGGGCTTCTGAAATCCTCGGGGCTCGGGTTCTCCACTTAGTACATAAGTGCGTTGAGTGAGGGCCTTGTGGTTTCGGTGCTCAAGCTCGGACAATCCAGGCGAGGCGTATGGTTCGGAGGTCTGCTGAGTGAGACAGTTCTAACAGGAGGAGCCAGGAATGGGGTTTAGGGTTTTAGGTTTACGGGTTTTGGGTTTTGGGCCTAGGGGGTTTTAGGGTTGAAGGTTTAGGGTGGTCTTGGGGTATGGTTTGGGGTTTGATGGCCATTGCTTAGGCAGTAGTATCTTCACATTCGACAAAACAAGTCCGGAAATGGTCCATCCGGCTCCGACAGGCTGAGGGGTAGGGAGTACTACAGGGGCCTCCGCAACTTTAATAGGGCCTTGCCGCCTGATTTGAAGTACATTGCCTTAAATTAAAGGAACCGCTCGGAAGGATGTTGGTAGTTCAGTTCAGGAGGGGGGTTGTGTCTAAAGGCTTTTAGCTCACGGTTGCTAAGGTTTCAGAGTTCACAGGGCATAAAGACTTTTTCGGGTTGAGCGCATCAGCATAGTTCTGCTAAGGTGAAACGGAACTGATACCTCACTTGCAGATACCCAGCAACGTCTGCTCTGCCCCTTTCCGGAGATTCTGCGTGGATTCCAATCCGGCATTCTCCATCATCGGGGTTCTTAGGGTAGGACACTGGCGAAATTAATCCTAGCCGAAATCAGGGTTTCGAGTACGAGGTGTAGGGTTTATGGGTCATAGTTTACAGATAGTGAATAGTGAAGAAAACCCTGTCAAAAAAGAAAGATACCAGGCACGGATTCAGGCAACAGGTCCTCTCAACCAGCTTGCTACAGGGAAATGTGACGTCAACCTCACCCGAACCTCAATCCCAGAACCCTGCGTGATGGATCATGGGTAGCTAAGTCATGCTATATATGCTTCGGAGCAAGGCAACCAAACTTGTGGTTACTTAATCGCTTAACATCATTTAACATGCGGAAGACACTGTCTGCATGAGCCCTCAAACTCGCCTTAACTCGTTCTGTGGGCAGGGCCGCAGTTCACTACGTCCTCACTAAACCCTTTTGCATCAGGACGTGCGCGATGCTAACTCCACAAACAAAACCGCGAACCCTGAATCTCAAAACCCGAACCTCCGCTGCCCTGTACGCTAAACGCGAAACCCTGAAGCCTTGAAGCCCTAAACCCAGGCCCAGCATCACGATCTCCCAGAAGCTCGGGAAGAAGGCTGTGAGAGCAAAAACAGGCTGCAGTCGATTGGAGTTGACCACAACCTCGGCCTCTCTGGTGGATCCAGAATGCGAATATCTGTCTACACTAGTTCAGGCTCGTGATGGGATTCTACAGGGTTGGGGGCTTTGCACTTAATAGAATGTGAGCGGTCTTCATACCGTTTCTATAGGGGGTCATAGCGCACGATGGGGTTTCCTATTCAAGTTGTCAAGTGTCGAGCGTGGATATGTAAGCGGTGTCGGCCAACCGACGCAGCAGGGCTTAAGCATTGGGTTGCACAGGTTAAGACGGTTAAACCAAAAAAACGGTTAGGACTTCACAGGTGCAGTTTCTCCGGCCTCATCGTACTGAATTGCCCGCACAACAGCTCGTGCCACTTCTTCCGGCGTCGTGTAACCCACATTTTTACCACTCTCCTCAATGGTGGTTCCAGTGTTCTGGCAAGCCCTTTCTGCTAGCCCTGTGTCTTTAACAAGACCAGGGCTCACGCAATGAACTGTCACGGGGCTCTGCTCTAGAAGCATCTCTAGGCGAAGAGACAGCGAAAAACTGCTCAGCGCCGCCTTCGTAGCGGCGTAGATGCTGCTGTAGGGGACGGGGAGCTTCGAGGTGATGGACGATATATTCACCACATGGGCTTGCTTTTGCTTGAAGAGCTCTGGCAAAAAGAGCTTTGTGAGGCGCAACGTGCCACACAGGTTGGTTTGCAGCATAGCGTCCAATGCCTCTGTGGGGAACGATTCGAAGAAACAAGAGGTCATGACCCCTGCATTGTTGATGAGGACTTGGCACGGGCCGAAGGTGGTGGCCTGGCGTAGGAAGTCGTTTCGGCTCTCACCGTCCGTCACGTCCAACTTCACCGTCAGGACCTTCACCTGGCAGCTTCTCCATAAGAAAAGGCTCTATATAGCTTTGCAAACTTCACTGCCCCCTGCCCTCTGCCCTCTGCCCTGCTTGCCTTCGGGAAGTGTTTCGCAAGGTCGGCCTTGACCTCTTCCAGCTTCTCCACGCGCCGGGCACCCAAGACAAGCTTCTCCGCGCCCTCAGCCGCCAGCGCATGCGCGATGAACACCCCCAGACCATCGGAGGCGCCGGTGACTGCGCAGCACAGCCCCTTCAGCTCGTGCACACGCTTTGGGAAAAACGTCAGGTACAGCAACACCGCCAGCACCGACAGCAAGAGAGCCCCACCTGCAACTCCAGGGGCAAATCCAAGAGCTTCAGCTCAAAGGCCAAGCAAGAAAACCCGATTGCAGACACACCCGCACCTGTATAGGCCACCAGCCGCAGAAGCAGCCACATTAATTCTTGTCAGGTAAATCCCTTGACAAGAGCTACGGCTACAGCTCGTAGCCTGAAGTGCTGAGGGCTTGTCAACATGATGCCTCATTCGCACTGACTGTGGCAACACGCCAGCAGTGGTCGTGGTAGTGGCCGTGGCAGCGGCAGGTGGCCGTGGCGTTGGCGATGTGTGGCGGCAGCAGCAGCAGCAGAGTAGTAGTAGTAGTAGTCGTCGTCGTCGTCGTCGTAGTAGTAGCAGTAGCAGGCCGTCTCATGACTGACTTGTGCCGTCACCGCCCAAAGGGCATTTCAGAAAAGACGACTTATGACAATGCTACGTAGGTCGTAGTCGTCGTCGTACTAGTACTGGTACTGGTACTGGTACTAGTACAAGTACTAGTACTAGTACTCTAGTACTATAGTACTAGTACTAGTAGTAGTAGTAGTAGTAGTAGTAGTACTACTACTACTACTACTACTAGTACTAGTAGTGGTAGTAGTAGTAGTAGTAGCAGCAGCTTCGAGCTTCGATCGCAGCGGATGTCCGATCCACCAAGCGTCGGTTTGGAGCAAGCTCACATGAGCCCGGTGCCTTGTGCACGCAGCCATTTGGCTGCCTCAAAGAGAGGTACTCTCTACCCATCACCGTTCCGAGGAACCAAGCATGATGGTTGAAGTGGTATCACATTAAAGTTCGATGCACTCGATGCGTTCAGTAACCCGTTGGTAGAGCAACAAGTAGCAGCACTTGTGGAGCCATGTGGGCAAACTGGTGATGCGTTGAGCTGCCCGTCTATCGTCACAGAGCCAGTATTCAGAGCCGAGGCGTAGTAGGACCTGATAGTGTCCAGATCTCGGGTGAGCACCATGGTGACATACGATAGCAACACAACGATAGGCCTCCTGCTGCATTTGAACACCAGAGCCGCTGAAGACAGGCACCTGTATCATCGCATCCACATCAATGGACGTGTGTAGTTTGGCCACTCGGCCAGCTCCGGCACTGAATCGTCCAAGCTGAAGCATGAGCACCGAGGGAGCCACCGTGAGAGCATGTGCATTCTCTTGAGTCATCCACTCATTGACAAGCTTCTGCACCTTGATGATCACAAGTCCCGGTGGGTAGGCAGGAAGTGGCAGCAAGATTGGCTGAGTGGTGAGCCCCATATCCACTTGTACAAAGATCCCCTCGCAAAGCTTTCTGGACACCCAAACGCCTGTGACCAAGGAAACATGGTACTTATTACAAAGAAAAGCAGCGAATTCCACAACATCATGTTGACGATGAGGATCCGACCAGTCGGCAATGAGGTCACTCCAAGTCATATCCCTTGTCAGGTGCATCTCAACAGCTCGAGGTCGAACGAGGAGCTGACGAAACCAGTAAGCGCACTGCCCCAGACAGGAAAAGCTTGCATCCCCAGAAAGTTCAGCCGCCCATAGCAAAGCCTGCACAAAGCTGTTCATGTAGCATGCATTGGTGTGATTACCAAGGACGAGCCTGAGTGTACCATACATGGACTCCTCATTCACTTCGGTCGAAGAAGGTCGCGAAGCTTCTGGATGGCAGGGCTGTCCTTGAGGCTTTCCTTTCGGTAAGCTACTCCAACAAGCTGCCAGACGCTGTTGCCCTGAAGTTCGAGCATCTTGTTCCAGGCCTTGATCCCCTCGCCCCTTGTTGAGATATCCATTTTGAACACCGCTTGCGACTCCATTGTTTCTGTGAGTCGTCGTGTGCACTTGAACCGGGTGACCGTCTCGCCTTTGAGAGCCGCATATATCTCCTCCAGCAGTGGAACCAGGGCTTCTGTGGTCAGAGCTGCCCTGTCTTTGTCCTCTTCGAGACAACGCAAACGCGGATTCCAGCGTTGGTAGCGCCATTTGCGCTGGCTGTCCAGCCAGCCTTTCTCCGTCACCGTCTTTAGGAGGGTCTCGTCCTTCATGGTGGCCTCGAGTCTGTTGGCCAACTCTCGTATCATGGCCAATGCCATGACCGTGCGTAGCGGTTGCCATCCCGGGCCCCATTCCGGGTTTTCCTCCTGTTTCTTTTTGAAGTGCGCCGCTGTCCTGTGAAGAAACGGCATGATCGAATCCGCACCTGCCGTCAGCCAAAGGACCAGTGAGTGATCTTGTTTGATCACTCTTATCTCCTCGTCCTGCCTCAGCACAACCCTTGCGAGAGAAGTAAGAGTCAAGCCGCCCGCTCCGAAGGTTGATTGGCTCGCTGCTGCCTGCTGGCTGGTATGTGCATCTCTGGCTTCCGGCCTCCTCCTCTTGGGCTTGTTCTCGCGGAGCTCCCCGAAGAACTCGGTCAGCTCGTCGTCTTCGAACATCCTGGTCCATGAGCACCAAGACTGCACATTGCCATGCCACCGTACATTTATTGAGATGTCCCCGCCAGTCCTTGCACGCGACTCCACAGTAATGGCACGTCGGACTAGCCGTGGCTGTGCGAACAACAAGCTTCTGAATGCTGGTATTCAGGGTGTCAAGAATGTCTTTGTGGGAGTACTGATAGTGTCGTTTGAGAGTTCGATGCGAAGCGACCCACTGCCCACAAATGGCACATGTTTGCAGAAGCTGTGTTGTGACGGCCTTGAGCGGGATGAATGCATTGATGCCCTTCTGCACTGCAACCAACACTTCAGGTAGCTGACAAATGGTCAAAGTGGTGTTTTGATCCGGCGGTGCCGGCTCAGCCAACAGCACTGGTGGAGGCTCAGCTGGTGTGTTTGCAAAGTCAGGATCTTCATGATCAACCATGGAAACAATCAGCACAGGACAGGAATTGTTGTTAATGTGGACCGCCAGCGATTGCCACTTCGAAAATTTGCGATCACAGAACTTGCAGATCGGCAAGCCGTTCTTGGAGTGTCGTGCTTTGTTGAAGATTTCTTTTTGTTCGTCCACAATGTTGTGTGACCGTCTGGCGTGTGTTTTCAGCGCCGCAGAGGTAGTAAAGGATTCGTCACAGACAGGGCAAGCCCACACAGCGGACTCAATACCTTCAGGCTCAGGCTCACTCCGTTGCGACAACCTGTCGGAGACATGTTGGAACCATGGTTCATCTCGCATCCAATCCGGTTCTGAGGTGTCCGCTTGTCGTTCACGATCATGGGTTTTCTGCAGGAGGCTGACCATCATCTGCACACCAAACTTATCCATGATGGTTGCATGCGAATCGCCAGTGATATGAGCCTGATTGTTGGTGACGGCCCTGACGTGTCTCATCATGTGTCGCTGTGCTTCCTGCAGCTGGTCACCGGATAAGCCACAACAGTGGAGACCGTAGGTGAGAGTGCTGAGTACGCAGCTGCGCCAGACCTGCAGCTTGTAACCCACGCTAAGCCTGCGAGAGTGAAGTACCGATGCCATAGCCCACCGCCGCTTGTTGGCCTTGGCAATGCGATGCCTCATGGACTGGAGTTCGAAGGCCCCGTACGATATGATGAGTCCCAGGTACTCAGCTTGTGGCACAAGTGCAACCCAGGCCGAGGGATCTCGCGGCGAAAGCAGCAGTCGCCTTTCCTGGTCATGTTTTCGAACATATTCTTTGTGAACTCGACTCCGGAGACTCCCCACCACCTTCAGGATGGCTTTGGTCTTCTCGTAGTTCACCTTCATATGGAAAGTCTTGAAGACACCCAGGGCTACGCGAACCTCCATCATGCATCGCTCAAGCTCGACGTAAGTTTCGAACCTCCACTTCAAGTGTGAGTCGTCGGCGTACAAAGTAGCATGTTCCTTCGACCAGCGTGGGCCAAGTTTACGGTCAAGAGACGCACACATGAGTGAGGTAAACAAGCTCCAGAGTATGGGAGACGCCACGCATCCTTGCCTCCATCCCCATTGAGGTTGGAGGGAGCCCGAACAGTCTCTATGATGAAAGATGTACCGTACTTGTGAGAGCCAGACCAGTAGTATGTCTTGAACACAGATCGGGATGTTCGCAAAGTCCATGGCTTCCTTTAGGAAATCCCAACGAACTAGGTCGAAAGCGGCAGACATGTCGAGGCTCAGCTGCAGTCCTCCACTGCACTGTTTCTTTTGTTCTCCAGCTCGTTGTTGGTGTGGATTCAGTCGATCATTTCCGCATTCAGCTCGCACCAAAGCACAGTGAGCAAACACTCGTCTGAGTGCCGTGCTGGTGCCACGCCCCTGCACATATGCAGTCTGAGGATATTGTTTGATCAAAGTCTCTGCTGCAGAACGGGCCTGTCGAAGAAGTAGCGTCATCACGCACTTGCCCAGAGGATCCTGTAGCCCAATGGGTCGAAGATCCAAGGGCGATTGCATCCTCCCATGTGCCTTGGGGAGTAGCGAGACAGTGGCCTCAGACCATCCTTCGTCCACCTGAGGCGGCAAAGGATACTGATTCCAGCCATGGTTGACTTCCTCGGTCACGGTCGGGGCAATCTGTTGTGCACAGGCCTTCCAGAGGATGGCCGCCGCCTTCCCGCGAGGGACAGCCTTACCAGGGTGGATCCTGAGCATTTGATCTCGAAGTTCCGAAGCATCAATGGTGTCCGAGATATCTGATCCAATCGGACCCTGCCATCCTCCGTCCACAGCTGAGGTTCCGTACCGATCACCGTAGGCCTGCAGTATCCAATCCATTTCCTCGGTCGTGCTAATGATGTGCCCATTTCGATGCAGCTGCAGACGTTTGCGCGGAACCTTGGGCGTCATCTGCTTGACAATTCGCCAAAGGCCGGAGTAGTGCCCCTTGTCAGCGGCCTCCTGAGCTTGTTGTAAGAGGTCGTCACGTTTCTGCTTAGTTCGCTGTCTCGACCGGTCCTTGTGAGCTTTGTGTGCTCGCTGAAAGCGAACCCATAGCTTCCATGCCGTAGCAATGCCCTGCATGGTAAATTTCTGTTTCCGCATTTCACGGAAAATTGCCCACATGTGCCTGGCAGAGTTGGCCAGCTCGAGGGGTTGATCCGGAGGAAGACTGGGTCGTGGAGGGGCCGGGTAATGTCGGACCGCAACCTGTAACAGGAGATCATTGAGGTGGCTGATCGGTGTAGGCATTGATTCTTGTATATCCTCTCGGAGCTGAACAAGGGAGGTGGGCGCCTTTGGTTGCCGTAGGTCTTGCAGTAGTCGATCCCTGTCAAAAGCAGGCTGGGTCTTCCGAGCTTGAGCAAGGATTCTTCGAGGCACCGGCACATACGCCACCACAGGATGGTGGTTGCCGCCTTGTCGCCATTGGGCTACAGGAAACTTGTCAAGGATAGCAGCCTTCTTGGCAACGCGATTAGCCTGTCTTTGTCGCACCACTATGTAGTCAATCTGAGATGCCAGAGAGCCAAAAGTGAAAGTGGCTAGCTGACCATGCTTAGGGCGCGTCCATGTGTTAAGTATACACACGGGCAGGGCTCGCAGAACGTCTTGATGATCCTGCAGGTCTTTGTACTGGAGAGGGTTGGCAGGTAGAACGCAAGGCCCACAAAGGGCCTGATGCGGAATCATCCCGCAGTTGAAGTCCCCTGCGAACACCAAAGGATTTCGTTGAGGCAAAGCAAGAAGGCACTTCTGCAATTTCACTAGCAGTTGGTGGCGCCTTTCGTAGACTCCTTCAGCAGTGCTGCTGGAGTATTGATACCAAGTGATGATGTCCAAGTGAACTTGCCCGACCGGTAACCTAACGTGGAGAATGCGACCGGGATGCACAATGTTAAATTGGATGTCATCGGCCTTGGCGTGCTTTGCCGCAATCATCACCAGCAGTCCTGTCGCTCGGTCTTCTTTCTGGATTCCATGACAATGCACATAATGAAAATCACGAGTGCTCCAATTTGCATCAAAAGACCATTTAGTCTCCTGGACCAGTACGAGGTCGTACTGGTGGAGGCGCACATAGGTCTGCAGTTCTTGGTACACTTGTGCCGTGAGGCCACCTGAGTTCCATGTGAGAATCTTCCAAGAATCGGGTCCTGGTTGGCTGCTAGCCGTGGTCTTAGGCACATGCTGTGGTGGTACATGTCGTGGCTGGAACCAGGTATGCGGACGCCAGCGACCGCGAAAATGAGCTCCACCTTCTCTACAAGAGCGGGCATACGCCCTAGCATATGATCTCTTACCACTTCTCGAGAGTGTACTCTCAGCTTCGGGCGGCAAAGCCCTCCGAGAGCTGACTGGCTTCGCCGGTAGGTTGAGCCCACCGACTCCAGACATCGCGCCAGCTGAGATGTCAACCCTCGCATCTGTGTTCACAGAAAGTGTAGATCTGACGCTAACCAGGAGAATCAGCAGAAGAATTTTGTGATGACTGCTGCCTGGCCTGTGAACACCACCGGACTTGGGACCGGTGCGGCTGAGCGAAGTTCCCCGTGAGGTAGTGGAAGTAGTTGCTGGGCCTGAATGTTCGATTGCAATTGAGGGTCTCTGTGGATCCATATCATAGAGGTTGACAATGCTAACCAAAAGGAGAGCTGCCTGCATGTTCAAGAGCAAGAGAATCAACGAGAGCCGGAGCTGAAGCTGTTGGCTGCCGGTGTGGTACCTGTCCAGTTGAGGCGTGTACACTGAAATCGGCCAAAGGAGATAGCAATGTACCTCACTGTGTTGTAAGTCACCCGCCGTCCGTGCAGTGAGGATCATCTTGTGGTACCTGGCCAGCGAAGTGGTAAAAGCTGACAGTGATAAAACCATGTATGCTTCACCCTGCTGGTACACCGTCTCGCGCAGCAGTCTTTTATCCAGCAAGCCCACATGCTCGGTCGATGCCAGTATATCAGGCATGTCAGGCACAACCCGGTACCAGGGACTTGTTCCCATCAGGGGGTGAGGGCTTTTACAAGTCCTACTCAGGTCTATCGGATCGACGGTGCCTAAGCGAGAGCAAGGGCACTCCAGGTTACTTGACTCGAAAGCATAAGACATGCAAAGACAGGTGGTGATCAAATGAGGCTCAAGCTTCCGGTTCGTGGGAGTCATCTCATTCGTAGTCACCGTGTTGGCCCGCTTTTTGCGCCATGGAGCCTTGGCGATCGCCTTGGAAGTTGGCCGGAGAGGGGGCGTTGTAGGTGCCGCTGAGGTCGTAGCTGCAGAAACCGAGGTCAGATTTGTTGTCAGAGGCATCGCAGTGGAAGTCGTGGTTGAGGGGGCTGCAGTGGAGAGACCTCCACCCGGCTCGTCATCATTGGCCTCATCCTCCTCGTTGACCACGAGAACATTGGGATGTCGTCGGAAGTCTCCACTCAGCGGCTCAATGCGTACCAGCATGTCACCCATGGTCCTGTAGTGAAAAGGCACTAGAACCAGCATCTCGCCCACGTTGACTCCGTCCTCCGCAAAGGCCTGTGCCAAAGCCCCCGCAGCCCGGTGCGAAATGAGTTGCACCGTTTGTACTGCCTGTGGTGGCGGCGGTCCTCGTGGCTCTGGTGTGCCACCTGGTGTATGCGGGGCTGACGTTCCCTCCGGGGGTCCATGTTCGGCAGTGATGTCGTCCGAGTCGATGTCCCCTATGTCGTCCGACTCTTCTATGCCCTCCGAGGCTTCCATGGACTCCCTGTCGAGGTTCTGGCCATCCGCCCTACCTGTGCTCGGCATGTTGATCTGGCTCGTGCACCGAGCCTTTCGCAGAGCGAACCAGCTGTGAGCCGAGCTTCCCTGGAGCATTCCCCTCAAGCTTGCATACTGCCAGACATGTCGCACAAGTTGCAGAAAGTGCATGTGCTGTCTCCTAGAGCTTGCAGTCACTTGCAGAAGAATGTGCAAGGGGCACTTGACATGTGTCCAGAGCCCATGCAGTGCAGCCAGGTAGGTCCTGTATCCAAGGCTGAGAAGTCTGAGAAGTCTCCCTTTAGCCCTGCGTCTTCGGTAGCGCCTGCGGCTCGCCGGGGCAAAGCGGAAGCGCCATCTTCTACTTGATCTACCCAGGCATACGGTCCCTCCACGGGTGTTGTAGGGCAGGTCAGGGGTCCATCTGGTTAAGGTCCAGTGTCGTGGGCCGCGGTTCACCTTCAGGCCAGAAGTTGGGTAGCCAGCTGGGGAAGTGCAGTCGTACCCATATGTATAGTTCGCGCTCATCGGGAGGGAAAGGTGATTGCCGGGCTGCTTGCAGTGCCCGTCCGGGGTGGCAGTTTGCAGTCCACTCCATGTCCCACCTATTAAAGAAGGTGAGGTTGTCAATATAACCTCCATGTGCTCTGGCCCGTTCAAGCATGAGTTGGCCCATGGCCGACAGAAATTGCAGTCGCTGACGTGGCCTAGCAAAGAGCTCCCTGGCGTAAGTGGCCTCCAAGTCCACTGTGATCTTGTTATGGTTCGGGATCCATGTGTCAGAGCATTCGCAAGAATATTCAGGTTCAGTTGCTGGGTCCAGCCAGTTCGCCATACAGCTATCAGGAGCAGCAATGGAAACATTCGAGAAGTCGTAGCAGTAGCCTCAAACGCAATGCCGGAAAATCTTGGTTTTCCCTGGAACACGGCAGCGCCTGAGCGTGCTTCGGCAGCCTGCTGCCAATGGCTGGCCAATCTACCTTCACGGTTTGGCCTGGGGTGGCCTTCAGCCGAGATGCTTGTAGTAGCAGCAGTAGTAGCAGTAGTAGCAGTAGTAGCAGTAGTAGTAGTCGTCGTCGTCGTCGTAGTAGTAGTAGTACTAGTAATACAATACTGGTGGTAGCAGTGGCAGTGCCAGTGGCATAGCCGTGCTTAACTTCTAAACCCTTTTACAACTGGGGCTATGCCCTGGCAAACCGAGGCGCCGACGAACCCCAGACCCGAAACTCATCACAAGCTCTCCAAATCCTGCAACCTGAGACCTCACGCAGGCCTGAAGCCCTATGGCCCTAAGTATTTCAAGTGCCCTGCAGTCGGGCAGAAAACCACGAATCCCAGAACCTCAAGGCACACATAGCCACCATAGCCTGAAAATCTGCACACGAATAACACCCCAAAGGGGTCGAAGTTGTAGTTAGTAGAATTTGTGGTGCAGGGTCAGGGGCCGACGAGACTATGACCCCTGGTGGCGCAAGTCCTTCAAAGCCCAAGAGTTCAGCATCACGTCGAGCCTTCGGGCATAAAGGCTGCGCACGGGGTTTGTTTAATGGGACTCAGAGTTTAAGGTAGAAAGTTTTAAGGCCAAAGGTTGGGGCTACTGTAACAAGTTTAGCATGCGACTACTCTGTCTGCGGGTGGGAGGTCTCTTTGGTGCTTCCAGCGGCACCGAACGTTTTGCATGATTTTTATGCCTTCTGGCAGGACTCTCTGGGTGGAGCCGGAGGGCTGAAACTGGTGAAGTCCTTGGGGCTCTGACGTGATTGTGCCTCAGCTCAGGAAGGTGCGGTTGGTAGAGAGACTGACTCATTTCCTTGCTGACTACCATGACCAAAAACATGCTCGAGCAATTGCAGAGTTCAACTCATCTCCCTGGTGCTTAGTAGGCCCCATAATCCATTCCCCCATTCTCTACTAAGAACCAGACTCATGTAGTTTTGGAAGGAAGATACAGAAGGCCCACGGGTCATGCATAGTCAAACGGTGGAATCAGCGACAACTTGACATTTAGGATCTTCCGTCCGTGGCGCGATTCACGCGAGACATCACGAGACCAAAACGGTAGGACCACCGACAAGTCTCAGATGATTGAGACACGGTTTCTGTGCCTTTCCTAGTCTGCGTATGCAGAAATGAAGCTTCTGCTTGCTGAAGCTCGCGACTCGCAGCTCCTGCTAAGCCCGCCTGAACCCTCAACCCTAACAACACCCCAAAACCATCCTAAACCATCCTTTTGCATCCAGGCCTGTTCGCACTGCCGGGTACCCCTAAAAGATCAAACCGAGAAATTCTCATCCTAAACCATCTTAATTAAGCCCCAAAACCCTGAACTCCCGACCCTATCCCACCCCTAAACCCTTGTGACTCGTATCGCAGCCCGTATAGGCAACCTACAGTAACTGCTTCACCCAAGGAAACGTCGGCCGAGCACCACGCGCTTGCACCCGCCACTGCAAGCGATCGAGGAAGGGCATCCGCGCCCAGGTCTCGGGGAGATAGCTCAAGCCTTGAACAAAGGGGCAGATATCCAGGTCTTTATGTGGCGCCAGGGATCCTTTCAGGGCTTCTTCAAGGGTTTCAGAGGGATGCTATGGCTATGGGGTCGGGGATTAGAGGAGTAGAATTTAAATCCTGGGGCCTCGAGGCACCAGGGCTGGGTTTGAGTTTTCCATGGTGCCTAAACTACACAGTTTGCGGGTCTGGAGTTTCGGCGCTCACACTCGGACAATCCAGGCGAGGCATGTGGTTCGGAGTCATACAAAGTGAGACGTCTCTACGAGGAGGTGTCAAAGCCACTATAACAATCTGCCAACAGCTGAAATGACTGGGTCTGGAGTTTAGGGTGTAGGGTTCAGGGTTCAAGGGTTCGAAAGGAACAGCTTGTGGGCGTTTTAGGGGGTTAAGGGTTGAAGGCTCCGGGCTCCTGGCCACCTCCAAGTAAGCCGCCGGTGGTTCAGGACTTGGGCTTACGCTGTAAGGCTTTAATGTAGGCGCCTTCATGATTAGAATCGGGTTGTGAGGCTCAGTATACTATGATTACAACAAGGAACCCCCAAAATAGAATAGGTAATTATTAAGGCCCCTATATTAAGCCTTGGATGTGCCGACATTAAACCCTGAGCCGCAAAGGCACGACGTGGAAAAACGTGAAAGCTGCCGCCCAACAGGTGGAGCCCAAAAAGTTCAAGGGTTTCAAAGCCAAAGTTTGAAGATCTGAACCTGAAACCGATGATAACTCAAAGAGAACTCAGTCATTGAACATCGAAACTAAAGAAAAGTCCCGAAAGCACCATGTGTTGATACCGATTTCGGCTCGGGATAACCCTGAAGACCCGATGCAGGTGCCTGCCTACACCCAGTTCTGTAAAGTGCGGCGCAATCGTGCCGATGCCGCTCAAAGACACCTGTTGCAGGTTGGAGACTTCGATTCCCAGCCAGTATAGGAACCTGATTAAGAAACCCTGGGTCTTTATTGGGGTTCTCTGTATGCACCCTACTATTTGGGGGTTATACTAGCACGGCCAGGGCTTCTTAATGAGGTTCCGACATTAGCATATTCGACCTCTATATAAGCAGGGTTTCAAGGTTTCAGTGTTCAGGCCTTGCCGCGAGGTTGGCAGTGTCTGAGGCTTCAGGGTCAAAGCTTACGGGGTTTAGGGACTACACTGTTTGGGGTTTTAGGGTTATGGCCCTTCACTGTTGCGTGAAGCAGCTTGGGTTGAGGCCTCAGCGACGGTGGACATGTTGAAGGCTAACGGCAAGCGCCTAGCCGCCTAGCCTTCCGATGAGCCCTGACCACTTTACGCGGTCCTTCCAGAGACGTAGTGCTTCTGACTGGATGAAAGCCGAGCACGCATGTTGTCCTAGTCCCGCAAGCCCCGGTTATCCCAAATTTAACCCTGAACCACGAAACTCTGAACTCTTACAGCAATTAAAACCCTAAAACCCCTAAACCGCTAAAACCCTAAAACCCCAGAAGCCTAAATCCCCGGAAGCCCTGAATCCTACAATCCCTGAACCCTGAATTCCCCGAAAGGGCCGGAGCGCCTGATAGTCGAGCCAAGCGGAACCGCTCCAACGTTGAAGGACGAGGTCGTTGGCAAAGTGGAGACTCTCGTTCGCCTGAAGAAAACCAGAAAAGATGATGTACGGACAGTCTAGAGTCAGAGTTCGAGATTGCGGTGGGATCTCTGATTCCACTGACTATAAACCTGCAGCCCTAAATTTGCAAGATAACACAACATTGTTTTGCCACTGGACCCAAGTCTAGCCAGTCTACGACCTGCAACCATCTGTTTAAACCCTAAACCGCAAAGATAGTAATAACCCGACACGGTGGAATCGGACCTGGAGCAGTCGCAGGCATAGGGGCATAACGCCGTCCGCCGTGCTGAGCCCCAGCCAAGGCCACGCCAGCCTTACAAGGCTTCTGCTGCACTCATACATACATACCGTACCATACCATGCCACGCCATGCCATGCCGTACCACACACATGCGTGTAGTGAATATGTGCATGCATGCATGGGATTTTTTGTATAGGTCTGCCTGCAGGCATGATTGCGCAAGCGAGTGTATGAATGAATAAATGAATGAATGGAAGGGGGGGGAGGGAGGGAGGGAAGGAGGGAAGGAGGTAAAGTGACGGGAAGGGAAAATGAATGTGCATATGTACTGTATGCGTGCATGCATGGTTGTTCTCATGTACGTATGGATGGATGGATGGATGGATGGATGGATAGATGGATGCAGGCATTCATGTGTGTAGTGCTCCTTGTAAACATGATAACGGAATTCCCGACTGAACCCTCCCTGAACCCAAACCCTAAACTAACCTAAACCCCCAGAAGAACGGATTCTCTCCCTCCCAGGCATTCGAAGCCTGAATTCTACCATCCCAATCCCTGACCCCATGAAGTCGAAGCCACCTGTGCAAGGTCTCCGTGCCCTCGTAGCGCCCCAGCCAGGTCCCGGAGGCTACCAAAGTCGCGGCCTGCGAGTCTCTTCGTGGGTTGCTTTCTGTGTTTTTGAGCTCCTTTTTGGCCTGATCCTGTTTGGGTTTAGGGTTTAGGGTAAAGGAGTTGGATGACAAGGCATAGGATTTAGGGTTCCGGGTTCAGGCGAAACTTTTTTCCTCGAGGTTTAAGGGTCAGAACGTGAGTGAAGAAAACACACTTTCGAATGCATACTAAGAAGCTTGCATGTGGGTTGCATGACCCTTCTTTCCTTATTGCAGTGAAAACATAGCTGGTGCCCACAAGAACAACACCATTAAGCAAATTACGTTCAAGATGCCTGTGGCCGAAAAGTCTTCGGTACGACTGTGGCCGGCTGTATACTTCGGGCGACTGTTTTAGCCTGCTCAGACTCTGTGGGCTTTAAGGCTTTAAGTCTTCAGGCCTCTGAGGACCAGAGCTTCGGGTTTACTGGCCTCAGCCGAGTTTCGGGCGGGAGTTGAGAGCTATAGGTAAAGGCTCCTCCAACCTTGACTGCGGGAATTCTGCATCAGCAAACTATACCGGTAGTCTGACAGTGTACAACTCGTGGCTTTCCTGTTCTAATTTAGTTCCTGCCCTCGCCCTCGTTCCTTCGTTCCCATCTTCTTTGTCGTGATGGTACAGCACTCCGAACTCGAAACAGGTGCCAAGGCGTACTGTTTTTTTGCTAGGGCCATGCGCGCGGTGCTGCGCGCTTTGGCGCCCTCTCTGGGGATTGTCGCTCAAAGCGTACTGTAGGGGCCTTAATGAAAAGAATAGGGTTGGGGCCCATTATACAATGATCATAAAAAGGAACCCCCGAAATAGTATAGGTCATGATTTAGGCTCCTATAGTACAGGAGACATTCTTGCTCTTCTGCCTCCCGCCGGAGCCCCGTCTCGATCGCTTTGAAACCCAGGATTCTGAACCAACCCGAAACCTGGAACTGTGAAGTAACGTCATAGCAACCTTGCACTCTCCCCAAAATGGCCCTCAGCAGCAACCTGAAAGCAAACCCTACAGTACCAGTAGTACCCTTGTAGTGACCCTGTATGCTAAACCTATATACAACAACACCAAATCCTCCTACTAATGGTACTCTTCTCGCGACTCTGTATATCCCTATATGGTGAGAACCTATACGTTGAAACCGAATCGCTCCCCCTAAACCCTGATCCCAAAACCCTTTTTGGAACGTCTCTCTGAAATGCCCCCATAAGCCCAAGACCCCAAACGCTAAACCCTGCTCCTGCCACGCGCTGGCGAGATCCCCATCGCCCGCCAGGGCCATACCGAAGCCACCCGAGGCGAAGGTCTGGAAGGCCAGCGGGGAGGAGCCTCAGGGTTCCCAGAGACTCCAAGATCCCTCAGTTAAGGAATGCCTAGAGTCCCTGTAAGGGATCTATAAGGGTCTACGATGATTTAGGGCATATTCCGTAATTAAGGTATATTGGAGTCTCTGGATTCAGGGTTTTGTTCCCACCTGTTCGGGGTTCGGGGTTGAGGGTTCAGGGTTCAGGATTTTGGGTGGGTTGCTTTCCACTTGGGGTTCGGTGCTAGGAGCTGCAAACGGTGGCATCAGCGACCCTAACTTACCTTTGGCTAGTAGTCAGAATGGAGGAATGGGTTACAAATATAACCACTGTTACTTCCATTCTTCCATTCCCTACTAACCAAAGGTAAGCTGAGGGCCCGATGAGAAACCCATCCGAGGCACAGTTTTCTGCTGAGAAGAGCTCGATCTGGACGATCCGCCAAGCCTCCGGCGCGACTCCTGGCAGGGCTCATGAACGCTTCATAGTTAGACAGTTAGATGGGGTTCGTTTAAAGTGCATCGGCCTTTTCTCCTGCAGCCTGCCACATCGTGGCTTGCACTCAGAAAACAAAATCCTTCAGCATGCCGCTGAGCGGCACATCCCAACACAACACTCTCACCCCACGACCTCAAACACATCCCTGCAGTGTCACATCATGTCTGATCAGCTCCATGCTCACTGGACGGCTTCTCAGAAGTGGTAACAGAGGGTTCAGGAGCTTCCATCCCGGAGTGCTGGACGTAGATACGGTTTAGGGTTGCGGGTTTAGGGAGTTCGACAGTTAGATAAGGACGATTCGAGGAGACTGTTCACACTTCTATATGGTCTGGCGTCTTTGGTTCAGGCGTTGTTGCGTCAGGACACCCGTAAAGCAGTTTCTCCAACGTAGCAGGAGGGTCGAAGACCTCAAACGGGAAAACACAGCCTCTTCGTCCCCCTAAGCCCAACCTCGGCGCCCCTCCCGCAGATGAATGGCACCCTGAACTCCAAGACGTACTTCCTGTGCCAAAACTTTTCTGAATCTCTCTCGTGGGGTCCCCAAAATCACCTAAGCTCATCAGAAGCCCCCAAAAGGGGATCCCCCGTTTTGACACGCGCAATCCCGAACCCTACCCAAAACTCCGCTGCTTCTGCAGAGGCTTCTTTTGCAGAGCCATTTTTGCTACATACCCCAAACCCCTACTGGCCCTACAGAATCCAAAACTCCGAAACCGCTCAATCCTAAGCGTTCTGTGGAAATGTTGGCAGTTTCCTCGAGAAATGCGGAAGGTCCTGTCGGCACCAGCCGCCACATACTGCCCAAGGCTTTGTTGGCCACCTGTCAAGACTTCAGGATTTTGGGGTGTGGCCGTTCAGGGCGCCGGATGTTGTTCCAACCCTTTTGCAACTGGCTTGCAACGTCACGCCAGGGAACAACCCTAAACCCTAAACCCGAAACCCTAAACAAGATGTTGAGTGTAGATGCAAAGATTTGGTGTTTTTGCTGACTTAGGGTTTGGTAATTCGCTTGTGAGCTCCGCTAATAAATCTGTGGACTTTTCTTGAGGCGCTGGGTTTGCAACAATCCTAATACTAACGCCCGAAACCCCCAAACCCTCCAAACCCATCACGATATCCTCAACCTGAAAATTTTGGACCGCTGAAAAAAACACTGGCTCGGAGGCTAGACAGCAAGCCCAAGCCCAAAATGTCAGAAAAGAAAAGATCAAATCCCGAAATTGCAGAAAAGAAAGATCAACTCCACGAACTGCACCCCGAGCTTTTCAACCGCCAGAACTCCAGTGAGCCAGACCTATCATCCGCTTCCCAAAGATCGAAACAAGCTTCTCAAAATCCTCAACCCTGAGCCTCAGATGTCTTAGCCCTAACCTACTTGTCGGGTATCATGGGGAACTAAAGGTTAACCTTTTTGGTTATAGAGAGATTGTACAGGGACTATACTACCCAAAAAAGGTTAAAGGTTACCTACTCTACTACTGGGCTAAAACCCTAGGCCCCACGCCCTGGAAACACACAGACCGAGGCTGGCGGCCTCCCACCGGGCTAAGTGCTCCCAGGAACCCCCTGACAGCTGGGAGAAGCGACCTCAAGGCTTTGTTCTACGCGGGTTCTGCATGGATTCTGCAAAACGGTGTAGTGGTTGTGATGATGAGTCTGGGACATTTGGCTTTGGGGCTTGAGGGTTAGGGCTTGGGCTGCCAGGGATTCTAGGGTCTCGGTCGTAGCCTTTGGGGCTATTCTGGTTAGTTGCAGGGATACCTCAGCTGTGGGACTTGATAGCCTCTGCAAAGATCAAAGCTATCGGGCCTTGGGTTCGGTTTAGGATTTCCGACTTTCCCGTTGCTCAGCTAACGCCCTACTCGTTGCGAAAGCTTGCTTCTTGGGATTGTCCTCGTCCCCTGTACCGTACGTAAGTGCTTTTTGGTAGGATACATCCATTGCGTGAGGGAGGCCCAGAACTTACTGTAACCTTAGCATAACCTTATGCCAACCCCCTTAGCCCAATCTAGTAACCCCTAACTCTGCCGACCAACTTCCCGCTCCTCACGGAAATCCCCGCCACTGCCACTACAGCACTGTGAGCCCTGCTGCTTCGTGCTTCTTGGGAAGCCCTTCGGTCAGTAGTGTAGGGCTTTGGGTTTCGAGTTTAGGCTTGAGGGCTTAGGGCCAGGGTATGCTTTGGGATTGACATAGAATCTAACTGCAAGACAAGGGGCTGACGTTGGTGTAGACCGTCCCACTTCCCGATTCAAGCGAGATCACCGCGGAGGGCCAGGCTGTGGATTGGAAGAGCCTTCCCCCCAAGAAGGCTCACAACAACCATGAAAGGCCGCCCTAGATATAAACCTCAAAACCCCAAAACTTCTACCTCGGACTCCAAGCCCAACCCTCCACAATTTCAACCGCCGAGGCTGGGGCCCTAAATCCCAAGACCCCCCAAAAGCCTGATCATTGAGGAAGAAAAGCGAGCTTCAAACTCGAGGACTCTGAATCCACGCCGTGGCTCCTTACGGCTTACTACGACGACTTCTGGTTTTACCAAAAGCTTTGATGATAGATAAAGCGTATGCACGGATACGAAGAGAAACATCTACACATGTGCAAAACCTGGGTGAGAGAGAGAGAGAAAGAAGAGAGAGACAGAGAGAGAGAGAGATACAAAAACAAACACACACAAAGAGAGACGGTTCTCACCACAAGTACGGCGGAACGAAACATGATCAGAAGAACATAAGCAAGAACAAGGGCAGCAAACATCCTCGTGCCCAGCCCGCCTCAAGCAGCGCACTATGCTGGGCACACGGAGCCTGGGATGGGGGCTCTGGGAGGCCGAGCTTGCCCAGTAGCAAACGAAATAAGGAACGACTGATATACATGTGTATATATATATATACATGTATGCATGTACGTATGCGTGTATGCATGTATGTATGTATGTTCATAAAACTGTGTGTATGTATACTGCATACGTACATAAACACCTACCTACGTGCGACGTACGTACGTACATACATAACTGCGTACGTACGTACATACATACAAACATATGCACACGCAAGTATCGAAAGAGATGCATTCATTGATTCATATCTGTATGTATGCAGGTATGCAAACAGGTTTGTTGATCTATATGTACATATGTATGTATATATATTTCTTATATATGTGTGTGTACATATATACCTATACATACATACATGTCTTTCGCAATTACAGGTTAAGGTTTAGGGGCGAAGGGTTTAGCTCGTGCCGGCTGTGAGCGGAGAACTCTTGTCACTGCAAGTGCTATTGGTATCTCATTTCGCTCTCTTGACACATGACAGTTAGCGACATGTACCGCTGCATTGGCTTTGTCTCACCCCATTCTTTATTTCCCCTGTCCGAGATCTTTCGCCCGAGACCGGGGCGACACTTTCCAAAAATCATGAAGGAAAACTAAAAGCTACCCTGCACCCAAAGAAGTAGGGTTGGGGGGCATATTACTCTATAGCTGGATAGCTATATAGGACTATATAGGGACATTATTACTGTCTACCGTAGCCCCAAGCTCTCACCTCCCAAAAACCCAAAAGGAGAAAAGCTCTACCGTGAAACCCTCCTCTCGGCTGCCAAGGCACTGTGCCTCGAGCCAGGCTCCCTCGGCACCGCAGGCTACGCCTCAGAAACCGAGAGGGGAGTTTCCGAAAATAGGGGTACCTTAGATTGGGGTCCTTAAAAAATCAGGATCGTACTATTTAGGGTACTATGTTGGGGTCCCCCATTTTCGGAAGCTCCCAGAAGTGTACTACTTGCGGAAGGGGTTGGATTTAGGTAGGCGGTTTAGGGGGTTTTCTAGTTCTCTAAACCCTAGGGTTCAGGGTTTCCTCGTCTTGGGTTTGGAGTTCAGGGGTTCAGGGTTTAGGCGTCTCTTTTCTGCCTGCCGGTATGTAAAGCCCACTTGGGGCAGAGGACTGACTAGCAAACGCACAACCCTCGTTTAGCGGTTTCCTAAACTTACCTTTGGTTGGTAGGGAATGGAAGAATTGGAGGAATAGTAGTTGTAATTGTACCCCATTCTTCCATTCCCTGCTAACCAAAGGTAAGTAAACCCCAGCCCTGGGGATTTCGGGTTTGCGGCTTCAGGCTTTGGGATCTCCGGGCTTCGACTCTCGCACTCGCAAACGGCGACTGGCCCAGACTGCTACAAAGCGGATCAAGATCAAACCGCATGAAAAAACAGTTAAATCGAACCCTCAAGCCTACGGTTTAATGACCTGCCAAGCTTGGCACATGTCAAGGATCTTTAAGACTTTAAGCCCCAGACCCTTAAATCCTCGTCAGCCCCTCCTCCTACAGCTACCGTATCAGGGTGTGGATGTGCGTGCTGGTGCTCCAGGTATGGTACTTCCCGCCGGTTTGGTAGTGCTTTCTTTGTACTGTTGTGGTTAGTGTGTCGGAGACTGCTCACAGTTCTACGTGAACTTCCCGAACGAACCCCCTCCGTGCCGCACCGGAAGGGCAGGGAGCGGCCCACACAGTGGCAAGATCTCCATCCTCTCTGCCAGCGGCAAAGAGAAGACTGGAAAGGCCCATCAACCGAAAACGCTCAAACCCCGGCTCGCTTTCTTGCAATGACTTGGGTGGTCTCTGTTTTGGGTGACTCCATAAGGAAAGATTTGAGCACCTCTTGACATGCTAAGCTAAACGTCAGAAAATAAAGCTTCGGAGAGGGGGTTTGAAGATCCCTGCTCCTTCTGCTCGTGACCCAGTGTGCTAATTTCGCGGACGAAGCTCGAGGGCTTCAGGCTTGGCGGGGGTAGGGGCTGAAGATTCGAAGCCGTCCTGGGCACGGCCAGGGACGAAGGCGGCATCGGAAGCCGTCACGCCATCTCCTTCCGTGTTGATAAGTCTTACGATTCTGAAGAATCCAAACCCCCCCTTCCACCATACATAAGATGACTCGGGCTCGGGATCTCGATGGCTGCGCTTGTGGGCAAGTGGGCAGCCATTAACTAAGTTAAGGGTGCAAAGCCTAACATGAACCCTGCATACGATGATCATCTATGACCTATGACCTTTAGTATCAGGTGCCGCGCGTCTTAAAAAAGCTCTGAAAGCAATTCCAACTCCCTGTCCCTGCAAGAACTCTTATAAAGTCTGATAACTTCCCAAGAAACCTTTGTACCTCTAACTCAATTTTTCAATGCCCCTAAGCCTTCAACTCGCGCCTTGAACCCTAAACCCACGCCAAACCCTAGACGAAAGTTTAAACCTCTTTCAACCCCTTAACCCTAAGCTCATAACAACAAACGAGTGACCCACGCACCCTCATAGAGCCACCTTAGCACCCTCACCAAACCTCTACAACTAAACCCTCAGCTCTCAGTCGTACAGAACGCTGCTTTTGAACCATTGCAGAACTTCAGGGTTTAGGGTGTAATAGAAACCCTTAAAGGAACCCTAAGGTCTGCAAGGCCCTAAATGGGAACGATGGCTCCTACGAATCCGGAGCCGCTGAAGCGGGCGACCAACGGGGGGTCCCGACACTCCACGTTGTCCTCGGGGTTGGGGTTTCGGGTTTGGGGTTTGGGGCTTTTCTTTGCCTCCTGCATGGCTGGGGCCAAGGGCTTAGGGTTTTGGGTTTAGATGTTGGGGCGGAAGAAAAGTATGCTTTAGGGTTTGAAGTTTCTTTTTGAGGGGTAAGGGCTTGGGGGATTTAAGGCGAGGCTTTGTAAAGAGAAATACCGCTAATACGGTTCTGGCACTGATGGAAGACGGGGGTTCTGCAAGTTTTACGCAGTTCAGCGGTTTTTCGGTGTCTAGGCGTAGATTTGAAAAATGGTTTTAAGTCTCAAAGATTTTGGCTCTCACATCGCCAGGTTTTGGAACCATTTTACGGATTTGTAGTGCAGGCTTTAGGTTTTAGGGGTGTAGGGTTTAGGGTTTAGGGTTTCGGGTTTGGGGTTTAGGGTTTAGGGGCTTTCCCTGCACAGTTGGTCGAATGAAGAGTTGATGCCTGATATGAGCAGTTTCGGGGCGAAGTCTTATGCACGAGACTCTGAACCGTCATCCACATGGGAGTTTCCGAAAACAGGGGACCCTAATATAGTACCCTAAATGCTAGGGTCCCCATTATAAGGAGCCCAAAAAAGGTACCCCAGTTCTCGGAAACTCCCACAGTTCAAAAGGCTAAAAGTTTGCTTCATCTTTTTGAATACTTAGGCTTTCGGTTCAGGTTTGGGTATAATAAAAAGTGCCTTAACAATTAAAATATTGGTTTCTTGGGCTCCATTATGCTATAACGGTAATAAGGAACCCCCAAAACTCTACTATAGACCCTTGTAGAGCCCCTTGAAGGTACCCTCTAAAGAAGCCCCCAAAAATTTAAGCCCCTAGATTATATAGGGTATAGGGTTGAGGGGGTTTGGGATCAGGCTCGGAGCCGGAAAGTGGCCGGAAACGCTGGCCGGGTCTCGTTTCACTGAGCCTGAACCTCCAGCTTAAGGCTTTTATACGGCTTCTGTAAGATAGGGTCCTACAAGAGGTTTCAAAAGGGTTCTATAAGTCTGTGTAAAGTTTGAGAAGGAAGGGTATGCAAAGACATATAGCCAAAATTCTGAGCTGCGGTTGGGCTGTTCTTCCGTGCACAAGCCCCTCATCACCACAGAAACGGCCCAAGCCCCGCCTGGAAAATAGGACAGAAAGCCTTTTAAACTCGGCCCATCTGGGCACGAGAGCTCTGCTTAAACACTGAAGCTTCGATATCCCAAACCCTGCTAAAACATCCTAAAACCCACAAACCCGAAATCTCCCAGCCCTCAACTCTTAAACCACTTAAAACCTACAGTAGCCTGTAAACAAACATCCAGGCCGTGACAGCCTGAACTCCCAACACGCTCCACGCAAGATCGCAGGCTCTGACATCCGAAACATGAACCAGAAAAGCCCTGCACGTCCGAAACTGAACCCCTCAACCGTACGCCTCGAATCACGAACCTCTTCGAAGCCCGTATATATAACCCGATTCCATGTTGACTCGAATTCCTTTATGCCACCCTTCTTGGTCCTTGTTCTAGAACATGCCTAATGCCGCAACCCGAAACCCGAAAGCCTCGCTCGAAACCCGAAACCCCTAACCCTCTCTCTCTCGGTCTTGCGCTCTCTCTCTCTCTCTCTCTCTCTCTCTCTCCCCCCTAAGCACTCGAAAAGCTCAACATCACTTAACCCTTAACCCTAAATCCTAAATAAAAGTCCTAGACAGACTCCCTTTTGAGGCAGAGGATCAAAAAGCTCGAGCTCCGCGACGGCCCACTCCGTCGCAGTAGGCCAAGGGTCCCAATTGGCCTAAGCTTCGTGGTTGGGAACCCATGTCAAGCTTTTTGTTTGGATTTCGGGTTCTTGCTTTGCCGCCTTTGCGACATTTGTTTAATGGTTCAGTGCGCTGTGGGCGTGAGACTCCGCATCGGCCATGTGTTTTGAGTTTGAGGGCTTGCATCGGTGCGCTTTGAACCTGAGATGTTGAGTTTGAGATCGTATAAACACGTAGTACAGCTCCCAGGTGAGCGATTGGAGTGACGGAAAGGGGCTTTAGGGTCTGCTGGAGATCTCGTCTCCCTCCTGCGCTTTCCGTAAAGCTAAGAGCTGCAGGAACTGGGAGCAGGACCATGGAGAGTTCCAGATTCCAGATGGAACCAACAGGGAAGAAACCAGAAGGTTGAAACACCCCACCCTAAACCGGAAACCCGGATGCTCCGAATGGCCGGCTACCATCTCTCGTCACATCCACATGCAGATTTTGCACTTTGACGGCGAGGCTTACGACGAACAGTTCCTGTACAATGCCGACGTCATGGTCCCTAACACAAGGCACCAGGCTCAGATCATGTGCCGAGCCTCTCTACACTGAAATTCGCCAGAGATGAACCGAAGCTCATTCCTCAGTCCTGTCCTCGAGTGCCAGCTGGGCCGACGCTGTTGCTCTGCTCGGTCCGGCTTCTGCGAAAGACGAATGGATCTTGCACCAGTCTTCTGAAGGCAGCATGCGAAAATCCCCCGCACATGAAACATGCCGCTGACCCGTTGTCCCATCTTGAGGCTTTCTGTGCATGCTGTCGTCCTCCTTCCTTGTCTCCGGCTGGTGCAAGCGCGGAATGTGGAGCACTGGGCAGTGATGTTTCGTGGAATAGCCACAACTATCACTTCTGCACCCACATCGATTCCTGTGTTCCCACCAACAGATCAGTTTGCCTCGAGCTTCCGGTCGAGCGGTCTGGAGGCAGCTGTCGGCCTGCTGTTCAAAGCCGTCCACCTCGGTGATGTTGTTGGCTTCCAATCGCAGCCACAGTGGCAGAGGCCAGTTCTTGCTGCCTGGCCGCGCAGAGGGATAGCTCCTGTTCTCTGCCACTGCCCTGATGAGCTCGAGCGCACCGGCGGTTTTGATTTGATTGTGCGAGAGGTGCAACTCGAAGATCGCCCATGGTGCGGATCGGATCCATTGTGCCAGAAGCTGTGCACTGCGGCAGCTGAACTTGTTTCGATAGAACTTGGCGGCCCCAATGACGACCCTGGCCTGCCTCAAAGTGAGGAGCAGGATCCTCATGGCTTCATCGCTCAGGTCATTCTGAGAAATGTCCACCTCATGGGCCAGCACGATGTCGTCGCTGGACACATAGAGCTTTCGAACCTTCGCCTCTTTCAAGCGACGTAGCTCTGTGGGAAACCATGAGCAAAAGCTTTGCATTGAACGTTCATCAAGTCCCATCTTTGCCAACCGAATGCTCAAAAGCCCGTCAGCCGAGACTTGGACGTAGTTTATCCAGCTCCGGTTCACATCTTGCTGAGGTCTGTGCCACTCCCTCTGCTGCTTGGGGTACTGCTTCTGACCATACCACTGCTGCCACTCCTGCAGGGTTGAGCTTCTATGAACCAAAGATTCCGCAAACATCATTTAGCAGGCTAGCCGTTGCACACCCCTCGCATCCTGGTCGGAATCGGAAGGAAGCAGTGGCTGTGTTGAAGATACAGTATGAGTCGTGTTGTGTTTTAACGAATTCCCGCCTGCCGATTTGGTGACATTCTATACAACACGATCTTGAACTACATGCCATCCCAGGCCAGCATGAGCTTATGTGACAGATGATGATTCCTTCACCGCCGACTTGCGCAACGGATCTGAGGTGCGTTTGAAATGCATTTCAGGCTTCTCCGCGTTCCTGATGCGTGTCAAGTGCCTTTCGTTGCGGTTTGCATACATTTCAGTTGCATTTCGGCGTGGCTGGCGATCGTGGAGTCGCCAGGGTGTTGGCGCTCGCTTGGTTCGTAACCTATAGAGGATAAGTTGCTAATGCTTGTATGCCGAAAGCTGAACCGACAGAAGGGGCGCAAGCTCAAAATTTGTGCTCGGGACATCCAGGACAGGACCACAACCCTCAGCAAGCAACCGTCGGGCTCCAAAAAGATGAAAATTGGACAACTGGCAAAAAACGGCTCAAGTTGTGGCTCGACGTAGCAGCACAGAAACTGAGAGCTGGGGGCTGACCTTCTTCGAAATTAAACGACATGGGCCGGAAGCCGCTTAGCCTTCTAGGCATCCTGCAAGTCCCATGGCAAACTTGAGCTCTTTTCCCCCCACCAACGAGTGTCGCTTGAACTTTAGGCCTGCAAGCGTTAGCCTTAGCCACCAAGGAGTGTCAGGACCCTGGCGACTCCACGATGCGTCAAATGAAAGACAAGCTCGTGCTGGCCCTAGCTCTTCCCCCAAAACCCGGAGAAACATAACTAATCGTAAACTTGGAAAGCGGTCCCCCTCACCTCCCCGGGAAAGTGCTCACAGCTCTAGAACCCTGTCCTGGGGAGTCCACCTGTCGCGCTTCCACTCTGCCTTCGTCTCTTGGACGGAAGGTCTTCCTGGCTGCTCTTCGCTTTCATTTGGCCTCGCATCCTCTTGGATCGGTGCTTGGCCAGAGCTGTCCTCCGGCACGTCTCCCACCCACGGAGGTTGATGGCTTTCCGCGGCCTCGGTCGCCGCAAACTCCTCGTCAGGGTGCTCGGGTCTGGTGAACTCCTCGTGAATCTGCTCCGACGTACTTGAGCTGCAGGACTCGAGAGGCTGGGTTGAGGGCTCGGCGGGCTCACAAGGCTCGCCGCTCGGGCCGATTTCTGGATCCTCCGCGAACGCTTGACCGATTTTGTTGGTGGCTTTCTTTGAACCGTCGGCCGACGCACCGATCTTGTTCTTCTTGGTCTTCTGCTTGTCTGTAGCCGACATGCCTCTGCTTGGCTACAGAGCTACAGATGATGCGGACTGGCTGCAATGGTCTGCAAATCCACCCTTGCGTATCTTGTTGAGAGACTGTGCTTCAACTGCTCGTCACCCTTAAGCATTGAGCTGCAGCCAGTCGGACATGTATACAGGTACAAACAAATTCAAAAAGGTCTTGGATGCATCATGACTATCATGAACCGCCATGAGAATCATTGTCACCGCCTCCATCCCCATCATTCTTGTCATCATTATCCTCGACAAGACCATCACCTCCGCACAAGTTTCAACATGATCTCCCAAACCCACAAGCCCAATCATGATCCCAAGGCACCTCTGCTAAGAGGGGTTTCAGCCGCCACTTCGAGTCGGGCTCCACTGTCAGGTCCTCACGGGTTTCTGCTCGGAACTAGGTTTAAGGGTTTGGTTTATCGGGTTTAAGGAACCCTTCAAGCCCGAACCCGGAAAGTGCTAAAAGTTACTCGTCGAGTATCCTCGGGGAACGAAAGGTTAACCTTTGGGTTGATATAGGGATTCTAGACTCCCCAAGAATGTTAAAGGATACCTACTCTACTACCAGCTTAGGCCCCTCGAGGCCCGTATCCCGACATCTAAAGCCATTGGGGATTGCAGCCTTGGTAGTCACCTCAAGCCGCAGAGCCTTACAGCAGATGGAATTTTGATCACAACAGCCATTATCATAACCATCATAAACAATAGAATATGTTCAACATCATCACAGCCACAGCAACGGAAGTAGCAGCAATAACAGCAACAATCGTACTGATACTAATGGTAACAACAGCAGAAAGCCCGAAGCAGAAGCATACCTCGTAGCAATGGCAAGAATGATAAGAATAGAAAGAGCAAGACGAAGGAGGAGGAGGAGGAGGCATCTTCCCAGTCCAGAAAGCGACCATCGGCTTCCACGCCTCCGGGGCACAACCGGAAGGAAGGGCCGAGAATTTGGGGGTTTTGTTGAACTCCTTAGTGCTCCCAGACCCTACATCCTCACCATCACCAGAGCCGAAATATTCCACCCACCTTCCACACCTTCAACCTTCAGCTCGTGAATCCCAACCTGTTGCTGGTTCGGTTCGGGTGCAGGGTTTTAGCTGCTGAGCCCTAATCTCGTAGAACCCGGTGCAGGGTTCTAGTTGTTTAGGGTTTAAGATAGTTGTGTAGGGCTTAAGATAGTCGCTTAGGGTCTAAGATAGTTGCTTAGGGCTTAAGATAGTTGTTTAGGGTTTAAGACACCCAGAGAGAGCCCTTTCGCTGTCGGCCGCAAAGTTGCCCCGCGCCTCCCGTGTTCACGAAGGTCTTGACACGTACCTGGGGGCATAGCTTGGGTACGGCCCCCATACAGTAACAGTCTATAATAAGACTACTATTAAGGGCCTTATATATCTATATTATGAATATTATCCAACTGTTACTGAGTGGGGGCCGCACCCAAGGCATGGCTGTGGTCTTTCGGCAGCTTCGGCTTGACCCCAACTCTAAATCCCATTCAAGATCGATTCCTACACCCTATACATCCTTAGCCTCAGAAGCCCTCTAAACCTAACCCTGATTTTAGAATCCCCAACCTGAAGTCCAAAACTCATAGGAAGATCTTGAAAAACAAACCGTAACGGACCGTAAGCTGTCCCGGTAAGAGCTGAGATCCAGACCCAGCTGCTGCCATCCCAACGGTCCAGTCCTTTGGCAAAAAACGATAACTCGGGGCTGCAATCAACCCGCGGCCTACCATACTGGGCTCTTGTTAAAAAGCTTACTCTATTTAAGTTACCATAATAGGGATCTATAGTAAATAATGGGATATTGGGCTCTTGTTAAAAAAGCTTACTGTATTTAAGTTACCATAATCGGGATCTATAGTAAATAATAGGATATTGGGCTCTTGTAAACGAGCTTACTTTGTTTACGTTACCATAATAGGGGTCTATAGTAAATAATGGGAAATTGGGCTCTTGTTAAAAAGCTTACTTTACTTAAGTTACCATAATCGGGATCTATAGTAAACAATAGGATATTGGGCTCTTGTCAAAGAGCTAACTTTTATTAAGTTACTAGGATATTGGGCTCTTGTTAGAGAGCTTACTTTATTTAAGTTACCATAATAGGGATCTATAGTAAATATTATGGGGCTTCCTTGTTGCGGTAGCTGAAATAAAGACGTTAACAACAATCCAGATAACCTTGCCTGCTTCTCTGAGGGAGTTCGGACATAGAAGTAAGCTCTGTTATTGTTTCGGGAGGGCCTGGCCTGCTTCGGGGAGAAATGCAAGCGACCTCGCAGCATTGAAACAGCAGCCCTGCTAGCACAAAAACTGCACCCGCCCCTGCCTATGGTCGAGGCCGAGTGATTCGAATCCACAGGCTGCATCAAGCGGATGCACTTGGTCTGCGCGCAGGGGGCATCGCTTCGGGTAGGGATCATGGGAACCTCAGCCTATGCTGCCAACCACCCGGGGGGTCTGCATGCTACCGCTTCCAGCGGGAATCGCAAGAAAACTTAGGGCCACGACCAACCCGATCAGTAAACACAAAAGCATACAGCTGATTCAAGCTGCAACAGCAACCTTCAAAAAGATCCTAGATGTTGCTACTTCAGGGTTGCTCCTGCTGCACACCGTGCTGCGTACGGGGGCCAATGAAGGAACTCTACACTCTACACGAACATGTTAAAGCCTTTATGGTGAACCCTACCCTTCCTGCAGGTTTTGACTCTCACCTGTTGACATACCGGGCACAAAACCCAAAGCCCTCGTCCCTAAAGCTTGCCCTAGACTCGCGATTCCCCACCTCACCGTAGCTCCTCGCTTGCTTATCCTCGACCCTGCCATCCCTGGACCCGGAACCCTGACCTTTCCCCGAAGCCTGGTCTTCCGTCCGTTTTACCCCGAGGCTGCGTACTTCGGGTTTCACCCTTCGCCCAAAAGCCCTTATCAAGCCATCATCAAACCCTGTCACCACCCGCACCAAGATCCGACAACAACCCCCACCAAAACCCTTAAAGAGCCCTAAAGGAAACACGAAAACTCTTCCAAAACCCAACAACCCGTGCAAACCTCAAAAGAAGCCCTCAACCCTGGACCCTAATTCCCAAAGCTTCGGAGAGTCTCAAGGCCAGCAGCCCAGCCTCGAAAGTGGTGAAGCCGCTGTCCATGCCTGGCACGCCAGGGTTTAGGGTTTAAAGTTTAGGGTTTAGGGCTCTCCCCCCCAAAAAAACCGCCGTGCGTGAGGGATTTAGGGTTTAGGGCCTGGGGGTTTCAGACAGTCCAAGGCCTAGTTTGGGTTCCGGGGGTTGAGAGTGTAGGCTCTGGCCTGGGCGTTCAGACTATCAGGTTTAAGGTTTGGGCTTTGGGGCTTTCCGGGTTTACGCTTGCCGCCTTCAACTACTTTAAACCCGACACCTTAAACCCCTTTTTGCCACTGGACTCAAGTCTAGCCTTAAACCCCTGAACCCCAAACCCTTGTTATACCCCTCAACCCTAAACCCTTTTTATGCCCCCGAACCCTAAACCCTAACCCTTTTTATACCCGTTTACCCTAAACCCCTAAACCCATTCGACTACTCAGCCCTTGAAACCAGTAATTTGGGGGTCTCAGAGCCGCAAGGCCGGAGGAAAAACCTCAAATAGCTCTCATTATATATATATATATATATATATATATATATATAAACTCTTATATTATACGATATTAAACAGCTGCTATATTATAGGCTCATATATATTATACTGTACTATCTTCTATCATACTTGTCTTTCTTATCTCAGTTTTAACTTACCTTATGCTCACTTCGTAGGTCCATGAAACCCAAAGCCCTGGCGCCAGGCACTGTCCTTGGTCCTTTAATGCAAGACCCTAACGTGAAAGATATCCTAAGGCACGTTTTGCCGGCAGAAAGGCTCGTGCAGCGAAGCAGGTCACGAAACTGCAAGCTCCATCAGCGTTTAGTTTAGTGGTGGTGTATCTAAGTTTGCTGTTTTTGCTTTCTCTTCCTCGTCACAACGTCCTGTCGTCGATGATTCCGCCGCTGCTGCTGTCTGCGCTGCTGATGCGGCGACAAGCCGGCTCTGTCACCATGTTTAGCGTAATTGATCGCATGCATGGGGCAGGCTTCACCTTCGGGATTTCGAGACCTGCCTCCTGCCCGCGGCATGGAGGATGGAGGGACATCTCTCTGCTTGAAACTCTGACTTCTGACTTCGGCGCTTGGCAGTTCTGAAGACTCCCAAGAATGACGAATGTGCGCAGGGTTTAGAGTTTGGGGTGTATTATAAGCGCTTGCGGCTTACTGCCTCGAGCTCAAATCCAAGCTATGCCTCCCCTCTTCATGCCAAGCTTTAAGTGAAGCTCCAACTGTACAAGGAGCATCATCACAGGCGCAGCAGAATCGGAAGACCCAGAAACTAGCCTCGAGACTTTCCCACCCTTGAACTTTCTGGCGGCTGGCGCTACAACCCTGCAACTCAAAGCCCCTGAATCCGAAACTCTGGAGTCCATCACTCTATAACCTTTAGCCTTATCTCCCTCAAATACACCCTGTATAACTGAACCTAAAGTCGTGCAGCCATGTGACTTTGTACCCTACAGTGCGATACTATAAGTTCCTATAACCCTATCATCCTACAGCCTTAAGTCACGACTGTAGTCCAAGTCCCTAAACTTCTCCCTGATCAACGCTCAAGGCCTGAATGCTGACACCGGAAGCCCACAGCCCAAATTCTAGCACCCTGTAACCCTGAAATGTCTAACACCACGGACCCGACACCTAAGCCGTACTTGGGGGTTTAATGTTTCAGGGCTTCGGCGCTCACACTCGGACAAGCCAGGCGAGCTTACTGCTGCATAGTCGGGGGTTTCGGGTGTTCGGGTTTGGGGCTTGACTCCACAGCCCCAAAAGAAGCTACAGTAAAACCCTGGGCCCTGGACACCAAAAAAGTATAAACAGCAAGAACCTCCCGACTGCCACCCTACTGGTAGTGCTGCTGCTACTGCTACCACCACCACTACGAATAGTACTACTGCTGCTGCTACTACTACTGCTACTACTACGACCTCTGCTACAGCTGCCACTAGTGCTACGACGCGTCACTTGTGGCATCCGAAGCAGAGCAGCCCTCATCCTGACAGCGCTGGTTTAGGTTTGGGATCGGGGCTTAGGGCTTAGGATTTTGGTTTTTTTCCCTGCTACCTAGCAAGGACAAGCCTGCGTTGCAGGGTTTAGGGTTTAGGGCTTAGGATGAAGGTTTTTCTCCATCCTAGGATTAGGGTTCAGGGTCGAGCCTTAGGGTGTTTTTCCCTTTAGGGTCTAGGGCTGGTGCAAATAGCTCAAAGGGCTGGGATGTCTTTATAGGCTTTGAGAAGGGCTTCACGGTTGCTGTAGAACTTGTAGAGTTTCTGAAGGTGCAGTTTAGGGTAAAGGGTCCAGGATCTGGGACGATCATTTTCAGCTTGGGCTGTAGGGCTTACGTATAATTTTTAGTGATAGTGTGTTCTTGAAGCTCTTTTCTCGCTCCCTCTCCCCGCCGAGGTCGAAAGCCCCTTGGTGCTGCTGCCAAAGGCTCCCTTAGGTTGCTCGTCCTCTGGGTTCGATTTTTCTCAAGGCCATCTTGCAATGCAGCAATGTAGCTCGATAGAGAGCCTAAGTAAGCATCTGCGCATCCCAGTCTACGCATGTACCCATCTCCCTAAACTCCCTAGCCCCGTGGATCTCAGCCCACTCCAGCTCATCTGCGCCTGCCTTGCCCATCGTCGTCGGGGACCTTTCTACGGTGTCCTCGCCCTCGTCCTTCCCGGCCACAGTCTCCATCCGTGTGGCTGGTACCCCACCCGGCCCTGGTTCAGGGCTTCGGACTTAGGATTCTGATCGCTCAGGACTCAGCAATCTGTCGGGTGTCAGGCGCCACGGGGCCACGGCTGCGGACCCAAAAGCCCCTAAGCCATTTCTGCGACCCCGCCTTCTTGAGCGGAGGGGAGTCGTTTGCGGCCTTTTGGGGTTCGGGTTTGAGTATTGCGAAGTACGTAGAAGTGCCTCACAGTAGCAGGCCCGGGTTTAGCAAGGTTTTGGGCTACACTTTGTTACGACGCTCGAACGCTGGCACATATTCTGGTATGACATGAGAGCATCCTTCCAGTGACACTGGCTAGAAAAGGACCAGAAGCGGCGATGAAATTCCTTCTGCTATCATCAGTGGGCGTTCTTATGAGTCTGCCAGTATATGGAAGGTACTTCTGGTCATGAGGGCTATGTTGAAGTCCCTTCTTGTCTCACAAACTCCCATAATCACGCGCAAGAAACCCTGCGCTGAAGAGGGGCTCGAAACTTAAATCCTAAACCATGAGCTAAAACTTAAAGCCCTACAGTAAGCCCTCCAAAGCCTGAATCCTTCTTCCCAGTGGGCTCAAGTCCGGCCAGTTTCAACCACCCCTCCAACGTCTTGGCTGAGTGCCATCACACCCAAACACAAGAACACAAGATCCTGAATTCCTGGAAACCGCATCTGGAATCTCGCATTCCGCAACTTTGCACGAAGCCATGAATCCGAAATTTTCCCCTAAACGCCCAAACCCAAGGCCCTTAAACCCTAAATCTCTTGTAGATCCAAATTTTCGAGCCTGAGCTATCGTATGTGCAGACTTGAACAACTATTCAGGAACGGTTACACAAACACCGAAAACTGCTTGGCAACCCCAAGCAGTGAAACTCGAGGTCCAAAGAAGTCAACGCCAAATACCCAACCCTCTGTCCCTGAACCCTAAAAGCACCAAGAGCCTTAAAACCCTTAGCCCCCTAAACGCCAAAACGAAAAATACCATACTGTACTATAGTATACTAACATATACTAACTATACTATACGATACTATACTATCTACTCTGCCATGAAGTTCCTTTAAACCTCCCAGACCCCAAAGCCCCAAACAATTGAATCCCTACCCTAATTCCTGAATCGTTTAGATTAGGGGCATTGTAGCATAGCCCCTTATTATTGGGAATGCAAGATTTATTTTAATATGGGTGGTTGTCAAAATTATGGTCCCTTTTTGGGGCCCTATTACAGTACGGCACCTAAAATTTAGGGCACCCAAAAAGGGACCAGAGTTTTGACAACTGCCCATATCATCAACCGTATACTCCCTGAATCCGTGAAGTCCTCGAGGATCACCTCGGGCTCCAGAAGAGCTCGCAGGAGAGGCAGGGACCTGGGGCTCAACCCTGTACTGTCTTGGATGCTATAAGGTTTTTTTTTGACCTCCTTTTTTCCAGTGCCCCGAAAAGGTCTGAGAAAAGGAGCTCAAAAAATAGGGGTTTAGGCTTTAAGGTTTAGGGTTGAGGGTTTAGAGTTGAGGGCTGAGGGTTTTGGATCTGGGGTGCTAAGGCCTGGTTTTGGGTCTGGAGTTCAGGGGCTTTTTCTGGCGTAAGTGCATGAGGGAACCAGACGGAATCGTATTCATGGGCATTCATGCCCTGTATTTGTGTATCAAGCCGCAGCAAGGTCCCTGAAGTCGAGCTCTACGACTGCAGCAGCTTGGAGTTTGTGGCTTGATTGGGGCTTCTACTACTTGTAAAGCTTAGGGTTCGGTTCTCACGGGATATGGGTTCAGTCACCGTCATCAGATCCACACCCCCACCTGCAACTGCTTGCTAGTAACAGTAGTAGCAAGATGTTCAGGGCACCTTGCTTCCAGCCCGGCCAACGCAAAGGGCTACTCCTGTACTGGGCATGAGCTTCGTGGTGACGATGTCAACAATCTAGAAAAGAAAACATCCGCAACATGACATGGCAATGCGAGAATGCAAAAAAATCCGGGATTGCCGTTGAGAACCTAGTCTTTGCAAATCTTAAAGGTGCCAGGATGCGTGTCTTCCCCTCGCGGACAGTCCTCGGTGGTCCAACCTTCACGGTCGCTGTCGAGCCGTTGCTCATAACACAATGCTCCATCGCTCTTGGTATTCATGATTAGGGTTTAGGCTTTAGGGGTATAGGGCTTAGGGTGTATGATTTTTTTTGTTTTCTCTGCTTGCTCTGATGGCTCTTCCACTCTTCGCTCCCTGCCAGCTGAAAACTCAAGGGCCTTCGCTAGGTGGCAAGTCGTCCGTCGAGCGTATCCGATAATAGTCCTTGGCCGGCTGTAGGGATTTCGAGAATGCGGCCTGCAGCCCAAATCCCGAGGCGTGGGTTTAACATCAGGGCCATTTGGGGGTACTTCATTGGGAAGCCTTGCTGCATTTAATTGGAAGACAACTCTACGTTTGGTTATCCCCGGCAACTCCCCATACCTTGAGCCTAGGGCCCTAGGGAGGCAGCATGAAGAAGCAGCCGCAAACCAAGACTGCACCCAAACTCCGGAACTGAAAACATCCTCGCGATGGCTCCCGATTCCTCAAACCCGAGCAAACATGATAGTGATAGAATTTAGACTGAGGGTTTAGGATGTAGGGGCAGGGTGCGGCCAGAGTGGCACCATGCTTTGTGGTGAGATCTCCGGCATTGCTGAAATACCTCGGCACGGAGCTTCGAGCTCAGTCAGCGGGCTAGGCAGCGCAACCTCAGGGGCACCCCGGAACCCCAAACCCTTTTGACACTGGGCTTGCAAACACTAAACGCTCCAACCCAAACAGAACGAACCCATCAAGCCTCAAAAACTTGAAGTCCTACCCCCTTAACGCCTCTCATAAGCCCTCCAGGCTTTCTGCTTCGGCTGTGGCAAAGGTTTGGTCAGTTTTGGGGTATGCTGTGCAGGGGTGTTTAGGCGTTAAGCCGCTTAAGGGCAAGGGTTTCAGACGGGTTGAATGGGTTGAGCTTTGGGGCTTAGGCAGTAGGCATCTGTGAAATCTGCGGCTTAAGCTGAGGCTTGTAGGGTTCAGCATTGATGGTTCAAGGTTAGAGTGTAGGGTTCAGGCTTCTGAGGCTTTCGATGTCCATGACATCCACGTCCTCAAAAGCAGCGCAAACACGCTGCGCACGTGCATTTAGAATGTAGGGCTTTGAGGTCTTACAGTGTAGGGTCCCTCCGAAGAGAGCCAGGGAACCTATAACTATGGAGTCTTCCTCAGGGTCTATTGGGTTCAAAAACATGTTCTTGGGCTCTCCCCGTACAGCAGAAACTCGACAGCCGCTGCATCCTGAGCAACCTCTGGAAGAAATCAAGCAAGGCTTCAACGATTGGGCTTTCCTGGCCTCCCCTGCCATACTGCACCCAAGGATCTACATGGCAGGCTCTTCCAAACCCTAGGCCCCTAGACCCGAGGAGCTTCAAACCCTCACCTCAAAGCTAAAACTTCATTTCTAACCCTTCTTGAACGAGGTCTCTCTGAAGTGCCTCCAGCTAGAGAGATCGATCAAATCATAGTCTTTCAAACCGGCGCGGGATTCAAGATGCCCCCTGTTTCCCTGTGAGAGTCTACAAAGCGCAGATTTCCTTGCAGTTCCCACCTTACTGGGGGTCCTTACAAACTCCACACAAGTTCTGCTCCGACAAAGCCTTCCTATTGCTTCTTTTTTACAATCCTACCGAAATACCTATTCTTCGGCTCTTAAGTACGGCCGAATCCTTAAGATGCCCCCGGGTGCTGGGCACATTTCTCAAACTCTAACCCCTTTCAGCATGGGCTTGGATTGTGTGCCAGCGAACACTCCTCAACAGCAGGGCCTACCCCTGAAACCCAAACAAAAGACCAATGACACCGCACGAAAGACTTACCAAACACACCTATGCCGGGCGCGGGGCCTACATGTTTCAGCTTTACCACCTGATCTTATGGTAAGCACTGTAGGCACCCGATTCCGACAAAAAATCACCAGAAACCTCTGTGTTTTGATTAAAACCACGGTACACCTTAATCCCGCGCCCGACTTGTCTTTCTCAGGTGTTTCTTTCTGGGGATCACAGATTCTGAAAGCCCGGCGCCCTAGCCCAGATGCCAGTACGGCGTGCCCCGCCGCATGACGTACCTTCCAGCAGATGCAGGCTCAGGGCTTTAAGGCTTAGGGTTTTAGGTTGTTTCAGGGTTGAGAGGGTGCACGTAGGTTTCAGGTTGAAGGCTTTGGGATTTGAGGGTTTACGGTTTGGGTTTACCGGCAGAATTTGCGCATCATGGAGCTATCGGTTCCTTGCAACACCAGGGGACTAAGCAGGACTCTAAACCCTAGCGTAACATACGCAAGTGTTTCACGCACCTGTCGCCGGTGTGCTGTCCTGACACAGAGGCTATGCCAATAAGGTCTTGGGCTTGCTGCTCTGGGGCTTTTGCTTCGGAGGCAGACCTCTCAATCACGAAACCCAGAGCTCGAGGACTTTGGTACAGGGCTGAATCCAAAGTCAGATGTTCGGAGGTTTCGGTGAGTTCTGCTGGGCCTGAAGAGCATGATCCCCTTGGTGTTGGTGAACAATACGGCGTCGTTCATGCGCCGGGAGGACTTGAAGTAGTAGCCGTTCACCTGAGATCCAAGTGTTGCCTTACCTCCTAAAGATCCAAAAACACTCGGGATAGGCTAAAAGGCCTCCATTCATTTACTGATGCCAGTAAGGTGGCCGACCTCCAACTGCAGCTTATGGCAGACCAGACCTTGCACCCTACATGCCGAATGCGGGACCCTGAACCCAAACCGCTCCAACATCTCCGCAAGGCTGCCAGCAATGAGTCGCATGCGTGCAGTGCGGGCTGTTTTCGGAAGGTTTCAAAGATTAGAGCTTCGGGGCTGAGTCGGTGAAGATTGTTCAGACTCAGAGGGACACCATCTTCCGCGCCCTGATAAAAGGCTCGCGACACCCCCTGAAGAAACCTTGAACCACAGACTAACCACAGAATCCCTGAGCACTGTAGGGTGGAGGCAGTCCCAAACCCAAAGCTTTCGAGCTTTAGGGTCTGAGCCCTGAACGGTAAGACAAAAGGGCCTCCACTCAAGGAGCAGCCCCTATCAGCCCCTAACCAGCTGGGCAGCAATGCTGACACCAGCTTTCTCGACCAGGTAAGCAGCTGGCTGGACGATGACCTGCAGTTTCGGGTTTACGGTTTGGGTTTCGGCTTAGGGTGTCTCAACGAGGGGACGTGCTGGCTCGCTGGTGAGGAGGTTCACCGCTCTTTGCATCCTCGAAGTACAGCTTGAAGCTACGACATAAGTACGGTTGAGGCCCCAAAGATCCGGGTTGTTGTTTATTGTGTCCGTAGCGCTCAAACCTTCTTTGCAACTGGCTTGCAACGTCACGCCAGGAGAGCTGACTCGCGCCGGGCAGTGTACGCATTTTTAAAATACCTGGACTGAATGCCAGCACCCCCACTGAGCACAGAACCGAGGACTCTGCCCAGGCGCTAGCACAGCGGGAAAAGAACATGAGTCGTGAACAAACTCACCCTGGCTCAATCAAGGCCTGCGAATCGCGAGTACTTTACCTAGCCATTAGCCTAAACCCTAAACCCCTTTTGCTGCAGGCTTGCATGAAAGGATGCCTCCTGAACCCCAAACCCTACTGGCCACATCCACAAAGGGCACTTTGAACTCGCAAAAAACCCCAACCTCGAAGCCCTCCCGGGGGCCGCCCCCAGAATCCAGAGCTCATTGGGGTCCTTATGGTAAGGATTCCTAAAATTTAGGGTACTATATTAGGATCCTCTAAGCCACACCCACCATGTTGCTACGATGGCTGCTTAAATCGCTATGATGCCAACTTTCATCTGCCAGCCCACGGCCATCTACGGCCTGGATCGTCGAATCAAAGGTAATGCCGGCGCCTTGGCTCGAACGACAAAGAGAAACTCGCCACAGCCCAGGTGCTGCAGCGGAGAAGGTTGTGGCTTTGAACAAGGATTGGGGTCTCGGGGCACCCTCCCATCTAGTGCATGTCTCAACCCCAGCGAGCCCCTCATTTACCTAGCCAGCAGGTCTACAGCATGTTTCTCAAGAATCGTAGAAGGACGAAACAAAACCTCCCGTGCCGCTTCTTCCAACTATATCCAAAAAACGATCCGACAAAACCCAGCAGTTCGACCTTTCAGGCTAAAGCCTCTGCTTGAGGCTCTAGGGGTTCACGTCCCTTGGGCTTAGCTTGCTTATCCCTGAAAAAGCCCCGGCACCGGCACGTAATTTTAAACTCGAAGTGGGGAACTCCAGGCACAGCGAAGCGCCGACGCTTTCCAGCAGGGTTCGTGGTTGAGGACTTTGGGCAGCCCTTCGGTGTCGGGACTTGGCTTGGGGCTGAGGGTGCTCCTTCCTGGTCCTTACATGGTCAAACGCCGGCCCTCGACCGTCGCGTCAAGCCTCTCCCATCTTCCCGGTGCAGGTCAAACGAAGCAAAGGCGAGATCTAGCTCCACATGTGAAATATGTAGCCCAGTTTCTGCCAACTGTCTGATGGTCATCCAGGATGGTCCCTGCCAGAAACATTCAATGATGTTTGTCGGACTTTGTGACCGTAAACCTCAAGAGCCCTGTTTGGACCTGTGCCTCACTAAGAAGGGATCTGAGCACTTCGCCGGGCAAGAAGACAATGTATCCTTTGTTCCGACTTACCTGACAACCGCAATATGTAGATATCGCTTGTCACATGCAGCTGCATTCGGGCACTAACCTTGAGCCTCCCTTTTGCATCAGGACTTGTGCAACCCTACACCCCAACCCTTGAAGCCGCAAAACAAGCACACGAAATGCAAACGCAACGGCTTGAAGAGAATCGCCCATATGCAAGGAACTTCCAGCTTCAGAGGGCTCTTTACACCAAAACCAATACCTGTGAGGCTCTGCAGCAGAAGCTGTTAGATACAATGATACATGAAATGAATTAAACTTATTGAACTTAGTTCCGAGCGCAAGTCCGGGAAGTTGCATTGATACAATATACCAAAATTCACAGCATAAATCTCCCCTTTGCGGAGGCGCCCTCGAAGACCAACTTGGATGGCCAGCACTCTTCACCCAGTAGGGTCTGAAGATGCTTCTTCACGTCCGACACCTTCCGGTGGCAATCTTGGGTGATAGAATCCCTTTTCGATGATGGCATGGGACCAGGCTAGCCACTAGCCTATCCGTCTCGTATTGCACCTCGAGCTGCAGTATGGCTTGAACCACTACGACATGAGACCCCAACTTCAAAGGTTCCGACATTGTACGGCTTCTTCTAACATTCTCCTGCTCGCTCCGCCGAAACTGCGTGGACTGCACAGTCCAGCCGTGCAATCAGCTTAACATTCCAAACCGGCACGAAGGTTCCCCTTCCCAACTTGCATTACAGGTATTTCTCTCCCTGCCCAGCCAGCATGGGACGATTCAGCCGCTGCTCACCGAGCGCGGCCCCGGAGAGCCTGAGCACCGTCTGGCAATCAGGGGATGCATGAACGTTCCCTTGTAAACGCGACGCAGAGTGGCTCGAGGGTCGAGCCATGTCAAGCCGTCAGAATAGTATTCCAGCTGAATGTGTATGTCCGTGACAAGACTCCAAGTGCCGCTACCGCCAATGTGGCGATGGTTTGGGGCAGCCAACATGCACTATGGCATATATGGACCAAAATGACAAGGACTTCGGAACAAGGCTCATGATGAAGTTCACGTTCAATTCCTCCTCGGCCTGCCATAAAGCATCCGCAACTCCACAAGCTTTTATGCATTTCGACCGTTGTTGTGCAAATTGTCGAAATTTAATTTCTTGGCGCCTCGGCTGCGCGTATGCGGTCGGCATACTCCAAAAGCAACTGGGCGACGGGTTTCCACACTCCAATGCCGCATGCTTGGCATCTCATCTTTTTTTTAAAGCAATGTCATAGATATACAATACAACATTCCACAGCATTCCTAGATCCCGACTTACGCATTAGCTCCTGCAGCCACGCGACAGTGCGCCCTGCGTGGACTTGCTGCCGCTTCTTGGGGCAATTGTGCGGTTGCAGCAGATCTTGCAACCAATGCTCCACCGCCTGAGAACTTCTGGCATGCCAGGACACGGTCTTTCTCTACATGACCGGTTTGTCAATACTAGGGTCCCGTTTTGGGTTTCTATTATAATACGGCACCTAATATTTAGGGTGCCCAACAATAAACCATAATTTTGACAACCACCCACATGTGTCCTGACCCTACATAACCATGCGCGAGAAGCCGTGCCATCACGAAACACATGCTCAACGAAGAAAACCCCTAGCGCCAGAAATCATCAGTGTCCGCGGAACACGCCAGAAACTGGTTTGCAAATTGCGCGGCCTCCAAGCTCAATCCACCCTCTTCTTCCGGACCCGCCATGGTTGCGTCGCAAACGAAGAACTGGTAGTGCAATGCACAAAAAAGTGTCATGAATTCTCGTTACGTCACTACTTGGTAATCGCCATCCAGCACCATGTAAGCGTTTATCTCTAATTAAGCCATATCTTGTCTGGGATGTTAAAGCAATGCCATATTTCTCTGTCTGCATTGGCTGTGGTACCCTGTCGCGAGCCAAAGCCAGCAATTCCGTCAAAGATCCCGCAAACGATGTAAAAAAATGCACCAAAACATGTCGGCTGTCCTATCCAAGCTTCTCCCACCGCCTGGGCTCTTGCAGAAACATCCCGATGCTTCGACGACACGCACCTCCGAGGGTACTTGGCCAAGGCCCGGGCACATCCACCGCCGAAGTTCGTAGGGTCACCTGTGATGAAAACATGTGACGACAGGCAACAAGGCACCACAGATGTGATGACAACACAACGCAACGGCGAAGGTTACCTGCGGCTCTTCGTAAGCCCCGGGCCGAGTACATAACCGCAATCCGACCTGGTTGACACATATTCACGCATGAGCACTTGATCCTTCATACGTGTCATGCCTTTGTGCTATGATCTTGGTACACCCGACATGGGCAAACACACCGCCTTCAGCCAACATGCCTAGATCCACGTGTGTCTCACGAATCACGGATCAAGGCATTACCCTCGGATCCTTCAGTCGGGCCTTCATTTTTCCTTTTGCGCCGCCGATCCAACGAAGTCAAATCGATCTGCCCTACTCTGGATCAGCGACTGCGGCTAACGCAGCGGAAGCCGGCTCCGGCCCTGCCGCATCGGCGATCGAGCACGCAGTCGGGTTCTGGGCGGCACCAACGTCACGGCCTGCTGCACGGCATACGGCCAAAGCTGCCCCCCATCGTCTCCCCAACGCGCTCGTTCTACGAGCTTGGCTCGCCTGGCCAACAAGCCCGTGCGAGGGCAGGCAATCACATGGTCGCCGGAAGCATGGAAATTGAGTTCGTTTGCGCCACTCGGCAACCCGAAGCGTGGCGCTTGGTTCTCGGCTTTGATGCGGTGGATGGGTGCTTGGGACCGAAAATGATTGAAACCCTTGGGGTTAAAAATTAAGAAGAGTGCCTTGCCTGCCCGCCGTCTGGGCAACCCGCAGACCTCAGATCCTAATATTGGACCCGCACCCGGTTTAACGCCACACGTCTGCCACGCCTCCGGACTACGTGCTCGGCGAAACTACCCGGGTTTCACTTGCGCTAGAATTGGCTCCCACTATATGAGTCCGGCACACAGGTGCCTCCAGCCTGCCCCGTTGCCTACGCGTCCACTGCTGCCAGCTCTTGTTCTCGGCCTTGCCCAGCCTTTTGTTTGCACGTTTACCTGGCCGACCCTCCCTCCATTTTCGGTGGTCCGTTTCCTCCGGCGGTGTGACGATTTACTGTACGCTTTTGTTTTTTCCACACACACACGGTTTTTAAGACGCGCAGCTCCACCCGACCTCGCAGACCTCTATGGTGCCGCGAGCCCTGGGCAGTTTGCACTTCGGAGCTCGTCGCAGCTTGCACTTGCCGTCTTTTTGTCCCCACGGACTTAGTGCGGTCCCAGTGCACCTGCAGACTACGGCCGCAGCGGCTCAGCGAGCCGGCAGGCGGGTGGGCAGGCTCCTGCGCGCCAGGCATAGGAGCGTTGATGGGCGGTGACCCGAGCAGAGTGGCAACAAGCGCGTTTTGCACAGCCACGCTCAAGATGCCCCACCAACCGCCTGCACCAGCCGTGGGTGGCAGCTCCCCGAAGCGGAGCGGGGGCTCGCAGGGCGCGGAGGCGAACGAGCTGGGAGATGAGGAGGAGCGACTCGTCATTCCAGCGCCCCCCGATCTCGCACGCGAGCCTGCAAAGCTGTTGCGGTCCTCGCCGGAGGAGCTCAGGGTAGGCAGCGCGCTTGCGGCGTTCAGCAACGGCTAGGGCAGCACCATCTCTCGTGGTAGCGGAGGGCTGTGGGCGCCCGTCGCGTGTGAGCGGCGACACCAAGGTCACGTCGCAGCACAGCGCTTCGCCGAGCTGCGTCGCTCCGTAGGCGACGAAGTCGAGGCGCCGTCGATCATCCGGGTCGACGCCAGGGGCGGGCGTCCGCGCAGCATAATCATCACCGTAGACGTCGACCGCGGCGCCGCAGCCGTGTCCATGGGCCCCGGATCTGCCCCGTGAGACGGGCAACGGCAGGCGCAACCGCCGCCGCAAGGCGATGAGCATGCGATCTGGCGGGATTGTTGTCCCGGCCTCGCTGGGGACAGTGCCGAGCCATGCGGCAGCGCGTGGCCCAGACTGCGCACGCAGCAGCGCCTGTGCGGGCGGCTCGAGGGCCGGCAGCAACTCGCCCGGCAGATGTGTGCACGGACCTGATTCCACCGTAGGGCGCAGTCACTGCCGACCACCTGCTACGGCGGGCTGGGACAAGGCTCGGTTGTGGCCCGGTTTGCCATCGGGCGTCACGTGCAAGAAGCCATGGCAAAGCCCAGCCAGCACAAGGCTCGGTGTGCAGCGGGAGCTCGAGGAACGTGGTTGCAAGTGCGTGCTCAGCAGCAACAGCGATGAGGCCGCCCCACCGTAGCACCCACGCAGCCTGCGCGGCGGCACTGGAGGTGTGCTCTTCCGTGGAAACTGAGTACCCAAGGATACTCCGAGCTGAATGTAAGGATCAACAAACCTAGAAGCATAAGCATGCGCCAAGATACAGTTCTTCCCGGCCTTGTACATGTACATCATGTACTGGTCCGTGGGCGCTGCCCACTCAGGACACGAATCGCGGCAGCTGCATGACCAAGCGATGCCACAGGAACCCGAGTATCATCGACCAAGCTGCGCAACCCACGGCGAACAGAGGGAGCCATATCTAGCAATAGAAGCCTCACCAAATCATTGGGGGCTGAACTCATGGTCTCCGACCACGACATGGAGGCGTCACACGCCATGGAATACAGCATGGTCGGTGTCATAGCTGCCGCCAGGCAAACGCATGGAAAGCTGAGACCGCCTCCATCGAGGGAATGAACGCCCATACCTGCCGTGCGAGCATCAGCTGCTTGCCAAGGGTAGCTTGCGCTAAACATGCTTATGCAGAACTGGAGCGGGGACAGCTTTCGCGCTTCAATTGTACCAACGTCAATGCTGAAGCAGGCTGAGCGAGAGCTTGATTGCCGGGGCCCGTCTGCGATGTGCCACGAAGCTAGGCAGGAGATCAACTGATGCAGGTTCAAAAGGATCTGCGCCGCCACTGCATGTCGAAGGCTTCACGCCGATCGGTGAAAACGAGACCAAGGGGTAACCGCCAGGACTTGCGCAGAGCGGAAAGCAGCAACGTCTGAGGCCACCACAATGAGCGACTCAGAGCGTCCCTCCTGCATGGCACGAACATGCTGCCACAGGCATAGTTCCTCCAGCAATCGACCCTTTGCTGATTTCAAGCCCAATACAACCACATGCCCGTTCAAACGACTGGAACGCCGACTTGGGCTCAATGTTGCTCACGCAAAGAACATCTGAGAGCCTCAAGTGCTGCATCGGCCTTGACTCGGTGAACTATATAGGCCGGCGGTTTCAAGGAACACACTGAGAGCTTCGAATATTGACGCGTGCTCGTTCCAGCAAATCAGGGCCAGTGATGACCAAGCTATTGGTGGACACCAGGTGGTTAGGAAGGCCCAAAGTAAATCGACGGGGACATCCGGCAAGGAAGGACCCGCCACATGTTGACACAGGTCAACGTAAGTTCTCAATCGGCAATCTTGGAGAGGGTGTTTGTGCGAAGAGATAGTGAGAGCACTGCGAAACTCGCAGCTTGTATCTCAACTTTAGTTAAGGTAGTCAAAGTGTGGGGACGTCTCGCATGCTCACTACACGCTTGCAGAAGGCTGTGAAAAGCATCTCGGAAAGGTGGAGGCGACTCCGGCATGCGGTCCATTGGGACAGGCAGCACCAGCCACACCCTTGATGTTGCAAACGGGTTTTACTGCCGTTCGTCGAAGTAGGTGACCCCAACCTGTTTGCGAGAGACTCCCGAAGAAGATGGTGCGGGACCAAATATCGGCATCACACAAGGAAACCCAGCATGTCCGCAGTGTGGTCGAAACTTCTGGGAGCCACTGGATTGTGCCAGATAAGTCTTGCGTACACCATGGTATACCAAAGCGCAAGTCAGTCGAAGCCAGCGCTTGCGTAACCGTCCACAACAAGCAACTGCATGGCTGAACTCGTTGTGCCACAGGACCAGATTGCGCAGCGGCAGTACGCATGTGTTGCACCCAGCGGCAACTTTATCCTGAACTTTCGGGATACCACTGAGCATTTGGAGATCCACTCCTTCACCGAAGATCAGGTCGGAGAAGCCACAGCAAACACAACAGGGATCAACCCAACAGCGCACAACCCTGCTCCATGCATGCTGAAGCGGTTTGGCTCAAAATGGCTCGCCGGCGAGGGGACCTTTGCTGGCAGCGCCCAAGCATCTGGCGCCGTAGTAGCATCTTGTTTTTTTTTACGCGCCTGTTTACGACAACGACAGGAGTCCCAAGTCCGTCTGCGTCAAGCTGTAAAGCAGCCTGCTTCTGCTGGTCGCACTGGGAGTCAGCAAGGAGCTGTCGCGGAGGTGTTGGTTGCGAGTGCATATGAGCGTGCGACGCAGGAATCTTATCGACCAAGGGGCGAATCTCCGAGCCCGGTGTGAACCGTTCGCGACCGCGAGCAGGCCTCCAAGCCCGCAGCTTGCAGAAGCTCGCGAGTAGCTCGCGGGAATCGGCAACTGCATCTTTTTTTATCTTTACTTTTGCTGGCGAAAAGCGGGCCCAGTGCAGCTGCGAACTACAGGGCTGTTTTGGGCCTGCAGCGCTGCTTGGGGCTGCAGCGGCTCAGCGAGCCGGCAAGCAGTTGGGCACAGGCGGGCACACGTCATGCAGAACGTCCTGCAGAGGCAGTGCTTGTGCACCAAGCATGAGGCGGCGATGGGCGGAGACCCGAGCAAAGTGGCAGCAAACGTGTTTTGCACAACCACGCTTACCAGGGCCCACCACTGCCGGTACCAGCCTTGGGTGGCGGCCCCACGATGCGGAGCGGGGGCTCGCAGAGCACGCACGCGGATGAGCTGAGCTACGAGTCAGCGCCCGCCGGTTTCGCACGCGAGCGCGGCCGTCGCGGTCCTCGCCGGAGGAGCTCAGGGTAGGCACCGCGCTTGCGGTGTTCTGCGACAGCACGGGCAGCACCGGCCCCGGTGGTCGCAGAGACCTGTGGGCGCCCTTCGCGTGTCAGCGCCGAAACCAGGGCGACGTCGCAACATAGCGCCTCGTCGAGCCGGGTGGCACCGTAGGCGAAGCCCACGCGCCGACGAGACCAAGGCAGGCGTCCGAGCGAGCCATTGCTGCAGAACGACTTGGCCCAACTGCTTCACGCAAAACCCTGATCCATGCTCAAGCGGCTTGGCCCGCCGGGCGAAGAGACCGGGGGCAGGCAGCGTAGCGATCGCCGTAAGCATCGATTGCAACGCTGCAGCCATGACCATGGGCCATGGGCCCCGCATCTGCCCTGCGCAACGGCAATGGAAGCACAGTCTCCGGCGCGAAGCTATCAACATGTGGTCAAATGTTTTCCCACCCCCCTGCACCTTGTTACTCGCTTACTCGCTGGGAGTCTGTGCATTGTCTTCACGCGGCTACTTCTACGAGTGGGTCTACGGCGGTGGTCCCGCCCCCAGCCTGCTGGACTGAGGCGGGTGGGGTGGCCACCCTGCCAAGCGCTCCGCTAGAGCGAGTTCCTGCCCGTCAAGTGGGTCCACCGCTTCACTGACTGGAAGCTCCCACAGCGTGCACGCGTGGGTGCGGAGGGCCGCGTGTGGCACACCAGGGTGCGCGTTGGCGTGCGCGGGCGCGCGCGAACAAGCGCAGGAAGGCCAGGATGCTTCGGCCAAAGCACCCGCCCAGCTCAACCCCGAAGACGACCAGCTTGCAACGGCGGGCGTGGCGTAGTTCTGGGTATGCAGTGGTAGCAGTAGGAGCAGGGTAGGGGAGTAGGAGTGGGAGTAGGAGTTGGAGTAGGATGAGGAGTAGCATGAAGATGACGAGACAGAAGAAGAGTCAAGAGCAGACCAGCCATAAACCTTCAGGTGTTTGAGCTTTCGGGCAATCGGACAGAAGAACACTCCTGAAACCCCGCACGCGGTACCTCGAGCTCCACCACTCGAGACCCTCCTTTGTCAAACCTGAGGCCAGCACCACCAGCCAGCCGAAACCACCTTCAAGAGCACAGTGGGCAGCACTTCGGATTCCTATAAGAGCACCCAAACAAGGCCGGAAGAAAGGGAATGAGAGTTGCGACGGAGGTTTTTCGGGTGCAGACCCCAGACCCGGTGCTCGGTGCGACTTCCGAGTCGGCGAAGGTAAGGATTGGGGTTTAGGGTTTGCCTATAGTCTCCATGGTAGTTCCTTTGGTGGTTACCGTTTAGGATCGAACTACAATGGAGACTATAGGTAGGTTTTAGATGAAGAGCTTCACGGTGTTCGGGCTTGGCCCTGAGTTGCAGACTGGCGTTGAGATGCCGTCCACTGCCAGACTCACGTCGTGAGCACCCGACCTCATGCAGTGCAGATCAGTAGGAGCTCTGGCTTATGATGGAGGGGCTCTGGGTATTCACCGCAGCCTCGTGGGAACCTTTATCCTAAACCCCAGCTGGTGTTTGGATGCGGACCTTGGGGTTTGGGGATTCCTTTAAGGAGGCATCTCTCTCTCGGGGATGTTTAGCCGGTGCAGCTGGGCCGAAATGCCGGGACACTTCGGCGGACGAGAACCTGCTAGAGTGGCGGAGGGACGGCAATAAAAGCTTCCGTGTAACTTCTTTGGCTTAATAAACCCCAAACCCTATTCTAGGATTCAGGGTTCAATGTTTGCCTTTTCTGTGTTGACGAAGGTTCGGCTTATCGTTGCATGCGGGTGCTGTCGCTTAGGATCTTGCATCATCCGCTCAATTCAATGCGAAATTCTACCGCACTATGTTCGAAGGATCCCGAACCCGCAAGCCTCGAGGGTTTTAGGGCTTTGGGCTTAGGGCTACGATCCCAAAACCCCGGTCTCAGGGCCGCTGCAAGCTGATCAGCACTGACCCTGGCAGGGTCGGAGCTCCCGTCAGCTTCCGGAGTCAGGGCTCAGTGTCGTCGGAAAGAAAGATTATGTGAGGTAGATGTCTTCGGACTTGGAGTGGAGGTTCAGGGAGGTCTGTCTGCGGAATTCAAACTCCATGGCACTTTAGTAGAAAACTATATAAGCTATACCACTAGAGTCCCCCAAGCGTTCAACTCCAAACCCTTGAGATATCAACAAGAAAGGCTGGTCGGATGAAGATCCTCAAGCCGAGACTTCGCGACGACACAGGGGCCTGAAGCAATCGGCGCTCCACCCACGATCTCATCGCAGCTAGAAGACCTGATGGTCATAGCCCAACCGTCGTGGAAGGATGTTTTGGGTCAAGGCTCCGGCAAGCTTACATAGAGAAGATCACAGCTTCGCATGAACTATAAACGGTGAACCCTTTGTAAGGATCCGCTTTGCTCAGGATCAAAGGATTGAGGGTTTGAGGCCGAAGGGGTGTTTAGGGTTTCGGGTTTGGGGTTTGGACGTGTAGGGCTTTGGAAATGCCGCTTTTCTGCTCACCTCTCCAGCGATTAGAAATGCCTTGCAGGCAGGGCACACATGCATGGCAGCGATGACAAGCAGCTGACGGCATGTCCCACCCAAGCACCACTGACCTTTAGAGCTTAGGCTCTGGAGGAGGGTTTACAGTTTAAGGCTGTAAGGGTGGGTTGTAGGTTTTGCGAAGGGCCGTCCGGTTTAAAATCAAGGACCCTAAACCTGAATCCCTCCCGTACTGGGCGACGCGCGAGTGGAACTCAACCTCAACCTCAGCGAGGAAGTCGTGAACTGCAAACAAAGCAACGTCTGGAGCTCTATGAAGCGCGGGGCTAAGGGTTCAGGGCTTCGGGGTGTGAGGAACCCTACATCCCATCCTCATCCAGAACCCAAACCAACAAGGACTCAAAACCCCCGGAACCCTCGGCGTCTTCCGAGGTTCCGACGACCGACCAGAAGCCCACCAAGGGCCTGGCCGAGCGGGGAGTTTTCGAAAAATTAAGAGGTAACCTTATCTTGGGGTCATTCTAATAAGAATCCTACTATGTAGGGTACTATGTTAAGACCTCCTATCTTCGGAAACTCTGAAACCGAGCGTTCATGCTTTGCACGTTCCTGTTAGGAGGTTTACATCCGACGATTTAATCGCATTCATGCGAAGCGGCTGAAGATTCGTGCGAAGATAGCGTCACGGTGTGTTGGAGTCTGGCAATTGAGCGCTTGACGCCCCAGATGGAGCTGTATTCGACCACTGTCAGTTCAGTGTAAAGGCTGCCGGGCATCTTCAGTGTGTGAGTATTCAGCTACGTTGTGCGTGGAAACGGCCTTGCGGGGCCGCGTGGGAGTTTGGGGTTGAAGGCTTTGTTCGAGCTTAAACTTCGAGAATGAGGCTATAGCACGCGCAGCATAACAGAATCTGCAACAAAATGCTGTAACACTTAAGCCTCAGCAAGTGTCTCTCATTGTTCCGCCACAGCCTGCAAGGCCCCCATGGTGACGCCTGTGGGTAACTCTTCAGGAAAACGAAATTAAGCCCCTACACCACGCACAAAACCTTATCAACTCCAGACAACAACCCCTTGCCCTTGAAAACCCTAAACCCTAAACCCCCCCCCAAGCTGTGTTCCCGAGGCCCCGAACTCGGCGTTGACGATGCGCCACTGGCGGTCGGGGGCCTTCAGTTGTCGGCTTCGGGGTACTGTTCAGGGTCTAGGGTTTAGGGTCTAGGGTTTAGGGTTTAGGATTTAGGGGTCCTTTTCGGCTCAGGACTGCTGCTCGGCGAGCTATTGGAGGATCCCAGGACCACGGGAGCAAGTGGCAAGATTTCGACACGCCAGATACAAGCGGGGTGTTAGTCGAAGAGAATAGAACCCCTAAACCGTAAAACCTTCAATGCTCGAAGTATCGTCTAGAAGAACAGCCAGCAGAGCCGAGCCAGACACAATCTGGCCAAGAGCTTCGCGGACACCTCCGCAGTCGTTCCCAAACCATTCTTAAAGTAGGCGTGTAGAGTCTTAATGTCACCCAAGACGGTCGGCTGCACTTCTGCGGTTCGTATGCTAGCTACAATAGCAGGCTCATTTGGAAATCTGTTCCGAACCCCTTGGAAAGCTTGGAATTCCGCAAGAGGAACCAGTTGACATAACAACCTGACTCAAGCCCCAACCAAGCCCGCACAATGTGTGAAAAAGCTCCGGCCGCTCAAGAAGGCTCCAACATGGGGATGTTAACAATGTCATCCGTCCTTGATGAAACCACGATATGATGTGGGACCGTTCGCCAACTCTTTCGAAAACTTATTGCAAGGAACATGGATTGTGAGCTCGGGGGCTTAAGAATGGCCAGTGCACGCTTACTGGGGCCAATCCGAGGATTTAACAAGTCCGGATTCTCGGTCTGCTGCCTGCGATCCCGCCACAGCAGAGCTGAAATCTGAGACTGGCGCAGATCAAGCCCAGAAGCACGAGCCGGAGCATGTGCAAATGACCATGCCCGCGGGAGATGCGATGCGCGTGAAGTCCATGGCGAAGTCTGCACCCCTCCAGAACGCGATGTATAACAATGCAGCTATAGCTGCAGAAATGCCATGTGTCCCGCCGACGCGAGCTTCTGCGGATGTCCCAATGACGTGTGTAAGCAAACGGTTTAGAAACTGCCGGCTGCTATGCAAACAACGCATGTGACCTGCTGACAGCAACACCCACCGTGTTCTCATCGAAAAGAACATTCCCATAAACGCACCCGTCCCTGGAGCCAGCAAGTCACGAACGTCGGCGACGTGGTGTCAGAGCGGTTTCGCTCGCAGCTGCTATGTAGGCTCAAAGTAGAAGCTGTTCATGCCTCAGTCCGCCACACTTTCTGCAATAAGCTCATGAAATGCGATATGACACGTTGACTCAACTTGTATTGGTTGATATGTGCAAACCGTGGCGGCCTGAAAGCTAAGTGACCAGATTTGCACTGCACTTCAACATGATGTCATCATGCCAATATCGATTTTCGGGCGGGGCGCCGACACAGTGGCTGTCACAAACACATATGGTACAGGGTTTAGGGTTTAGGGTTAGGGCATACCGTCGAGCCTGCAACATGCTTCTTTAAGCCTCCCGGTGTGCTCCGAGTTCAGCAACTCCATGCGTGACAACAACTCGCAGTTCTGAATACTACACCATAGTCCATGACGCTACAATAATCCTATACAGTGCTATAGTATAAATAGTATACAGTTATATATAGCTATATTTAGTGATACATAGTAGTATATAGTATACAGTAATGTAAAGTTGAATATGGTTTTATATAGTTTTATATAGTTTTATACTGTGATATATAGTAATATAAACTATAGTAAATATATAGTAGTATATGGTAGTATAGTACGGAATCCTGAAAAGCTCAGCAAGGCAGGTCGCTTTTTCCTCACACGTGGTGGTGGGTGGTGACTCTAGTTCGTGCAGCAAGGTAACCCCCCTTCAGGGGCCTCGCCAATGCGATCAAACATCGGCAATATAAAAGAACACTCAAAACTGTTAGACGCATCAAGACAACGAAGATTGAAGATGTCTGTGAGCTCAGGCTCCTAGCCTCTTGAAGAGACGGTTGTTTGCAAAATGGAACCCTCTCCTTGTAGCAAAGAGTGCCACGCCGCAACCAGCGGCGAAAACGACGGATCCCAGTGTCTCAGAGAGCCCATCTTGAACATCTTCTCTGTAAAACGTAATCTCCGTGTACAACTGCCATGCTACAATGGCAAGAAATGTGGGTAACGTGAGCACACCTACCAGCGCATCCAGGAACAGTTCTGTGCACATCCACTGTGCTTTCCGTCGGAGGCAGCGAGCGAAAAAAATCCCGACGGTACCAACCAGCGGCAGGCAGAAAAGCCAATACGCGAGGAATCGAATCACAAAGTATGGGACCAGAAATTGGCTCTCTTCCCATTGCAAATACACCGCCAGGTAGTCCATGAAGGGCCACCAGACAGGCACGAAAGATCCGAGCATCCAGAGATAAGGAAAAGCATCATATCCCAGCTGCTGTTCGAGAGCCCGGGCTGCCAAAGACCGGACAGACTCGTCAAACTCTTGCTCAGATCCGAACCAGCTTGTCACGCACTGGCTAACGATTTCTCTGTCACAGACTTGGATGCGCTGACCACTGGCTGGGTGGATATGGTTGACGCTGCAACACCAGCACTCCGCTTGTCGCAGCCGGAAGTTCTTCATCTGACTCTTGATAGCCTCCAGAGACCTATAATATTTGCGGAAAGCATGAACAAGGAACATACCTTCGGCGGTAACGAAGGCAATAATCACTCCCCATATCAAGAAACGATCTTCGAACGGGCTGAAGACGGCAAAGAAACCCGCTCCGAACGCACCAACACAAGTTGCACATATAATAAAGCCCAACAATATCGGTTTGACCTGCAGGATGTAGGGCTTCTCCGCAGCTTCTGGATGGGCTTTGAGAAATGCGGCAATTTCGAACAAGCACCACAGCCTCTCCTTGGTCCATGTCCATATCACGAAGGAAAGAATGAAGATTCTTGTTATGAGCTCCCTTACAAAATATATAGACATAGATATTGCATGGAAAGCCAAACCGAACACAGCAAAACCGATCCCTAACATTGACCAAGTATCTGCGTAGGAATCGTCGAAAAGGACCAGCAGGGATTTAGAAACCCGTAGCACTGCGCCAATATTGATGATGCCTTCAGTCTTCATGTGTGGATCAAACTGATTGATGCACACCCTGTCCACGAAAATTGACCCACGTGGTCTCCAGAAAGCCAGCGTGAAAAGTGCCAGGATCAGTCCAACGGAAGAGCACCAGCAAGACCACTTCTGACCAAGCTTCGGAAAGCCTGGCAAGAAATCTAACTGCCACAACAGTACCATGAGCAAGGAAGTCAGAGTTCCAACGACAACCGAAGGCAAGCCGTTCTTGATAACCATCAATAGCAGCACCTTCTTCCAGACTGCAACCTGCCAACTATGACTCAGAAACTCATCGTAGTCCTGCGTGACTTTGCTGAGCCTGAAGAAGCTTCGGTCTTTCCGAGCCCAGAAGACACGTCCCAACCTGGCTACAATTTGATGCGTTGGAACTGCCCGCAGGATTTCGGGTCGAGTTGGCTGCATTCTCTCGATGAGCCCGACGAGAGCTGCAAGTGCTGGCTTGGCCGGTTCTCCAGAGTCTCCAGAGTCTTCAGAATCAGATTCTTGAAGTCCGCTTTCTGCTTCATCTGGCACCTCCTCTTCCAAGTCAACCTCTACAAAATCATCAGGGACATTATGACCTTCAATGGTCACAGTGTGATTCTGACACGCAGTCTCGTCCGACAATGCATCTGACGTGCTCATTCTACCATAGCGGCTTTGGGAACTGCCACTCTACGTGCGAATGGAGGTGCACCTCATGGTTGAATATAGAATACTGGAAGTAAGCGGTTTGGGATTTTGAGTTCAGAATTTTGGGCGCACGAATGAATTCAAGCATGACACTTGAATAACAATCTCAGACAGTCTATCTTCTGTCCTGGCTCAAAGCTCGAAAAGTTTGATTGCAACCCAAACTTTAACCGTGGATTCTGCATTGCATGCCTCTGTGCAATCCTTGCCCACATGCCACCTTGAGCACGGATCACATGCATTCTGGTACGACTACGAGCGATCTCGCCCTCACACACAGCACTTTGCAGCAATATGCTGGGTTTGGAGTTCAATCATATTGTACAATAAACCTTTTGTGTTTTAAGCTGAACCGAATGAATCAATGTTTATCTGTTACCTTCTTGATATCGCAGAGTTAACGAAATTGTTTTGCAATAGTTCATGGCCGGTTGCACACTGGACTCTCGGAAGGGTTCTGGCTGGGTTGAAAATTGGTGGGGGCCGAAAACGATACGTTGGACGAACAAGCAAAGCCAAACCTCCAGAACTCATGTTGCGTACGACTTGCTTATTTTCCCTTATGTGTCAACCGGGCGTTCCATATTCTATATATACAAAAGAGTATACATATAAAAAATCCGGATATTTCACTTTTCGTCCGAATATATACTTCATAAATAATAAAAAATTCGGCTCACACTAGCGGCTCGCTTTTTCTCGTGATTGGGGCATCGCAGTGCCTTGCCCTGGGCTCGGGCCCAGGGCGCTTTGCTCTTTGTTCAGTTGCAACAAAACGCATTTGTACAACATGCATTGTCAAAGAAAGATGCCACCTGCATCATTGCGAACTTCGCAGCACAACTTGTGCGAGTAACAACCAGGGCGGGCTGGGTGGGACAAAACTTTTTCCCGGACTTATGCCGGGAATTTTTTCTTACCCTCCCACCACCCTGTGGAGCCAACTGACGGCGTAACAAAGACTTCATCAAGATTCTTCAAACATGAACTGTCATGTCTTGTGTTGGGAAAACTTTGACAAAACTCACGCCCTAAATTTTGAGTTTGTTTGACAAACCAAAATTTTTGACACAGGGGAAAATAAAGCTTCATCCGCTATTCGCGGAGTTGCGTCTTATTTTCCCTTATGTGTCAACCGGGCGTTCCATATTCTATATATACAAAAGAGTATACATATAAAAAATCCGGATATTTCACTCTTCGTCCGAATATATACTTCATAAATAATAAAAAATTCGGCTCACACTAGCGGCTCGCTTTTTCTCGTGATTGGGGCATCGCAGTGCCTTGCCCTGCCCCTGTCTTGGCACTAAGAGCGCCCAAACTACTTGCCGCCGCACCACTTGTGCACATCACTTCGGTCGTGACTTCGACTCCTCAAGAAGGCTTTCGAAGAACTTTGCCGCAGGCCTAACACGCACAGGTGTCGGCAGGTTCCACACTCCTCTCGAAAGCGGATCCGAAGGATTACTCACAGATGGAACTCGATCGTACCAAATCATAAAGCCAAGGCTTTCCTCAATCGCGCATACCGCATCGATAACATGCGTTGCAAACTGACTCACTGTCCAGCACTTTACGAAGGCGCCGTGAACACCTTCGTTGTCGGTGAACACAACCACATTCTTGCCCTTAAGAGCTTTGAAGAAAAACTTCAGCGCAACATATACCGCCAAAGCCTCCAGCTCAAAGATGACAGTCTCTTTGACACGCTCAAAGGACGTCATGACTTGGGAAACAAGCGAAGCATCAAGGTTTTCACCGAACCATTGGAGCAAGGAGCCTTTATGGTCATATGCCATGCCCCCGATGCCACAAAGCTTGCCTTCATCGCTGAAAGATGCATCCACATACACATGCACAACATTGCCCAGTTGCCGACTAATCGAGCGGCTCTGGTTTGACGAAACCAGACGCCTCAAGAAGCGGCACGCCTCGGAAGTGACCTCACTCAGCCGACCTCCGTGATGCCGGCTAAGCTGGTGCAGAGCAACCTTCGCCCTCCGACCGAACAACTGGCCCGAAGCAAACTGCAGCCTACCACGAAGCCTCTCGCAGTCAGAATGCGACAACCTGCCAGCTAACAAGACCTCGTCCAAGGCAGCAGTCAACTCAAGCACACGCTTTTCGGTGTTCGCCAACTTGAAGAGCCCCAGGCGAGCTTCAGACATGTCAATCTTGATTCCAAGAACTTTACAGCACACGTCGTAAGGCAAAAGTTTATCTAGTGAAAGATCCCAACCTAGTAGCCGAAACAGAGTGCTGATCACGACTTCCACATGTCGGCGCTCCTCAGGCTTGCAGGCCGATAGGAAATCGTCAAAATATAAACTCCAGACCAAGGCAAACATTTTTACCCCCAACCGCCAAATCCCGAACGCACAACGGATAAAGGCGGTCACTGAGGCTTTTGCCCCGAAGGGCATGACCCGCTGCTTGTAGATGACGTGCTTGCGAGTGCGGGGACAGAAGATTACGAAAAAGCTATCCTTTTCGAAACTCTTGTCACTAAGCGGCAGTTGCTTGTACGCGGCACTGAGGTCCCAACATTTGCACACAAGTCCCGCACGCAAGGACTTCAAAGGAGACAAGTGCAACCACATCGCCAACATGCCAGCAACTACGTCTAACGTGTGAACGGGCACTTGTTCACTTTGGGATACAACCGAATTTACAAGCGAACTCAAGTAATTATCGATTGGTCTAACTTTGGGACCTTCCTCGGTCTCTCCTTGAATCACTCCAAAGCGATGAGTGACCGTCCCATCATCAGGGATGTCGCTGGCACTCACCGGCCCCTCAATGAAGCCTTTGGTCAACTCCTTCTCCGTGGCTGCAAGCACGCCTTGATCCACGATCTCGTCACCTGAACTTTTAACCGAAGCCAAAACCTGACCCCTAACTAAACCCGCACTTTTCCTAAGCGTTTCCTCGGCCATGGCTGCCGGGCGGTACTTATTCTTAAAGGCGTTAGATCGTGGCAGGGGTCCGGTTAAGTCAAAACCTTTTGACAGATCAGATATCAAGTCCTCGTCCTCATGTCCCACACTGTCAAGCATCTCTTTCATCAAGAGCAGCCGCTTGTTGCACAACACTTGACGTCGATGGGAGCTGAAGGATCCCTTGAGCTGGCTTTCGGCAGTTTCCAGCTCCTCAGCACGAGCGAGCCATTTCTTGAGCATCTCAGTTCGCTCTCGCCCAAGCGTAGCAACATCTTTGGAATGATTCGCCCGTATGGCCTCGACAAGCTCTGATGGCAAAAGGCTTTCCAAGTGACACGGATGTTGCACGCTCAACGCCCTCGCCACGAACTCCTCCGGCTCATGGTACACGCCGAAAGTTATACTTCCTTTTTGTACTTTTGCGACCCTGGGAGGCACATCACTAGAACCACAAGAGGGGCCTAAGGGGAAACCCAAGTTTTCTAAGAACCCTTTGTCGGCAGTCGCAAGTTTGGTCACTCCCACTGGGGTGTATGCCACGATCACTCCTCTGTCACCTCGCCACGGTTGAGTGGCATGCCAACGCTTCGGTTCAAAGATAAAGGGTCTCCCAACTGCTAAGTCGTGAAATCTCCCAGCACGTTGGGTTTTCCCGACGATCATTGCAATAGGTCCACCTGCCTCCTCGAGCCACAGTCCTCCGCCAGCACAAGCATGCGTTGCCATGATCAGGTTTTTTGTTCCTGGCTCATTGTGCAAATCACGATGGGCTTCTGCGCGCACATTGCACAGATAGCCCACAGCAGAGAAGCAAAAACCCGGAGCATTATCGCGAACATGCTTGCAAAGCACAGCAGTGCACCAAGGCATATCCCGCGTCAAGTTTTTGCAGCCCGTCATGGGCCCATGAGCATAGGCTCCGCACAGAAACTGATTAGATTGGTCATCACAGCTCCCCCTGGCTCTGGTCTGATGTTTTTGCGGCAACATGTCCAAGAGAGTTCGCATCTCCTCTTGGCTGAAGCGAGTGTTCCACCGTAACATGATGCAAGCAAGCTTCTCAGCAGGGTGAGCATCCTCAGGCGGAGAGTGAAGGTCCGAACATGTACGGTGAAGAAAACTGGCTGCCGGCGAGTCGTCTTGCCCGTCGGCCTGGCCTGCACTCAAGTTGTCAGAAGCATCCTCTGAACTATCCCCCGGCACCGTGAGGATGCGAAGGACTTTGGCACCTTGTGGCACGGACGACACGAAGCACGGGTCAACGTTTGCAGACGCAGGTACCTCCCATGGTGCAGGGAGTTTGCAGCCTACTTGAAGGCCATGCATAGACGCAGCAGTGAAGCTGCCACGGACGTTCACAACATGTTTGAACTCCGGAACCAGAGGAAGGACACGCTTATTGCTTTGCCATCCAGCCACAGCTCTGGCCGCTGCAACGGTGGGTGTTGCCTGACTCAAGTCAGTAGGCAGAGGCTTGGCCCCCATGTCAAGCAGTTGATCTTGCAGAAGCTGTGACATAGCTTTGCACAAGCCCCAAGGAAAATCCAAATCACGGTCGAACTTGCAGCCTACACCCTTAGACCAAAACTTATGTACATGTCCACCGGCACATGGACGATGCAACTCCAAAAATTTTGGCAGGGAGTGCAACATTCGCATAGCCTTTTTGAAGGGCGAGTCGTAGCTGCAAAGGTGAAAGTGCGTCGTGAAGAGAGGAACTTCCTGAAGCAAAAGTCGCAAAGGTTTGGTAGCCCACACGAAACTTGACTCTGGATTGCAGATGCTGAAAAGCACTCCGCGTTCGTGACATGTTTTGCAAGCTGCAGCCACAGCACGCAGGTAAGCATTGGCATCACTCACTCTAGTACGATCGGCTAGCCCCAACCCTGGAACTCCATCGGGATGTGATTCGTTCCGCAGGATTGCAGGGGCTCCTGCAAATTGACGCAACCTGGCGCGGCTTGTAGTATTACAGGGCGGATAAAAATGAACATAGATCAAATTTTCTTCGGTCAAAATCTCCTGGAATTGCTTGCGACCCGACTCTGTACACAAGTCAATCACAATTCGCGGTGCACAGCACCTGCCGGCTGTTCTATCAACGGAAAAACTGTTATCAAGCTGTCGCTGCTTGAGGCATGCAATCAATCGCCCCGACCCCGGCGAGACCTCTAAGACGAGACATTCATCCAAGGAGACCCCTTTAACCCTAGCCATTACTTTTTGAAGATAAGACTCGGGCTCCGGTACAGCCGAGGCGGCCGGCTGTCACTTTCGGTGCTTGGGCAACGGATGCGCCTTGAAGCAATTTGGCTCGCAACACAAGTGCCATCCGCGAGGACACTCCTCGCCGTCAGCAGCATTGGGACATCCATCAATGTTGTATGCCCAACACAACCTCTTTCCTTCGTTGGTCTCGCTGGCTTTCCCGACGAGCTGCTTCGGCATCTTGATGAATTTGGCCCCTTTAACTCCTGGCTGATCCTTGCCTTTGCCCTTGCCCTTTCCCTTGCCATTCTTTTTCCACTTGGTCGGCTCATCGGTCTTTTTGGCGTCATCTGTCCACTTCCGTTTGTTATCATCGATCTCTCCACCTTTCAAAGGTAACAAGTGGAAGCTGATGCTGGGATCCTGCAGAATGTTCTCAAGGGCTCGATCTAAAGGCAAAGTCCCATCGGGCTGACGCTTGATTGAGGGAAGATTTTCAGCAATGCGTGTGAAAGCTGCCCTGTCCGCCCTAAGTACCTGTGCCACCGAAATCTTCACATAAGTAGGCGGTGGCAACTCCTGCAGCCGATGAATCAAGGACGAGTGATACCGATTCATGGTGTCATAACTGGCGCACTTGACTAAATCAAATGCTAAGGCCCGACGCCTCAGAGCCTGCGCAAGCTCAAGTTCTGTCCCCGTTGTGCAAGTTTGATGAGGCACCTTGTCCCTCACCGTCACACTGTTTCCGTCGATGGTGAGCTCCTTCCCCGGCTTCTTGCCCTGAAGTTCCGACTGTCGGGTTGGAAACCTATCTGGCCCTAAGTACGTCAAGGAGTCCGCTGACAGCATGGAATACACCAAGTCATAAGAGGCATGGCTAGGTTCTTCGACACCACGATGCAGAAGGCCCGTGATCCTTGCGCGCTGCTCTGTGATGCGCTCTTCCCTCTCGGCGGTGGCAAGCGTCGAAGGTGCTCCAGAGTCTCCCCTCTGAACTCGGGTTTTTAACTCTTGGACTACGAGGGTATGGGCCTCAAAGATCAAATGCTTGGCTGCAGCCATCGTCCCCGCCGTAATGGGTGTGGCCCCGAAGAGCCGCTGTACCTGATCATCGCTCGGGGACTGGCCCGGCGGTACTGTTGCAAAAGCTAATTTGGAAAGTGTATCCACTCCGGTCCCCGTTATCGTGGCCACATCGGCTTGAGTCAAGCCGATCTCTTTCGCCCTCGATGCGAAAGCTGCTGTGGATTCCGTTAACGAGCCCATGATCCCTCAGCAAGTCACACAGCACAGACCTACCGATCAGAAAACATGTCAAATCATGATGTCACATGCCACGTTCACAAGCCGCTCCTAACATGTGTTTCCATCATGTCTCACTCGTCAGTGAACACGGAACACACTCATGCCTGTTCACATGTTTTCTCCACTTGAGCAAAACTTCGAGCAAAGGAACGTAGCTCATTCAGAACCTTTGCACTCGCAGCCGAACTTGACTCTCAGATGAACCTCATCTGCTCTCGAAGCGCACTTCGCTTTTCTTTCGCCCCACATGGACAAGATTCGATCACTTATCTTTGCATTTTATAATCTGCTGCAGCGCAGCACTCAAGCTGCCCACATCTCTAACCGGCCGACCCGAATCACATTGCTTGCACTTTCGCAACTCAAGGAACGGCACACCGCTGACTTCCACATGATCATTGGTGAGGGCCCTTCCGCATATGAAAAGCCCATCTGAGCTCCCAGCACTCATGAGATGAACAACGCCAGTCCTAGAATGTTTGTACATGGTGGCCTCAGGCCTCCAGGTGCTAGGCTTGCTCGCTGGGTGTCGGAAGTCCTCGCCCTTAACCCATTCATCACCGGACTCAGGCTCCGACTCGCTCGAGCTGTCGCTCGACTCACTCTCGCGGCCCTGTTCTCCACAAGTTGCAGGGTCTGCTAACGGAGTGGCAACAGCATCGACCTTCTCGAACGATTCAGCTCTTCAGAAGCATCAAACGCAGGCAGACTCGGCGATGCAGCCTCATCCTCAGACACTTCGACTTTCACAATCGGACGATCAGCGAACCGTCCTGATCTGCTCAAGTCAGGCATGAACACACCTCGTCTGATGCTTCCCAACATTTCAGTGTATTTCAAGAGGGCTGGCGCAAGGTTGTCGCGCCCGTAGGCATCTAAGGATCCGTCGCCCGAGCTATGATGTCCTAGGCGCAGGCGGGTATGCTTATCCATTCCATACTTAGAGCACCAGCTTAAAGACGTCCCTTTGATGGCATGCGAGGTCGACGACTCAGGCACATCGCAACCAGCCTTGTCAAGCAACGCACGCATCCACTTGGTGACCTCTCCCGAATCGACACATCGTCGAGTCCAGCCCCCCTTCTGATCAGGTGCAGGAAGCACGGGTCCTACTCGGGTGGAACTAAAACCCAAACCGACATCTTCTGCAACCTTGGCCCACGTCACGGCCCATGCTGAAGATGTAACTCCTCGCGCAGGCGCAACCAAGGGCATGCTGAAACCTGTATGAGCCACAGCATTGGCAGTCTTGTGGTCTCGCGTCTTGCACTCTATGAAACCTTCCCCTCCACTTCCAAGTTCACTGAAGTCAAGGAACCAACCGAATGTTTTTCTCAAATCCGACACTCGGCTCCGAGAGAAGATCCCAAACAAAATTGCACCGCAGGCGTAACGATCAAAGCTGTTAACAGACTCATCTTCGAGCATACGTTCCAGGGCTGCAACGTATGCCACAAGCAGGACCGTGGCCTGCTTCCGCTCTGCCTTGGTCAGCTGAGCCTGACCGATGACGCCTTTACTCCAATGGCTCCACACAGTGCTTTGCTTCGGTCCTAGGACTGTCTCGTCGACAGCAATGCCGACCACATGTATAGCGAAGTTCACGCACTCCTGAAAACTGGTGAAAGCCCCGGCGGGCCTCTTTTCGCTCTTCAGGTGCTTCAAGTATCCATCTAGATGCGCAGACTTGAAAGGGAACAGGTCATCGGCCCTGCATTCCTTTCGCCCCCATGAGAGGTATCCCATGAGGGCCGATCCCCTTTTCATGACTGTACTGCCACTCTTTCGCCCAAAGAGTTCACGCAAGGTTTCAATCGCGTCATCCGTCTTTTGGATGGCAACTGTTTCTCCGATATATGACGAACCCGGGCACTCAGTAAGAATGACCAGCCACTTCTCAAGAGCACGTCGCCATTGAGCCTCTTCCTTTTCCTCATAACTGTCGTAGGCCCTCGAAGAAATAGCAACCCTGAAACACTCCCCACTCTCAGGCATTTGTCGTGCGCGTTTTGCCGGTGGCTCGGCAACAAGGTCTGAAGGCTGAATGTTGGTGCTGGACACAGCAGGCACAGGTATGTGCTTCGGGAGGCCTGCCAAAAGCTTTGTCACTGAGTCATCTTCACCGAACACCAAGCTCATGCTCTCCTGCTCCCAAGGCAAAGGAATGTCTACTACACTCCTACCCAGAGCAAGCACAGAATCCTCCAAGGCATCATTTAGCAGGCTGCTGTCAACACAACTGGCCACTTCCCTTGCAGCCTCTCGATCGCGCATGCAAGCTGCTCCCTGCTCACTATCTATTTCTGAAGGCATGAAGGCATCAAGATGCGAAGGCAAAGGCCGCCCTGTTCCTGTTTCCTCAAGCTCTTCTCCTAGCAGCTCAAGAGTTCTGTCAAAGTTCAATTCACTTTCAGCAGGAAGCGGCATGCTAGTGCACACATCAGACTCTTCAACACCTGTGGCTTCCTGACTCTGCCCCCGTAGCTCTGAAGCCACAAGAGAAGAATCAGCATTTGCTTCCATCTGCCTCCTAAGGAGGCGTGCACGGAGCCCTAGAGGCAACGTCGAAAGGAGCCAGCTCCCACCACCCTGTGGAGCCAACTGACGGACGGCGTAACAAAGACTTCATCAAGATTCTTCAAACATGAACTGTCATGTCTTGTGTTGGGAAAACTTTGACAAAACTCACGCCCTAAATTTTGAGTTTGTTTGACAAACCAAAATTTTTGACACAGGGGAAAATAAAGCTTCATCCGCTATTCGCGGAGTTGCGTCAAAAGGAACTGCTCCAGAATAAGCGAATCACCATGGACAACGCAGACTTCATGTAAAAAATTTGAAAAACCAAAGTGTCCTGAGAATGCTATGCTGTTCAACTTGAAAACTTTGCAAGGGCACTTTTGTCCTGTTAAAAAATTTACTGCGCAACGGCTGTGCTACGTTTTCCATCATGCAATAGACCCCGTTCGAAAACGTGACAGACATGCCCAATCGCTGCTCTGTCGGATGTGTTGCACAGGACGTTCGCAAAACCGTGCACGAGAGTTTATCTTCAAAAATTGGCCCCTGTACATTCTGGACCCCAGAGGTCTCTGGTCTTCCCGGGCCATTTTTGCTTGACATGCCAAGTAACCGTAAAAAGGGAGTGGATGCTTGCACAAACTCGCACCTGTTTACAAAGAAAATTTGACAAATCAGAATCAACACCGGTGCTGAGTTCTCGGTTGCGGTCACGGAAACAAAGTTTCAGTGCGATGAGTTGCTGCCATTCCACGACCATCAATTGGTCGCGGTTTCCGGCCTCCCTAATGCAACAGCAAAAATGTGTTGCAAGCAAGCACACGAGCTGAGACGGGGATTTCGACCTCACAATGTGTCACACCAAGAGATTCTCCAACGAGACTTGTAAGCAGACACTGCAAATTTGAACTTGTCAGAGGCAACATGACAAAAGCAGCACAGTGACTTCCCAATCTTGCAACATACTCCGATCAATCATCAGAGCACTTCGTCCTGCTGGATCGTACTGATTCTCAACCGGCACAAGCTATGAGATACAGAGAATCATGCATTCACTGGGCATCTGGGCCTTCCCGTCTCAGGCCAAAGCAATTCTAGCTTTGCACACCTGGCTTGCGCCAGCTTATTCAGAACTTTAGTACGCCGATCTGCCCTAACCTACACTCCGCTTCATTTGTGTCATGTTATAAGAAATAACTTCCTGCTGCCAGGGCATCACAAAGCGTCCTCCACTACTCCTAGATTTAGACCGTCCACTGCCTCCCACACTTCAGCCTCTCTCTTCCAGGCTCTGCCAATCCCTCCCCCCAACACCTCCCAGTGTCTCCGACCCACCACAAGCCAGGCCGGCTGGCCCTGGCCTTAGTGAAATTGGGGCTGCGTTTCCTGGCGGGGAGTCCCGCCAGACGCAGTTGCACAACAGAGCGTTTCATGGCGCTGTTGGTCTTTTTCGCTGGATTCCATTCAATTTCGTTTTTTGTGCAGGGTGGCTTTTGCTCTTTTCTGCTGCATTTTCGCATCTTCAGTAATTTTTTTGTATGTTTAAAGGCTGTTTTGGGTGGGATTCCTGTGGGTTCCGCTGGGCTTCGATGGGCTCCGGTTCTCACCTAAAACTCTGTGCCACTTTTCCGGCGGGAATCCACTCCCTGAACCAAGCCCGGATGACCAATTCCCAAATGTTGCTGGTTTTGCGGTGGGAATGCTTTTCGAAGCTGGTACGCGTTGGCAAAATGATACTTCAGAGCAAATCCAAGCAGACGCTTTGGGGCTGGCCCAGGCCCACCTGAATGGCCTGCTCAGAAGGTCAATCTTTCACCAAACACCTGCAAAAGTTCAATTTGCTTGAGTTTGCTTCAATTGCTAAAATCTGTCAAAATGGCAAAATTCAATTGGAATTTGTTGGAATTGCAATTTTCTGGCTGCCAACGCCAAACGGGTCGACAGGAGCACCTATCCATAAAATCTGCTGGTTTACCGATCTTTGTGTTCCGTTTCACTGGAGCTAGAGCACCGTTGCTGATCAGTTTTGAGGGCAGAAACTGAACACACCCGAAAGAACAAGGCTCGTGCCCCTCGACAGTTCCATGGACAGATTCTAGACACGTTGGAGCCTGCATGCAAAGCGCTAGACAGTACCCTGGACAGATTCTGCACAGATTCCTACACAAGTGAACTTCAGATTCTGGACAGATGCTGCTCACATTCTGCACACATGAGTCCTGGCCAAAACATCCCTGGACAGATTCTGCACACATTGGCCTCACAGATTCGGGGTCACTTATCAAGAAAAAATTATTTCATAACACCCAGTGGTTACCACGGAATCAAGGTTATAAGTCTAAGCTGGAGGCTTGAAAGGTCGCGGTGGGAGTGGTGGGGACAGGGCTGTCATGTGCAATCCAGAGGCTACCCGAAGCATGGCTGGCCTCGTCTGTCCCCTTGAAGGAGACATTAAACCTCTCAAAGTAGGCTGGGGGCAGAAAGTCGTAGCTGATGTAGCCTCCCCCTAAAGGCAAAGCTGCATGATCCGGCTGAGGCTGGGAAGGCGGCACAGCAGAGGGAGCGGCTGCTGCATGGGAGGCACCAGGGCGAAAGCTCGCAGTCAGGCTCGATAGGCTCAGGGCCGAGCCACGTGGAACCGGCAGAAGGCATCTAGGGCACTGGCTGCTGGGGTTGGGCACGACGATCAGTCAGTCACATCTAGATGGGAAACCAGGTACTCATGAGTCTCTCGGGAAAGCAAGGCTAGAGGCAGCCACGATGGCCCACCTGCAAAAAGGAGAATGCGAGCGCCGATTGTGCCTGAGAGCAGAGTATCCTGAAAGCGAGAGCCACAGGGCTGGCCCATGATTCCAGGCAAAGGCAAGGCATCAAAGAGTCCTGGCAAATGCCATTCATAAGGCAAAATGCGCAAAGGCACGAAGTATGTATCCTGGCTAGGCACTGACAGAGCAGGAGGCATGTGGGGTTCAGCTCCCGGCGAGTACCTCGGTGCAGAAAGGCTTAGAAGAGCATTTCAAACATGAGCTGGTGACACTCATCATTGGCAAGAACCAGCGGCAACCACTCGTGGACATGAAGGCAAGCTAATATGCGAGGGCAGACAGTCCAGGAGAAAAGGAACTCTTGGAGGCAAGGCTCTAAAGGCTGGCCTTCGTGCGGGGCCAAGGCAAAACATTCTATGAGTGTCACCAGAAACCAGTCCCAATCGTGGGAGGCAAGAACAACTGGGGCAGAGGCAAAGTCCGGGGGACGAATCCACCGCGGAGGCAAAGGCCTGGGCGAGTCAGGCTCAAAGGCTAGTCGCGTGATGGGCACAACTATGGACACAGGCAACATGGCTTCACGCTAAGGAGAGAACGAACTACTCGGGCAGTAGTTACGGCTAATCTCGCTTTTCGAGAACTGCAAGTGCTAGAGCCAGGCTACACGACGGCATGTCACGTGTAAAGATTCGCAAGCTCCGAAAACATTCCTGAACCAAAACAGGTAACACTTTAAAAGACTCTGAAACAGCTCCACTTCACGGCAAGTTTCCAAGTTTCCACTCCAGTCCAAGCACCCTTGACCTTACCTCGGACCTCACCTAACCTCGGACCTCTGCGGACTCCGATCTCGGATCTCCGACCTTGGATTGTCCGTTTTGAATTCTGTTGTGGCGCACTTGCTGACTGGGTGTCACGTCTGCCCAGGAAGTGACACAATTAACCACTCTAGGAAACTTCCTAGTGCTCAGAGCTCCAGAGGTCCAGAACCACTGTTATTGCTGAGTCGCTGAATGTGGCTCTTTTTGACGCACGCTACAGCTGACACGTGGCCATGTTCGCCCTTCACCTCGTGCTGTTCTTTTGTTTGAGTTCTGGGGAGGCCCGTGCGGCGCACACGTTTTCGAAGGGTTTTTCGGTCTCGAACATGAACCCGTCAAATCTGTCAAAATGAAGGTCGAGACAAGGTCCGGGATACTCTAGAGGCTGCCACATGAGTTTGCCCTGTGCAGCTTACAATTTCGGTTTGCTTTTCGGGGTCAGGGCAAGCGACTTGGGAAAAACACTGGACTGAAATTCTGATCTGGCGCCTCATGTCGCTAGTCTGCTTCGCCTTGAAGAGTATTATAGGGTCTCGACCACAAATGCGATCTTTCCTTGGGAAAACTAGCCAGCGAGCCAGCGAGGCCACAACACGGCCACAACAGGCCACAAACGTGTGGTTTGAGGCCACAAGAGGCCACGACAGGCCACAAACGTGTGGTTTTCGAGCCATGTCAGGGGCACAAACGTGTGGCTTTGAGGCCACAAGAGGCCACAAACGTGTGGTTTTCAGGCCACATCAAGGTCACAAACGTGCGGCTTGGAGGCCACATCCGGCCACAAACGTGTGGTTTTGAAGCCACGAGAGGCCACAAACGTGTGGTTTTCCGGCCACATCAGGGCCACAAACGTGTGGATTTCAGGCCATGTCAGGGCCATTTAGAGGCCACAACAGACCATATCACCACATAAGTGGATTGGGCGGTTTTGGGCCCCGAACATGTTCTCTGTTATGTTTCATTGTGTGGAACCCCATCCGCAAAAAACGTTAAACCCAACACACAACATCAAGCGTGCGGTTTCGACTGAAAGCACGCGGGTTGCTATTGTCCTAAACCCTCCTGTAGGGCCGCTGAGACGTTTTGACTTGCTTCAAACTATACCAGCTTGTCTAGTCTGATTTACCAAAACGTCGCATGGAGTAACGAATTCGTAGCAAGTGCAACAGTTTCAGCTACTCCGTGCCCCACTACTCCGCGCGACTCGCTGAGACGTTCAAACTATACCAGCTCTTTCTATTTTGGTTTACTAAAACGTCGCATGGAGTCACGAATTCGTAGCAACTGCTACAGTTGCAGCTACTCCGTACCCCACTACTCCGTGCGACTCTGTCAGAAGGTGCAAATTCCCCACAAATACTACCTCTTTCACCACATCCTAAAACACTGCGTGAAACCGGGACGGACCGCGAAGTAAGCCTTCCCTTGCAAAAACTGGGATTCAAGGACATATCCCGCTTCAAGTTTTTTTTTCTGCTATTGAATCGGGGGTTGAGGAACAAGGGCCACTCCGCGAAGCTGTGAAAAAGCTCCTGCTCACTGGCAGCTTTGGGTCTGCTGCTTTTAACTTTGGTCCCAGGCCTCCAAACCACGTCTGTTGCTGTCCCAGGCCCTCCAAAATCTACCGGAGCGTGGTGTCTACGTGGTGTTCTCATGCTCGGTGTCGAAAACATGCAAAACCTCTCCTCTTTCAGGCAGAGTCAGGACACCACCGCTTTTCGAAGCGCATGTTCATGCAGTAGACGGCTCTGGACATCTACTCTAGGGGGCCTCTGATGTGTAGTATGTTTTTGGTAATTTCTCGGACCCTGAAAACGGGTTCGCAGGAAGCGCATGATGCACTGCGAAATTTTCCAAGAGGTGACTCCAACGTTTTCAAACAGAGCAGCTCAAACCGTGCACAGAGGTGGTATCGAGAGTCGAGAAATGCTTAACTTCCACACTCTGAGCAGCAGATGTGATTTTGGAGGCTCTGTCCAAATGAGCAGCAACCGTTGAAGAATGTCTTTTTGGCGTGCGGACCTCAAAGACGTTGCTGCACTCGGTCCCAGTAAGAACAACAAGAACCACAAGAATACAATAAAGAGCTGTACAAAAGAATCATGTAAAGGTGAAACCGGCCGCGACTTGCAGACTTAAGCTTGCAGGGATCGCGGCCTTTCAAATTGCAGCATCACTGAGGTGTCGTGTTTGCCAGGACGGAGCGGTTTTGTACAAGCATCCACAAAGCAGCATGTTCCAGCAACCGTTAAAGAATGTCGACCAGAGACCCAAAGACCTCTAGAGGCCTTGCGCGCGAACAGAGGCGTGCAGAGAAGAAAGCATTGCCCCAATGCAAGAAAGTATGAGTGTTACTTTTTGGCGGGCTTGGGCGGGGGCGGGTCAACGACAGCAGGTTGCAGCAAGAACTACAAGAAAAACAAGAACAGTACAAAGAAAGATAATAACAAGCTGAAACAGGCCGCGACAGAGGTCGTTCGGCAAGACATGCGCAAAGCAAGCAACTGTCACCGCTCAGATTTGCGCAATGGCACACATGCACCAGCATCGAAGGGCCGGCGACATGGGACAACCTCCTGTTCACTGTGTGCTTGGGCAGTCTCATCAACCCAGGCCCGGGCTGCCTGTCAAACCTCGGTTCGAATCTGGGTCCCAGTTTCGAACCTGGGTTTGAACAACCTTGTTCTCCAAAACACTTGCTCAAACCTGGGTTTCAAAACCCAGCTTAAAGAAAGAAACAGTCGGGTTCGCAGGAAGCGCATGATGCACTCCGAAATTTTCCGAGAGGTGACTCCAGCGTTTCGAAACAGAGCAGCTCAAAACCGTGCACAGTGGTGGTGTCGAGAGGCTTGGGTGATGGTTCGTATGTCGAGAAATGTGCTTAACTCCTACACTCTGCCCTTTGCAAACAAAATGGAGGTGCATCTTCTCATCTTCTTTAAATTGTTTGTACTTTCAGTCAGTCCTCCAGTGCAACATTGCCCCTTGGATTGCTTTGGAGGGCTTGGTCTGGCCGAATACCCTCAAGAGCACTTGATTTGGAGGCTCTCTCACAATGAGCAGCAACCGTTGAAGTCGATGAGAGACTCAAAGGCATCTAGAGGCCGAACAGAGGCGTTGCAGAGAAGAAAGCATTGCCAGCACTGGGTTTGAACCTAGGTTGAACGTCAGGTTCAACCTGGGTTCCAATCTGAGTTCAATCTGGGTTGGAACCTGGGTTGGGTTGGAAGCTGGACTGGATTGGATCTGGATTGGAACCTGGGTTGAAACTGGGTTGGAACCTGGGTTGAAAACTGGTTGCAAAGCTGCGTGAAACTGGATTTGAATCTGAAGTACCGGGGAGGCCCCCCCAGGCCAGGCTGCTCCAGACAGGCCAAATCAACACCGGAACCAATCACGCACATTCTAGGAAAAGCAACGCCAGCCACAGAGCCTTCAACGCTCAGCACCCGCTCCTGCATGCATGCACCGCACATCATGCTTTGCTGGATTTGCAAAACTCTGGTCGACCCAGCAGACACCACACGTCCAACGCAACCGTCTAGACCGAACGACGCATGAGACAGGACATGCGTTCTCACACTGGCACCTGCAGGCTCTCCTGCGCCACCGCGACCTGTCGGCAATTTGTGCGTGTCTCTGTGTGTGTGTGTGTGTGTGTGTGTGTGTGTGTGTGTGTGTGTGTGTGTGTGTGTGTGTGTGTGTGTGTGTGTGTGTGTGTGTGTGTGTGTGTGTGTGTGTGTGTGTGTGTGTGTGTGTGTGTGTGTGTGTGTGTGTGTGTGTGTGTGTGTGTGTGTGTGTGTGTGTGTGTGTGTGTGTGTGTGTGTGTGTGTGTGTGTGTGTGTGTGTGTGTGTGTGTGTGTGTGTGTGTGTGTGTGTGTGTGTGTGTGTGTGTGTGTGTGTGTGTGTGTGTGTGTGTGTGTGTGTGTGTGTGTGTGTGTGTGTGTGTGTGTGTGTGTGTGTGTGTGTGTGTGTGTGTGTGTGTGTGTGTGTGTGGTGTGTGTGTGTGTGTGTGTCTGTGTGTGTGTGTGTGTGTGTGTGTGTGTGTCTGTGTGTCGTGTCTGTGTGTCTGTGTCTGTGTCTGTGTGTCTGTCTGTGTGTCTGTCTGTGTCTGTGTGTGTGTCTGTGTCTGTGTCTGTGTCTGTGTCTGTGTCTGTGTCTGTGTCTGTGTCTGTGTCTGTGTCTGTGTCTGTGTCTGTGTCTGTGTCTGTGTCTGTGTCTGTGTCTGTGTCTGTGTCTGTGTCTGTGTCTGTGTCTGTGTCTGTGTCTGTGTCTGTGTCTGTGTCTGTGTCTGTGTCTGTGTCTGTGTCTGTGTCTGTGTCTGTGTCTGTGTCTGTGTCTGTGTCTGTGTCTGTGTCTGTGTCTGTGTCTGTGTCTCTGTGTCTGTGTCTGTGTCTGTGTCTGTGTCTGTGTCTGTGTCTGTGTCTGTGTCTGTGTCTGTGTCTGTGTCTGTGTCTGTGTCTGTGTCTGTGTCTGTGTCTGTGTCTGTGTCTGTGTCTGTGTCTGTGTCTGTGTCTGTGTCTGTGTCTGTGTCTGTGTCTGTGTCTGTGTCTGTGTCTGTGTCTGTGTCTGTGTCTGTGTCTGTGTCTGTGTCTGTGTCTGTGTCTGTGTCTGTGTCTGTGTCTGTGTGCTGTGTCTGTGTCTGTGTTGTGTCTGTGTCTGTGTCTGTGTCCTGTGTCTGTGTCTGTGTCTGTGTCTGTGTCTGTGTCTGTCTGTGTCTGTGTCTGTGTCTGTGTGTGTGTCTGTGTCTGTGTCTGTGTCTGTGTGTGTGTGTGTGTGTGTGTGTGTGTGTGTGTGTGTGTGTGTGTGTGTGTGTGTGTGTGTGTGTGTGTGTGTGTGTGTGTGTGTGTGTGTGTGTGTGTGTGTGTGTGTGTGTGTGTGTGTGTGTGTGTCTGTGTGTGTGACAACAACGTTCCCACGCATTCCTGCCTGCGTTGTCAGCGAGAGGTTGACCGTTGGGGTCAGCAGCAGCAACGCCTCCCCGAAGTACACCCACAAGTCTACTATAATAGAAAGAGTCTGGACCAAACCTTCTCGCGCACGTAGCAGCAGCTGGAGGTCTTCGTTGCTTAAGTTCTTTGTGGCCTGGCTTGGCCTGCAAGCCAGAAACGCGAAATCACACGGAGTCGCTCTACGCGAGCCTGCAGGAGGCGCTTGCGTCGTGCCATCAGGTTCCGATGCTCTTTCGACTGCTCACGCAGCTCTGCTTTCAAGGCCTTGCGCGTCTCTTCCAGACGCAGAAGCTCTTGGTGCAGTACCTAACAAGCATAGCTTGGCATTCCAACCAAGCATGATCAAACTACAGAAGCCTACCTGCTGGTCGCTCTGCTTCGGAGGCATTACCCAGCACCTTGTGTCATGCATCGGCTTTCTTCCACACCGCAGAAACTTGGTTAGCCCCGCGCCTTCAGGTCCCCACGCAACGAGGTCTGGCCACAGCTACAAAACAGCTGCAGAAACCCAGTTGGTAGAGAGCGTCCAGCCCTTCTGCTTTCATGGCATGTCTGTAATCCGGCACGCCCACACAAGCACACAGAATCCGCATGAACCTTTCTCCAGCCACCAGGCCTGTGCTCCAAAGCTACCGCTCCTCAGGACCTCGTCCGCAACGTGCGTCCAGCAACAGCGGTGCCTCGCACAAAGACACACCCAATGTGGTCCAGAAGGAAAGCAGACACAGACCTGGCCTCTGTACATAGAGAAGCCTCTGTACATAGAGAAGAATCCAGCATCAGCCTCCAACTGTTCCTGCGACACTCTGCAGCAGAACAACCTCGCTAAACAACGTCACCTGCGGGGCCTCTTTACGGAAAAAAACCAGCTCGGCAAGGCTTGCTTGGACCTTTGCTAAGACGGACAGGCCACAAAAATGGACAGTGCGGCAGGGAGAAAACACTCTGCGCAGATCTTGCACGCCCAAACCACTGTCTTTCCAGCTGTTTTCGCGCTGCACAACATGCCTCTGCCACGGAGCATATCTTCACAAGAGCGACCTCCACGGATGCGCCCATGGGGTCTTGCTTGCAATAGACACTGTCTGGAAGGCCTCATATTTCAGCCCCGAGACTACAATCCAATAATTTGGTAGCTCACTTTTTTTTCTCTTCTAGGCCGTTTTGGTCTCCTGCGCGATTTCTGTATGCTGTTTACCAGGGCTTGGGTGGCCCAAACCGACAACCAGCCAGCCAACGTGTACAGGGCGGGAAGCGCAGCATGTCTCACCAGTCTGGGCTCCGAACTGAAGCAAAACGGAGCAACAGCAAGCCACCTATTGCAACTGGCGGAATCACTAGCAAAGCACAAGCGAAACGCCTTCAAAGGCTACTATCCTCGGCCCCCGGAAGGGTGGGAAACCTAACTTACACAGCACTATATCCAACACCAGGACACGTCTGCAAGACTGGTTGCAGTCCAAGATGCGATAATGTGCCTGAAGACCGTCCCAACTCAGGCTGCCACCCGGTCACAATGAATTCAGACAGACCTGCAGCGGCGCGTGGAAGCTTGGATCTGCTGCATGTACAAACCGTTTACACAGCACGAGACCTGACACCATATCCGCAAGACGATGCATTCTTTAGGACTTGGAGTGAACCAAAACAAATCGGACGGAAAATGCATGCACTCCTCTAGCCTTTGACGGCCAAACATTTAGAGAAAAGCGTATCTGCAAGACGATGCATGTTTTCCGGTACGTATCTGCAAGACGATGCATAATTTAGGACTTGGAGTGAACCAAAACAAAGCAGACGGAACATGTATGCACTCTTCTAGCCTTTGACGGCCAAACATTTAGAGAAAAGCGTATCTGCAAGACGATGCATGTTTTCCGGTACGTATCTGCAAGACGATGCATGATTTAGGACTTGGAGGGAACCAAAACAAAGCAGACGGAACATGTATGCACCCATCTAATTGACAGCATCTCACGGAAAAGAATACTGTGAGAGAACTCCCAATAAAAACACACACACGGACATACACACCTACCCACATACACGCGCGCACTATCTATCTATCTCTCTCTCTCTCTCTCTCTCTCTCTCTCTCTCTCTCTCCACATATACACACAATGTCTGGAACCATCACTCTCTGTTGTTCGGAACTCGTCACACTTTACATGACGCTTCCGAGGCCACGTCCATCAAGCTGCAGGTGACTCCGTGGACCTTGACCGGTGTTAGGGCTTCGAGCTTAAGGGCTCGGGGCTACCGGCTGTTCCGAGGTGTGCTCCATGGAGCTTGACCGCTGTTAGGGCTTGGAAATTGGGGTTGAAGGGCTCGCGGCTACCGGCTGTTCCTTGAGAGCTCGGACCTTGCAGTTCTCCGCGCTTCGGATTGGCTCGCGGGCTTCAAGAAGCCTCTAACATCTCCAGAACGGTCAGAGCTTTCTCGTGTCTTTTTGCTGTTACGTCTCATAAAGCGGCTGCGTGCAATTTATACAAATTGAATTACCTTCGAACCACTCGCGCTCCTCTCTTGGCAATTCCTCCAGCTCACGTAGCCAAGAGTTCGATGTCAGGATCATGGCGACGTTGCAGACGTACACACTGTAGGTGAACATGTTTGTTCCAGAATGAGCGAGCGTGACCTCTTCTGTAGATCCCTGGAAAAGGCGACGGTTGCTGAGCACCATGGCCGTCGAAGCTTCGTCATACAAGATGGCTCGATGCAGCAAATTGTCAAAAGCACGCAAATCAGGTTGACTCACTCCACAGCAGTTGAGTTCTAGTGTCTCGCGATGACCGAAGAGACTGCGGGCATAGATTGTTTTGCCAAGGGGCGTGGGTCCACTTAGGACCAAAAAGCTTCTTCTGAACATGGGTCGGGTAAATTGTGGAAGGAAGTCACGTTGGACTTGCTCGATCACGACGGCTTTTTTTCATGAGGGGCTGAAACTCCTGGAGATCTTGCGCCTTCTTCGCTTTGACGGCTTGTGTCTGCGTGATTTTACAGGCCTGCCATAAGTTGGTAATCCAATCCGGAGCAACAGGGAAGGTGGTGAAGGCTGCTGCTGTCGTCGTCATATGAATAGAGCCAGTTTTTGGCACCTGCAGGTAGTAGTGCCCCTGGAGCTTTCCCACGGGCTTGCTTGCACTCCACAGCGCCACGAAACAACAGACTGGGCTTCGGCAGCGTCACCGTCTGTCCTTGTTACTACATTAAAAAGCAAAATAGTGCCCGAACTAGTGTCCGAATGAACCCTTCATAGTGCCTAAAAAAAAAAAGAAGATTTTTCTTTACGAAAGAAAATGTATTTGGACACTATCAAACACTATTTCGAGCACTATTCGGGCACTATGCCAGGTGAGACTTGGGCGGCATTATCTGGAACGCTAAGAGTTGGAAGGCTTGCAGGACCACCAAAACACTGGAAATGCGCACGAAGCACTATTCGGGCACTATTCAGGCACTATTTGAAGGCGTCTACTTTTCATGCACTGCAGCCTTGCCAAATCCCTTCCAACACTTCTCCAAGCCTGAAAACCTCCGTCCAGAGCTTTCCTACCCTGCCAAACTTTCAACGAGCTTTACGAGCTTATTTTTCGGGCCCGAGAAACAAAAAAAAGGGTAAGACACATCACATGGAGCTCTTTTCCACTTCAACCTTCCCCAAGTTCTCATTTCAATTTTTACTACTACCACCAAGATTTGCACTAGAAGCTGTTTCGCTCAGACTTGCGCTAGAAGCCCTCCAGAGTACTCCCACAGTTAGAGTGGCAAACAACGCTGCTCAAGCAGCACAAGTCCAATCACTAGGGAAGAGATACGGATTTTTTAACATAGCTGTACTCATTTAGAGGAGCATACACGAAAAACATGAGGAATGGCATGTGCAAAAAATTGTAGGGTAGTCTATCTACAAGTTTACCGGGGTCTTGGCCATGCGAGAGTTCAAAGAAAGATCAGGTAGGACTTCGAGGAGATCTACAACGAGACTTTATGAAGGAGTTATGGTTTTTCTCGAGTGCAGCAGCAGTCAGTTATTGACAGTTTTCTTGTTCAGAAACCTTCTTTCCGCTCTCTGAATTTCAATGTGTGCCGCAATGTGTGCCGCAATACTCATTGGGCGCTTCTATGTAAACATTGAATTTGGGGGAAGCGGAGAGTTTGGAAGTTTTAAAGATTTGTGGACAAACAATTCCAAAATTGTACTATCGCGCAAGGCCATTTTCAGTGTTCAAAAAACAACGAAAACTGTAGGAAGCATTAAGTTACCCCCATAGTCAGTTGCCGCCTGCTTGCCATGATATGGTGTTTGCGATAAGCAACAGTCTCAAGCTGACCACGCATAGACCTCGCGCGTTAAAACCCAAACGCGCCTTGAGGCACACTACTAGGTTTAGTAAAAGGAGGTGCAAGCCGACTGACTGACTACGTCACGCAAGGCTACAGCAGTGAAAGCTAACAGCACTTTTACACCTTTCGTCGCAACCAACTGTTCACCACGCGCTTGTCACGCAGTGCAAGTCTTGAGCCAAAGTGAAACGGGGCGCAGACAGAGACTTCAGCACACTCACTTCCGCGGTAAGTCCTAAGGACTCCTAACGGCTTCTCTGCACTGGTAACTCTGTTCTATGGCCCAGGTGCTCCCCGGACTTCGTCTAGAAGTCCGTTCTCACAGCAAACAAACTGACAATACTCTGATGTTCATCATGCTTCAGGGAAACACCGTTGTTCGTGAAAAACTCGTGAGGAAAACTCCGGTTGGACACGCTTCTGGTAATGATCACTTTCACCGCAAGGTGAGACAGGAAGCGTGAGCGCAGCGACCGACAGACAGACAACTTTTCCCTACTCCTACCGTTCACAACTACACCTAAGGTTCTCTAAAACTCACAAAGGAGAAAACAGAAAGTGTTCCTGACCTTGGCGAGACACAGGGGCACCATTATAGGATTGAAAATCACGCTCGAGCGGTCGGTCCGCTGGGCTGAGCCCAGTTCGAGTCAGGGTGAGACGGAGCTTTAGGGGAGTCACCTCACCCTGATTTCGGAGCCTAGTCCACTTTGGGAGCGGCGAGTTTCTCTAGACCAGTCTGACATCAGGTGATGTCCTTAAACAGCACCCTCGGCACAGACTGGTCGAGCTCACCTGCCTACTGCGGTTGCCCTCAGCCTACCTTCCAAGGAGTCTCCTCACTTTGAGCTAGGCGGCAACAAAAGGGGGTGTGCAAGGGAGGTGTCTCAACCTTGTAGCTTCTCCAAGTCCACGGAGTCTCCTCACGTTGTTGACTTGTAGAGCAAGGGAGTAGCCTCACCTTGAGCAGACTTAGGCTTGTGACCAAATTGGCTCGTTGAATTAAGGCTGGAAAGGGGAGTCTCCTCACCCTGAAGCGGCTTGCAAGCTTAAGGGAGTCACCTCACCTTAAAACCCTTCAGGGGTTTCTCAACTGGTCGGGGTGTCCAAACTAGGAATCGGAACGAGCTGCCAGGTTGTATCATCCGGATTGCTCCAAGGGTTGCTCAGGGGAATAACCATACCAACCTTGTAGCACAAGGGGAGGTAGGTTAAGAACCCCGAGTCCTTTAAGCCCTCAAAGTGGTGCGGAAAGTCCTGGAGGCGGTGGAGGAAGACCTTGCACAAAACCTCGGGGGAGCCATAAAGGTGGATTTGTTCTTCCACCCATGGACCAAACATGTCATGTTTGGCGCATAGGCCAAGAAGCCCCTTGGTTGCCGCCTTTCCAGGCCAGTGCTTGCGCTGCGCTTCTCTCCAGCGGCCCCCGTCGTACAAACAAACCTGCACGTAGTCGGCCGAGCGCAGCTTTGCACTTTGAAGCGCCATGTTCTCGGCGCGTGTGCGCGCCAAGGTCGGGAGGGCCCAACCTACATTGTGCTCCCCAAGATCCGACAAGCGGATATGGCAGGCACTCAAAAACGCGACCACACTTAACAAAGCCAGGAGGTCCGGGACATCAAGTGTCCTAAGCCTTCCCTGCGGAGAAGCCACAGGGATGACCCGCCTGTAGAAAACCGCGCGGCCACGTAGGGTAAAACCCTTGCCATGGCCATTCTCTGACAAGGTGAGCAGAACATCACCAGAAGTCCCCGGTCGAGGGATAAAGGTGAAATCTCTGGATAGTCCCTCCAGAAAAATCTGCTCCTGGCCCATGTCCTCGGCGAGCCCCAGTTTGAGGACCTGAAAATCGGCTCCAAGTCCCCATTGAGCCGGGGGCTCCGGTGACACGACTGCCACCTACCCCCAAAACGGCCCATACCCCTCCATGCTCGTCCTCCAGCTCCGCCGGAGTGTAAAAAGTCCAAGGCGTGCCAGACGAGCCCTTTTTGTTAAGGGACACGCCTCGGAGGGATCTCGGGATCTTCAGGGGCTGCTTGTAGAGAAGCTCCAAGGGAACCTCCGAACCTGGCTCCCCTCTGAGGTCCTCGCCCTTGATTCCCGGATCTGGGCCTGGAAGGGACTCCGCTGGGGATGGAGCCTCCTCCGAAAACTTGGTGGTGGCCGGTGAGTTTGCCTCAACCTGGTCACTGGGAACAGGATCTGGATGAGGTGAGGGTTCCTCAACCTGCTCAGGGACCAAAGAAGAGGCTGGCTCAGGTGAGATCTTCTCAACCTGTGTTTTGGAAGCCTTGCCTTCTGTATCCGGCTTGGGTGCCGGTGAGGTAACCTCAACCTGGGAGCTCTGGGCAGGCTCCTGCTTAGGAGAGGTCAGTACCTCTTCCTGCTCATGCTCCGAGGGAGAGGCCGGTTCAGGCGAGACCTTCTCAACCTGGGTTGTGGCGGCCGGGCCTGGATCACCAGCATCTGTATCCGGCTTGGTTGCCGGTGAAGGAACCTCAGTCTGAGAACTCTGGGCAGGTTCCTGTTTAGGAGAGGTCAGCACCTCATCCTGCTCAGGCCCCAAAGGAGAGGTTGGTGCAGGTGAGACCTGCTCAACCTGAGTTGTGGAGGCTAGGCCTGGTTCATCAGCATTGGAAGGCGAGGGCACCTCAGCCTGCAGATTGGAACCGGAGGCTCTTGGCGAGGCCTCCTCAGCCTGGGCCTCTGTGCGTTGCCGCTTTGGCGGTGGTGGTGGTGGGGTTCGGGCTACCCCCGGCTTGGGTGCGGCTTTTGGCCTCGTGATAGGGGCCTCAACCGACCTTGACAAGTTGGGACCAGAAGCCGGAGGTTCCCGGTCGGTACCTGAATGCTGGCTTTGCCTGGAGTACCTTGATCTCGAAATAGCAGGTTTGCCCTCACTAAAACGATGCTGCAAGAGGGCCTGGTACCGCTGTTCCGTTACCGGGTCCTCGAAAGGGGCATTCTGCCCCTTCCCTGGCTTATTCTTCCCTTTTCCTTTACCCATCTTGGAGCCAAAAGCTGCGAGAAGGCTCAGACATGGAGGGTTAGCAAAACCAGGTACGAGTAGCACTTAGACCAGGCTACATCTGCAGGCTTGGCGCAAACAGCACCTACCCCATCATCAGTAATGAGCTTGGAGGGGAGAAGTAAAGTTCGATAATGTCCAGAGGTCGGGGAGTTGCCTAAATGCGAGACCACGGCCTTGGGGTAGTAACGAAGAAGTTCCCCATCCAATCCCTCAAGCACACAAGGATCCTCAAAACCAACTGGGTTCTCGAGCCTCCGAAAACCCCCCCCTTCCCTAACAAACCTCAAAAGCTGCAATGCAATCAAAGGCGGGTGAGTAAGGATTTTCACTTCTCCACCTTGTTGCCAATTTGCCAGAAGTTCCCTCATAGAGACTTCGTGCTCCGGGAGGTGAAGAGGAAGTGGGAAAAAGTTACCCTCGTGGTGAGGTGCATTGGGAGCATGAGCTCGCCATGAAACGCAAGAGAGGTCACGGGGAAGCCCCGAAGAAAGGTGCATGAGAAGTTGACAAACATCATGCTGGCTGTTTGGGGATTCCCATCGACCCTGGCCTGCAACTAATCTCTTCCAAACCAGGGACTGCCACAGCTCGACTTTGCGCTGATCTTTCAACCATCGCAGGATGCCCTGGATGGGGGATCCAGCAAAGGGGCTGGAGGCATCAAGGAGCAGGTCAACCCAAAAGAAACCAACCACCAGAGAATTGGTGTAACAATGGTTGGATGGATTTTGGAACTTCACCTTGCGAACAATGGAGCCAGCAGCCCTTAAGTCTCCAAGCTCTGGGCTTCCAGGATCCCGGTAATCGCGGACAGCAGGAGAGGGAGGCTCAATCCTGACCATGTTCTGCAAGGGAGGGTCATCGGGAGTGAGAGTTTGCAGGGGAGTGGCCTCAACCCTGTTAAGTGGTGTTGCAAAGAAGTTGCTAAGGTTTTGGGCTTTTGGGAGAGTCTCCTTAGAAAGCTTGCTAGCCTTCTTGGAGGCAGGTAGTGACTCCGGAACCCCTACGCCACTTAACAAACTCTTGGTGAACTTAGTCAGTTTGTTAGTGTGTTTACGGGTCACACACAGGGACTGGAGGAGCCCCGGGACTTTCTTTGCCCGCGCTGGCAAAATGCCTTCACACACTTTACACTGCCAAGCTTTGCCTATGGAAACAAGCTGATGGGAAGAGTGACAGGCCAGGTGCTCCGGGGGACGACCTTCCCTTCCCAAGCACGGCTGGGCAAGGACCTGCTGGAACAGTGAAGGAGGGTCCACTTGCTGCAGGTAAAGGCCACATTTCCCACACATGGCTGTGAGGTTCGTAGGGTGCTGACTCCGAATTTCCCACTGGTGTCCCAGCGGAGAGACGGTTTGGCTGACGAGTTGCTCAATCTGTTGCCTTTTGTTGAGGGTTGGAGGTTTTGGCTGGCGCTTGCAGAAAATAGTCTTCTTGTCCTGCGTAGTAATCAAAATCTCCGCCCTCTGGCTAAGTAGCTGGGAAAGGGTGGAAACCAGCGTGTCAACTTGCCTGACTTGCTTTTTGGCATCAGGGTGCAAAGCTTGGTCAGCCCTGGACCCAGCAAGTTGGTCAGCTTCCTGATTCAAATGCCAACGCCAAACCTCATCTTTTCCAAACTTTTCAGCAAATTTTCCTACATCCAAGTGGGCCTTGACCCAATGAAGATGTTGTGGGGATATGTTCTGCCATTGGGGTTTCCAAAACATGGAATGCTTGGATGTAACCGCCCTAGCTGCAGCCTGCTTGCAAGCTACCCGAGAATCCGTAGTAAGATCCGTCAGGCCTGGGCAAAGCTCATGGGCCTTAACAATGGCATGGACCTCCCCATCTAGAACCGTGGCCGGCCGAGGCAAAACCCCGCTCGCAGTTGCAATAACTGTGATGCTTTGGCCCGTTTTGCGTGCTAGAATCACAGCCCATCCAATGGTCCGCAATCTGGGATCGGAAGAAAATTTTCCGCCACTGGCATCAGTTCCAATGACAAGATCCGAGTCCCAGGGCTGTGACGGCCAGGTGCCCGCATACCTATCCTCAGCGTTCTGAAGTGGCGAGGAGACATAGGCAAGAGGGGGAAGGGCTCGCAACCAAAGGCAGGGCGCCGGATGGGACTGACGCATTTGTTCAAGATGCCTGGGAAGCTTTGGCTGTCTGGCCCATCTGGGGCAGTCCCACAGCACATGTTGTAGTGTGTTTTCTGAATCAAGGCCCCGATCCTTACAGTAAGGGCACTTGGGGTGGCCACCACTTCCCGCATGCACAACTGCACCTTGCCAGATTGACCTGTAGAAGGTCAGGCGTTTGGTCTTCTTTAAAGCAATGCGGCGATGAATTGTGAAATCTACACCCTCCTGAGCTCCTTGGCCGCCATGTTGGCCAGAGATGGCTCGCAACCTTTCGCTCTTGATGGTAGACCGAATCTTGCGCCGCAGCTCCTGAAAAAGAAAGGGGCTGAAGTCAACGGGCCAGGGGTGGCCATCAATATGCCAGACTTCCGGGGACTGGACATCCCATCCCATATCCCTGGCATACTGAATCATGGCCGAAATGGGTCCGGCAACGATTTTCCAAGGGTGAGGCGAAGCCTCCAACCTGGATTTGACCAAGGGCCAGGACCTTTGAACTTCCTCCCAAATGGAAGGAGAACGGCCAAGAATACGAAGAAAAACTTGCAAATGCTCACAAATGATCTGCTCTCGGGGATCCGGAAATCTGTGGGAGAACATCTCCAAGACGGTCAGGGTTCCTCCTAGATGTTGGCGTCCTAAGCTACCAGCCAGCACAGCGCGGTGCCATTTCAACCGTTTGGGACTAACACCCTGTGCCTGATGGCCATAGGTGGCACATGTCATGATGGATCCGCGCACAACCCTCGTGCGTGAACAATGCGAATCAACACCTAAAGCACGAAGGCGCTTGTGGCGGCCTTGCGCCTTCTTGTGCCTGCCCAGAGAGGTGGCAAGCCTGCGGCGTCTGCCAGCATTGCTGTCAACCCCTAAGTCTTTGGCTAACAGAGTAATGCCAGGATCTTGGTCCGAACGCAGACGCGCAAGAACTTGAGAGGTGGCAGAGTCTGAGCAAAGAAACTTGGTTTTTTCCAAGGAAACCTGAAGATTTCGTTCCGCAAGAGAGTCTCGCAGTATACGAAATGTCTTGAGGGCTTTGTGAGCCGTGTTAGAAGCAGTGGACCCTACCACGTCAGCCGAAATGTCATCCAGCCACTGGTCGATGTTGTGAGTGAGGCCAGTAGCCTGAAGGTCCCTGATTGGGACAAACAAAGCCAGTTTCGAAACCACCGGCGCAACAGGGCAACCCTGAAGCAACCCAACTGTGGGAATGATTCCCGGCGAAACCGAATTTTCGGCTGAGACAAATCGTGTCCCACCATAAATTTGAAGGGAAAGCTCCAAAAGCAAAGGTGGGAACTGCAACAGGAGTCCGGTGTCGACTACCGAGGCCCAAACTACACAATCATAGAAACCTTTGATATCAAGAAAGAGTCCTACAAAGTGTTTGGACTGAGTTCGGGAGGCTTCGGCCCACAGCAACCGGCGGATGCCGATGTCTAAAGATGTTCGACCTGGCACTGCGGCATCCCAAGGAGCCAGGGCCTGGTAGGAGACCGTCCACTCTTGGATCAGGGACCACCTGGCTCTGCAGTAGTCCCTCCACAAAACGTGAGTTAAAGAGATAGGTCTCTCAGCAGTAGCCGATTTGGGCAGCATACAAACTTGTGTCAGGAGAAACTGCTGCGGGACTCGGAGGCCTCTTTCGAGCTCCTGATAAAATTCAGCGATGTCCTGAAGCATTGGCCAAGTCAATTTCTTGAGAAGGGACTTGCTCCAGCCGTCCGGTCCTGGGGCAGTGACCCTGCCTTTGGAAAACCTTTGTTGCAGCTGTTCCGGGGAAATGGGGCTCAGGGTAGCGACCTGCTGAGCAGCCAGTTCCCGTAGCTTTCCGCGAGCCTGTTGCTCTGCGTGTGGAAGAGGAGGAAGGTCCTCAACTCTAAGTACGCCTTTCCAAGTGCGGAGCCATAGTTTGGTTCTAGCCAGGGCGCGGACCTCTGCGGACAGATCCCGAAAGGGACGTGCAGTGGTGATTTCACCTTTTTTGATCGTCTTGAAAAGGGGGGCCATCCCTTTTTCTTGGGCTCCCTGCAACCACGACCTGTACGACTTGGTCTGGGCATCCTGGTGAACTTTAGAGGCCAGCAGAAATTGCTCCTGCAATAATTGCTGGACGGGCTCGGGAACAGCAGCCTGCTCCGAGAGACAGGCCTGGAGCGTAGAAAGAAAAGAAACAGCCTCCTCCGAGTTGCCCTGCCAGTGGTCCAGGATCTGCGGCAAATACTCCTGGCATTGCTCTCGACGTTTGGGGTGGTCTCCCTGGCACAGAAATTGTACCCGGTGCCAAAAAGCCTGGCAAGAACCTTCCCATGCGAACTGGGACATGCGAGGAACAGCTGGGAGGAATTCAACTTGGAGTTGGCGACCAATACCCTGGGACGATTGCAAAAGACTGTGCTCAACCGAACTGGAAATGGAAGCCAGTCGATTGCTCAGGGGGTCAGCCGAAAAGGTGGTATCCGGCAAAGAGGCGAGGGTCTCCTCAACCTGTATGTAATCAAGCGGTTCTTCCCTGAAGGAAAGCACAAAGGAGGGAAGCTGTGGAGTGGTGAGCTGGAAAGCGCCCACATTGAGGGCAACTTGGATTGCTGCATGTGGCTTGAAAGGAACATCCCAGGAGGCATCAACCCGGAGCAAACCTTCCAGGCAGTGTGATACAGCCAGAAAATCAAGCTCATTGTCACCACAGGTGGCTTTGTTGGGCCCAATTGGTTCCAGGGACAAACTTTGAAAAATGGCAGTGTCCAACAAATCCTTCAAAGGCGAGTTCCAGTCTCCACCTATCAGGATTGGGCCCCTCACAGATTGACGAATTGCGCGCAGAGATGCAAGGATGTCAGAGTTGACCGGGGACCCGAAGCCGGAGGAAGACTGGAGGTACAGGCTAACTACTGTCAAGTCAGCCCCTTGTGTGCGTAGCGTCACCGCCACGTAGCCACAACCTTGGTTGGTATACTGACCTCGCAAACGGGCTCCCAGGTGGGCTCTAACTAAAACCCCAACTCCGCCTCTAGAGCTATTCCGTCGGCCTTCCCCAGGGGCTGCGGGCAAAAGGAAGGAGTCGAAGCCCATGGCAGCCATAGACGAGATTTCAGCAACAACTTGGGACTCCAAAAGATGGTGCTCCTGGATCAAGATAACATCCCCTTGAGCTGAAAACCATTGCTTGACTTCTGGTCTCCAAGAAGTAATGTTGCAAGATGTGACTCGCATTTGCCTGTGCCTCTGTGGCTGCGATTTGCACAAAACTTCAAAGCCTCGAGCAACAAGCAAGAGCAAAGTCAAGTCAAAAGAACGTTGGAGGGCCAAGATCTCCTGGCACAGCCACCAACCTAAGCTGCCCTGCTCAACCTGATCAAGAAGGTGGCCAACCACCTCTGAAGTTGCTCCCAACAGATCTGGGTTCTGGACAGCCTCCCACACCTGGCCTTCGAGTGTTCGCCACTGGCTGTGTGGGCTTGCCAAAGGTGGCACCTCAGGTGGCATTTCACAAGGGGCAAGCTGAGAGGATTGAAAATCAACTCCCCCTCATGAACCTGTCGTCGAGAAAAGGTACCGGTCCAGTGGCTGCTGTTGCGTATTGGGCTCATCGATCTTCTCACGGTCCACGGTAGCTTTATGGCTCTTCCAAAAACGGCTGCGGCTGTACAAAGAGGCGTCAGCACCTACCAAGCACTCAAAGCCCTAAGAGCTGTGTGAGCAAAAGCTTCGGGGTAGTGCTGGGTGTTCTTCAGAACGAACATCTTACTATGCTCGTGGTTTCCAGGGCACTTTAATTTATCCATGCAGTGAATGAGAACATGACTGTTCGAGCACAACCTCCAAACCTTCTTCACAGGAAGTGCGTCCATTCCAACCATACCGCAAGCACAACCATGCACAAGAGCGGTCTCATGCGGATTGATCTTAAGGAATGACTTCGTAGCGGACCATCCCCAGTAAGCACAACGTTGCGGCCATTCAATGACCCAAGTTGCCGAATCAGATGTGTTGACTAGCTTCAAGAAGCTCTTCCAGAGCTTTCGGTGGACTGTGAAAAGTCCTTTCATCCTTTCATCATAGTGATCTGCAGATCGGGCTTGGTGATACCGCTGCCAAGGCGAACCACCGGTACAGGGCGTCGAAGCCCACACAACAACATGCATGTTCCGACGGTGCGCCGAACGAAGCGCATGCTCAATGAGCTCGATGGTCTCCGGAAGAGTCCCATCCGTTTCTTCCGTCACGGGAATAGCATGGATGCCATAGTGGCTAGCAAGCTTAGTCAACCAGGCTTCTCCAGAGGTGCAGAACTCGACCATCACAATGTAATGCGGTGTCTGCAACCGACAACGACCAACCAACACACTCCAAGGATCATCGACGCTTGCAGAAAACAGACCTTTGAACGCGGCAAACACAAGGCAACGGACCGGGGGCGCATCACCTCGAAGATAGTCACTACGGGTGAGACGTTCCTCAAGACACAACTGTCCTATATGATACCAAGTTTGCGCGACACTCAAGTTCTTTGTTTGCAAGTCGGCGACGTTATCCGTTCCTGGGACGTGTGTAACCAGGATCTCGCCGTTCTCAACCTTATCCTGCAAGTAGCTTTTTCGCTTTCCAACGCTGGGCTTCGAAAAGTCCTTTGCGAACCCGCCGATGGACCGCTGTGGGTCATCGCGAGAGGAGCCGCACTTTGTGCAGCAGAACACTAACTTGTACCTAGGGTACGCAGAACTACGAGCTACGGCAGAAGCTAGAAGCACAACACTACGGGCTACGGCTGCAGCTACGGCACTACGGCAAAACTGCAGTGCGGAAGCACTTGGGGACTGCAGGTCACACACGAGTGACGCGGAACCACTTGCACTCGCGACAACGCGACAGCTGTCCCCTAAGGAGATGGCATCAAGCGTGGCTCTTTGGTATAGCAGAGAAGATAAGCATTCGCAAATATCTCAGCAAGTTCGGCGGGTTTGGCGAGTTTAGCAACACGATTATCGTCAGTGTAGAAAACCTTACGTGCCATATCCTCAAACAGAGCCGCTCTGTAATGGCCAGTTGCCATTCGGGGGCCAATGTGGACGATTGCCGCTCGTAAGTGGTACTTAGAAACCCCAGTGGAGTGGCGAGGGCTTGCCCGACACAGGTCTTCGATTGCAGTGTTCAACTCTTCGACGCAGGCATGTGCACATCGGCCCTTGCGTCTCTGTCAGCTTTGAAGGCCGCGCATCCTTCGGCTTCGCCTGGAGTTCTATGGAAGCTTGCTGCACAAGAGGTGGGCCCTGCGCTTAGTGACTGTCTCAATGCTGCGTTTTCGAACATACCCCACATGCTTCCCATGCCCATTAGGCGGGTCTCGCTTTGTCTTTTGCCGAAACCCACCAAAAAGTCGCAACAGCCATCGGATACTCGCCCAATCAGCTTATTAAGTCCGGCCAGCAAAGTCCACGCGATCATGTTGTCAGAGCTCATTGCACCGTATCTCCAACATTACATTGCTGATGTCCCTCAGTATTGGTACAACGACGACGCGACTCAACCTCCAGAGCACAATGCGTGGGCGGGGTCACATTCTCTTTGGATGTGGCCAAAGCGTTTGACTCCCTTCCCAGAACGATGATTGCTGCTGGTATGCGTGATGCCATGATACCTGAGCCCATTGTTCAACAGGTCCTTGCCATCCATTCCCAGCTTCTTGTTGAGCTTGACCACTGTGGTCTCAAAGCCTCTTGTGCTACCTCTCGGGGGGTTCGTCAGGGGTGTCCATTATCCCCTGCATTATGGGCGCTCGCGACAGGCTATGTGTACCGCCAGCTACTTGCAACTCTGGGGCCCCAAGCATCAGAAATACTCACCATTTATGCTGACGACCTGATTGCACAGTGGATGATTCGCACATCCTCGGATCTTACCGACTGCCTTGCTCAATTGCACAAGCTGGTTAAAGTTTTACGTTTTCATGGCATGGAGGTCAGTGACACCAAGAGTGTGATTCTCTACCAGTTGCATGGCACACAGGCTGAGCGAACCATGGGCAAACTTCGGTTCAAAGACAAAGGTGTCTCCAAACTGCGGGCGGCACCCGACTGCGCTTTTCCGATTGTTAGGAAGCACCCATATCTCGGCATCATCCTCAGCTACGGAGCCCTGGAATCTCACAGCATTACCCACCGGTACAATCGGGCGGGGCAGCTTTTCTCCAGGCTTCGACAAGTGCTCAGCGCCAGACACCATCTCAGTCGCCACACCAGGCGGCGGTTGTGGCTGTCGACGGTCTGGCCATGCCTGAAATACGGGATCACAGCACTGCAGCTTGAAGCTAAAGACATGGTCAGGATCCGGGGCATCGTTGCCCGACACCTTCGCATTGTCAGTGGACAGCTGTCCAAGGACACACATGTGACCACGGATGCCTTCCTCACCGAGTTGGGCTTTGACCCAATTGCGCTCCTCTCGAAGGAAGCCACCGCCAATCAGACCCGGTTCAAGGCCCTCGACCGGTCGCTTCAGCTCGATAGGGTTGCACAGTGGCATGTCATCCTTCAGGCCGCTTTCGCACAGCCGCCCGTCGCTGCGCCACAGGCGCCGAATATTGCTCCCGCATCCCAGCCGACACCAAGTACACAACGGTCGCACTTCTTGCACAGAGGCACCCTCAGGAATGGACCTGATATCTCTGAAGCTCACGCTTCGACCGGCACTCAGGCTGCTGCACCGACGCCAGCACCTGCCCCGGATTCAGGTGCCACTCAGGCTGCTACGACACTTCAAGAGGTGACCCTGGTGGCTCGCCCATATGCTTGTCCTAATTGTCCGTGCACCTTCGCGAACTCAGGTCTGCTTCAGCGCCATCGGGTACGTGCACATGGTGCTCAGGCGCATCGTGATGTCAAGAAGGCCCTCTCCTCAATCAATCAAGTTGAGCATTCCCTTAACGGTGTTCCCACATGCAAGTACTGCCTTCGTGAGTTCAATGGGTGGAGAAATTTTAATTTGCACATCCAGTTTGATAGTTGTGTGCCCAAGCGGCTCAATGCTGCACAACCTCTTCTGCTGGGGTCTTCGGACCGGGAAGAGGCTCCATCTTCTGCACCCACAGCGGCAGTGCCTGCTTGTGAGATCCTCAGTGAACGCGCGCCTGTTGTACCCCCGGAGACTACACCTCCACCCCCACCTCCTCCTCCTGCACCTTTTGCTGCCAGGCTGCTTGACGAACCCTGTCTGAGAGCGGAGCCCAGAGAACACCTCAGACGCTGGCGAAACATTGCCTCTAAGGCCGAACTGCATGCTCGCATGGCTCACAACTGCCCAGTCTGTAATTTGTGGGCGAACGACGGCAGTCGCATCAAGATTCACATTCGTGCCAAACACCCATCGGCTGTGGATAGGTTGAATCAGGCTGTGAAGGAGGCCAAAGCTGTTCAGGTTCAACGTCCATGTCAGTTCTGTGCACAAGCTTACCGATGTGCTCCATGTCGGCACGCTGAGGGTGTCATTTGGCAGTCGGTGTTCTCCAGTCTCGATCCTGATTTGCTCACCAGTCCAAGCCATGACGATGGACGTGGACCAGAAGTTGACTCACGACCAAGAGGAGGAGAGAGAGTGGGAGCTGCACTCGGCGTTCATGAGCACAGCCATGACGACGGCACCCTCGACGACACCCAAGCGACCGCTAGAGCCCCCAAGCAAGCTTCAGAAGACAGACCCCAGGCAGGGAAAAGGCAAAGGAAAGGGCAAAAAGGGCAGAGGCAAGGGCAAAGGCAGTGCCGCGATCGAGCTGGTGGAGAGTGTGATCCGATTGGCGACGGACTCCCAGCTGCTGATCGGAACTCAAGGGCCCATCGATCACCTTCCTGGCGTCGGTGTCCAATCGCTCCACACCGAGCGATCAAATGCACGCCTCCCTCGCGGAGCTCTGCGGCAGCGCTTGCTGCCAGGTGATCGGCATGTCCATCAAACCCGAACGATTGACGAGGTCCCCTGCTCAACAGATCTACAAGTTCCTGCCTGCGCCGCCCCCGCCGCCCCAGCCTTAACCTTAAGCTCTCCCTCGGTACCTGCTGCTACCCCGTGAGCACTTCCTTCAGACTTAGCAGCAAGGTCGACGACGCAGTCCAGCTGAGGATGCGCCTCACCAACGGCTCAAACCTCTGCTATGCGAACGCCTCACTGGCATCCTTGCACGACTGCACTCAGGCGGTGATTCCGCGACATGTGTTCACCGCTTTTGGAGGCTTGCATACTAGGACGGCAACCTTTTAGCCTGTGGAGCCTGCTTGGTTGGCAACAGCTCCTTACCGACTGGAGGAACCCTCGGGAGCAGCACGATGCTGCTGAGTTTGTGCATCATCTTCAGGCGCGTATGCAGACTCCTGCGCTTCAAGGTTTGTGGCAAGCCCGCGACTCCCATGATCAGGTGCGGGATTCGGGAGACACCTGTCCACTTCTTTTGACCGCGCCTCTGTTAAGCCACTTATCTGTCCAGCAGCTTGTCGATTTGTGGCACACCCAGGCCCCGGCGCATGCTCTGCTGCAGACGCCAGAATGCCTGATCCTGCAGCTTGCGCGGTTCGATGCTGACGATGCTGATGCCCAGAAGGTTTTAGAGCCTGTTACTCTCGACTCTGTCTTGAAGGTTCCTTACTTTTCGGGCCTGCAAGTAGCAAAGACGAAGGTCCACATGACGCATCCTTCTCAGGAAGCCGGACATCATACTGACTTGGCGAGCAGAAGAGCTGTCCGTAGGCAGGTATAGGGGTTGCGCAACGCTTTCGAAAAGGTGGCCCAAAAGCTGCCCCAATCCTACAAGCTCGCGCGCCATCTCAACCATAGCGAAAAGCTCAGACTCCGCACTGGAGAGTGCTACGATAGGCTGGAGCCTCGAGTAAGTCTTGATACAATTCCCATTCAGGTAAATCACTCCTCCGCTGGTGCTCTTCCGTCCAGTAGAGCGCTCAGAGGCCCAATTAGCGTCGCTGAATCCAACGAGGGTTGCAGTCCCAGGTTGAGCTTTGGAGTCCTTCTGAAAGACCTGAACAAGATCGGGAACCTCCAAAAGCCAACGGAGCACTTTACGCATACAATCCTCATGCACAGCGCGCGGACAGGCTTGACCTCTAGACAGCATGGAGTGAAAATAACACAAATCCCCCCTGGTTTGCACAAGCCAGCCTAGTTTCCCTAGGGTGCTTCTAAAGCGGCTCGCGGCTTCAGGGGAGAGCTCTTCGGAGGGCTTCTCGGGGTCTTCCTTGTCAAGGATCGATCGGAGGTCTGGTGGTGCAGTGCAGGGCTTCATCTTCCTGCGGTTCTCCTGGCTCCACCCAAAAGCCTCGAAGATCGAATCGACGTATTCTTTCTTCACAGCCAACAAGATCTCATGGCCACGCTTGATTATCTCACGGCCTAGGAATCCGATCCTGCCGTCCTCATCCAAGCGTCCAGTCAACTTGACCTTAAGACGGCCCATGAGGAAGTCTAGAAGCTGTTGGTTTGCCTCTTTCGTTCTTGTGGCTAGCAAGATGTCGTCGACGTACACAAGACAAAGCACAAGGATGTCTCCCCAATACCCTTTGTACAACGTAGGTTCAATAAGAGAAGGAAACAATCCCAACTCAGCAAGAAGTCCAGCAAGATGCTTCTGCCACGAAAGGCCTGCCGATCTCAAGCCATATATGGCTTTCTCCAGGATGACGTAAACCTTAGAGCCATCAAGGTTCTGAAAGCATCCCGGCAACTCAAGCACGGTATCAAGAACCAACTTGGCATACAAGAAGGCAGTCGAAACGTCAAGTCCCCAAAGGACAAGCGTATCCTGGACAACACGACAGATGAAAGCCTTGAAGGCCTCCACAGAAGCAGTCTGGCTCGCAATGCCCAAGTCAAGCGCCGAAGGTTGATTGAAAGCAAAGTCTTTTGCAACAAGGCGCGCACGCACAATGTGCTGATCGTCAACATCAACCTTGTCAGTGAAGACAAAACGCGACTTAATGATCTTGGCACCTGTCTCCTGGCAGTGGGTCTTAATCTCATCATAGGTGCGGGCGTTGCCGACACCCAAGTTGTGCATAGCAGACACCTCTTTCTGCATGCCAACCCACGTTTTCTCAGGATCCAAAGGCAAGCCACTGACATCATCAACCACAGAAGTGGGCTTGATGACCCACACCTCCCGATCACCGAAAGGCATGGCTACCCCCTCATCGGGGTTACTGTGCTGAGCGGGTGCTTTTCTCTTAAGCTGAGCAGCAAACAAGCCGACCTCACCGTAATCAACAGGACTCAGGTGATGCTTCTGGTCCGGAATCACTGAGAACATGAACTGAGGCATGCTCGTACTGTCAAGGACATCCGGGACCTGAGCAACATCCATGGGCACAGTGTAGTCGTCCATATCAACCTGATCCATCTCAACGTCCCCACCAGGGAGATACTCCTGAGGGAGCTCAGAGTCTTGGGCTGCTTGTGAGGGTTCGGGCACCAGGTGCTGCAGATCCTCAGGAACAGGAGACCCAGGAAGACTGGGCTCGTAGTCCAAGCTCTCTTCTTCAAACTCCACAACTTCAGGGTTCGGGTTGATTTTTACTTGAGGCTTGTCAGGGGCTTGTTGCTGTTCAGGATTGTCAAGATCACCGAGCGTATCCCTGATGTAATCACGAAAGCGAACTTTGCAACGCCTAGAGTGGAAGCGCGATCTACCTAAGCATCCCGGACAACGTGCCGTTTTGTTGTTTTCAAGCCATTCAGGCGCCGGTTGCGGCAACGGGATTGCTTTCCTCGGTAGGGCCACCCCTGGTAGGCTTTCATAATCAGGCTCATCAGGATTAGCCTCGGCGATAGTGGGTAACAAGTTCGACGAGAACGTCACTGGGTAGGCCATCTTGAGAGCCCGGGCGACGCATCTTTTCATAGACCCATTTGAGAGTCTGATCATGCAGTGATGCCCTTGCCCACCAATCACGGGGCCGAGATAGGCACCAATGTCGTATCGACCATCAACTTGTGATGCAAGGTGTTCTGGGGGCTGAATGTACATGATGCAAGCGAAAGGAAACAACAAGTGAGGCGTGTGACTCTCACCCAAAGCTCGCTGCAAAGGACTCAACAGTTGACCTTGTGACGTTCCAAACCGGTTGTGTGAAGCAGCAGCATGGCTGTGAAGCAGTTCCATCGCTTCCTCATTTGCCAACAATTTCAAGCCACTCACGCCCTTGGCGTGAAGCTCGTTGGCCAAAGCGGTTTCTTTAAGCGTGCGGATTGCTCTCTCAGCTACCGGGGCGTGCCTGCTAGGAGAGGTTTTGGTAGAAACCGAACTCCCACCTGTAACCTCAACAACCTCGGCTGCTATGGCTGCTAAAAGCGGTTCCCCGTCATGTACAACATGAACTTCTTTGAGACCGAATGATTTGAGGAATTTGACTAGCTTCCCCACGGTGACTTTTCGGTAATCTCCTGCATAGGTAGCAGCTGTGCCTACACAATACGTCGGTACGTGTACCACAGCGATCAAACGGATGCCTCGATACCAGTATTGATCCATCTGCACCTCAAGTGGGTCGACACTTTTGCGTGTTCGGGCGGGTGAGAGCCCTTTAGATCTTACACAGCTAGGACAGCCACCCCAGTAGGGGGTATGACCCTGACGTTGGTGGCGCAATCTAGCTTCGGCACCGATGTTTTCGGGGAGAGCTTCTTCAGGGTCTACCGGGGGTTTGGTGTTGTTCGGGGTGGTTCTCTCTAACCCTTCACGGTCATCACCATCATCATCAAAAAGCTGCTCTAGCTCTTCAACACCAATGGCACCACCCACATCACCTGAATCAAGCAATGGGCGACCGACCGACATGCACGCTGAACTACCTACTGGCATGCAGGCTGCACGACCTACCTGCAAGCAAGCTAGACTACCTAGCGGAACACAAGCTGGGCAACCTACCTGCACGCAAGCTAGACTACCTACCGGAACACAAGCTGGGCAACCTACCTGCACGCAAGCTGGACTACCTAGCTGAACACACGCTGGGCAACCTACCGGCAGCACTTCTCTGACAGCGGCACTCTGCAAGAGAACTTCACGAGCTCTCTCTTTTGGCTGCTGCTCAAGAGCGGCTAAAGTTACAGGTCGCTGTCGCTGCTGATTGCCTCGACCTCTTCGAGGTCTACAAGCGGAGGAACCAAAGGTGCCGGTTTCGCTGCCGTTGCCAAACTGGTCGGCGGCGCCACAAATCGTTCCTCTGGCGTGGGCATCTCGATGGTGTAGTGAACGCCCACCACCGCACGGGGCTTCGGCGCATGCTTGGATGCCGGCATCAGCTTCTTTGTTATAGGCCTTGGTGTGGCTGCCGGCGGCATGAACGACGGCCTTAATTGATGTTGGAAATGGCGCCCGGAGAGAAGGCGCTGCTGTGGGCGTTGGCATCGGCGCTGAACTCGGCGCCACTGGTACTGTACTCGGCCTCGGTGCTGTGGTCGGTCGGGCCGGATAGGGCCTGTAGCGGTAATCCATGAGGATCTGCGGGGGCACGTGCATCTGCATGGGCACCGGAATCTGCATAGGGACACCTGCATCTGCATTGTTGCTGGCACCGACCTTTGAGCTGGAACTCGAGGAGGCTCCGGCGTATTCTCCACCTTGGGCGCCGGAGGAGGGCTCGGCATCCTTGTCGAAGCGGCCTTTGCTTGAGCACTGGCCTTTGCTCGAGCCGCGGCCTGTGCAAAGTCCGTCACTTCTCTCTGGCCCAAGAACCCCATCCGGGCACCTTCCATGGCCGAGAAGGGCATATGCCTCGTCGGCACCACAGGATCCACCGTCGCCACCGGAGGTGTTGTTGTTGCCACCGGCTTTGCCACAGGGGCCGGCGATGTCAAAGGAGCCGGCGTTGCCACAGGAGCCGGCGTTGTCAAAGGAGCCGGCGTTGTTGTAGTCGCGCCCTTCGGCGGCTTTGGAATCGCTGCCTTCGGACCCTTCGGCGGCTTTGGAACCGCTGCTTTTGGAACCTTTGGAGCGGCAGCCTTCGGAGCGGCCCTCGGTGGAGGTGGTGCTGTCCAGATGTTGGGCGGCGCTGGCGCGGCCTTTGGCGGACTCTTTGGCGGACTCTTTGGCGGTGTGGTTGGCCCCTTTGGTGGTGTAATCGGACTCTTTAGCGGACTCTTTGGCGGTGTGGTTGGCCCCTTTGGTGGTGTAATCGGAGACTTCGGTGGTGTGGCTGGCCCCTTTGGGGGCGTACTTGGCACCATAGCTGTTGAGCCTGGGGTCTTCGGTGGAGTCACAGGCTGCTGTGCCCCACGTATCGCGGACAACACCCCCTGCCTCCTTTCGCTGGCTCGCTGCCTGAACTGGGCTAGATCCGCAATTTTCTCCTGCATAACGGCGCTCTGGGAGCTGGCTGCGGGCGCACCCGAGCCAGGAGCAATGTTGGAGGCTGTGGTGCTCGACGTTGGTCTCCATTTGCCCCAACACTCGTCCTCGTCCGTCTCCTCCTCCTGTGCTTCCACGCTCATAGGGACCGTGCTCGGCTCCGGCACGGGAGGCATAGGAGTTGTATCCGGCTCTGGCATGGGTGGCTTGAGAGGAGCCACTCTCCCACGCCATGCGTACACAGGAGTAGTCACGACCGGGCTGTCTGGAGAGTCTTGCCTGGCCAGTGCCTTGGCACCAGCCTTCGTAAGAGCGCCGCGGGGAGAAGTCTCCGATCCTGGCAGAATCAACGGACTCGGCGGCTCCACCGGGCTGCTTTCGAAAAGGCTCGCAAAACTCATCGGCGGACTCTCTTCCACCTCTGCTGTCGGCAAGTCCGGCTCTGTGAGGTGAGGAGACAATTCCGGGGAAGAGACCGGAGTCGGCAGCGCCACGTCGTTGGAGAGCTCCGTCTGCTCCGCCGGCAACCTTTGAACCCGGAAGGTCGAGTTCTCCATGTCCTGGTCCATCTCGTGGTCGGACCCAGCCATCGTCCCTTACAGGTTCTACTGGGCCTTCAGAGCAAGAGTGGGCTAGGTGAGACGAAGCGACCGACCGACCAACACGCGCTCCTACGGTTTCAAGCCCTACTCCTACACCTACAGGGTGAGACGGGACAACAGAACTCACGCTTCCCTTCTCAACCGACTGCACGGAACCATCAGTAGAATCAGGCTCAACGTAGGTACAAGCTTTCAGCCACGACGTGTTGGCATACAATTCTGTCTCAAAGCGCAGACCACCCGGAGGATAGGCAACATGTAACTGAGGATCATAGTCATAATGAAAGATCCTAAAGCCTAAAGACTGCAAGATGCCTGAGCTAAGGATGCTTATCGAATTGGGAGCAATATACGCTTCCAGCTGCACTCGAATCTCTCTGTAAGCTTGGGTTCCAGAGGGCCCCGCTTCGAAACAAGGGAACCAAAGCTCTAGCAACCCATACCTAGTTATCTCCATAGTCTGGTCGTTGGCGACACTTACAAAGAGAGGCTCAACCTCAAGCTCTCGGATCAGCTTCGCAGTCACTCCAAGCATGTCTTGCGAAACAAGGTGAACACTCCCACCGCTATCAATCAAGAGATACGAGGGGTCGTCCCTAGTGACTGCAGGAAGTGCCAAAGTTGGAAAAGCAAGGCACTCTGAAGACCGATCCCGAAGCTGAGGCTGCGGCGCGGAAGCAAGGCTCAAAGCAATCACTGCTACGGCTACGCAAGCATACGTGAAACATGACTGCCGTGGGCTACTCAAGCATGCAACCAACCGACAAATCAAGCATCCTACCATGCAAAACATGAAAAACGTGAAAATCAAGGCAGTCATGGTGAAAAACTGTCCCCTCTCAGGCATTGCTTCAGAAATCTGCCCTGCCGCGGGCCACAATGACGACACAAGGAGGGCCGCTTTGCCAATCTTCCCGGCACCCTTTGGAGCAGTGGGAGCTGGCGCCGCAGTCGAGGAAGGTGCAGGAGGGGCCACCTTGGGAGCGGCACTCTCTGTTGCCGCCGCTGCTGTCGCAGCAGCCTTCTCATCGGCAATCCTCTTCCTGCACTCGTTGGCCCAATGGCCCGGCTTGTGGCAGTAATTGCAGGTGCCCGGCTTCTTCTTCCCAGGAGCCGGCGTCGAAGATCGGGCCCTTCCGCCCTTCTTGCCACCCTTGCCTTTGTCCTTTCCCTTTCCTCCTTTGTCCTTGCCTTTGCCTTTATCACCATGCTTGCCTTGGTCCTTCCCGTGACCTTTTCCTTTGGGCTCGCCACCCTTGGGCTCACCCTTCTCAGAACGATCAGCACCAAAAGCTGCAAAGCCCTTGGCGTTCGAGGCTTCCTTGTGAAAGTTCAAAACACGAAGCTGCTCATCATAGAAAACCAAACCGCGCTCAAGCTGCTCCAACGTTGTCAAAGACCCATGCAACAAAAGGTACTTCTTGCAATCATCATGAAGGTGCTTCAAGATGCAGCTGATAACATCAGCCTGCTGCAGTTCAAGGTCTGGGTACTTGTTGGCAACGAGCGTGCGGTAGCGAGCAAAATCAGAAATCATATGGCGAAAAATATCCAATGGCCGTCTCAAGTGCTTTGGTGGCGCGATCAAGAGAGCCTGCTCTCTGAGCGCCTGTCCCTCCACACGAGACCTAACAGACAGTTCTTTGTTCAACTCACGCCAGAGGTCGTACCCTGCAGCGGCACCGCCTTGACTCAACTCGACAAGCTTGGCTATGTCAACTCCTCGCTGAAAACCAGCGAGAGCCTGCTTCAAGAGGTACCACAGCTTAGTGGAACGAGCGGCCTTCCCCTTTGAGAGGCTGATCTGCTGAACCTGAACACCGCTCTCCACAGCCTCTTGCAGTTCCTCCGCGTAGCGGTCGTCTAAAAGACACAGCCAGGAGGTCAGTTCTTCGCGGTAAGCGGTCCACGTGGAGATTTCCTCATGGCGCGATCTCATCTTGTCTGCTGCCAACTTTGGCAGGGACGGAATGTAGTTTTCCGCCCTGTTGCTGCGCAAGCCTGTGTCCACATCCATCTTCACAACACCATCAGAGTCAACTCTGATGGCACCCAGGCTTCCAAGAGCTTCAGCGGGCGTCCCTTGGGACGAACTTGCAGCAACAGGAGCTGCACTTGCGGCCGAACTTGCAGCGTTTGCACTCGCAACGGCGAGCGTCTTCACCATCTCGGTGAGCTGCGAAATCTGGCCCTGCTGAGCTCGGATCTGTTCATCCTGGGCTTGCAACATCTGCCTGAAAAGGTTGACAGTGTTGTCTTCTGGACTAGGCACAGATGCCTGCTGAGGATTCCCTCCTCCGTGAGGGAAAGTCGGTTGCGTTCCAAACTGAGGCTGCTGCTGCTGCTGAAAACCCTGCTGCAACGGAACCTGTTGAGGTACCTGTGGAAAAGGCACCTGAGGCACTTGACCTGCACTCACAAGAGGTCTGGGTCTACTCACAGGCCGGTGTGCTGTCGGACTGTTCCGAGCAGGGAGGGACCTTCCACGAGTCCGCGAGCCAGGTGCACTTCGAGGGGTTGAAGGAAAGCCAGAAGAAACTCCACTGGCACGACTAGCACTTTGCCCCGAACTCCGTCCTCTTGGGAAACGGTCGCGGCTAGGCTCGGCTCGTGGGTCCATGGCTCTGAGGAGCAACCTTGAGCTCCGCTACCACGTTAAAACCCACGCCTTGAGGCACACTACCAGGTTTTGTAAAAGGAGGTGCAAGCCGACTGACTGACTACGTCACGCAAGGCTACAGCAGTGAAAGCAACAGCACTTCTTTACACCTTTTGTCGCAACCAACTGTTCACCACGCGCTTGTCACGCAGTGCAAGTCTTGAGCCAAAGTGAAACGGGGCGCAGACAGAGACTTCAGCACTCTTCCGCGGAAAGTCCTAAGGACTCCTAACAGCTTCTCTGCACTGGTAACTCTGTTCTATGGCCCAGGTGCTCCGCGCACTTCGTCTAGCCGTTCTCACAGCAAACAAACTGACAATACTCTATTCATCATGCTTCAGGGAAACACCGTTGTTCGTGAAAAACTCGTGAGGAAAACTCCGGTTGGACACGCTTCTAGTAATGATCACTTTCACTGCAAGGTGAGACAGGAAGCGTGAGCGCAGCGACCGACAGACCTTGGCAAGACACAGGGGCACCATTGTAGGATTGAAAAGTACTCCCCAGTTGACTAGTGCCCGAATAGTGCCCGAAATAGTGCCCGAACTAGTGTCCGAATGAACTCTTCATGTTGCCCAAATGATTTTTCGCGAAGAAAAAGGAGATGTTCTTTTACGAAAGGAAACGTATTCGGACACTGTCGCACACTACTGTATTTCGGGCACCATTCGGTCACTATGCCAGATGGAGACTTTGACGGCATTATCTGAGGGCTAAGGGTTGGCAGGCCTGCAGAACCACCAAAACACTGGAAATGCGCACGAAGACTGGGAATTTGTGCTGCAGGAGGCATTGGAAGTGATCTGCGGGGCAGGGTGGAAAGATCGGCAGGACTTCGGAGAGGATCTATAACGAGACTTTATGAAGGAGTTATGGTTTTTATCGAGTGCAGCAGCAGTCAGTCATTGACAGTCTTCTTGTTCAGAAACCTTCTTCCCGCTCCCTGAATTTTAATGTGTGCTGCAATGTGTGCCGCTGTAAACTGAATTTGGGGGAAGCGAAGAGTTTGGAAGGTTTCAAGATTTGTGGACAAACAATTCCAAAATTGTACTTTCGCGCGAGGCCATTTTAGTGTTCGAAAAAACCACGAAAACTGTAGGACGCATTAAGTTACCCCCATGTCAGTTGCCGCTGCCATGATATGGCATTTGCGGTAAGTAGTTGTCATGACATCAGGTCAACAGTCTCAAGCTGACCGCACAAAGACCTCGCGCAGAGCTACAAGGTTGTTTTTTGCTAGCAAAGTTCCAATCCAATTGGGAGCGTCTTTGTCCAAAGGTTTTCGATCCATTCTAGAGCCCATTTTCGAGCTCCAAAAACGAAGCCCAATGGGGTTTCCCTGAATAGCTTCCAATCAGGCGGTCTTAGCTTTGGGAACTAATTTTTGGCCGCAAAAAGGGGACCAACCCGAGCTCAAAAACTGCGGAATTCTGCGAGGGCGTGTTTGAAGCTTGCCAAAAGTTTGTCCGACATGCGGCGACCAGTGTCGCCAGCGACCGCGTCTGTTGAAAATCAATCAAAATGCTCCGTTGCTACCCTGGTGATTGGACTTGTGCTGCTTGAGCACCGTTGTTTGCCACTGTAACTGTGGGAGTACTTTAGAGGGCGCAGAGGTTGCAGCTTCTCGCAAGTCTGAGCAAAACAGCCTCTCGTGCAGATCTTGGTGGTCATAGCAAATTCAAATGAGAACTTTGAAGGCTGAAGTGGAGAAGGGCTCCATGTGATGTGTCCTACGTTTTTTGTTGTTTTCCGGGCCCCGAAAATGGGCTCATAAAGCTCGTCGAAAGTGTGGCAAGGTAGGAAAGCCCTGGACGGAGGTTTTCAGCAGTGTTGGAAGGGACTTGGCAAGGCTGCAGTGCATGAATAGTAGACGCCTTCAAATAGTGCCCGAATAGTGCCCGAATAGTGCCCGAAATAGTGCCCGAACTAGTGCCCGAATGAACCCTTCATAGTGCTCAAATGATTTTTCGCGAAGAAAAAGAAGATTTTCCTTTACGAAAGGAAATGTATCTGGGCACTATCGCGCACTATTTCGGGCACTATTCGGGCACTATGCCAGGTGGAGACTTGGGCGGCATTATCTGGAGGGCTAAGGGTTGGCAGGCCTGCAGAACCACCAAAACACTGGAAATGCGCACGAAGACTGGGAATTTGTACTGCAGGAGGCATTGGGGAGTGATCTGCGGGGCAGGGTTTGGAATGCAAAAGGGGGGGTTTAGGGAAGGATCTGCAGAGTTTAGGGCAGGATCTGCAAGGCAGGATTTGGGGGAGGGTCCGCAAGCAAGCGTTTGGAGGAGCATACACGAAAAACATGAGGGGTGGCATGTGCAAAAAATTGTAGGGTAGTCTATCTACAAGTTTGCGGGGGCCTTGGCCATGCGAGGGTTTAGGGAAAGATCAGGCAGGACTTCGGGGAGGATCTATAACGAGACTTTATGAAGGAGTTATGGTTTTTATCGAGTGCAGCAGCAGTCAGTCATTGACAGTCTTCTTGTTTGCATATTCAGAAACCTCCCCCCCGCCCCCTGAATTTCAATGTGTGCCGCAATGTGTGCCGCAATGCTCATTGGGCGCTTCTATGTAAACATTGAATTTGGGGGGAGCGGGGGGTCTGGAAGGTTTCAAGATTTGTGGACAAACAATTCCAAAATTGTACTATCGCGCGAGGCCATTTTCAGTGTTCGAAAAACCACGAAAACTGTAGGACGCATTAAGGTACCCCCATAGTACGTAGCAGCAGCAGTTGCAATACCAGTATAGTAGTTGTTGCAGTGGTGGCACTAGCAGATGTGGTGGTGCCAACAAGTGAGGTTCGAACGCCGGTGTTTGAACCGGGTTCAAAAACTCCGTTTTCTGGTGACGTTTCGCCAGTGAACACTTCACAGTGGACGCAAGTAACATTCCGTACAAGGAAACGCTTGCATTCCACAGCTTGTCTGGTCTGTACGCCAGCCACACGTCTTCATTTGAACAGCTCCAAAGCCAACGCAAATTTCGCTTGTTCGCTCGGATCGAAATTGGCAGCAATGTCCGAACACGATTACCGCACAATATCATACTTGATGTTCAGGATCTATGTGAAAAAAGAAGATTTGCGTTGATTGTGGCATTCTGCTCTATCTTTCCGTGGAAGGTGGATGGAAAAAACAAGGGGGAAATCCATCAAAAGGTTTGTTTTTGCGCCTGTGTGTGCCAAAGCCCGCAGGGCAAAAAAGAAAACTTGTAGGACGCCGCATGGCCTTGACACGTTTCCTTTTATTTTTGTCGTTGTCGACTTACCTGGCTTGGAGATGGCTGAGGGGACCAGATGGATCAGATTTTAAAGGATTGGTTGGAGTTCAAAATTTGTGTTCTTCTCTGCAATATTCCGAATCCGGCAGAAGGTTGGCTGGGCGCGTGTAAGAGCCGCCAAAGTCGCTGCACTTGTACAAGAACTTGCTTTGTTCGATGTGCTTGCGATTGCATTCCGCTATAGAAACTCAGCAGATCAAAGCCGCTGGTCTTCTTGGTGGAAGCTCGGTGTTTTCCTTGGAGTTTGGAATGGTTTAGACGTTTTGACGCTTCCACCGCGAATGTTTCTAACAACGTCTCAATTTCAATACTTGCAGATGGGGCACGGTGTTCATGGTCATAGTGACCACGACGCATTGCATTGACATGGCTCAGGCTTGTAAGCGACAGGAAAAGGTTAGATGCTTGTTCGGAACCTCATGCAGATGTCGAGCTTTGCAGCCTTCTTTTCATTTTCCATGTCTATGTGGGCCATCGCTGGGTCGTGTGGGCAAACGGCAGATTCTGACATGTGCAGTTCACATGCTCAGATAAGCATGTTGCAGCTTGGCAGTGTGCTGACACAGCAACCGCAAAATCAGTGCGGATACTTGCTGATAGATGCTTGCGACCCTCGTGCGAATTATCGGTGCAGCAACAATTGTCGGATCCATTCACATGGTGCAGACTGCTTTCGCTCAGTCGTTGATGTCATGAACGAGCACCCCGGCACAGATGGGTATTGCTGGTTCAATGCGACAGCCTTCTGGGTCATATATGCAGGTCCAGTGCCGCACTTTGAAGAGGAAGCCGTATCTGGAGTACTGGGACTCCGGGAGCCAGACTACAAGGGCCTGAACCAGGGACCTTTGTTGACCTATTATTTCGAAGGGCAGGTCATCACATCATACATGGACAGTGCCCACTACAGCTTCGATGACTTGTATGGATATGCTCTTGGCTTCCTCCAAGGACAGGGATTGGATCCGACTTGGATGAAGGATCCGAGTCGTTGGATATCCTTGTCCCAGCAAGCCTGCGACAGGATTCAGCAATCATACAACTTTAGCAACGAGGAGTTGGTGTTGGCGGATTGGTTAGATTTTAACCAGATCCTGGCCTCGATGGCCTTTTGCAGTGCTGGTGTCATCTACAACATCACTGACCAGTCCTTGCTAACCAATTCGCCCGGTTCCTCAAGCTGCAGAAACATCACTCGCAGAGACATGGCCAAGCACCACTACGTGAAGTGTGTCCTAGGTCACCGGAATTCGGCTGGTGACATGGCATATTTGAACAGCCGTGCTTGCTTGTTGGAGGGGAATCGCATTGGACATTTCAGTGAATGTCCATACTCACCACCAGGTGTAGACTTCTGATCCGCTTCAGTGTCAAGCGATCGGGTATACAATCACCGGCAAAAAGAGCATTCATCAGTTGGTCCCGCTGCTCTGCCTGCTGTGTCTAGCTTCAGTGTCAGCCCTTTGCAACCTTGTGTGAGCATCGTGATTCAACTGTCAGGCCTGCATTCCGTGGTATTTCCTGATCCAGTGTTCCAGTGTGTAAAGTGTAGCAGGCATCGGCAGTAGACAGTAGCTCACAAGCAGGAAGGTATTTGACAGTTCATCACATCACTAAACCACAGGGTTTTTCTTCTTGTTTTGTCTGAACGTGCCTGGGCACACTTGTCTCATGCGGTACGGCGTGAGCCAACATGGCCTTGTCTTGGTCGTCTGGCAGATCTGGGCTGGGGCTAACGATGCGACAGAGTGCAATGAGGAAAGGGCCACAAACATGCTTCAGCTGGAGTTCACGCGCATGAAAGCCCGGGATGATGTTTGTGGACATCTTTTGGTCGAAGAGTGCGACCCAGAAGCCTACTACCCATGTAGCAACAACTGCCGATTTCACACGAATGGAAGAGACTGCTTCCGTCCCCTCCCAGACATTTTGGCAGAGTACGTTGACCCTACCGGTGCGGAGTTCGATGGGTACTGCTATTTCAACTGGACAGCCAACTGGTTGACGTACAGCGGACCCAGCCTTGACTTTGAACAAGGAGCAATTGATGGCATACTCAGCTTGAGGGATTCATCATACAGCGGCTTAAATTCAGGACCTTTGATCACGTATCGCTTTGAGGGCGTGGAGAATCTCACGACACATCTCGACCTGGACCACTATTTGTACGATGATCTCTACGCATATTCCTTGGGTTTTCTTCAGGGTCAAGGATTGGAGCCGGCATGGATGAAAAACACATCCCTGTGGATCGCTCTCTCTAAGCAAAGATGCGATGAGATTCAGGCAAAGTACAACTTCACCAAGGATGACCTGATCCTGAGCGAGTGGCTCGACCGGAACATTGTGATCGCTGTAATGACGGGTTGCAGCACCGAGTGGCCACATCCATGGAATGGGAGTACCAACCCTGCGATTAATGAAATGGCGGGCTGGCGCAGCAGCACAGATTGCAAGCCAGTAACACACCGTGAGTATGCCAAGCACTTTTATGCCACTGAGGCTGGTTTATGCTGTCATGCGTGAAGTACTACTTTGCTCACGTTAAATCAGCTGTGTGTTCAGCGAGTGGCAGTGCTGAGGTCAAGTGCCTTCTCGGTCATCGCAACAGTGCTGCTGATATGGCTTACTCGAATTCACGTGCCTTGCTGCAAGTTGGTTTGGCTGCTTTGACGGGAGTTGGCGATTGTTGGGATGTTCTGTGTGGAAATCAACTGATTATGCTTGCTGAGCCACTGAGGTGCTTGTCTGCTGGATGGGAACCACATTGGGCATTTCTCGGAGTGCCCCTATTCGCCGGGCGTTGACTTCTGACGGTGTGTCTTTGACAGGGCTCATCTATGCTATTGGACCGCTATCCTTAAAGGTCCTACTTTCTGATCGGGTCGGTTTGTGTAGCAGAATCTGCACTTCTTCCGAGTGTACACCTTTGTCGATGTTGCAGAGCTTTTTTGTTCCATTGACATCTCCCGAAGCTGACTTGTTGGCAAGATGTGCCAGCATGAGCAAGAAGGCTTCACATGAATGTCCACTAGCGTGTGCTGCGAAGGTTTCAGGTTCTTCTCACCCTGTTGCTGGTTACAGTTTTCACATGTCTGATGCCGCCAGAACGACAGAACGGAACATGTCAGTGCAGCATGTTCCCAGACAGTGGAGAGAGCGGCTTGATCCAAACCTACACATAAGTCGTTGCGCCGCCATCTGAAAAAAAGATAAAACGTGTCATGCGAGAAACGGGACGTGCACCATGGAGGGCATCCTTGGCTGAAGCTTCAACTGACCACGCCTGGTTTTCTCGGCTCATTCATGTTACCACCGTTGAACTCTCCAGCGCCAGAGGCGCCTTTGTCGAGATGAGTGCTCATCGGAATCTGCTGGGTTTCTCGGAAATGAGAGGTCTCCACTGAAGCTCCAGAAGACCGCCGCAGCTTTGCGGGATGAGAGGCCTCTCGCCTTCAGCTTGGTGGGCCGTGTCTTGATTTTTGTGCTTTTTGGCTTGGCTGACCCTGCGCATGAGTCTGCAGTTCTCCTGCCATCTCAGGACCCGGAGGTCCGCAGGCTCATTCCCTTCTGGAAGGTGCTTGCAGCCTGCTGGTGCAAGACATCCTTTCCAGAAGAACAAGAGCCTAGTGCCCGCTTCTGCAGGGCTTTGACGAGGGAGTGCCCGGTCAAAGGAGCCCAACTTCAAGGCGCAGTTGACGAAGATGGCCAAGGGAGTTCCGGGCCAATCTGTTGTTGACAGCGTAAAGAAGGCCCCTGATTTACGAACCCCAGCATGGGAATCCTAATGAAAGCAAGCGGGCTTATGCATCGTTAAGGAAGTACCCCGGGTCTCCTTCGAGGTTGCACCAACTTGAGACTGCACAACCGGTGAAATCTGCAGTGTGAGCGCTGCCCTCTTCAGAGGTAGTCGTGCCCCCCCAAAGCGTTTCTTGGTGGTCAGGGGCCCTTGAAGGACCTCTGACTTGCCTCCGCATTGCCACAAGCAAGACTAGAGGGAAGAGTTCAGGTTCGGGGGGTCCCACATGGAGTGGCCGTCGCGCCCAAGGATTCTCAGCAAGGTGACCTGTGGCACGGATCAACGTCGGAGGGCCCTTGAAGCGGCTCCTTCTTAGCGGACTCTGCTTTCTGCTTTCGAGCTCCCTGAAGCATCGCTGTTTCCTTGCATCATCTAGGGTAGTTCCAGCCGTAAAAAATGTCATTGTTGGGCTCCCAGCGCCTTGGGGTCTATAGCGATCCGAAGCGGCCGAAGCTTCTCGAAAAGCCGATCGATGGAGCTTTGCTCGCCCCTATGCTGTTACGAGCGGTTTTGATTGCACCCATAGATTCAGAGACTTCGGCTTCCCTGCAAGACGCATAAGACCTCGTGCCTCGGGGTTGTCCCTCGAGCCCCAGCAGCTGCAGTTCTCATGCGGGTTCCGCTTCATGTCTTTATGGAAGTTAGGCATGCAACTCGTCGTACAAAAAAGGACCTGGAAAGGTTGCTGGGATTAGCCCTCTGGGCCACACATCGATTTCTGTGTGCGCGCCATTGCATTCCAAGCTTGCCGAGATCAATGCGGTGCTGGCCAGCTCTGCCATGCATTGTGCTGCGGTTGAAGGCCCCGTGAAGGCCGGGGCGGCCAAGCTGCAAGATGATGCAAGACGGATAATTTTCATACCGGTTTTCGCTACCTTATGGCAGGCTCATTGAGGGCATGTAAGGCGCGGTGGCGTCTCTTGCGAGGGCGAGATTAAAGGTGAAGCGAGCTTAGGGTGCAGGCCCTGCAGGCAGAAAGTTGAAAGGCCGCTGCAGGTTTATCGCTCCTGCTCGTAAGCCCAGGTCAAGATCGCGTTGTTTAAGATGCCAGATCCACAGCGTGGACAGCTTGCCTTCAGCCAGGAACTGCAGCCGACAGCGTGAACGTGTCCCCGTGATCGCGATTCGCTCTGGGTGCAACGTTCCGAAGCCCGCAGCTTACAGCGTGGCCCCGACAGGTTGAGACCGTTCCGGCACACAGAGGATTGTCACCAAGCCCTCCAAGTCTTCATTTATCTGGATTTCATGAGGATGTATGAGCCCAAGATGAAATTTCGAATATCGGACACTACATTCAAGCATCGTTTCTTTGCATGCTCATTCGCTATCCCTTGTACCCTACTCCAGCTACGCTGCCAGTTTCCCATGATAGAAGCCCCTTCCACTGGGCCGCATTCTGAGTACGCTGATGATCTCGAGTGGCTGCGCTGTGTGCAGCTTCCCTCATACAGGTCAATCCTCTGTACCGGTGACATGTTGGCCGACAGATGTATAAATCCGACCACGTATGTAACTTGCTGTCTGAGCCCAAGCTGCTGCCTACTTCTTTTTGGCCCGAAGCCCTGCGCCACAAATCCCAACTGCAGTTGCCACAGCAGGCCTGCAGGTATCACTCTCCATTGAGGCATCGGGATGTTCTCGGCTTTGAAGCAGTCTCTGGACTGGACTGAGCATCAAATCACTCAGATGACACTGGGCAGAATACTGCAGCGCTGTAGACTGCGCTTTTGCCCGTGCATCTGCCTCGCCAGATGGACTGCTGATGCCGAATGTCAACAAGTCTCATAGAAGTGACTCCGCAGACATCAGATGCCGAGGTGTGCCTGTGGCCGTGGGGTTTTGGACTTGCCACGCTTTGCTTGTTGACAGCTGTGGCAGCCTGCAGCCTGTCCACGGTCCACCACGTCACTGCAGGCGGCACCACAAGCAGCTAACCGATGCACCGCCCCTGCGACAGCGAAGGTGTCGATCGGACGAGGTCAGGGGGGTACTGTTGAGACGAAGGCGGTTTACTATTCGAGACCCTCCGGTCAGTAGTTGCAGAGCACTGGGTCGGCCAAGAAGGCGCAGGTTCCGAATGCTTCGATTTATCCCGGTAAGGCTTGACGCTCAATGCTGTTGGGCACAGGATGAGAGGCCCTGAGACCATGTATCTTCGGGACTCCGGTGGCTTCGCAAACTACGCATACTTCTACCATGATCCTCGATTTCCCCGTGTGCGTTGTCTCCAGCATACAGTGGTGGGCTCGGAGGCCGATGAGGCCATGCATTGGGAGGTGCAGCATGCCCTCGCAGCGCGACAAGTTTGCGACTTGAAGATCTGAGATTCGAACTTGAGGCAAAGTAGGACGAAGGCTTTCTTGAGCAACTTGAGGTGCCCGAGCTTTGTGTGAAGCCGTTGCAGATCCGTTTCGCGTTCAAGACATGCTTCGTGCAGAAATGCGCCGTCGTTTTCAGCGGCTGTGGCTTTGTGAGGGCTCTCGTGCCACACCTACCAAAGCCTAGCCTTTCAATCTGGGGTCTCTGGAGAGCCTTCCAAAGAAACATGCACCAGACGCCGGCTCTCGGATGTCGGCTCATTCAGGCTGGCTGTTCCCACTGCCTTTTCAAGAGCTACACTGGCATGTCATCCACCGGCGTCAGTTGGATGCCTTGGGTCCTGGTCTCTGCATCCGGACCGGGCACGGGCATCCGTCGCCTCAAGTCCAGCACATCAGCCCTTCAGCGAGCTGTTTCGTTCATCCGTCCAGCTTGAGCGATTGATTCCGGTGGCCAGCAACAGCATCGGAGCACCGCACTTTTCCGCATTGTTGGTGGAGGGGGGAATCTCAAGCATCTAGCCGGATCTTGGCAGTGGGTCACAAGCTCATCCTGGTGCCTCTAGCAGGCCAGCTGTTGCAGGATGGCTCATCTGGGATTGCTGCCAGTCGTTGGCAAGTTCTCATGTCAAGAAGGCCCAGCACAGCTGCAGATAGCCCTAACATGGCCTGTATAAGGGCATCCGTAGTGACCGCAACTTGGTGCTGTCGCAGCTCCTTGGCACTCTCCCAGTGCGACTCCGACATTCCTCTTCACGCGACGCAGCAATGGCGATTCCTCGGATGTGCCAGTTGCTGCCTGATCGCAGGTACAGAGTTTGCGTTGAAGGCTACACAGCTGACATCTCAAGTAGCCATTGCAGGACTTCCGGCAGAGGTCACTGTTAAGATGTGCCCCTTGAAGCAGTAGTTCATCCGGCCGGATGCTGCGGCCAGTGGCAGCCTGTATAAGTTTTATGTATAAGCGTCTATGAAGCCAGGCCCACTCTGACTCTGATACCTCCAAAGTTGGAATCCTTGGCCTTGGCTTGCAAAAGACGCTAGTGTTTTGTGAACGCGGCACACGGATGTTTGTAATGGAGCTTGTGAATATGTGCCGCAGGCAAGCATGCAGATCGTTCAGCCATGCAAGGTTCTAAGGCTCTTCGGAGTTTGTCGGTCCCATCGTATTCGCCAATGTACGATGCAGAGCTTGGATTGCACTGAGGTTCTGCCAGTGCGCAGCAAGTCGAAGTTCAGCCTGTGTCGCTTGTGTTTAAAGATCGGAGTCATCACCTCATTGCCTGGGGTCCTGGGTGCTCTGTTCTGCAAGAGCAGGAAGAGTGGAAAGAACACGCTCAGCTAGCTGTGCATCTCGTTATAGAGACAGGTTACGGGAAGACGACATGATAGTTTCGTTCTAAATTTGATTCCACAGCTGTGGTTTCATGTCGGCCTTAATCACACGTGGGTGACTCATGATTTGGAAGCGCACGCGATCAAGAAGGCAGGTCAGCTGCATATGTAACCGTTAAGAGTGACAGGCGGAACAGGACTGGAGACAGGTTCACGCTGTCTACATAGCAAGGTGAGGCACGCTCCCAGTTTGTGCAAAGGCAAATCATGGGCACTTAGAGTTGCTGTATGCAGGCGAGGATGTCGCTAAGTGTTGCACCTGTGATTCTGCGCGATCGCACATGCAGTTTCCCCGGTGACGCAGCTCTCTGCAACTTGTATCCCCTCGTGCGAAGACTGCTCTCTCCGCAAGCTGTGCAAGTTTCAAAAAAACCTTGTATCACACCTCAGACGAAAAACAGGAGAATCCTGGCTGCAGACAATCCGGGAGTGGTACCGTGAAGAGATCTCCAGGAAGCACGAAGGGCCTCCACTTAAAGGTGTGGTCCCTTCCAGCCTGTTTGAGTACGTCGGAACTCAGTGTTCGGGATGCGAGTCTACTGTTACCGGTCTCTTTGAAGCGCGCTTGGCCGTTGGCTGATAAATCGGCACCTCGTTTTAGCTGTGTAGGTGCCCCGTAGTGATGAGACCCAACGTCACCCGACCTTATCGGTCTCTCAAGTCTTCAGCAGCGGATGGCACTTCATGACAAGGCCCAAAGCAATAAGTCGTTGATGAAGGTAAGATTGCTTGGAATTTGCCGCGGAGTTGGCTGCTTTGTAGTTCAGCATTAGTCGATCTTCTGATCGATGGAGCAGTTGGCCAAGTGTTGCGAGGCCAGCACTGGCCCCGGTCACATGAGATTCATGTTTTGCTTTCGCGACGGGGTAGATGAAATGTCCACGTCTCTCACTCTCGCAGAACGTGGAGCTCACAGAGGATGTGAAGCAAGATAAACGAGAGCAGTTCGGGATACTCACATGAGCGTTGTGAGCATCTTCCTTCCTTGATTTCGGCAGTAGACCTTGCGAGACAGCTGGGTACCCGGGAAGAGAGGCTTGAAGCCACACTGCTCCTGGGTGCAGGTCGCCAGAGAGGACCTGCTGCATGTGGGCTCACAGAGGCCTTGTAAAACCTCCTGATCAGGGCGTTTCAGACATGCCTCTCCTCAGGGAGGCCACGGAGATGGTGCCCTGGGCCTTGTCCAAGCCCTAGGATGAACGAGCGTCGCCCGATGCGGTGCTGCATTGCAGGGAAGACGCCTCAGCATCAGACCGACGGCATTTTCCATCTCGGAGACATCTTGCACAGGTGTTGGGTCTCGAAGCCGTGATGTCAGCCTGTGCCGTCTTGGTGCAGCAAGCCCAATGGGATGAACGTAGGACGAATCCCAAAGCGACTTCAGGGTTAAGTCGATCTACCTCCATTGCTTTTGACTGCTGCGCCAATCGTGGGTGAAGTTGCGGCAAAGAGAGAGCTCACCTTTCGAGCATCGCTCCTTCCAGCGCTTCCTCCTAGCTATGTGGACGCATCCGAAACAAGATTAAAGTCTCAGACAGCACGTAAGCATTGAGCATCCTTCGTGTCAAAAGAGGACCTAAAGCCCTACACTCTAAACCCTAACATCGACAACAGTGGATTCTGCCGACCTTAACTGCCAGGTGGAAAAAGGTGCTCAAAGAAAAAGACCCTAACATCGTTCCCTGTAACGAATTTGGAGCGACTGCAGGTTCCCTCAGGCCCTCAAGGCCCTACAGGTGCAGGTCTGGTCTCCGAGCGTGCATCTTGCAGGCAGTACGATCATTCTAGGGTTTAGGGTTTGGGGGATCAGGGTGGTAGAAGTCGGACTTGCCCCCGTCTGTCAGGTTGAGCCTTACCAGATCACGCTTGCGGCAGCTGGAGCATGTCCAAAGCAGCCATCGCCGTTTACCTTGAGATTGTCTCACTTGTGCTTCATTTGTGAGCACAGTCCTGTTGCAAGGCAAAGCTTCGTCTTCTCGAGTGATGGCCACAAAAGTTTCTGCATGATGCACTTCGGCTGGAACTGACAGCATTCCCAACTCCTAACCGGCACTGCTCTAGAGAATTAATATGGAGCTTTGTCCCTACCGGGCAGATCCCTTCCCAGGTTCCCTCAAAGCAGCCCAGAGCTCTCTGAATAGGGTTATCGGTTCTAGAGTTCTTGGGTACAGGTTCTGAGAGTTGAAACTGTCATCGCCCAAGTGCGCGACCGAAAGTTAAGTGGCACGTCTCCTCTTTTCCCGCGAAGGCTGAGCATCCTAGAGCTCTGACCTCCCCGTCCCATGGGTGTCCGTTGCCAGTGCCTCTGCGAAGCCCCGTAGTGTATTCTGCGGCCTCTGCTGCCAAAGCGCTGTCTAGCATGAAAAGCGCTGGGGCGGATGTAAAGATGCTGCCTCGCAGGCTGGCCACAGCATGCGCTTCCTTTCCCGTTGCTGCTGGCCACCTAGACATGCAGCTGTAGCAGCTGAGTGCACTCCTACTCTTGCCTTGAATCTCTGGTACCCCGACAGCTTCACCTAAGAGCTGACTTGCTGGGACTCTTGGCTGCCTGGATGCCAGAAAGGCCGTCCTTTGCCCTTGGGATCTCCCCAGGCGTAAGGTTCAGGGGAGTGCCGGGCCGGCTGCGGGCAAACCTTCGGTTCCAACGTCTCCAGGTGCCGAGGCTCTGATGGAGTTAAACCTCGGGGTATATGGGGTTGGGGCAAAGGGTTTGGGGATGCTTAGGATTTAAAGTTTGGGCATGTCGTTGAGCCTGGCGCATGTCGACCGTCTCAGAGCATGGCTGTCCCGTGGACTGTGACAGACGTTGGGACACGGCTGTGGATGGCCGCTCTACCCCTGAAGCCATCATGCCGGCAAGGATGAGATTGCAAGTGGAGCATGAGGTGGTGGTATTCCAATGATCATAATCATGACGGGGTGTTTTGTCCCCACACAGTGGCTGCGCTCTTTATTGTCGGTTCTGCCGGCAATGAATATGTGGAACTGGCCTGAACCATCGCCACATCTCTGGTCAAGCATTGATTAGACAGGGTTCTTGCGGCAGATATCATAGCACCGGCTGTAAACGGCCACGTGAGCCAAGGATTGCCAAGGAAATCTGCACGGGTGAGATCTATGGTAGCGGTACCATCGCTCTCTCCCCATAGCCTTGAGAACATGTGGAAGCACTGGCGTGTGCGACTTCAATGAGCAGGTCCAGCATGTGCAGCTGCGTGAGGGTGGCGCCTTTGCAGCGAGCTCGCGTAGAAGCCCAGTCCAGGAACAGTGGGCGAGCCCTTTCTTGTCCTGTCCACTGGCCGGTTCGTCACTTGCTTCAAGGAGTCCATCTGCTGTCTTGCTCTTGCTAGCAGCTGTCTAGGCCTGCATGGGCCACATGCAATCCAGCACCGTTTTCGCACGGTCAGGTTGAATGGTGCCACAGGACTTGATGAGTTAGGGCCCCAACACATCATTTTGGATACGTAGTGCCGATGCGCAGTCACGGCTGGCGCAGCTTCACCAGGCTCTTTGCAGTGTCAGTGGTCCGTGACATTTGCCAGTGGAATCCGCTAGCATGCGTTTTCGAAGGTCATGTAGTCAAGCTAGGGCAGGCAGCCGTCATCAGCGTGCAAAGCTGATGCAACGAAAGTGTTGGTGCCGTGTTTGGCATGTCCACGATCGACACAAGCTGAGGTAGCAAGTCTCTGAGCTTGCATGCAAATCCCGCATCGGAGCATCTGTCACATGCCAATCCGTCGGCACCTGCCTTTTTGGTGTGTGGCATGACTCGGCATGCGGTAGTGAAGATGCGGATCTTGCAGTAGAAAGACTGTGGCATGACGGCAACATACACATTCTGTGCTGTGGTCGCAGAACGGCTGCACCGGATGTAGTTTCAGCGCGGGTATCATGCCCGAGTGCTTGCACGATGTCCGGGTCCATGTCGGGGTGCACCTAAGAGCAGGGATTGGGTGTCGATCATTGCCGAAGCCACTGAGGAGGAGGAGGCCAAGTGCTGTGGTGACGCCGTAGTGAACAGAAGGGACAAGAGATTTGATGAGGTCCGGCAGACTGTGCGCACCGCTACCCGACGGCAGGCAGCCTGCATTGCAGTACCGCTGATGGTCCCACAAGCCCAGCGCCTTCATTGTCAGTTCCTTCCTCTGTTGAGCGCAGTGTCGCACAGCAGAGCCTGATTTGCAGACGCCAGCGCTAGCCGCCAGTTGCAGTCCCAAAAAGCCGCGGTTTGTTGCCAGCATGAGCACGGTTCTGTCATAGAGACCGCAGCGGACCCCAACTCCTAGATTCATGCAAAAGGTCGTTGTACGGCCAGTTGAGACGATAGGGCCGATAGGGCTTGTGCAAAGCTTTCACAAACATCTGGAAGCGCTGGAGTGTACGACTTCAGCGAGTAGGTGCAGCATGTGCAGCTCCGTGAGGGTGGCGCCTTTGCAGCGAGCTAGCGTAGAAGCCCAGTCCAGGAACAGTGGGCGAGCCCTTTCTTGTCCTGGCCACTGGCCGGTTCGTCACTTGCTTCAAGGAGTCCATCTGCTGTCTTGCTCTTGCTAGCAGCTGTCTAGGCCTGCATGGGCCACATGCACTCCAGCACCGTTTTCGCACGGTCAAGTTCATAGGTGCCACAGGACTTGATGAGTTAGGGCCCCAGCACATCATTTTGGATACGTAGTTCCCATGCGCAGTCACGGCTGGCGCAGCTTCACCAGGCTCTTCGCAGTGTCAGTGGTCCGCGACATTTGCCAGTAGAATCTGTTAGTGTGTGTTTTCCAAGCTCAGGTGGATAAGCCAGATCAGGCAGTCGTCAACAGCGTGCAAAGCTGATGCAACGAAAGTGTTGGTGCCGTGTTTGGCATGTCCACGATCGACACGAGCTGAGGTAGCAAGTCTCTGAGCTTGCATGCAAATTCTCTGTCGGAGCGTCCGTCGCATGCCAATCCGTCGGCCCCTGCCTTTTCAGCGTGTCGCATGACTCGGCATGCGGCAGTGACGATGCGGATCTTTCAGTAGAAAGATTGTGGCATGACGGCAACATACACATGCTGTGCTGTGGTCGCAGAACGGCTGGACCAGATGTAGTTTCAGTGCAGGTATCATGCCCGAGTGCTTGCACGATGTCCGGGTCCATGTCAGGGTGCACCTAAGAGCAGGGATTGGGTGTCGATCATTGCCGAAGCCACTGAGGAGGAGGCCAAGTGCTGTGGTGACGCCGTAGTGAACAGAAGGGACAAGAGATTTGATGAGGTCCGGCAGACTGTGCGCACCGCTACCCGACGGAAGGCAGCCTGCATTGCAGTACCGCTGATGGTCCCACAAGCCCAGCGCCTTCATTGTCAGTTCCTTCCTCTGTTGAGCGCAGTGTCGCACAGCAGAGCCTGATTTGCAGACGCCAGCGCTAGCCGCCAGTTGCAGTCCCAAAAAGCCGCGGTTTGTTGCCAGCATGAACACGGTTCTGTCATAGAGACCGCAGCGGACCCCAACTCCTAGATTCATGCAAAAGGTCGTTGTACGGCCAGTTGAGACGATAGGGCCGATAGGGCTTGTGCAAAGCTTTCACAAACATCTGGAAGCGCTGGAGTGTACGACTTCAGCGAGTAGGTGCAGCATGTGCAGCTCCGTGAGGGTGGCGCCTTTGCAGCGAGCTAGGGTAGAAGCCCAGTCCAGGAACAGTGGGCGAGCCCTTTCTTGTCCTGGCCACTGGGCGGTTCGTCACTTGCTTCAAGGAGTCCATCTGCTGTCTTGCTCTTGCTAGCAGCTGTCTAGGCCTGCACGGGCCACATGCACTCCAGCACCGTTTTCGCACGATCAAGTTCATAGGTGCCACAGGACTTGATGAGTTAGGGCCCCAGCACATCATTTTGGATACGTAGTTCCCATGCGCAGTCACGGCTGGCGCAGCTTCACCAGGCTCTTCGCAGTGTCAGTGGTCCGCGACATTTGCCAGTGGAATCTGTTAGTGTGTGTTTTCCAAGCTCAGGTGGATAAGCCAGATCAGGCAGTCGTCAACAGCGTGCAAAGCTGATGCAACGAAAGTGTTGGTGCCGTGTTTGGCATGTCCACGATCGACACGAGCTGAGGTAGCAAGTCTCTGAGCTTGCATGCAAATTCTCTGTCGGAGCGTCCGTCGCATGCCAATCCGTCGGCCCCTGCCTTTTCAGCATGTCGCATGACTCGGCATGCGGCAGTGAAGCTGCGGATCTTTCAGTAGAAAGATTGTGGCATGACGGCAACATGCACATGCTGTGCTGTGGTCGCAGAACGGCTGGACCAGATGTAGTTTCAGTGCAGGTATCATGCCCGAGTGCTTGCACGATGTCCGGGTCCATGTCAGGGTGCACCTAAGAGCAGGGATTGGGTGTCGATCATTGCCGAAGCCACTGAGGAGGAGGCCAAGTGCTGTGGTGACGCCGTAGTGAACAGAAGGGATAAGAGATTTGATGAGGTCCGGCAGACTGTGCGCACCGCTACCCGACGGAAGGCAGCCTGCATTGCAGTACCGCTGATGGTCCCACAAGCCCAGCGCCTTCATTGTCAGTTCCTTCCTCTGTTGAGCGCAGTGTCGCACAGCAGAGCCTGATTTGCAGACGCCAGCGCTAGCCGCCAGTTGCAGTCCCAAAAAGCCGCGGTTTGTTGCCAGCATGAGCACGGTTCTGTCATAGAGACCGCAGCGGACCCCAACTCCTAGATTCATGCAAAAGGTCGTTGTACGGCCAGTTGAGACGATAGGGCCGATAGGGCTTGTGCAAAGCTTTCACAAACATCTGGAAGCGCTGGAGTGTACGACTTCAGCGAGTAGGTGCAGCATGTGCAGCTCCGTGAGGGTGGCGCCTTTGCAGCGAGCTAGCGTAGAAGCCCAGTCCAGGAACAGTGGGCGAGCCCTTTCTTGTCCTGGCCACTGGCCGGTTCGTCACTTGCTTCAAGGAGTCCATCTGCTGTCTTGCTCTTGCTAGCAGCTGTCTAGGCCTGCATGGGCCACATGCACTCCAGCACCGTTTTCGCACGGTCAAGTTGAATGGTGCCACAGGACTTGATGAGTTGGGGCCCCAGCACATCATTTTGGATACGTAGTGCCGATGTGCAGTCACAGATGCCACTTCTGCATGTGCATATGGGAGGAGCTGATTCCTGACATCTTTTGCTGGGCGACAGTGCCCCACGTCTACGTTGGACCACTTTTGTCCAGCGCTGTGTTTTGTGATTGTACTGTTCATGTGGGTGTCTTGGAGACAAGGCCACTTCTATGTCAAAGAGCATCCATCCAGCTTGCGCAAGCGGTGACGTTTGCTGTTGATCAGCTTTCACTTTGGCTTTGGGCAGTGTCAACAGTCGTGAGTCTCGCAGATGATTTTCGGCAGTTCACGCCCTGTGCAGTACGCTGGTGCTACAGCGGCCAAAGCAGGTGGTTCAGTCTTGACCTTCGATTCCTTGTGCAGCGGTTGCAGTGGAACATGCTTTTGGACCTCCCTTTTTCCGTTGATGCTGCCGCTACAGGAAGACATGCCCTAGTGAAACGACTGCACTTGATCGGGTGTCGATCATTTCCGATGCCGCTGAAGAGGAGGCCAAGTCTATAGTGACGCCGCAGTGAACAGAAGGGACAAGGCTACTCGACGGAAGTCAGCCTGCGTCACAGTGTCGCGGATGGTCCCACAAGCCCAGCTTCTGCTTTGTCAGTTCCTTCCACTCTTGACTGCAGCGCACAGCGGGCGAGAGTGCCGATGCACTTCCAACAACATAGTTTCCAGCAAGAGCACGCTTTCTGTCTCAGAGACCACAACTACTAGATTCATGTTCATGAGAGCAGGAGGCCGTTGTACGGCCGGTTGAGACGATAAGGCCGATAGGGGTGGGGCAAAGCTTTCATAAACATCTGGAAGCGCTGGCGTGTACGACTTCAGTGAGTAGGTGCAGCATGTGCAGCTCCGTGAGGGTGGCGCCTTTGCAGCGAGCTCGCGTAGAAGCTCAGTCCAGGAACAGTGGGCGAGCCCTTTCTTGTCCTGGCCACTGGCCGGTGCATCGCTTGCTTCAAGGAGTCCATCTGCTGTCTTGCTCTTGCTAGCAGCTGTCTAGGCCTGCATGGGCCACATGCACTCCAGCACCGTTTTCGCACGGTCAAGTTTAATGGTGCCACAGGACTTGATGAGTTAGGGCCCCAGCATATCATTTTGGATACGTAGTGCCGATGCGAAGTCACGGCTGGCGCAGCTTCACCAGGCTCTTTGCAGTGTCAGTGGTCCGTGACATTTGCCAGTGGAATCCGCTAGCATGCGTTTTCGAAGGTCAGGTAGATAAGCTAGGGCAGGCAGCTGTCATCAGTTTGCAAAGCTGATGCAACGAAAGTGTTCGTGTCGTGTTTGGCATGTCCACGATCGACACGGGCTGAGGTAGCAAGTCTCTGAGCTTGCATGCAAATTCTTTGTCGGAGCGTCCGTCGCATGCGAATCCGTCGGCACTTGCCTTTTCAGCGTGTGGCATAACTCGGCATGCGCCAGTGAAGATGGGGATCTTGCAGTAGAAAGACTGTGGCATGACCGCAACATACACATGCTGTGCTGTGGTCGCAGAACGGCTGGACCAGATGTAGTTTCAGCGCGGGTATCACGCCCGAGTGCCTGCACGATGTCCAGGTCCATATCAGGGTGCACTTAAGAGCAGGGATTGGGTGTCGATCATTGCCGAAGCCACTGAGGAGGAGGCCAAGTGCTGCGGTGACGCCGTAGTGAACAGAAGGGACAAGAGATTTGATGAGATCCGGCAGCCGGTGTGCACAGCTACCCGACGGAAGTCAGCCTGCATTGCAGTACCGCTGATGGTCCCACAAGCCCAGCGCCTTCGCTGTCAATTCCTTCCTCTGTTGAGCGCAGTCCGACGGACATGCCACTGAGGCGCAGACGCAAGCGCTAGCCGCAGTCCCAAAAACCATGATTTCTTGCCAACATGAGCATGCTGTCTGTCTCAGAGACCATGCCAATCAGGTCCATGAGTACAAGAGGCCATCGCGGTCGTTTGAGCCTGGAGCTTTCTTGAAGTGCTGGAAGCCGCGATTTCGGTGAGTAGGTGCAGCATGTGCAGCTGTGCGAGGGTCACGCCTTTGCAGAGAACTCGCGTTCAAGCCCAGTCGCGGCCCTCCCCCTTGGGCAGTGGGCGGGCCCTTTCTTGCCTTGATCGGTTCGACGGTTCCTGCACGGGGTCCACTTGCTGTTCTGCCTTTCCAGCCGTTTGCTGTCTAGGCCTGCGTGTGCTGCATGCACCAGCACCTTGACGGCACAGTCACAGGTGCCGCAGGACTTAATGAGTTGTGAGAGCGAAAATATCATTTTAGATACGTAATGCCGGTTCGCTGACACGGCAGCTATGGACAGCTCTGCTGAGCTCCTGCAGCTCCTGCAGAGTCTGCTGATATTCGCCAAATCCCTACGTCTCGAACTGCAAAAGAAAGGGCGGTGTCAGAATTATTCTTGAAATCGTTCAGGGTTCAGCCTTGCTGCATGGCACGACACCGCGAGAGCATGGACCGCAAGTTTTCGATCCCATGTCCTGTGTTGCGAGGACCTACGCGTCGGGAGACTGGCAAAGCTGCATGTTCTTATGCCACCTTAGCAACGGCGGAAGCTGACCGGCAAGAGCTGTAACTCAGCAAAGCAAGAGAGAAAGTGCCTGGCACAACGAGGATCTCTCGGATATGTAAGCGAAATTCTTCGTCGGAGGTGAACCGTCATGTGCGAAGTTGAACATCTAGGGCCAACCTTGCAAGCAGAGGCCAGACCTAGTGCCGGTCTAAGAACGTCGCAATTTGCCCCACGACTCACGTGTCTGCTTTGTCAGTTCCTTCCACTCCTGAGCACAGTGCACAATGGAGAAGAGTGTCGATGCGCAATTTGCTGCCAGCATGAGCAGGCTGTTTGTCACAGAGACCACAAAGATTGGAATCATGCCAATTAGCTCCATGAGTACGAAAGGCCATCGCGGCCGTTTGAGACAATAGGGTTTGTACAGCTCTTTCTTGAAGTGCTGGAGGCCGCGATTTCGGTGAGTAGGTGCGGCATGTGCAGCTGTGCGAGGGTCACGCCTTTTCAGAGAACTCGCGTTCAAGCCCAGTCGCGGCCCTCCCCCTTGGGCAGTGGGCGGGCCCTTTCTTGCCTTGATCGGTTCGACGGTTCCTGCACTGGGTCCACTTGCTGTTCTGCCTTTCCAGCCGTTTGCTGTCTAGGCCTGCGTGTGCTGCATGCACCAGCACCTTGACGGCACAGTCACAGATGCCGCAGGACTTAATGAGTTGTGAGAGCGAAAATATCATTTTAGATACGTAGTGCCGGTTCGCTGACATGGCTAGCGCAGCTTCAGCAGGTGTCTTGCAGTGTCGGTGGTCTTTGAGCGTTCTCCAGATTTTTCAGTGGAGCCCTTAAATGGTGCCCTAATGGATCAGGTAGATAAGCAAGAGCAGGCAACTGTCATCGGCGTGCAAAGGTGATGCAATGGAAATGTTCGCGTTGTGTTTCGCCGGTCAACCACGTCAACAATCACAAGTCTCTGAGCTCGCATGCAAATCTCCTTTCCGAGCGGCTGTTGCATGCCAATCTGGGGGCACCAGCCTTTTCGGTTTGTGGCATGCCCCGGCATGCGGCAGTGAGGATGAGGGTACTATAGAAAGAAGCCCATGGCATGACCACAAAGCAGTGATTGCAAGTAGGCTCAACGTGCAGGCAGACACCACTCAAGGTTTCATGAGAGTGTCGCAAGAAAATCATTTTGGAGAAGGGGCCTTCTGCCTGTCAGAAGATGCTCAGTTCTTGTTCCTCGTTACCGCCTCTCTGCAAGAAAGTGTCGCAGTGTAGCATATGTGCCAAGCTCAAGACTAAGAAGCAGCGGCGCGAGTTGTTTAGAAACGGTCCCTGCCTCGTTGAGTCTGTGTTGAGGTTGGAAGAGACTCTTGCACAATTGTGCCGTAGCCAATCCTGTCATTGATGGCCGTGGCTGCGGAACTTGCCGACCAGGTAGACACACCACAGGCGAATGGCCAAGTGGATCTCTGAGACGGCAGCGTTCCCCTGCAGGGGTGCCCTTCGTTTCTTCACGCTTCTGCTCCACGTCTTGTCAATGTATGGACTGCACTATGGGCAATGCTTCCCAGCCCAACGTCCTTCAGAGGTGCTTCCTCTTTGCAAGGAGCTCGTGGTTGGGACTGTGCTTCAAGCGAACAGCTGCGGAGCACGTGGCTTTCCGCCTTCGCATGGATGCAAAGCTACAATTCGTCTTCCTTCCCCTGTTAAACATCCTCCCTGTGATGCGTTGCTTCTTGCCGTCAGGAAACGACAGCATAGAGCAGTGACGGCTCACCCGTGAACGAATTGGTCTCATGAGCATTGCTTGTTACTTGATAGTGGTTCCAGGTCAGGCAGCCCAGGCAACAAGCCATGTCGCCTTTTCCCCCAGAGATTTCCAGAACATGTTCACGATTTCGATAAGCAGGATTAGCATGTGCAGCCTTGTGAGGCTCGCGGCCTTGCAGCGAGCTGGCGTGCAATCCTTGGGCCGTAGGCCATTCCTTTCTTGTCCTGGTCGGTTCGACGAATCGTTCAAGGAGTTCGTCTGTTGGTGTTCATCTCTCTGCTAACAGCTGGCTTGTGAGCGGATGTGGTCAAGACCGATGCAGCAAGTGCCCGGCATGCTCACCGAACATTCGCACGTGCAGGCGGACTTAATGAGTTGTGGATCCATTCATATCATCTTGGATACGTAGTTTCCATCCGGTGCAACTTTTGTGGGCTGTGTGACAAGCAGACCCCCTCAAATCATGTGGATGCATACTTCGCTGTGGGCGCCACCGCCTCGATTTCTCGTGCTAACTGACTCGTATCCAGATGTGTTCAGTGTCATAGGCTGGCCAAGCAGCAAGGTAGTTGCTCCACAGGCTGCGTGCAGAAGGCTTCAGCAGGATGCTACGCCTCATTCCGTGGCCTTGCATATAGTGATTTCAGTTCAGGGAGCTGTGCTTTGGGGATGTGGCGGGTACGTGTCATGTAACCCGAGCACCTGCCGATCATGAGCACGCTTCACAAATGTGGTGGTTGCACATATCTACCCCGCGTCAGCAGCATGCAGGCTGAAATGAGCCCTGCTGCATGCTCCTCGGGTTTCGTACAGGCGCTGTCCCTTCATGTCTTGAGGATGGCCCGACAACCGCGCCTGAAGATGCCTGAAGCCCAGTGCTGAACCCTAAAGCTCCTGCAGCCGGGTGCTCAGTGGTCGGTGGGTTCAATCTTCTCCCGGAGAGAAGACAGACGTCGCTGATAGATGCAGTGGTCCAGTTGAGGTCGTTGCTGTGGTGAGTCGCCGTGTGGTCGTTCGTTGTGGATCTTGCGACGTTCACGTGGATTCACTTACTCAAATCCTACGTGCTGGCAGTATTCTTTCAGCTCGTGCAGATCGTGCAGTGAATATCTGCAAACCCTCCAGAGGTAGTACCTCGACCGAGAGCCGCGATACAGCTGGGCTGGTAGGCGCTGTCTCCTCCTGAATGGGGGGTCAACTCTCACGGTCCGGGATGGGGTCTGGGAATCACGAACATTGCCGCTTTGCTGTGTGTTTCTGGAGCGACGGACCCAAATTTCGGCGGCTTCGATCCGACGCCAGCCTTGCTAGGTCTAGGTCTAGGTGAGTCGGGTCACACCGATACCAGGGTGTTCGGCACCTGACAGCTTCTCAGAGCACGATGCCTTGCGCCTCGTAGGCTTCAGCCGGACGAACCTATGACTTCGCTTCTTGCATGACGAAGCTATCCACCTGTCTGCCGGCTTCTGTGTAAGCATGACTCGGTTTCGCAGGTGGTTGCGACTTCAGCTCTCGACCATGTCACTCGACCCTAAACCCTAAACCCCTAAACCCCTAAACCCTAAACCCTAAACCCTAAAACCCTAAAACCCTAAACCCTAAAACCCTAAACCTTAAAACCCTAAACAAGACGGACTCTGTGCGAGCACACTCTTGTGGAATGCAGCGCCTGCATCTCGTTTGCACCTCGCAGCGACATATAGTTTTGCCTTCCATGCGGGAATAGTATTCCCGGATGCTCTTTTGCTACAGTGCTGCTTCGAGACATCCGTTGTGAATCTTCGGGTAGCAAACACAGCCTAGGCAGGAATGTGTGTCAAGACTAGAGCGCACTCAGACCCGCGTTGCACGTGCTACACTCTGGGCGCTCACTGCATTTTCGTGCTGTCTTGAAGATCTGCGCCGACTGGATAGAGGTTGCAGATCTCTGATCATTCTTTCTTTGCGCAGACGTCTTGGAAGACGGAGGCTGCCTAAGCCTTTCCTCTGAGGTCCTGTAATCTTCGCATAGATTTAACTCATTGCTTCATGCCTGTGTTGTCGATGACAGTGTCCACATGTTCTTTCGGATGCTGTGCTGCATGTCACTTGCATCTCGAGCTCTAGCCTGCGGCCAAGTTGCAGCTGCACCGGATGCTCCGTTGGCCGTCATTCCGTGTCCGGCCTTGATGGTGAGGGCAATGGTGAGGCGACGCTTCAGCTCGCTGAGGGCCAAGAATGTGTGTCGATTGACAAAGGCTCTGATTCTGAGCATGCCTTCGCATGGCACGCCCGGATCCTGCAGATGCAGAATGTCATTGAAACAGCAGCATGTGCAGGAATCTGCTCTGGTTTGTCAAAGCGGACAGGACGAACCTGCAAAGCCTGCCTGCCAATGCCAGCCTGCACTCTCAGTTTATGTGCTGATCCGATTGTCAGCTTCACGGACCCTGCGTCGCAAGTGCAGGCGGCGTTGAGGCGAAGAAGCTTTGGAGACGGTGGTTTCTATCGGTATTTGGTGTTAATGGCTTCCCAGTCTACATGCGCAAAATTGCTCTGACGACAGGACGGGCGAAAGCTTAACCTGCTTTGATCACTCCGTGTCTTTGTCTCCAAGTTTTCAGGGTTCCCAGGGCTTTTCACTGTATTTTCAGCCTGACGAAGGACGCGTGGTGCCTAGTGCCGCGGAGATCTGATTCATGAGCAAGGCTCGACGTCTTCAGCTTGTGTTCTTGGTGTCAGCATCCCAACCCGTCAGTAGCTGCTCATCTAGCTCAGTTTGTCCTCAAAGAGACCTTCCGTGCCTGACTGCCTTCCTCCAGCACTGAAGTCTGAAGATTGATCTTGAGCCTGTCATGTAGAGAGGGCTGCGAGACCCCTTCAGTAGAGAGCTTCCAAGGCACCTCTCAAAAGCAGAACTTGAGGGGGCCGGCCGTTGAGTCGGGCCTCCAGATTACAAATATTCCCCCCTTAAGGACCGTCTGTCACCTCACCATCGACACAGTGCATGCAATCTCCTCCACAAGTGGGTGGAGCTCAGGAAAGAAGTCACCTCACTACTGGTTGCTATTCCTGCATGCTAGTAGCAGCATCCCGTGCGTTTTGACTTCTCCATCCGAGCTGGAGGTTTTCATCTCCTCAGGCTTTGTTTACGTGTTGCAGTTGTCGCAGACGTAAGTGGCATTGGTTTCGGGGCTCCGAGAGTTTTGCCGCACTAGCGGGATGCATGGCCCGTCTCAAAGCACTCAAAGCTAACTTTCCCCTTTGTGAACGATCCTCAACACGAAGCCCGCCAGAAATTGCCGTGCAGTTTTAAGACATCCGATGGCAGGCATCCAAAGGATCCTTGCTGGGCTTCGATGCAGCTGTCCAGTGCTGCCTGATTGCAGCCAGCATCGTAGCGTTGCTCGCAGCATGCTTCAGTGCAGTCTACTTGCAGTGCTAAGTACTGGTTGAAGAGGATCTCGAGGAACTCAAGACTGGCATCCAGAGAAGAAGCGAGAAAGCCCCATACCCGAAGCCCTAGATGCCCATCTCTCTTCTGACATGCTGAGGTGACCGATGCCAACTATTTAGAGGCTCGACTTTGCTGCAAACGCATACAAAAATGCGTGTGCAACGGTTCCATGGCATGTCGCGAATGTGGGACACGTGTCGGATGTTGCATTTCATGAATCATCATCAAATTGTGTTACGTATTCGTCTGTAAGGAAAACTAGCTAGTATGGTAGGCCCTATGCACTTCACAGTGTAGGGAGCAGTGGAGACATGGCATACTTCATGAACGCTAACTGTTGCGAGAAACTACGCCATGATATGATGCAGTCAGCAAGCATGCTGTTATACATTATGAACGGCACTAATCGGTGCGATGCAGTTATTGTTTGCTTGGTCATGTATGCCGGGAAACCTAGCACACGGACACAGGGATCGCGCCTGTCTCGTATGATAGCATTCCAGAATACTTACTTAGGGGATCCTGAAGCTTATGCGATTTGTGGGCCCTTGAGATCACCATCGGTCAATTGCGTGTCTTAATTTACGCGAACGCAAGGTGTTGAGCCCACGGCGCCCTTTATACTCCGGCCCTGTTTGCGCTTTGAAATCATGAGACCGGTAGTTGGTAGCTGGTGATAGTGTAATGCCGCAGCCAACGTAAAAGATTTGGTCTGGTCATGTAGACTTCAGATTGGCATTCTGTGACAATCTGCGGCACGGTAATGAACTCTCTGCTTCGCTACATTGTGTCCTCTGTTTCCCTAAACCGATTCCTGAAGTATAAACTGGTCAGAGCTCGCATGCCTCTGGCTCGAGCGGCAAGCAGTACCGAAGTTTCACGCTATCCATGTTTCTGAGGAAGCCTCATGAGTCATGAGGATGGCCCGATTCGCCAGTGTACTTTCTCTTCTGTCGCTCAGCACGTGTGCGGAAGATGCCCAAGAGCCACATGTGTGTGATGCCTTAGGGCAAGTAAACATGCTGCAGATGCAGACTGCCTTGGAAGATCAGAGCCGAGGCCGCTCGGCCAGGTGCGGGCACTTGCTGCTTGAGACCTGCGATCCGGCAGCGAACTACCCCTGCAGCAACAACTGCAGGATCCACACGAACCGGAGAGACTGCTACAGGCCTTTGAGCGCAGTCATGAAGGAGCATCCGGGAGAAGATGGATATTGCATCTTCAACCAGACTGCATTTTGGGTGAACTATACCGGCCCACAGCTTCGCTTTGAAGCTGATGCGAAGGAAGCCATTCTTACCATGAGGGGCGCCAGCTACCGGGGGATCAACACTGGCCTGCCGATCTTGTACCGTTTTGAAGGGCAAGAAATCAGCTCGCACATGGATGCAGACCACTACCTCTTTGATGACTTGTATGGCTTCTCTCTTGGCTTCCTTCAGAACCAGGGCTTGAATCCAAGTTGGATGCAGAATACAAGTCTTTGGAGCTCCCTGTCTGAGCAAGCATGCCAACGGATCCAGCAGACCTACCACTTCAAAAGCGAAGAGCTGATCTTGGCCGATTGGCTGGACTTCAACCAAGTCATTGCAGTTATGACGGCATGTAGTGCTGGAATGCCGGCAGCGGGATCCTCGAACCCTTGGGTGCTGAAAGCCGCCGGCTGGCACGGTCCGTCCGACTGCCGGCCCGTAACCAGCAGAGACTTTGCCAAGCATCATTATGTAAAATGCGTTCTGGGCATCAAGAACTCGGCCATGGACATGGCTGTTCTGAACGCACGTGCGTGCGTACTTCCGGGCAACCGAATCGGACATCTTACTGAGTGTGCATACATGCCAGCAGGCATTGATTCTTAAGGATCCTCGACAGCATGTTCGAAGGCCAGCAAAAGAACGGGACAAGCCGCCACGCCTTGCTTTGTATCGGTGGCAGAGGACCTTCGGTGGAGCGTTCTGTGTGAATGCGTTTGCACCGCTGCCATTGTAGCTCGAACCCCCAGAGCGTCACTAGTTTCGTGTATGTTTCACATTGGGAACATGGCATCGTCTCGCGCGGTTGCTTGGGTTCTCTCCATGGCAGTGCACCATGGTTTTGCAAACGACATCGCGGAGTGTGTGGAAGACTTTGCCACAAACATGTTGCAGCTCGAGCAAGTCCGTGTGACACTGCACGAGGACGAGTGTGGGCATCTTCTTGTGGACAGGTGCGACCCTCAGGCCAACTACTATTGCAGCAACAACTGTCGGTTTCATAGCCACAGAGCTGATTGTTACCGACCGGTTGAAGACGTGATGGCTGAACATCCTGGAGTGGACGGCTACTGCTGGTTCAACGGCACGGCCGGATGGCTAATGTATGCAGGTCCAGATCCCAACTTCGAGGCAGAAGCAGCAAATGGCGTCCTCGTTTTGAGGGATCCGTCCTACAAAGGCCTCAACACTGGAAAGCTCATCACTTTCAGAAACTTCGAGGGCGTGGCCAATCTCACGACGTACGCGGATTGCAGCCACTACATCTACGATGATCTCTATGCCTACTCCTTGGGCTTCTTACAGGGGCAAGGGCTGGATCCAGCTTGGATGAAGAACAGCTCACTGTGGATGGCTCTCTCCAAGAACAAATGCGATGAGATTCAGGCCACCTACAACTTCTCCAAGGAAGAGCTTGTTCTCGCCGATTGGCTCGATTGGAACCCTGTAATCGCAGTCATGACGATGTGCACCACGGATGATTACCTATATCCTGGCAGTTCCAACCCGGAGATCAACAAGATGGCCGGCTGGCGAAGCATCAGGGATTGTCGTCCTGTCACGCACCGTGACTTTGCGAAGCATCATTATGTCCCTCTGCTGCCATCGGCAAGTCTTAAGCAGCTTTCCGCATGGATACGAAGTGCTACTTAGTTACGCTTTGGACTCAAAGTCTTGGTGCTAGGTCAAATGTCTTCTGGGTTATCGCAACAGCGCTGCAGACATGGCGTACCTGAACTCTCGCGCCTTGCCGCAAGATATTATTATTATTCTGATTATTATTATTAATATATATATATATATACATATATATATATATATACACATGCACAAACCTTAAATAATTGGGTTCTCGGGAGTTGCTCCAATTAGAGAGGTATTTGGCCTTCCGGCACCCTAGGCCCCAAACACTGAACCCTGAACCCTTAGCCCTAGACCCTAAGGTCTAGAAAATACACTGTAAACCCTAAACCCTAAACCCTATACTGTAGGAAGGATGAAAAGGGCCCTAAAAAAAACCCTATACTTTACTCTAAGGCCTAGAAAGTAGTAGATTGTCATGTCTGCTCAACTCGGGCCCTGCGGCAGGTGCCTGTTTGTTAGAGGAAAACCGCATTGGCCACTTCACTGAGTGTCCTTACATGCCGAACGTGGACTTCTGAGCTGAGTTTTGGGAAGAGACCAGACAAAGGCAAGGCCGCAGTGCGGCTCCGCCCTGTTTTTCAGTTTCGCTCCGTATCTTGAGCGTGTAATCTGATCCGATGCAAAAGCCCGATGTACCTGAGCCTGCATCCCCGAGAGCCTTCCCGGAGAGATTCGTAACTTCTCGTGCATCTCTAAGACTTTCGAGAGCCCAGATCATCCGTTCAGCATCTCATGACATTGAACTCATTGAACTGAAGAAGGCTGCTTCCCATTGGCCGTAGAAGGGCATGAGACCTGCAGATGCACGAGACCACGCACATTGTCACTTCGTCATGCTTTGTGCACCTGCAGCTGGCTCCCTGCAGCAAACGACAACCCATGAGCGTTGCAGGTAGAGGTAGGCAGCCATGCCTTGCTTCTGTGCATATGTTTTGGGCCATGTTGTTGATGGTATCGCACGTGGCTGCAGAGGTGCGTGTCCAGATGCGTGTCCAAAGCAGTCTTAGAAGCATAGCATGACGTAGCAACCCATAAAGTAACTCTTTTGGAATTATCCGGGACCCCTAAAGTAACTCCTATTGCCTTGTAGTGTGGAGGCCGAACGGAAAACCGAGAACCCTGCAGCAAGCCTGAGAGGATGAATGCCACAAAGCATCCTTCCTTCAGACCGACATCTTCGTGAGACTGGAACGAGCATCTTGGCTGAAGCCTTAAGGTTTCAGGGTTTGAGGGTTTAGGGTTCAGGGTTTGTGAAGGCTGGAGTTTAGGATTATGTTGCACCAGACGTTGGATTGACAGCAGCTCCTCCCCGCCCAGGATCTTCAGACGAGCCCCCTGCAACAGCAAACCAAGGCCTGCGGGCTTGTTTCCTACTTTGCTTCGATGGCACGGCTAGTCCTTCCAGATCTGGTAAACTGGATAACTATATTATTATTGTTATTATTATTATTTATTATTATTATTAGTATTTTTAAGAGGTGCAGCACAAGCCAGGTTAGGGCTCTGGATTCGAGGAGCGTGCGTTTTTCTCCTCCTATCCGGCAGGCTTGCAATCCACCCAGCGGGTGGCAGGGTATTTGTGCGGCATTGCAAGCGGAGGACGCGCTGGCGCATGCACCAGGGTGTTTCCCAAATTTTGACGGTGCCGAGTTTTCATGTCACAGCTGGTTAGCTTGGAAAGCTTCAGGACAGGTATGTGCCCATGGAGGAAGTGATTTCTAGGTATGCTGGCACCTCTGCTGCAAGATGGTCATGAGGGTGGTTGTCAAAATTATGGTCCCTCTTCGGGTCCCTATTATAGTACGGCACCTATTATTTAGGGTACCCCAAAAGGGACCATAATTTTGACAACCACCCATGAGAAGAAAGTCCAAATTTTGTCGTTGCTGATGTGACACTACGGATTGCTTCGTTGGTTCGTGCAAGTTTTCCCGACGGCATCATGTCACAGGGCTTCTCTGCTTTTCTGCCCATACTTCCGTGGAATGATGTATGTATGTAGAGTGGGCCGATGGGATCTCGGCCGAGAACATGCAAGCTGCACATTTGCCATAGAACATCTTTGGTAAGAGCGCCAAGGCCAGCGATTTTTGCTTCAGGCATTCCAACTTACAATCTGAGAAACCTTCACACACGTTTGCTTGGTGCCAAAAGGGCTTGGCTGCAGTGTCCGAAATGCAACTTGTTCTGGGTTGCGGATTTGGGCCGTCGGCAGTCTTGGCACCTGTACAATTCGACATGGGGAAAGGGATGCGCTATGACGCTGCTATGATGTACGGAATCCAGAACCCTGGAATCCAGAACTCACAGGCCACCGTCTGGTAGAAATGGAACCCTATAGCAGTCCCTATACAATCCCCAATAATAGTCCCCATAATCCATCCCCCAATTCCCCGCTAGGCACCAGGGAGATTACTTGGAGGGTCGGGGGACTTAGCAACTGTCTCTTCTCGGGACTTGCAAGTACCATAACCCCAATTAGGGTCCCTTTTAGGGTACTTATAAGTCTACTTACTACCTACTTACTAAGTTCCCCGACCCTCCAAGTAAGGTTACTGAAGTTAGCGCCTTGCCCAGGCTTGGATGGCTATTGCATATTTGGCGAGCTGGGTAACTGGACTCGAAAATGTGCGATTGCTCGGTGTTACGCCCTCTGGCCGCTATTGATCCTGAGCACATGCCCGAAGCTGTTAACTTCGACCAAACCTCAAAAGGTTAGGGTTTAGGGATTTAGGCATTTGTAAGACAAGACTGGCCTGTTCAAGCCTATTTAAGGAAGTATAGTCCTCTGCCCCCCTCCCCCTTACCCCCGTTAAGGGTCCCTATGATCCCGTATCTGCCGCCGATCGGAAGGCTGATGAAAACCGCGTGTTCCCACACCCTTAATTCTACCTTCTTAATAATTATCTATACTATTTTTGAGGGGTCCTTATTATAGTTATAGCATAATGGGCCCCAAAACCCTATTCGAATTATTAAGCTGAAGATCACCACAGCAGTCTCTTAACCCAAAAGCAGACGTTCTAAACACTGAACCCGCGAGCACATACACTTAGGAGAACGCTCGCCCCTTTGCCGAGAGCTACAGTGACTGGTACAAGACCTACTTGCTGGACCCGGTCTCGACACCCAAGAAACTAAGGACAGCATCGAGCTTCAGGGTTTTGGGAAAGGCTTTTGGGGCCCCCAGCTTCTGATGTCGTCGCGGTCGCTGTCGTCGCTATCATCGTGCTTGTCGTTGTAATTGTTGCAAGGTTGCTCACCGTAGCCCATATCGGCTAGTCCGATCAAGACTGTCATTCGGATCATAAGCAGTCAGGAAACCGACCCCTGCGCCGAGTCATTCGTCTGAGCCCAGCCCAAGACTCACCGAGACTCACACAGAGGATGCCGAATGGACGGGAGATCACCATCCGCGACCACCAGTATCCGCTCGACGACCTTTACTGCTTGGCAAACGGATGGTATGATCTTCCACGCTCACCCACCGTCAACAACTTTACTTACCTGGTTCAGGAGCTTCGGGAACGGTTGAGGGGACTGGGGTTTAGGCCCTGACAAACTACGTCCTTGTTTAGTGTAAAGTCTGAAGACTCCCAGTTTTTGCGCCATCAGGTTTCGGAGTCTTCGTGCCGTCTCTTAGAGACGACGGTGCCAAGCTACCACAACATGACCCTCAACATGCTCATCAAGGACGGGGTCTAGGTCTTCAGGCATTGGGGTACTGGTGCCGTTGCTTCTTGCGAAACCTCCCCACGCTTTCTCCAGCACTGCGGCTTTCGTTGAATGAAGCGCACCCTTAGAGGCTGTAACGTCAATGTTGAAGTGCAACAGGCCCGAAGACCACTCGCAGTCACTGAATCACTCGTCCTTGAAGGTCTTTGAACACCAAACCCTAAACCTAAACCTAAACCCTAAACCCGCCCTAAACCCACCCTAAACCCGTCAAACCCCTAAACCCCTAAGCCCTCAACCCTCAAAAGCCCTGAACCCCCCAAACTCCTAAGCTGCGAGCTTTTCCCCCCATCGAGGAGGGCACGCGAGACGAGAAGCGACTCGAAGAGCTCCTTCGCAGCTCTGATCCAGCTACTTGGCTTAGGGTTCCTGGGCTTAGGGTTAGGTCCATGTCCGGGCTTGCAAGGGTTTAGGGGTTTGGGGTTTTTGGGTTTCTGGGTTCAGGGCTTTGGGTTGAGGGTACAGGGCTTACGGTTTCAGGGTTTAGGGTTCAGGGCTCGGGGTTTAGGGTTCAGGGCTTGGGGTTTAAGGTTTTGGGCTTCGGGCTTTGGGTTTTGGGGTTTAGGGTTTTAGGGGTTCAGGGTTTAGGGTTGAAAGTTCTGAAGTTTAGGGGGTTCTGGGGTTTCAGATTTAGGGCTTTGCAGTTTCCGTGTTCGGGTTGAAGGCTTCATGTTTTGATTTGGGGTTTGGGGGCTTCTGTGTTTAGGCACTTGGGGTTTATGTGTTTAGGGGTTGAGAGCTTTAAGGTTTAGGGTTTAGGATTCAATGCCCTAGACAAGCGGTTGTGATTAGCCTTGGGACGGGCAGCAGGTGCACATTCGTGGCAGCACCAACAGTCGTCAGCACGACAGCTGCAGCAACATCAACCCAACAGCAGCAGCACCACAACCATCATCACCATCATAATTACAGCATCAGCATCAGCATCACCAGCATCAGCATCAGCATCACCAGCATCGTCACCGTAATCAAAAATGACCATCAGGATCACCTGTCATCGTCACCAGCACAGTCACCAAACGTAAGCATTTCCGTCATCGACAATCCGTGGTCGTGGCCAGGGCAATGGTCGTGTCGATCAAGAAGATGTCGGTTTACCATCGTGACAGTGTCAGACCAACATCACCATCACCGTCATCTTCTTGTCTATCAGCAACAAGAGCGATATAGCCAACAGTGTTGCGGTAGTCATTGCCGTCACCATCGCCAGCGTCGCACTGTCTAGCTCATCGGTTCATCTTCAGGTGGTGGACGTAGACCAATCCTTGGTGGACGGCATGAAGTTCCATGCGGCTGCCAAGTGATCCGCGTCTTAAACGTCGAAGGGGGAGGGCAACCAACTGGTTCTGCTACCTGCTAGGAGTTTGCGCAGGAGTCGGCCAAAGTGCGTATGAGGCTTCCTTATGGCCACAGAGTTGGGCTTGAGGGTCTGAGTGCCGGCGTGCTCGATTGAACCAAACAGCTGTTTCGGGATACTTGTAGGGTGTTACTTGTTTTCCCAAATGCTTCCGGGAGCAATTGTTCATACGTTGGTGACCCAGTGATATTACGATAAGGTTTTGGGGTTTTGAGTATGCACCCCTTCGGGCTGAACTCTCTTAAGACTGAACGATGTTGAGACTGTGAGGCTTGATCTAATTTAGGAACATGCAAGTGGAGGGCAAACCTAACGCACACCACAACAAGGATGGAACGCAACATGACCAGCAGCCATTCGGACATGTCACGTCTTGAGTGTATTGAGTGTATCAGTGGGTGTGTCTAGTTGCGCTGTTGTCTAATCGAACAGTCCTGATAACCCAAATATGTACTTCTCGTGCGGCACCGCGAGCTTGAGGGCGGTGGACAGGGGCTCAAGTTTCGGCAACCAAATCCCAAATCCCAAACCCAGGTGTGCTGGCAGGTGGAAAAGGCGCGGTCTGTGACATTGCGAACTGCGCGATGCGGGGCTGCCTCTCTTTCGACGGAGCTGTGGGGTATGCGGCGCGAGGTGACTTGTCATTCCCAAGCCCCATAGGGCTCGGCTCTAGGCCACATCAGAAAACTCCATTATGGCCTTGAAAATGTTCCGCTAACGCAATCGATGCAGTAGAAAGTAAATTTGTAAATTCACTCAACTTAGAGGAAGTAGACAATAAACAATCCTAGGCTTGGGTAGTACTTGTTTGAACCGAGCAAACACGAATGAGGTTGTAGTGAGGAAAACACCGAAGAAATCAAGACTTACAGACGTACAAAATCCACAGCAAAGAAATCCAACTGGTTTCGGAGTTGGTTCGAGAGGCGTGTATCAGACGAGGTGGCCATATTCTGAGAACGAGCGCGGCGGACTCCCTAATTCAAGTCAGTCGCAAACCCAACTCCACGAAGGCGTTCGTGATCGGCAAAACGGAGGGTCGAAGGATCGAAACAGTAGCACACACTAACGAGTAACTTTTGGAGCATAAGTTGTCCAATCCTCGGGCTCAATATTTTTGTTTAAGTTTAGGTGATTCAGGTGCGCAAAACCAAGATATTTTCCAGAAGCAAGAAACCTCTAATTTTAAGCTGCCCCTCGTGCCCACGGTTTCGCCTCGTTTCTGCCTAAGTAGGCACGGGACTTTGGTTCAGAAAAAGCACACGGCCGGAGATGAGAATCTAGAGACCTTTTTTAGCTGGTCCACAAACAAACTCTCAAATCCTAAACAGTGAAGACACCGAGTGCATCGGTGCTATGATTCCGCTTGCTGAGGTGAGTGTCCTCCAGTGTAGACGCAGGCCGTGCTCCTTCAGCAACGCAAGTCAGCCATATAAAAAGGCACGACTGCCGCAGCCCCTACACCAAAACGCTTGTGTGGCATAGCTCGGGCAGATAGGGGTTTACGACAAATCATGTGGAGAGTTTGGGGTTTTGCGGGTGTTTTGAGCAAGTCTTTGTAGGTCATAGCACTGAGGCACAAAAACACCCGGGTCGTGCTAGATAACAGCAGTTGTATATAGGGATCGTCAGCGAATATTGCAGTAAGATGTTGGGCCTACGATAGTATGAGGACAACAGACGCCCCGAAGTCTCTCCTAGCAACATCATCATTTTCGTGCTCACCGAGCAAAGAGACACCCTTTGACAGATTCGGTGAGGCTGAGCGATTTTGTGATGATCTCTAGTAAGGCCGAACTGCCAGCCCTGATGACTCCTTGCGTCAAACTGCTCGAAACACATCAGAAGCATACAGCTTTGGCATAAACCCGAGAATATATCTCTACCCGTCCGTGCATGCCGATCTGTTCAAGCTGGGCACGGGGCCTAGGGGACGACGGCCAATTTCCCTGTCTGCAGAGGAGATTCTGTGGTTAGTGCGGCAGCCCGAGACCATCAAGTAAGTAGAACTTGGGGTTTGACTTCCGGCTTCCCTAGCAGCCAGCAGTTTCGCTAGTAGCGATGGAAAGTGGCCAGCCCAGTCGGAAAAGCTCGAGCCGAGGCGCAGAAGATACTGTCGACGAGGCAGGCTTTGCCTTCAAATTCTTTTTATGGCACAGTCAACACAACGACAACAACAACAGCAACAACTACAACAACTACAACTACAACAACAACTACTATTTCTGCCCTTCTTCAATTCCTCCTACTACTCCTATCCTACTGCTCTCCTACAACAGCGACGACGACTACTACTACTACTACTACTACTACTACCACTACTGCTACTACTCCTACTGCTTCTTCTTCTTCTACTACTACTACTACTACGATTACTACTACGATTACTACTACGATTACTACTACTACTACTACTACTACTACTACTACTACTACTACTACAACTACTACAACTACTACTACTACTACTACTACTACTACTACTACTACTACTACTACTACTACTACTACTTTTACTACCACTACTTTGACTACCGCTACTGCTGCTGCTGCTACTACTGCTACTCCTACTACTCCTAGTCTTCCTCCTACCACTATTACGACGGCGACGACGACAACACCACAGCCGCCGCCAGCACCACCACCACCACTAGCAGCAGCAGCAGCAACAACAACAACAGCAGCAACAATTACAGCAACAACAACACAACCATTACCTCGGCCCCTGCTGCTGCTGCGGCTGCTGCTGCTGGTATTTTCTCTGTGCAGGTCGTGGCAACGGCAGCTCAGCACGAGTCGTGCGAGCTTCCGTTTGCCACGTATCTGTGGCAATGTGCACAGACACCCTCTGACAAGCACGGGAGTTTTGCGTCCTCCTGGTGTCACAACCTCTTCGAGCACTTTCGGCCAGGCAGGTTGTACAACGCAAAGTGCGTCAGGTGCGGTTTTTGGAGCATCAGCTCTCGTAGCAGTAGTAGCAGAAGCAGCAGGAGTAGTAGTCGTAGTAGTAGTAGTAGTAGAAGTAGTCGTGGTGGCAGTCGTAGTGGTGGTGGTGGTGGTGGTGGTGGCAGTGGCAGTGGCAGGGGAGGGGGAGGGGTAGTGTTGGCGGCAGTGGCATCACTGCAATAGTATTCGTGGCGTCAAGACGACGCTGCTGTCATTCGTGTTTGTGACTACTGTCGAGAGTGATGTTTCAAATTGGCTTCCATCATAAAGCTTGGGACATGGGAAATCCAGCGGTCAGGTGAAACCGTGGCTGTGGACAATCACAGCAACAAGAGGCACTGTCACGCTACCGTCTTAGCCCCACGACCTGAAGGCCATTCGCAGTGCTTTGATGATGCCACAGGACTACGAGTCTCGAGGGCACCTGCTTCCACGAGCTTAGTTACTTGTTTGAATGTACCGCTTAGGCCCTACAGTAAACCCCAGGATCAGACTTGGGCCCGTTCGTGTAAGACTCGCAGGCCTTTCGACATATCCCGGGCCAGTGGGCCCGTTCGTGTAAGACTCGCAGGCCTTTCGACATATCCCGGGCCAGTCAACCATGACGAGCTGTTTGTTGGCCTTCGGAGGACTGCCGCGATGCTTCAAGCTCCTTTACCCCAAGCCTTCTAGGCACATGGCAGTTGTAGCTCGCCGTGCACGAGGAGGATCATGCAGGCAGATCAGATGCAAGTTCTTCTGCAGAGCGCTGATGGGAGAATTTTCGGCTGCTCATCCGGACGGGTGGTGCGCGTCTTGCCATCATCTCCGCCAAGAGTTCTTGTGGTCTACGACACGACGACGTACCGGAGGCTGGCCAAGACTCAAGTGGGAAAGGCCACTTGGTTGCAACGTGTTGTCAATGCCACATGTGTGCTGCTGTTGCATTAGAGTGTAGGGATCTTTAAGGTTTAGGGTTTAGGGGAATGGGGAGTAGTGTCGCTTGCTTGCGCACAGGATGACGGCATTCTCGAGGTGGGATCTTCTTTCGGGGACCCTCGCCGGCACTTCACGAAATACGGTTTCTTGGAGCTCGCAGATTGTGATGCCGGGACTATATCTACAGTTCACGGATACATCGTTGATTGTCATGGAGAGGTTCGGATGTCGGATTTCGCATTTGACGGAATCGAGGTCGGGGCATTGCTGAGCCCCCTGTTGTAGTACACATCGTGCCAAAAGAGGCAGTGCTGCACCACTTCCGGTTTGCAAACCTGGAAGCCTTAAGGCAGCTTGAAGCAGATCTCTACGCTGCGCACGCGATTGAAAGTTGTTAGTAGATTGGCTGTTGCTTGATCCTGCCTATCAAAGCGACACACAAAGTGAAAGATGCCCAACTACCCCACTGGCACCCGAAATCCCAAAGCTAGCACCCGAGGAGTGCACCAGCATCTTGGCTTCTCATGCAGCCGTAGTCATTGGCGTGGACAACAGCTCCAAACTCGTCGAGGAGTCCAAGGGGCAGTCATGATTGGTGAGTAGCAGCAACTGTGGTAAGAAGCGCGGCAACGGTAAGCGTCAGTGGTGATGGTAGTAGTGGTAGTATTACTAGTAGTAGTGGCCGTCACGGCAGCAGCAACAGCAGCAACAGCAGCAGCAGCAGCAGCAGCAGCAGCAGTAGTAGTAGTAGTAGCAGCAGCAGCAGTAGTAGTCGTAGTAGCAGCAGTAGGAGTAGCAGTAGTAGTAGCAGTAGTAGTGGCAATGGCAGTAGCGGTAGCAGTGGCGGTAGCACTGGCAGTAGCAGTAGCAGCAGCAGAGGTCGCAGTCGGAGTAGCAGTAGGAGTAGGAGTAGCAGTAGGCGTAGGGAGGAGCAGGAGTAGTAGTAGTGGCATGGTTGTCGTTGATGCTAGGAACCTGCTAGTGTTCACAGCCAGTAGAAGGGGCATAAGACAATAACAACGCTCCGGCGTGACAGCAGCAAACTGATGGGTAGTTCTAGCCATGGTAGTAGCCAGAATCGGTGTCAGAATTATTCTGCAAGTTGCACTGATCATGAGTGCCGGGGAATTACAAACAAGCCCTCGTAGCCGGATTTGCGAATCAGGAGTAGAAAGCTGCACATCATTTCCGCAGTCAAAGCAAAGTCGCAACGTCACATCAGCGAATCCATCGACATGGTGAGTGCATCCAGCTTGCGTCGCGGTTGGAGCTATCAGCTATCAGTCTAGTTCAAGTCGAAGTCGCATAGAATATGCCACTATTTTCATTGTGTCGTACAGCAACGACAAAGTTGTGGTCTGCCGTCCTGCTTGTTGAGGAGAGCTGCCGGCGGTACCCGGAATGCCGTTTCGAATTGCTCGATTGTTTCAAAGAGCCTGCACCACTACGATTGCTTTGTGCTGAGAGCCTCGGCATTTCTGGAGAGATTCGATTCTGTGCAATGCCTTTGTCCCTTGTGTTAATCACTTTGACAAGTACCTCTCAGGATACAGCAAGCATCGAGCAATTTCAAGCTGTTTGTCGACATTGGCGGCGACCGCATGACGAGTGGCGTGTGCCATGCCCTGGTTGTGCTGGAGTCTTTGTGGTGCGGACCGGGGTCGAGGCTCAAGCAGCCTTCTCTTGTAGTCGTCAAGAGTGAAGGCTTGTCTGAAGCGGCTGCGGCGGCATGCGATTCTCAGAGCTCGATCTGCGACATGGCTAATTGGTGGCAGACCTGCGCAAAACCATCCGGTAGTAGAAGACAGCTCAAGAAGCAATCGCACACCACCGAAATGTTGAAACAGATGCCTGCTTGTCCATGACGGGTGCAGGAAGAGCAAAGGCAGTGTACTTGCCCTTTCTGCTGCATTCAGCGTCAGCTCTCTTGTACTTATACTAGCTATGACTACTGTTCATACGAGCAGTAGCAGGTTTTTCCGTTGATTCATTGTCACTGTCATGTTTGCAGGTAGTGCTTCATGGCCACTATGGCTCATTCGTGACATCATGAACATGATAATAATGACGGTGGTGATGAACACCATCTTCATCTGATATGTGTGCGGATGACGATCATGATGAAGATGATGACTGTGACCGTGATGATGCCGTTGAAGCTGCTCCTGCTGCTGCTGCTGCTGCTGCTGTTGTGCTGTTGTTGCTGGTCGCGATGCTGGTGGCGATCTTGTTGCCTCGTAGTGCTGTTGCCTTTGCAAAACAGAGTCCATTGTCAATTCAACGATTTTCAGAGTTATTTTGGGTGGGGTACGCAACCTTCAGGACAGCGACCCGGGCAGGTCTCGCCTAGATTTCAACGGCAGAATTATGAGTTTGCGCTTGGCTGCCGCGAAGCACAGCTGCGTGCAGACCTATGAGCTGACGGCATCTGTTTTTGGCATTTAGTTTTCATTCAGCCGACACTCCAGCATACAAGCCATCGGCGCGAAGTGCAGCACATGCTAGTAGGCAGCAAAACATCAGAAGTGGAGGCGGAGTGAAGAAAAAAAAGGTGCTTACGCCTGCTCCGTCGCCTTGTTACGGTCTGTCCTGAGCCATCAGACTCCAAAAGCCTCATCAAACCCTCGGGCTCTCGAAGCGGCGAGAGACTAGGCAATACTTCAGGCCTCCCTGTCCCTATCATGGCATCCGCTGAGTGCTTTGTCGGCCTAAGCAAGCACGTTGAGAAACGAGTGCCAACAACGGAGACGGGCGGTGGCTACTTTGTGGGCCTGAACGATGCGGAGATCCAATCTGTGCACGTTGCTTCGCAAGGAACGGCTACCGTCCCTCGTCTTCCTTTAGCAGGACTTTCCTTTAACTTGACGGTTCTTTGATACGGTGTTTGCGGTTACATGTAACCATGTCATAAGTCGAGGTGTATCACTACTGTTATGCCGTTCTACCTTACTTGTTGACTTGGGAGTTGTAGAACTCTTAGCACGATAGCTGTACTGCAAACAACATGAGATTGATACCCAAAAACTCCAAACCCTCAACCCTAAGCCCTAAACTCTAAACGCTAAGCCCTAAAGCCCCAAACCCTATGGTTCAGGTTCCAGCCTCCCACAACTCTGGGTTTCGCCGACCTTAACTGCTAGGTGGAAAAAGGCGTTCCAAAAAAAAGGAAGCCCCAAACCCACGCCAGAAGCTTTGAAACCCTCGTCTTAGCTGAGGTCTATGAGGGTGCCTGCCCAGAGGCCTGGCTGCGCAGTCGAGTTGCGGAGATCGTGGAGGCTAACCCCTGGCTCGCCGGGCGCTTGAAGAGGGACCCTCGAAGCGGGAGGCTGGGCGGAAGGGCTTAGGCTTAGGGATCGAGGGTTGAGAGTTCATTGAGTGTTGAGGGCTTATGATCCTTCGGGGTTTGGGGTGGGCTGGAGGCTTAAGGTGCAGGGTTTAGAGTTTAGAGTTTTGGGGGAAGGGTTTGGGGGTGTGAGTTTACTGAGGTGAAGGGTTTAAAGGGTTTAGGGTCGTGGGATAGGGTGAAAGGGTTTGGGGTTTAACGGCAGGCTGGCACTGTTCATTCAACGAAAGATCGACTTCCAGAGGCTGCTGGAAGTTGTAGCCGTAGCCGACACAGCCGCAGTGGTGGGGAACTGCTCAAAGCAGTTCTTTGTGAAGTCTGGATGCGAGTTGGTGGACGCCGATGAGCCCATCTGCAGGTTCGTGGTCTTGACCGAGCCAAGAGGACAAAGATGGGGCTTGCAAGTGTCCATGTCTCACATGCTGACGGATGGCCATACTTTCTACGCTATCTACAGCATGCTGGACAGCAATGCCGAGGTATGGTCCATGGAGGTGACTAGAGTCAAGTTCGATCCCATGAGATGTTTGCATGCGCCCTTCCATGGAAAATGGTTGTTCTTCGTGCTGCAGCACCTTCGAAGTCAGATTGGATCGAAGCTTGCATCCCACATACCGATCGTCCAGTGTCGGTATGTGCGTGACGACTGGGTTCAGAAGCAGAAGGTGGCCTTCCAAGCAGAAGCTGACGTTGCGTTTGTGTCCTCAAACGACTTGTTGACATCATGGTTCTTGAAGGCCACCCAGCCATCATGTGCTGCATTGCTTCTCAACATGCGAAACAGAATGCAGAGGCTTGAGGACAAGCATGCGGGATGCTATGCGTCAATGTTGCTCTTCTTTCCGGAAGAGTACAAGTCACCTGCAAACATCCGCCGCGCCATTACTCGCCAGTCGCCGGCTTGCACTGCCACTGGGCAGCAGCAGTGGCCCGGAAGGGGCAGCAAAGTTGGTATGGTCACATCCTGGCACATGCTTTATCACGATGTCGCCTTCGATGGTTGCAAGCAACTTACGCACTTTCCATGTGGGCCAAGGAATCTCGCGGTGAGCCCTCAGGTGCCCTTTGCCGCCATCTTTGCGCCGTCTGAAGGTAGCCTAGCGATGTTGACCATGACTGAGAAAGAGCTTCCTGAAGGTGTGCTTGGGGATGCAGTTTGGGGCAGTGATGCCTTGTTTCGGGACTGGTGAAGCTGAGAGTTTCTGGCTTCGCAGTGCATCGCAGTGCGATGCCGTAGTCGCGACCGAATTCACACTGTTGATTCTCGCCGCAACAGTCCGCACTGTGTCCTGGGTTTCTCATCAGCAGGGGTTGCTAGTAAGGCTGTGATGCTGTAGTATTGTTGTTCTTCCTGAATGACCGCGGGGCGGTTTCAGAGCGAGTGTGCAGTTTTGTGCAATGATTTTGCCAGCAATGCCACAGCATCGTCAGTGCTGTTGGCAGCCACTTCTGCGTCAACAGCACGCGGATACATGCTTATGACAACAGCGCCGATCCTTCATGGAAAGGTCAGCCATCAGATGCAAGAATGCTACACTTGAAGCATGAATGGAGGCAGAACGGCGTCAGATTCCTTGCGATTAGGGCATGCAGAAAAACGCAACTGAAAAAATGCAGTTGGAACAACGCAAGACGGTTCACAGCCTCCACGTGAACTTGAGGATCTCCTGGATGGAGGACCTGACGGATAGCTTGAGACACACTCGTTCAGAACCCCTTGCGCGACAACGAATGGCATGACAACGGCACTCATTTGTGACCTTTGAGTCTGCGACAAGGTGTGTCGACAACCAAGGACCAAGTGCCCATTGGAACTCCACGCTGCGTGGAGGCTGTTCGAGCGCTTGCTCTGTACCGCAAGCTCGCAAGTCTATCATCTTGAAAAAAGCGACACGCCGATACTTCATTACTTATTCTACCGGACGCCAGATGCAAGACCAGCGCCAAGAGCTGAGTCCCCCTCAGCAGCAATGAAAGAGCGCTTGCTATGTACTGCAAGCTCGAGCCATTCATCTGGAAAACCCCCCAACCGATACTTCATTAGACCGTTTAAGCTGTCAGATTCCAGATGCCGGTCTGTCCCGAGAGCTGAGATGCCCCCTCAGCGACGTAAAAAATTGAAAAAAACTTCACCGTCTCGACAGAGACCTGAGCAGGCTGCCCCAGGCGGGGTTCATCTCCGGTGGAACGCCCCGAACAAACTCCAGGATCAACTGCAACAGCGCATCCTTGCTTGTCAGACGCTGCCACACTCCCAGCAGGGAGTTCTTCCAGTGACCCATTGGCCGGCAGTAGGTCCTCGTGAGCTGGTAGGACTTGTCGATGAGCACGTTCAAAGTCTTCTTGGCCTGGGTGACGATGAAGGCCTGGTGCTGCGAGGACCTGAGTCTGAGCTGCGTGAGGCTGCCGCAGCAAGGCAAGCGACCTTGCTTTCTCTCTCGGCTCCATCTCGTTCTTCAGCACGCGCGCCGCCTCGTGCCCAGACTTTGTCCTTTCAAGCGACCGCACCAGCAGCAAAGGCCGCCCCTTCACCAAACTGCAAAGAAAGCTGTAGAGCTTTTGGCTCCGTTGCACCATCTCATCCGGTAGCAAAGCGTGATCTACCTCCGTCTCCAAATCGATGTTGCGGAGGTCCTCCTCATAGCCCGGGTCATGGGCTATGAGGTAATTCGTTAAACCAAACCACCACTCTCTCCAAGTCCGCAGCTCATCCTCTCTCCCCTGCGGCTTCCAAGCATCAACCTTCAAACTCCGGAACATATTGTCTGATCGCTGACTGCCAGCTTGCTGCTTGGCCGCTCGGGCGGCCCTCTCGCTCGACAAACAGCAAGTGCCCAAAGCCTTGGGGCTTAATCGTGGCCTCTACCCTACTGGGCCCCTTAGAGGGTTTTCGGGTCCCGGCCCTGGACGCCACGGCTTTCGCCCGAGACCCAAAGGAATCGGTGCGTGTAGCCGGGCTCCGCTACCATGCAAAACACTATTTTCACCTGCAATCCCAGGGTTGCGATGGGTCCACATGCGAGGGTCTTCTTGCAACAAAGATTGTTCGAAATTAACACAGAGCGAGCGCCCAGAAGCCTTGAGTGCTTGCGGGTTTTATCCATTTCTGAACACATACTGAATTGATGGACAGACATATCTCCTGAATTTTTACTTATATATTCATGAACACCCGGTTAACACGTAAAGGGAAAATAACGTGGAGGATGATTCAGCAGAGCAGATATGAGGGAAGGAAAATGCAGGAGGATGATCGGAGGTAAATAAAATGAAAAGCAAATTTTCCTGGAAATCCAGTCCTACGCTGGCAGAAAATCTCACAAGTGTATTGGCTTGGGGATTTGGGGGTTTTGGGTCTGAGTCTTTTCATCTAATGGCTTGACGATGATTTCAGCTGAGCGCGTCAACCAAGCGGGAGTAAAGAGTTGATTGCAAGTGGCCAACCCAGGCCACTGATGTCTTTGTGGACCTCGTTGCGCTCCGGCCCAAAGTTTAAAGCAGATCCATGTTTGATTTTTCCCACCAGAGGCTGGGCTGCAACGGACAAAACGCCATGTTGCGGTTGCTGCTCGCTGCCATGTCGCTCGCTTGGAGCATTGCGTTGGATTGTTCCGAATGTCCTCCAGCACACGATGGCGTGGACTTCAATGGGCATGACTTAACGGATGATTGTGGCAACGTGCGACAACGAATAGGATACAGCTACGAGGAATGTTGCTCCAGTTGCCAGGCAACCCCAGAATGTCGGACTTTCAGTTTTCAGACCTCAACAACGCTCTGCTGGCTGAAGGATGCCTTCGCCCGTCGTGGCGCCAGGGGCGTCCCTGACTATCAGAGTGGTGATATGTCTGAGCTTCCGGGCTTCTCGCACTCGGCAGCTTTGCCTGGCGGCAAGGGAGCTGATCTTCCGTCTTTAGCCTGTGACACTGCAAAATGTCCTCCAGCAAAGGATGGCGTGGACTTCCATGGGTATGACTTATATGATGATTGTGGCAACGAGCAACAATTCTACGTAAGCAGCTATGAGGACTGTTGCTCCCTCTGCCAGGGACACCCGGAGTGTGGGGCTTTCACGTTTGGTAGTGATCGCGGATGGTGCTGGCTGAAGAGCGCCGATGCTCATCATGGCGCACTGGGATGCCCCGCTTGTCAAAGTGGTGATATGTCTGAGGCTCCGGCCTTCTCGCGTGCAGCAAATGGGATTAGCCGCCTGCGAGCTGATCTTCCTCAGATCGCTGTGTAGGCACCGCCCCGCTAGTCATGGGCCATGGGTTGGAGACCAGTGGACTGTGAAAGCTGACAGACCGAGACTGCGGCTTGTTTTGTGCAAAAAAGAGTCCTGAATCGTTGCACGGGGGAGTGTGCCGACTAGAAGGTCACAGTGTGAACGCGGAGCTACAGAGCTGTGCAACTTCAGTGCAACTTCTACTTCTTAAGACCTGTATCTTGGGCTGTGAGCACCCAGGGTCGTGGATGGATCGGGGTTCCTCGGATGTGGGTTTGAGGCTCAGAGTTGTGGGATTTAGGGGTTTGGGGTTTGAAACTTCGCATGGAGTTTTTGCGCACAGCTTGCTGCAAGCAGGACGTGGATTGCAACAAAGTTGACTGGACCATCACATTACCACGACAATGCAGCACTCATCGTCGGAACATCGCTCTTTCGGTTCGAGTCTGCAATTCCGGCAAGCATCGATGAAATTTCGGCTAGTCTCTTGGAGTCTTCCTGGAATCTTTCGAGTCTTTGTGGAGTCTTGTTGGGTCTCGGTAGAGTCTTTGTAGCGCCTTTGTGAAAATGCTGTCTTCTTGAAGTCTGTGTATACCTGGAGTCTAGCACTCATCGCACGATTTGACGACTATGGCGCTTTCCGAGTCGACTTTTACGAGGACGGTCCAAAGTTTTCATGGACGTTGCGCGCACTTTCGGGCCTTCCAAAAGCCAGCCCAGCCCTGAGCCCCCAGGACCGCGTTCTGGAGCGGATTCCCCGGAGTGCGAAGAGGCAGTCTTTGAAACTCTGGCCGAAGGCGAGCTGTGGCAGCTGGCGATAAAGTGGTGCCATTGTACGAAAAGCTGAAGGTCGTGAGGCTCCGACGTTTTGCAGTGGACAAAGCAGAAGCCCGCGAGCTGGCGAAGGCCGGGGTTGTGCCTTCAACCAGCTCTGCAGCAAGGTGCTCATCAGGCGCTGACGCCATTGTTGCTGACTGAGACCCTGACAGAGCTGGAGATCGAGCTGCAGATGGGCCTGCAGATTGAGAAAGTTGGGTGTCTGTGCAATGCTATCTGGAAGGCACTCGCTTAAACCCTAAACCCTAAACCCTCAACCGTAAACCCATGTGAGCTTGCTAGGGCCTTGCCGAATCGTTGAAGACGAACAAGACCCTTACCCACCTCAGTCTCAGCTCTGTCGACATGTGCGATGGTGGTGTGAAGGCCTCGAAGGGTTAGGGTTAATAGGGTTCAGGGTTTGGGGGCGCCCACGGGGCAGCAGGCGCCTGCTCTTGGTTTCCTGTCTGCAAGGCCTTAGTTCGCGTGCTGAGAACAACAGCACCCTGACTCACATCGACTTCCGATTGAATCGGATCGGGGACGAGAGCGAGTGTGCAGTTTTGTGCAATGAGGTTGCCAGCAATGCCACAGCATAGTCTGTGCCGTTGGCAACCACTTCTGCGTCAACAGCACGCGGATACATGCTTATGACAACAGCGGCCGCATTTCTCATGGCACAAAGGTGCACTCTCTGCACTCTCGAAACCCACAGCCTTCATGGCCTTTTTGTTGATTTACATGTTGGGTTCTGTGCACGCCGGTATTATGCAGACATAGGACGGCTTGTAGAAGACTGTGGCTTTTCACCGCCCGACACCAGATAGGTGCAGCGACATCGTGGATTGAGTTGGTGCTGAATGCAAGTAGTTGGACCTCATTGGAATAGTCCGAATCATGGTTTTGCGCATCGATTGTACAGTACCTTGATGATCATGCCGCCCTGTCCTACTAACAACGACCGAGCCTCTGAGCCGCCTCACCCCCACGACCTTGAAATCCAAAACCTGAGCATCGGACTCCCCAAAGCTTCGAGACCCTGAAGAACAACGGCAAACGCTCCGACGCCAGAAAACCCATCTGTTGCAGGTAAAGATTCAAAGTGACAGCAGTTGACGTTGTTGACACCCACTCTGAAGGCCCAAGTTCAGTCCTAGAACCTAGACTCGAAACCCGAAGGACCGGAAACTCTGGAAGCACGGAGGGATCGTACTGGTAGCACTCTGCATTTTGGTGAATTACGCTGCGCAGTGGAAGGATGCGCAGACAAATCATCCTCCCAATACAGGTGGCTAGGGTATTCACCAAAACGAAATCCCGAAACCTTGTCCATTGTTCCCGCGTCCATCAAGAGGCATAGGACTGCCGGCGCAGCAGTGACGCAGTTTTCAGCCGGCCGAGCTGGCGCCGCCATGCCTGCAGTGAGCTCCCGTGATCTGGGCCGGGTTGCTGCGGCGACATGTCTGACAGCGGGCGCTCTGCTGGCGATTGAGGTGATCAGTGTCCTGGCGTCCTAGATCTTGGGCTTTTCAGAAAGGGTTCTCCTGGCTCTGGCCGTCCTTTGGTTACTTGGGTTGCTGAGGCCCTTGAGCCTCCCAGTCTGTAACTACGAAAAGGGCTCCCCTGTCTTGGGGGCTCTTGGCAAGCCGGCGACTTGGACCGTAAAGCCATCGCATGGGCGTGCCTCGAAGATTCTCCTCGAATCCTAAGTCGAAGAAGAGCCCAAACCCTTCGCCCTCAACATTTGCAAGCTCCAGGAATCAAGCGACGACGTGGGCCCAAGAACTTCAGGGACTACGTGCCGCTGGAGTCTTCTCGGGCCGAGGGTGAGGACTGCACCCGCGACCGCTTCTCGCAGAAGAAACTCCCGAAGCGCATCGACGTGGTGGTGGTGGGCTCGGGGATCGGAGGCCGAAGTCTCAGGTTTATTTTTACGGTTTCTGGGGTTGTCGGGTTCAAGGATCAGGCTCCCTGAACGCTAAACCCTGCACTCGACAGTTCTGGAATGGGTTCCAGAGTGTTTTTGGAGTTGAGGGAATAGGGCTTCGGGGTTCAGGCAGGGTGCAAGGTTTTGGTTTCGTTTCGATGTATGATCCCTAACCGGCAGGCTGCCATAATCTTTCAACTATTTTGATCTTTCTGCTAAAACCTTAAACCCTCAACCCACCTTGAACCCTGAATTTCACGACCCAATAGCCTCAACCCCGAAGCCATTGAAGGTCTGTACCTGGCTGCCCTGCTGGCAAAGTCTGGCCGAGCGGTGCTGGTCTTGGAGCAGCGGCTCTGCGAGAAGCCTTTGCCGGGAAGATCAAGTTTGGGTTTGAAGGGCTTCGGGGTTCAAGAAGAAGGGCTTCGAGGCTTTAAGGGTTTCAGGCCTTGGGCCTAGGCTTGGGGTTTCAAGGCAAGGGGTTTAAAGCTTTCCTGATGCCCTGAAACTCTGAGCCCTTCGTACCCGGAGCTGGGATGCTCCACACCGAAGGCATTATGTCGCTGGCGGCTGCACGCACGAGTTTACAGACAAAGGGTGGACCTTCGACACAGGCAACCAAGTCGCTAAAAGTCAATGTTGTCACGTTTTCTGCATAGTATAAATACAATACAAGAAGATGCAATTTTAGTGAGCGAATAAATAGAAAAATATGTATATATATATATATATATACAGTATATATATATATATATATATATATATATATATACATACACATACACACACATACACACATCTACACACACACACACACATGTTCCATTTTATCATCTATGTGTGTGTATATATATATATATATTTCTATATAGGTATTTTAGTATACATACATATAATCCTATAATTTTATGTGTATATCAATTTGGGCGTGCGCAATGTTTGTGGTCTTCCTGCAGGGTGAACAACAGGACCTCTGTATATCATTGTTCCCTACTTCTTGAATCTCCCATGCGCGATTCCAGTTTCTGCAAAGAGAAACAAGCAACTTCAGACGTCGGGCTCCCTAAACCCGAAACCCTAAACCCTAAACCGTGGGAAGTCGGCTGTCGCGGATCTTTCCTCCGCACCGGTTCGCGCTGCTAAAGCCCAGGATCCTAAACGCTTCAGCCCGAAATGCTCGTAAAGCTGCAGAAGCTGGAAATCCCCAAGCCCTCCTATGGGTCAAGGTTTTAACTTGGGCTTTAGGGTTTAGGCTTTCCGGTTCTTAACAGTGGTTTTTCCTGGTTTTATTCTTTAGGACTTGAAGGGTAACGGGCTGAGGGCAGGAAAGCCTCGAGTCGCCTCCAGGTGTGCACTACGTGGGGCGCGTGGAGAAGTATGGAAAGCTGCTGGACCTCGTGTCTGACGAGCCGATCAAGTTTGCACAGACCCTTGCTGTGCAAGATTTCCTTGAAACGAACAGCAGCTGAGGGTCGCCTACTCAACTGGCCGCGGTACTGTTGTCCTTATCAAAAGCGGTGACGGTAGTTGTAGTTGTTGTAATGGTTGGAGTCCAGGGCTTCAGGGTGATGGTAAATGGGATCTTTGTCATGCGGCGATCAGCAGTGCATTTTATCGATGTCGTCATTTGCATTGCTTTGCTCCTGCTCTTGATTACGGCTCTTGATGAAGGGAACGTTGCCGAGAACAACACAAGCTTAACCGCCCGTTTCGAGATCGAAAGTAGCTGATCCTTCATCCAAACCCCTGGACCCTAAGCCTTGAGCCCTAAATCCCACACCTTGCGCCCAGTCTGCCGCTGCTCCCTTCAAGTGGAAGCTAGAGCTGGGTGACCCCAAACAGCGAAAGCATTCGTGTAATTAGTGCGGCTTTGGATAAGCAAGCCTGCTACCTATCACCTTTCACAAAAAATTCCAAACCCTCCAAAACACCGGGAAGCAACAGAGCGCCGGTTATCGGAAGCCGAGACACCTTGAACTCCCAAGGCTCGGAAGTCAGTCGGATGGCTTCGTCTACGATCGCATCAAGCTCGGAGAGGAGATCGGAGCTGATATCACGATGTCGGTTTGAGCTAAACCCTACATGGTTTAACTTCCAAACACTAAACTCCAGAAGGGCTTTTGGGCTTCAGGTTTAGGCCTTTGGGCTTCTGGAGGTGGGTTGAAGCTGGCGCTTACGGATTCATTCGCCAAGCAGCATGGTAACATTATCGGGCTCTTTCGCAGAGAGTAAGCGTGAACCGCATAAGCATTTCTATGGAAAGCTGCCGGCTTGATGCCCCAGTCTTGAATAATGCAAACGGCAACAAGGTTAAATTCGATTTTCTAGTGTTGTTCGAGATAGCAACCTCGCGCGAAGTACCAGCATTCATAATTCACACAGGAATACCAATGCATCCGCACTAGAAACAATAGCACGATCGTGAAACAACGATGTTGAATTTACACGCTGGTGCTTATAAACACTTTCTACGGATATCTGTACATCAGAAGTACATGAGTACAATGCAACCACAGGAGTCAAGGATATTCGCAGCTTCATACTTCACTGAGTGATCGAGTGACGGCACCCTACACCCTAAACCCTGAGCCCTTTAACCCCAAGCCCTATATATACCCTAAACCTTCAGCGCAAAACAAAACCCTAAAACCCCATAAGCTCTTAAACACAGACAACCCTAAACCCCAGGCCCTGAACCTTTGAACCCAAAATAAAAATCCGAAGCCCTATAAACCCTGGAACCCTAAACCCGAAGCCCAAACCCTAATGTAGGAACCTGAATAAGAAACCTTGGGCCTTTATTAGGGTTCCTTGTATGACTCCTAATATATTGGGGTTATAGGGCCAGAGTGTCTTAATCAGGTTCCTACATTCAGCCCTTGAACCCAAAACAAAAATCCGAAGCCCTATAAACCTTGGAGCCCTAAACCCGAAACCCCAACCCTAAGCCCTTGAACCCTGGAAGCGCCGAAGTCGGGGTCGTTTGCCCAAAGCCTCCAAAACCCATTAATTAAGGAATATACCTTAAATCATATTAGGGATCCCTAATATGATTTAAGGTATATTCCTTAATTAAGGGGTTTTGGAGGCTCTGGGTGCAGGAGCCTAAAGATCCCTATTAGGACCCTATTAAGGGTAGATTAAGGTACCCATAAGGTCTAATAGCTCATAGTGGTTTGCAGGAGCCGGTCCAGGCTCTTCGGGCTGGGCGGCAGCACTTCATTGAGGACCGGGGATCGATCCAGTATCAGCTTCAGACTGTACTGTTTTAAGGGTTAGAGTTTAGGGTTTAAGGGTTCAACGGTTTAGGGGTTTAGGGGTTCAGGGGTGTAGGGGTTTAGGGTTTAGGTTTGTGCTTTCTTTCACGCCTCTTTGGGATGTCGGGCTTCGTGCAGCATTTTTGGATGCTTTCTGAGCTGCGTCAGGGCTCTGAGGTTGTGCTTTGGGACCGCAGCCTTGAGCCACATGAAACCCGAAAGCCCCAAACCGCCGAACCCTAAACCCCAAGTCCTGAACTCTAAGAGCCCTACATCTCTGAGAGCTCTGCATCTTTGGGGCTTCGGGTCTTCTATGCCAGGCTTCCTGCCTTCAGGGTTCTGTCGCCGGAGAGGACCTCCAGAAGCGCTTTCCGGAGGAGAAGGAGGCCATCGAAAAGTACGTGGAGCTGGTCACCAAGTGCAACAAGGCCCTTGGCTCAGGGTTTAGGGTTCGGGCAGGGCTTCAAAATGCAACAAGGCCCTTGGCTTCGACAGATTGAGGCTTGTTGCTAGAGACGGGTAAGTGAGGATTGGACCAACGATCCCCAAACGGCCCGGAACCTTGAACGCTGCAGCCGAAGCTCAAGATCCTCTCCCAAACCCCAATCGCCGAATCTCAAACCCTAAACCCTAAACCCAGAAACGCCTAGATCCTAAACCCTAAAGCCCCAAACCCTTTTAAACCCTAATCCCCAAACCCTTAAACCCTAATCCCCAAACCCCTAAACCCCTGAACCCCCAAAACCCGAAACCCCCCAAACCCCCTAAACCCTAATCTCTAAACTCCCTGAGCTCAACAGGGGGCGGAGCTCCACTTCTTCGGGAAGCTCTTTGCGCGCCCCCTGGAGCTGCTCCTGGACCACCGTTTTAGCGCTCCTCCTTTAGGGGCTCCTCCTTTAAGGGCTCCTGTAAGGGCTCCTTTAGGGTTCCCTTCGAAGGGCTCCTTCCTTTAAGGGCTCCTTTAGGGTTCCCTTCGAAGGCTTTTTTTTCGGGCAGTAGGGCTCTTTGGTGGCTTTACGGGGATTTGAGTTCCATGAAGGATTCGTTTCAGGGTTACTGCGAGGCTACAGTAGGGGGCGATTAGCTTTAAGGGCTACTACTATGACAATGAGGCTGAACGGTCCATTTAGGGTTCAGGGTTTCGGGCTCAGGTTTCCCGCATGTAGCGCTTTTACATTTCCTTTTGGTGATATTCTATAGGGCTACAGGTAATATAGGCTTAGGGTCTTAGGTTCAGCGTTTGGGGGTTTAGGGTCTCGGGGTTGGGGTGACGGCGCTACGCCCCTGAAAATCCTGATTCCTTCGCCCTCGACCCGCAAAATGCAACCACAAGCTCCGCAACAACCGGACAACAAAGCACCTTTGAATTTAGATATCCTTTCGACACCCTTGCAAGGCCTAGATGTCGCTCCCTGTACAAGGAAGCAAAAACCCGGCTCTGCACCTTCGATCCTATCGGACCCTTCCAGATATATACTCCGGAAAGCACCCACATATCTTTTTGGGAATCTGCATTCGAAAGTTTCAATAATCGACGGACTATTTTCTGTCGAAGAGCTGCCTCCTGGGGAAGCCCTTTGTCCGTTTCAGGGTTTTTTTGACTATCGGGAGGATCTCTTCCTTGGTGGCAAGTTCAAGAAGCTCGCCACCCGAACGGCAGCTGTGCAAGAATAAGGGCTTCTGGTGAATGGGCTCAGGGCTTGGGGTTGAGGGCTCAGAATGTCGCGTTTTGGAGCGTAGTGGCAGTGACTTCTGAACTCGCAATGCCCTAGACCCGAAAGCCAAACTCTAAATGCCAAAGCCTTCTGTTTTGGGTGCTGGACTTGGCAGGCCCAAGCTACAACCAAGTCCTGAGCGTTAAACACTAAAATCGCTAAACTCACTAAAACCCTCCAATCCTGAACTCTGCATGCCAAGTCCCCAACATCGCATGGAGCTTCTGAAGGCGAAGGAGGTGCTGGACGAGCTCTTCTCCTCGGAACTGCTGAAGTCCATCCTTCTCGGCCAATTCGGTGACTATGGCATGCGGCTCTGCCTGTAAGTCGTCACAGAAGCAGTATCAACCAGGAGTAGTGGCAAAGGTGGTGGTGGTCGTCGTTGTCGCGGTAGTAGGACGATGAGGGTGGAATGCCGTCCCGTAACCCCAAAGATGAGGCTTTCCGGGAGCATGTTGGAGTTTCATTTGAAAACAGAACCCTGAACAGTTTACACCTCTGGGATTCCCAACAAGCCTTCGAATCCCAGCGCCGCAAAACCCCAAAAGTCCAAGGAGGCCTTCTGCTGCTTCCTTCTTCATCCACTCGGGCATCGTCAGCCACTACCTGGAGGGCGGCTACTACCCCGTTGGTGGTCCCCAAAGGCTTCGATGAGCCCGAAAACACCCCCAAGCTCTAAGCCCAAAACCTTACCCCCCCCCGATCCCCACGCCCAGCAAAACACATCAAAACCCTCCATGACCTGAAGCCCCCTGAATCCGAAGCTCCATGCAGATGCAGGATCAGCCGCGGTCTCATCCGCACCATCGAGAAAGCCGGGGGCCGGGTCCTCGTTAACGCCCCCGTCGCCCGGGTGGAGGTGGCGCGGAATCGGGCTTCTTGGATCCTTCAGAAGGAACCGCCAAAAAAGGACCCCTGGCGTAGACATCTGTATAAACAGTGGAATGTTTCTACAAATTAATTGTAAGCAACTAGTTAGACATTTCATGTATTGTATCTGTACATATAAATATACATATATATATATATGTACACACATATGTGTATATGTCTATATATATATATATATATATATATATATATATATGCTACCGCCCCCCTAAGACCCGCAAGAACTAGTAAAAGATCCTGATAATTCACTCCAGCATTCCTACATGTGCTATCCACGCGTGTGCAAAATACGGTGTAGACAAGATAATCTAGTGAAGTATTGCTGTTATCTGCTTAATAACTAGAACTATAAATATTCTTATAAATATTTGTCCAATTTGATACAGCATTACTGTAATTAATGTTAGGAATTACGCAAAACACAATATAACCAAGATAATCTAGTGAAGTATTGTTTTGTTGTCTGCCCTGGAGCAAAAAATGTAAATATTCTTATAAGATTTTAGACAATTTGATACAGTACTAGTACAACTGCTATTAGGAATTAATATTCAATTTTCCCCTTCCTCACTGCCATATGATAAGAACTGATTGCTTCGTTGGAAGTTCCGTAAAACATATTTCCTCAATTATTGTTTGTATGAGCCAGCCAAACAGGAACAGATAACCAAACAAGCTCCGGAGAAAACATCGAAAAGGAAAAGGAGTGTTTCTAATTGGCACACAGACAGACAAATCTCAATTCCTATCGTAAGCCCTAAGCCCTAGAGACCCTAGACCCTAAACCTTGAACCCTAAGCCCTAAGCCCTAGTCCCGAAGCCCTGGGTGTAGGTTCCAGGTCCCCTTGAACGAACCTAGCTGTTGATTAACTGACTCATTGCACAATATGACATGATTTGGATGAGAAGCCTGCTGTCTTCTAGAACCATTGACTAGCTAATTTCCCTACATCGGCTTAATCCTTTCCCGTTGTAGGAAGCCACCCCTGAGAACTGAAATTAGTATTGGGCCCGGCGTGCAGAACATTAAGCGGGATTTGGGTTCGGCCTGTTTTGCAGCCCACGAACCCTGAAATTCTACATGTCTGTGGCCTGCGGCCTGCAAGTCACCGCAGCACTACATTTTCGAAACCAAGGCTGCCCGTAATCCTCTAGCTCCCAGCATTACCTGCTCCCACATTATTACGAGTATTGGCGTCAGATATTACCATCGTTGCCAACGCTCAGAGCATATCGTTTAGCTTGAGTGGTGGTATGAGTACTAGCAATCCGTAGTAGATTTCCCTGCTGGCCACTGATATCACCAGTCCCTCGTCCTGGCTCGTAGTATTCAATGTATCCGTGATAATACTCGCAAAATCGCTGGCGTGCTACATGGGTTAGTTCAAGCAGGGGCCAAACAACTCGTTCAGTTTACTGTCATAACTTCCATCATAAACTAAATTAAGAAAGCACGGATATACCACTAACAAATATTGCCAGTAAGTTGCTTAGGTGACTGGTTAAATCAACGTTTTTGTGTATACATACTACTGTGACATACACTGTGTAAGCACCTGGAATTAGCTAATTATCTACATTACCATGGTCTGGTCATGTTTCAATCACGGGACAAGTGCATCCATTCACCAACCCATATGTTTTCAATTGCTTGCCTCTGGCATAGGGCTGTCAGAATGCAAAAGGTGAATAACAATTACCCGGCTTGGCAGCAAGTAGACTAAATATGTGCGTAAACCGTTTGAAATGGCTAGCTCCTTATCTTGATATAAGCCGAAAATTTAACCGACATGCATTTAGATATGCCCGCATGCATTTTAGAGGCTTCATTTTGGCAATGATAGTGGGTTCCTATACATGAGTTGGACTGATGAGTGGCCAAAAGACAACTAGTCTGGCACGTGACAAATGAAAATGAAGATATTATAAGCAGAACACTATAGAATGGGATGTTTACTTAGTATTTCAAGTATGTAATCTGATTAACCACAGGCATGGAGAAGCAACAAAAAGCTTTCACATAGGTTAACTTTTTGAATGATGCCGTTATTTGGATTTATGTTGAAAAGAAGCAAACAGGGTCTTTACACACGCCGGAACAACAAATTTTTCCTGCCTTGGCACTACCAGATTCCTTTATGCGCACATGTATCAGCCTCTGTGCTTGAGAAAGAAACGAAATCTGGATGTCATGATGTTTCACAGGTTGTGATGTTTGGACACGAGTGTGAACTGAAACATATACTAAAATATAGTTTTTGATAATATGTTGCAGATTCGCAGATTCGCGGATTCGCGAATTCGCAGATTCCCAGATTCGCAGATTCGCAGATTTGACAGACCATAGGTTGTGGCGCATATATAGAATCAGCGAATCTGCGAATCTGCGAATCTGCGAATCCGCGAATCTGCGAATCTGCGAATCTGCGAATCTGCGAATCTGCGAATCTGCGAATCTGCGAATCTGCGAATCCGCGAATCCGCGAATCTGCGAATCTGCGAATCTGCGAATCTGCGAATTCGCGAATCCGCAAATCCGCTGAAGTATCCGTCACAGCGAGGCCCTTTGAGCATCAGATACTTACACGTCGCGTCGCGAATCCCTCAAATTGAGAAGCCCTGAAAGACCTTGAACGTTATTGCAGCTGCATCCATGCCCCGATGAAGTTGGGCAAGTCGAGAGTACCTGACAGCGAAGCGTGGTTTTTTTTTTTTTTTTGGGGGGGGGTACCATATATATAGATATATTGAAAACAACTATACACGGATGTGTGCGAAAACGGCCCGTCCTCTTAGCTTTCAGGGTGTCAGGGTTGTTGCTTCAGGGTTGTGAGCATGGCTCATGCTGTTTCAGGGTTGGGTTTGAGGGTTTGGCGAAGCGCAAGACGAAGCCTGACGGATGAGTTGCTGTTCGTGCCTGAAGCATCCCGTGAAGGTCATAGCAAAATCTCGGGAGCAGTTTAGAAGGTAGTGGAAGTGGTCACGACAACAAGACAACCGGTCGGAGTCGCCAAAGAATCATCGTCATAATCTTGTTCGTAATCATTGCGTGCCATGTGGACTCCCTATGCAGTGAATCGAACAGCAGAAAAATATTCCCTGTGCCCGAGTCGTATTCCGATGTTCTCTAAATATTGATCAACCAAGACCCACCGCTCTGAACCGTGTGCAGGCTCCGACCATACAACACAAAAAAACCTACTCAACAAATCATAAACCCTGTAAAAAACTGTAACACCTGAATTCCGTGCTCTCCCAGATCAGACCCAAACTTAGCCCAGGTCACCGGCGTGACCCTCCGGAACGGCACTTACATCCCGGCTCCTCTGCCGAGCAATATTTTGGGCGGCCAGTTGCTATGTTTTTGTTTGGGTGTAAGGAATTTTGGTTGAGGGTATCGGCTGTTTGCGTTTAGCTCATCATTGGTTTTGAGTTTGGGTTAGATTCTCTTGGGTTTAGAGTATGGGATGAACAGCTTTCAGGATTTGAGCTTTGGGGTGTGGGGTTGGTGTAGGCTTGTATGGCAATCCCTAGACCCTAAACTCTAACCCTACACCCAAATTGGTCATGGTCCTTCTTGCTCAAAAAGTCGGAACAGTTCTGAATTCTGAAAGCTCGAGCCCTAAACCCCGAGGCCAGGAACCCCGAAGCTGTTGAACTCTAAAGACCCCAGGGGCCATCAGCCCAAGATCACGGAGTCCCAAGCCCGACACTTCCAAACACGTTCTTTTGGCGGTGCTTGCGTTTAGGGCTGTTGGGGTCTTTCGGTCCCAGGGCTGGGGGTTTTCGGAGGCTTAGGATTCTTGGGTTGAGAGTTTAGTGTTTAGGGTTTCGGGGTTTCTGGGGTTTCGGGTTGGGCTTCGGTTTCGGTCAGGGTTTAGGCTTTAGCTTGAATTCATCGACGCTTCAGGGCAGAGAATCTTGGAGTGGAGGCAACCGGCAACCCCTTCCGCCTAAGCCTCAAAGCCCCCGAAACCCCTGAATCTGCTGAACCCTGCGTCCCTTGAGCGCAAAGAGGCGCCCATGGTGGTGTCCGCTGCCGGCGCGGAGGCTACGTCGAAGTTCTTCCCACAGTATACCCCGCCCCAGTGACCCAGCTGCAAGGTTCGGAGTCTGAGTAGAGTCAGCTCAACGGCACAAATACCAGAATCACAGAGTATTGTATCATAGCAGCAATTGAATTCGCCACTGCTCTGAGCCCCGAAGTGCCGAACTTTTGCCCACGAAAGCCTGACGTACTAACCACTCAAGGCCCCTTGAGACATACAAAAAAGCCCTTGCGTAATCTGGAACGACGGAACTCTTTTGTAGATTCAAGCCCCTGCCCCTTTAAGTCTGAACCAAGGCCACTGAGGGTCCTAGGATCTAGAATAGGGTTTAGGGTTTAGGTTTAAAGTTTGGGGTTTAAAGCTCCAACGTTGTGCCATCCCAAGGAAGCTGCAGGGAGGCATCAGCCACATGTATGCCTTCCTTGGCCTCCATGGCACTGCAGAGGAGGGACTTCGGCTAAGGCTTGAGGCGTTTTGGTGGTCTGTAGGGGTTCGGGGCTTTAGTTTTTGAAGGGTTTAGGTGTTTTGGGGCTCGAGTTTGTTGGAGCCCTCAAACATTCGATGAAATATGGCTAGGGTCACGAGGGTTTTGGCTTTTGGTTTGCTTACGACCGAGAGTCAGCATCACCTCAGACCCAAGATGCTTGAGCCTTGTGTCAAGACCAGCTGCCCCAATCCCGTGGTAGCGACTTGGACCATGGTAGCAGCTGTGAGACAACTGCGCGACATCGAGGCGATGCTGAAAAAGTTGGAACTGGGGATCACAGAGTTCGACGAGCTGATGGAGAATCGCAGGCGTGCAAGCCAGCCGAACCAACGTGAGAAGTGCGGGGAGCACATGAAGACCTGCATCAAGAAGCTTCAGCGTGACAGGACCCAACTCTCGATCTGGATCTCCGACAAGAGTGTGAAGGAGAAGTCAACTCTAACGGAGGCGAGGTCGAAGATTGAAGCCCGAATGATGATGTTCGCAACGCTCGAGCGTGACGTCTTGACCACCGCCTTCAGCGACGAGGGGCATGCTGTGGAGCAAGTTCAACCCACCGTATGCGCCAAGGGAGGAGTCCAGCCTTGCGTGCATGATGGTATTGATCGCCCCAGTTCCAGGGGAGCCTCGGCAGCAGGCGTCTCCACGGTAGCAGCTGTGAGACAACTGCGCGACATCGAGGCGATGCTGAAAAAGTTGGAACTGGGGATCACAGAGTTCGACGAGCTGATGGAGAATCACAGGCGTGCAAGCCAGCCGAACCAACGTGAGAAGTGCGGGGAGCACATGAAGACCTGCATCAAGAAGCTTCAGCGTGACAGGACCCAACTCTCGATCTGGATCTCCGACAAGAGTGTGAAGGAGAAGTCAACTCTAACGGAGGCGAGGTCGAAGATTGAAGCCCGAATGATGATGTTCGCAACGCTCGAGCGTGACGTCTTGACCACCGCCTTCAGCGACGAGGGGCATGCTGTGGAGCAAGTTCAACCCACCGTATGCGCCAAGGGAGGAGTCCAGCCTTGCGTGCATGATGGTATTGATCGCCCCAGTTCCAGGGGAGCCTCGGCAGCAGGCGTCTCCACGGTAGCAGCTGTGAGACAACTGCGCGACATCGAGGCGATGCTGAAAAAGTTGGAACTGGGGATCACAGAGTTCGACGAGCTGATGGAGAATCGCAGGCGTGCAAGCCAGCCGAACCAACGTGAGAAGTGCGGGGAGCACATGAAGACCTGCATCAAGAAGCTTCAGCGTGACAGGACCCAACTCTCGATCTGGATCTCCGACAAGAGTGTGAAGGAGAAGTCAACTCTAACGGAGGCGAGGTCGAAGATTGAAGCCCGAATGATGATGTTCGCAACGCTCGAGCGTGACGTCTTGACCACCGCCTTCAGCGACGAGGGGCATGCTGTGGAGGAAGTTCAGCCCAAAGTATGCGCGGAAGGTTAGCATCCGAGATTACAGGTACAACTTGATTGTACAAGTGGTTCATAACAAGGCTTCGGCAAACAAGCAAAGTGCGATCTCGAAGCTGGGGCCCTGGGTTGCGTTGGCTGGCGTGGTTGTGCTGCCATCCTTTGTTTTGCGAGCCCTAGAGCCGAAAACCCAAAATTGAGGTTTAAAGGGCACTCCAGAAAGTTGGAATATGGATTAATGGTAGGATCCCCTATAATTTACCTTAAAGGGGTTACGATAATGATATTCCAACTTTCTGGCTTCTACGTAGTATGAACGGAGGATCTGCCAGAGAGTCGAAAATGGACGGCGCCCTTCCGCTTGCGGCACCTCTGAGGTCTTCAGCTATGGGGGTCCTTAAATCGGAAGGGAACTGCAGGGGGGTGAAGAACGAGTTCTCAGATAAGTAGGTTCCCGAATCAAGGGAATACAGCTCAATACGCAGGAATCGGGCTTCTTTGCGCTGTGACCTGAAGCACGCAGCTTTCATTTTCATCCATAGGGCCTTGCCAAACGGCAGTCGACCGTCAGCTTGGTGTCCTAAACACGAACGAGACCCAAAAACTAAGCTCTCCATCCTCCAACCTCATCCCCCGAAATCTACTGTAGACTTGTAAAGCCTTACTGCCCTGAAAGCCGAAACCCGCCGAACTCCAAATCACGTAGTATAGAAGAATATGTAGTGACATTGCTTCTTTACAGTAGGGATAGACTAGGGCAGACTGTACCCAGCACCTGACCCGCATAGTTGGGGCCCCAATGTTAAAAGCCTTTGAAACCATAGAGCCTTGAAAGCCTCCCAATTTCAGGAGCTGGAGCTGAGTTCATCAAACCTCTGGGCTTTGCCTTCTCCGAACATCGAGAGGGACATGGAAAGGTGGGGGAGACTCCAATATTCCCTGAATCAAGGGCTCCGTGTTATCATAAGCTACCGGGATATCCCATAGACAGGGATTCCTTATCACGGATCTGTACTTTACTTCAGGGAGTACTCCTTATGTAAACGAGACTGGGGTCTCGTCGGGGCAGGGCATCCTTGCGAGGGTGCCGCGCTGTACGTACTTTTTGTAGGTTGCCTTGCAGGACGCACGTCTGCTGAGCCAGGGTGCCTTGAGGCGGGTTCTAGAGGCTTTTTACATTTTTTTTGATACGGGTGTGCTGCTTAGTTCAAACTCAGAGTTTTGGCCTTTGGGTTTTTGTACGTGGTTCAAAGTTGGGATACCCTTTCAAAGGACCCCTCTTCGGACTAATGCCTATGTTCTTCCTCAGTGGCTTTCAAGCTGCTCTTTGAAACTCCCAAGTATATGGAATGCTCCCTGATCCCAGCCCGAGCCCCCCTAAACCCTAAACCCTAAACCCTAAACCTTAAACCCTAAACCCTAAACCCTAAACCCTAAACCCTAAACCCTAGCCAAGGCCTAAGTTCTGGTACCTTGTTGCAGGGATCGGGGCTTCGAAAGTCTAATCCCCTGACGTCTTGATCCCTCAATCCCCCTGCCCTAACCCTAAACCCCGAAACCGGGATGAAGTTGAGTCGATTTTTGGGAAATGTGGCCGATTTCGGATCTCCCCAAGCAGTTCAAAGCCCAGACCCCAACCTAGGGTAGCTCGTACCTGACTACCCGCAGGTATGTACGACCAGGGCTCTGATTCTGTTTTAAACCCTAAATCTTAAACTGTATAGACGGAAAAGGCCCCCCCCAAAAAAAGAAAAGCAACCTTATGCCTAAAACCCAAACCCTACACCAAACCCGAACTTCGTGGCCCCTGGCTGCAGGTACTACGCCGATCCTTGGCCCATGGTCGACTCAGGCTCCCTACTGCTTTTCGTTGGCTTCCCTTCTGCCAAGGACATTGGGTTTAGGGTTTCGGGTTCGAGGGTTTAGGGTCTCGGGTTTGGGGTTTCTGGCTTAACGTTTAGTTTAGGCTGGAGGGTTTGGGGTTTGGGGATTGATTAGGGTTTAGGGCGCCGCCAGCTCCAAAGCTCTCCTACACTAGAGGCCCCATGCCTGAACTCCTAATCATAGGGACCCTTAGGGGGGAGGGGGGTAGGGGGCCTGAAAGCTCATAAGGCTTATGTAAGGGAGTCTAGTCCTCTACCCCCCTCCCCCTACTCCGCGAGGGGTCCCTATGACCTAAGGCCTGTTCTAGTGTTCCTTGTCATGGGAGAATTTGCATTCAGAGATTTGGGGATGCAATCCTTTCTCTGGAACAATAGGCCTGAAACCCCATCCGCCAATGCCCTCAACCGTCAAACCTCAAACTGTAAATCCTTACACGAGGCCTCTAAAGCTGAATGCGAAATCTGTGCAGGATCCGGAGGCAGCGGCAAGGCATCCGGGGAAAAGTACGTGCGTGATCATCACGGAGGCCTCAAGTGATTCAAGTGTTCCTACTACCGGGGGCTTAGGAAATAGATTGAATATTTGGAAAAATTATAGCAGCTTAGCAATGTTTAACAAGGGTAGGATGAATGATAAGAGTCTTAAGAATTCGATCAGGGTTTTCGGGTTCAGTGTTGTCTACGTAAGGATAACAGGACACCATGGGGACAGTCTTATATGCTAGGTGCCCGGACCTCCAAGTCTGCTTCTCGGAGTGATGGGTTTAGGATCCCGGGGTACCCGACACCGTACCCCGGCCCTATAATTCCTAAACCTTCACCCGGAAACCAACCATACTGTATACATTTCTGCGGTGCTTGGTCCGAAGCTACAGGACCCAAGCCAAAACATCCTCAACGAGCTCCAAAACCTCCAAAGCAACCCCAACCGTCCGATTCATGAACCCGGAGCTCTTACATCGTAAGGGCTTCTGTGTACCCCTTATAGACCCCGTCGTCTGACCAGGCCAAAGAGGAGTGGTTCAGCAAATGGAGGGATGCCAAGCAGGGCAAGAGGGGTGCCGACTATGAGCAGCTGAAGAAGCGATTCGAGGACGCTGTGGGGCCTTAGCAATGTGATGGCAAGGACAAATCACCGGACAGCTGCCATATAATCCTACTATAGTAGAGGTCAAGAATGAGTAAGTAGCAGTATTCATATCATTTTGTATTCCGTGACATGTCCCTAAACCCTAAGCCCTAAACATGATTGTAAAGAACGACGTCGGCAGCAGCAGCAACAGCAATGAACATCAAATGTACTCCAGGAGAGCCGAAGTCCACGATGACATTATTTGTGGCTGATGACTGAGACAATGATGATGCGAACAAGAACAGGAGTGACACTACCAAGAGGAAGGGTAGTGATCGCAGTAAAGAGGCATCTTCTGCACGTGCCATTTCCCACTGAGGAGTCGCATCTCTTCCTTTCATGTACTTTCTGCTGGGTCTTCTGCAAGACCTTTGAGACAGCAATGGCTTGTTCTACTTCTAATAGTCCTTCTGTCACTAGTTGACATCTTTGTCGCCACTGCTCCAGTACATGCCATTTCTTCTGACCATCGCGATGAGGAGGGAATGGTGAAGGGCCTTCTGAAGCACTTTCCGCAGCTTGAGGGCAAGGCAAGCCAGGGCAGCAGCCTAGACCCTAAACCCCTTAACCCCTGGAACCCCAAACTCCTAAACTTCTAGACCCCGTATAGGCTAGATCCCTAGAGCCCTGAATCCCAGAACGCCCTAAAGCCTTAGCACCCTGAACAGGTCGAGTACGTGGAGATGGGGAGCCCTCTGTCGAACATGCACTACCTGAACCGTGCGGCCAGCTACGGCCTCCAGCACCCACCCAGCCGCTACACCGCGGCCCGGCAGAATTTCGGCTTCAGGGTTTCGGGGCTTAGGGTCCAGGGTTGAGAGTTTAGGGTTTAAAGTCTAGGGTTCAGGGTTCAGGGTTGAACGGCTTCGGGGTTTCGGGGTTTAGGGTTCACGGATGAAACGGTTTGCATGGGCTAGCCCTGAAGCTACCTTGACCCGTGAATTTATCAGCAACTGTAGAGACCAAAACTCCTAAATGCCAGCTCCTGAACCCGAAACCCCAAAACAGCAGAAACACGACACATCCGCTATCCGCGGAACACAAAAAAGGCCACACAGGAGCTTGATCATTTCAAGACGTCGCCTGTAGTTGCCTGGGCCTACACTTTTGTAATTTTTGGCTCAGTCGGAGGTTTCGGAAGGACTGCGGCCTGGACGTCTAGCTGGTGTGGAGGGTATGTGGATGACTGGCCAGGACGATCTCAGGGCTTCGCCGTTCCGGGCACGCCGGGACTTCTTGGGCCTGGAGGTGTAGAGTTTTGGGTTTGCTGCGGGAGGGGTTTCTAAGAGGATTGGAATGCAACAACTTCGCCCCTGAAGGATGTGACAACCAACGGTTTCGCCGGGGCGTTGATGGGAGGCTGGGGGGAATCGGGCTTCGGGGCATGTGGGTGTCTGAAGCCGCACTCACAGTGCTGACTTGCAGCAGGCACGTTAACACCTACATCTTAGAAGCCCTGAGTCCTTGTACAACCTAAGTTTCAATTGTGAAAGAAGGGATCAGGTGTCTACGACAGCATGAGCAATTCTGCGTGTTGTTGTTCGAGTTGCAGAGCACAGCAGCATCTAGCGGCCTCTTCTTGCCATGGAGAAGCTCGTCCACCGTGGCAAGGATGGGCAGATCGTGGATGTAGACGACTTCCAGGTGGCGAAGGCTCTTCTGGCAGGAGAGGCGGAGCTCCTGAGCCAGGAAGTTGACGCCGAGCACCTCTTCGACGTGTGCCTCCGATTCGGCCGCCAGAGCACAGCGGCAGCGATGATTTCACATGGAGTGCCAGGGTGCGTGTTCAAAGGTCCTGGCAGCTTGCCGCCTCCTGCTTCTACACCTGCTTGCGGGCCAGCAGAAGACTACGATCCTTTCGAAGATCATCCCGATTGCCACAATTACTGGGGTACTTCCCGAGGGCGGGATCTGCGGATGGAGGATTGGGATGCACACCTCCGGGATGCCAAGAACGCGGCGGAAAGAGCAGCTGCGATGCCATTGCTTCGCACTTTGCTTGAGGCCTGCCGCTCCCAGGCAGGTTGCTCAGGAATCGTCACGGATGAGGCAATGGCCTACCTCCTAGACGTTGCTATCCTCCTGGGCGATGCCGAGCTTGCCAGAGACTGCTTCAAGCACTGTACCTGTCTCCCGCTGAGGTGCTGGAGATTCCGGGCATTTTGTAGGATTACCGGACATGAACATGAACCGAGTCTTCGAGCAGAGATCCGGGAGAAAGACATCCTGATTGCAGCTTTCGCCGCCGGCCTGAAGCTCGGGCATCTCACTGTAGAATATCCCGAGCCGCCGTATGATCCCTGGCGCCAGCCCGATTCGTGCAAGCACGTCTCGCTGGCGGAAGCCATCGTGCTTTCCGGCGATACGGAGCTCTGGTGCCGAGTCGAAGGCCTTCAACCGCAGCTCGGGCCTTGGCCAAAGCACACAAAAGGAAACGAGATGGCCCGTTTCCTCCTGGAGCGCTGCGGCGGCCAAGTCAGGCTGAACTCGGAGCGGATGCAACTAGCCGAAAGGGCGGGGCTTGCGCTGGGCACCTTTGAGCTGCGCCCTTTCAGGCGCTTTTCCACACTCTCATTGCTGGACCTGGCGATCCTGTTTGGTCAAACCGATTGTTGCCGACTCTGCGGTCCGATGGACATCGAGGCGACAATCTTTACAGTGCAGGCGAGCCTGGAAGAGCGGCCTGCGTGGGAGGACTATCCGTGCCGCCGCGGTCACTCTACCTGGTACTCTACCTCGAGGGAAATACACACAGGTCGCATCTCGGAGCGCCAGGCTGCCGCAGCCGAGGCCCTTCGTGCAGCGCTGCAGGCGTCCTTCCGACGGGCCGCAAGCTTTGCAGGCTTCGGGCTCTTTCAGACCATGCGCACCTGGTCCCGCGGGAAGTCCGTGCCAGCGGCGATGGTGAATTTGGTGTTGACTTTCGCAGCACACCGACCATCACTTCTGCAGGCCCTCGAGGGGCGCGCGGCGGAGCTTCCTTCCCTGGGCCCCTGGTGGGAGAAGTCAGAGCACCAGGATCCTGAGAGTCCGCAGGTAGCACCAACACAACCTGCTAGCACAGCAGAGAAGGAAAGTGGTCCTGACCAGCACTCCACCAGCGATCTCCTCGTGGCCATAAGAAACAGCAAGAGTGAGAATCCACATCCTCCGCTGAGTGGCGACGGTGTGGTGATCTTCCGGATCACTCGCAAGGCCAATGCGGAGGAAGTCGATGCCATCCTCTTCGATGCGACCGGGCCGTTGTGGTCCTTGCACCGGCGTGTGCTTGAGGCCGGCTGTGAAGTCAGACCCGAGTGGTCACCCGCAAGGGCCCTCTTCGTGCCTTTGACCCAGCCGCAGCTGCAAGAGCTAGAGCAAGCACAGGAGGGCCGCTCGAGCACAAAGACGTAATATTTTTCCGGAGGTCACCACGTAATACGGTTTGGAGTCGGAGATTTCTTAAATTTGCTCCATGTGTCTTTTCAATGCTGCATGTTTGTTCATGCAATAGCAATTACTGTGATCTTTCGAGTGCTTTCAGCCACTGCCGAACTTGAGGGAACTTGTACGAGATGGGGAAGTTGCATCTGCTGGCGATGGAGTCGGATGGCGAGCTTATCAAAGATGCCTTCAACCACGCGATCCCGCGCAAGGTTCGTCCCAAGCTCCGCCGCGAGACTCTGCGCATGGATGAGGAGGAAGAAGACGAGCCCTTGCTCGTGGTGGAGGGCGGTGTCCAAACAGATTCCAGCGCTGGCTACCCCGTCTATGCAGGGATGGCTTGATCGCTGAGAGTTTGCCCTTGTGATGAGATGAGGAAGGTGTCATCCTCGTGACAAAGCCAGAAAGCTTGATTTTATGACTTTTTGTTAGAAGTTGTTCCGTTACACTTATGCACATGGCGAAGCACCCATGTAAAGTGGATATCTTACATTGCGTAAGAAATCACAAGAGAATGCGCTCGCATCGAAGCATGATTTCAGACACAGTCACATTGCACAAATCCGCTTCTATTAAATCTGTTTATGATGCATGTTCTAGTCACGGACAAGCGGCGACTTCCTAGCTCTACTTCTAGCTTTACTTACATGCCCTCTCTGGCTCCAATAACGGTTCTGAACCCGAAGCGGCCTCCGCTGGATGTCTGTCTGTGGTACTGGAAGCAGCGCCACCGGAATTCGCACCGAGCAGCGGGTACCTCGTCGTCCGGAAGCCACGGGTCGTGTTGCCCTGGTGGAGGGGCCGCGAGGTAGAGCTCCGACATGAGATGTTTTCCATTCATGTACAGTGCAGGGAGGCCGAGAGAGGATCCAGCAGTCTCTATCTGCTGTCTGCTAGTTCTAGCTGCGTGTCATGAGGAGCAGAAAGCAGACTGCTGGTGAATGATGACATCGGCATGTCTTGCCCATGGCCCCTTTCTGCTTGCTTAGACATTTCTAGTGCGCAATTTTGCAATTTGGCTTGTTGCCATCGATGCAAGCTGTGGTCCACCATGCTCGTTATCGGTATCGGACCGTAGCTGCAGAAATCTGTTCATGATAGCGTGATGGATGGCTCATTTGACAACCCCACAGTCGTCGCTGGTCGTTGTTGGCGCTGGGCCCTGAAGCCACGAGTCGTGCTGCTCTGGCAGACGGGTGCAAGGCCTGCTACTGGCATGCGGCAGACAAGAAATGAAGTCTGGCAGCATTTGTCTGCATGCGGTGTGTCTTGCACCCAAACTCTTCTTGGGTACGCGAATGGAGATGCCCATAGGCTTTGGGTTGCGTCTGTCAGCACGATTGCATAATTCACTTGAGCAGTCTCAACATTCATACAGTCGTACAGCTTGCAGCCCGAACCGATACGCCCCTCTCTTGCCATGGTGGAACTTGCGTGGGATGTGTAAGAACACTTGCTAGGAAATCTGGCATCAACCAGCGGATCAAGGGATGGAAGGTTATGTGCAGTGGGGCGTGTGCGAGTGGTAATCGTTCTTTCGGGTTTCCGGGTTGAGGCGCACGTTCCGAACTCAAAAATCCCGAACCGTGCATCCCAAAATTCCAGAAGCCTGAAACCGAAACCCAAAGGTCAACCCTCGACCCTAAGCCCGAAACTCTTGATCGAGGTGTGCTGACGGCCCATGGAATTCTGGGCTACGGCTTCTGGGATCTGGTGGTGTGCGGAAGAGATCTTGGTCTGCACATGTTTTCTGTTGCGGAGTTTGGGCCGGGTAAAGTCGCTCAAGCTCGCACGTCGGTCGAGAGCTTTTTCGAGTCTTTCAGGCCCTGCGGTTCCTGGCAGCATATCTGCGGTAGAGGGGCACTGAAGCCTTGCTTTTGGTCTTACACATCCCCAAACCCGACACCACAGCCCAGAATGTGTGTTTGGTGAGGATCTGATCACGGACATGATGCGTACGCAGAAATGACACGTCCGGTCCCGCGACTGAGTAGGCGTCGGCTGACCAGGGCATTCATCCGTTTAGAGTTTGGGGTTTAGGGTCTTGGGTTCAGGGTCTCGGGTTCAGTTTGGTTTAGGGTACACTGTAGGATGTAGGGTTTATGGCTTACAAAGCTCGCCTTGATTGAATGCCCTTTCGCGGCATCTCATTTCAGTCGTGTCTCAGTCCTTGCTGAGTTTGCTTCCTTGGCATTGTCGCCAGTTGGGCGGCAAGAGCCATGTTAGAAACCGTCAGGGCAATGCAGGTAGGGAGTCCAGAGTGGGCCTCTTATGTTGGATTGTTCATGTCTAGTTACATACTTTTACTCATGACTCTTACTATCACGAGTCACTACTCCATACTACTCCAATGCACTTTCAATCAAAGCGCCCTGGAATGCCTGGCCGCAAAGATCGCAAAGCGTTTCTACTGCAAGGATTTCTTGTATCACGGTTATGTTACGACCACTATGACGATGTTTTCGTTGACAACGATGATGACGTATGGTTGCATTGCTTCTGCTACCATCGTTGGCTATCGTTATGCTCCGTAACATGTCTCCTAGCATTGCCAGTCTTGGTGTCTATCATCATGTTCAGCACAACACTGCCTTTGCGACTATGAGTTCTGCCAGTCTTGCTACGATAAAAGCTACGCCGCGAACTCCAAACCCTCAGCCCTAAACCCTAGATCCTGAAGGAGCTTTCAAGCAAACAATCCCAATCTTCATACGTATACATCCTGAAACGCCAGAGAAGTTCGTGAGAGCGAAATCTTGGCTCCGGCACTGATTGGAAGATGGCCCAGACGCCCGGAACTCTCGTCCTGCTGCCCCATTATTTGCTAGGGCATTTGTGGGGGGTGTTTAGTGTTTAGGGCTTCCAGAGTTTTGGGGTTTGCGGGAGCTCTGATAAAGATCTCGGGGTTCCGTGTCTTGTCGTTTCGGGATTTTAGGTTAGGTATAGGGGTCTTCCAGGAGCTTAGAAGGCTTAGACGACCCTAGGGGGGTATGGGGCTGTTGGGATGTAGGGCTTAGCAGCTTGGCAGTTGGCTTCTAGGCTTCTAGAGATCGGCTAGTTGCCCGGCGCCAGCGTATTCTAGGACCAATGTTTAAGAATGGTTCGAAGATGTCCCTCAGAACCTAAAAGCCGAAGCTCTGAGGCTTCGTGGGCGTCAGACGTTTCAGGGAGTGTGGTTGATCACTCAGAGCTCAGAGTTTCATCTACCCCAAAATTCGGAATCCGTCGACGTACAGGTGCTGAAGGCACGTAAGTGTACGGTCAAGAACAGCTGCCCGAGGTCGTGAAAAGCCGGAGAGCTTCTCCTGCTGTTGCTCTTGCACCATTTTCCAGCAGCGTTTTCCTCCGAGTGCACGACTGCACCTGCTGCCGCTGCTGCTGCCGCTGCTGCCGCCGGCTTCACCAACCCTGCTGTCACCCCGGCCGCAACTGCAGCAGCACCAGCAGCACAAGTAGCACCAGCAGCACCAGCTGCCCCAGCAGCACTAGCAGCAACTGTCACTAACGATCGCTTCACCACAGTAGCAGGAGCGCAGTTAGGCAGTTAGTGCTTCATTTCGAGATCGTGCTTTGAGGGTTTGGGTTCTAGGGGGCTGCAAAGTTTAGGGATAGATTCACGATTGCAAGCCTCGAATCCAGACGCCTAAAGCTTAAAACCCCAACACCATGAAGCAGCAAAGCCAAAATGCAACCCTTACCAGCTGTGGTCCTTGCAACTTGCGCTGTGGGGAGTTCCGGATAGACAGCAGATAGAGGGCTTTGGAACGAGTACTTCGACGGGGCTTGCTTTATCGGGCATTCATACGGCTATGAACACGGGTTCTTCAACAAGTTGGATTTTGACGGCTTACTCGGTTCTTGCACAAACGGTTTAAGGTGGGGCGGAGCTGCAGAGTGTTGGGGCTGGTCTAGCTTGTAGGGTTTAGGTTCAAGCCTTGGGGCTTGGGTTTGCGGTTCAGGGTTTCGGGCTTAGGGAGTGGGGTTTACCAACTCAGTTCGCCATAGTTACTTTAAGCCTTCGCAAGACTTGTAGCAGTGTATCGCAAGCAAGTGGTACTGGGATCTGCACGTGGTTTATGTTACCATATTGCGGATCTACAGTGAAGCATACGCTGTCCCTAAGGTGGCAGCTTGAACTAGAATCCCAAACCCTAAACCCCACCCCCAGGACCTTTAACATGAGCTCAGTCTAGAGTCTAGAGTGTAGGTTTTCGAAACCTCGCTCATTTTGGGTCGACAAGGTTCAAGGCCCTGCTTTTCTTTCGGTTGTGCCTGTTGGGAGGCTGTAGACGTTTGAGTTTCGTGGTTGTGGATGTTTTGGGGTTCAGAGGGCATTTTGCGGTTTGGGGTGTAGGCTTTCGGGATCGATGGCTTAGGCTTCGGCTTTAGGACGGGAGACTGAGAGTTTGGGTGTCTAGGCCTGGCATGGCATGGGGATGCTGTTCATCGCGCCCTCGATGTGTTCGTCTTCGAGAACCCAGCAGCACCGCCGAGTGACGACAAAGGCAGCAAAACTCGGAGCCCCACCAACGGCACTGGCACATGACTACTGCTTGTAGGGTTCACCCAATGTCCAAAAATTGCAAGGCTAATGATGGCTAATAGCCCCTTGCCCCGAAACACCCTACCCCCCCGCCAGAACCCCCAAACCCTAAGTCTAAACTCGCAAGCCTTGAGCCCTCAACCCTGAACGATAAAGCCCTAACCCCTGGATCCTTATCCTTTAACCCCGAAGTTTCTCAAACCCCGGAGCCCTCAAACCGGGAGCCCTTTAGGGCCCCAAACCGGTGTGCTCCGGACGATGGCAAACGCTTCGCGGCCGGCGCCGGGCGCAGCTTCTCTGAGGCCAGCTGCAACTTTTTGGGTCTATGGCTCTACAGTTTGGGGTTTCGGGCTCACTCTGGTGCAAGTTTTTTTTGATTTTTTGTTGTAAGGCTGTTGAGGAAATGGTCTTAGGGTACCGAGGGAGTCTCATGACTCGAGTTGGGTTTTGAGGTGTCTAGGGACTGTAATGATGCCTTCCGGTCGTGGGATCTGGGGCATTTGGGATTTTCATAGCTTTTTCGGGGTTCGGGTCCATAAGTCCATGCGGGTGTCCCGGATGATGAATTCAGGCTTGCATAGTCGATTGATGCAACCGTCCTTCCGGTGCTTGGCTCGATCCGGTGGATGTAGAGTTGGTACCTCGTCCTGAGCTCTGTAGCCCGAAGCCCTTCTGAATCAATGCGGTAGGGTCTGTTTTGCTTTGAATGGTTTGGGTTTCTTAGTGTCTTAGAGATTGGTGCCCATATTCATAAAGGGGATCATGTTGCTTTCCTTCCCAAAGGTTCTAAGCCCTACTAACTTGGCTCAGTCTAGTTCGCCGCGAGGTTGCTCCAGTCCTTGGCCATCGGCGTGGAGCTGGCCAATGGTGGGCTCCTTACTCGAGCGACTGCAGTGGGAAAGCGCTCTTGAGGTTCAGGGTTTAGGGTTGCGAGGGCTTGGTGTGTTTTTACGATCCGGGATTGGAGGTGGGGGCGGGGCCGGGAGTGGGGCTCCCATGGAAGGAGGCAGTGTAGCGAAAGGTGGTACCTCAGCAGGGGAGATGAGAAACCCCGAGCCCCAACCCCCAAAACCCAAAGCATAAAACTCCAAAGCCCTCGAACCCAAAACCCGAAGCCCGTAAACTCAAGGCGGGACTTGCCAGGGGCACCTTATTCAGGTATCCTTGTGTCCAGGTTTCTATAATCGGATCCCCTATTCTCTGAAATCGCATCTGCCCACAGCAGACTATCGCTAACGTCAGGCATGGCCTCAGAGAATCCGAAGCCATCAAGCCCCATGCCCGGGTCGTGCACAAAAACTCATAGTCATAATATAATCCAGCATACTATACTACAATAAAAGCATACTAGAATATAGTGCACTGTTATTATGTACTATCATATAGCATACTATAAAACAAATGTACAGTAACATATTATACAATACTAAAGCCGCGGATGCTTAAGCCTCGGGTTGATGATTCGCTACTCTCCGTTCTGCCGCCGAGGATGGCACACGTGGCATGACGTCCTGAACAGAGGCAGGAGTAGCAGCTGCAGAAGCCCACTCCTGAAGGAAGGGTTTAAGGTTTTTGGATAAGGTCGTAACATGCAGGGTTTAGGCTTTGTTGGAGGAGGGCGCAACATCTTCTAAAGCACATCTGTGCGAATGAGTAGGCATAAAGGGTGTTCTTCCGAAGTGGTCCGACTTCTCTCTACAATACTTGCCCATCCCACTAGCAGACATGCTGGCTTGAACACAAGTCCGGTTTTTCAAGAGCGACCCAAGCTGGACAAGCCGCAAGACCTGAACCCCACATCACAACGTTCGGTCCACCCTGGCCCCTTAACCCCTGAACCCTGTAAAGAAGCATAAACCTTTAAACCTTACGCCTGGGTAAACCTCAAAAGTCTCCAAAACTGATTTAATTTCCTTTCCTGCGCGTGGGCCGCCATCTGTCGGCACCACAAGGTCCTTTCTCTTACCGACTCCACGTACCGCCATGAATGCGAAGTGCACAACACTGCCCCATACTCAAGAACCAAGGCCAAGAAGACTCAACCCCACGCCGGAAAGCTTGGCTTAGATGACCATGAGCCCCATTGTGCCGGTCCTTGCCCCGAGCAGCTGAATTGCAGGTGATATGCTCGCGTTGCCACTGTGTATTGTGCCGGCCTCAAAGAGGAATCAGCATCGAATCATGTCTGCATCATTGTCTCCGAACTGCATGCCGCTTTTATTCTCATGGCAGTTTTGATTATGAGCAGTCGTCTGGTTCTTGCTCCCCAGAAACCCCCCAAACCCCTAACCCTTGCAGTAAGGATCCACGGCGCCAGGACCCCAGCCCCCCAAAATTCGACGTCGCGCGCACGTAAACCACAAACCCCGAGATCTCCAAAACCCAACATCCCTAAATTCAACCCTCAACCCCGATCTAAATCTGTCGACATTCTGAGTCCGCAGACTTAGTATAGGGGCATAAGATCTACCAGCAGTAGTCAGGTTTCCTGTTTCTAACTGTAGTATCATATACTCCTAAGCCTTATTCTATTGATTAAGGCCCCTATGTTAGATGCTAGAACCTTCGGCGAGAAGCCCGAGGTTTCTGTTCCTGACGCTGAAGCTCTAAATCCTTCTAAGTCCTAAATTGTCTTTCTCTGAGCGGCCCTGCACCATCAAAACCCTAAGCCCGGAGTGCTAAGCCTGAAATCCCGAAGCCTTAGCCCAAAGGCCTGAACTAACATATCCTTTTTGCAGAGGTTGCTTGTGGACCTGCTGTAGTTCAAAGAATTTCATGGATTTGCATATCCAGACCTGAATTTGGACCTGAAGCTCGCAGCCAAAACCCAAACCCGAAATGAACCTGCAAAGCTGGCACAAAACTCTGGGCATCCCGGGAAAACCTTCACATATCCTTTTCGCACCATGCAAAGACGAAACGGGGTTTAGGGTTTAGGATTTAGGGTGTAGGGTTTAGGTTTTGAGGTTTAGGGTTTAGGGCTCTCCTTCTTCCGCCGCCTGAGGGGGGCTTGCTCCTCGGCGGCGCGCTCACGCATGCCGCGAGTCTGAAGTCGGGGGCGCAGGCCGCTGAGCCCGAAATCTGTGCCTTCTTCTGGGCTCTGTCGTCGTTAAATGGTTTAGCGTTATGGGTTTAGGCTTTAGGGTTCGTTACATGCAAGGAGTTCCTTGTTTCTTGGTTTCTTTGCCTTACTTGTTTTCTGTGGTTTTTGGAAAGGGAGTGGGGTTGGGGCTTGGGTTCGATACTCTCAGAAGTTCGAAGGGGTGTAGGGAGAAGCAGAATGAGGGCTCTGGGACGATGCGGTCAAAGTCCTCTGAGGGTTAAAACTCTGATTCACTGACTGTTCTTGGAGTGTCGAGGTTTAGGGTTTCGGAGCTTTGCTTAATCTGCTCCTGACCGACGCGTTGAAGCATGAAGAGCCTCCTGATTCAAGGATGATGTCGTCCCTGCCCTCTATATATACATATATGAATATAACACATGTATATGTAAAACACACAGATACTTCTTAATAGTCCTTAACAATGCGAAATCCAGAAGCTTTCTCATTGCATGTCTTGTGGTCTTTACAAAAGCCATGACTCTAATGCCAAAATTGATGCAGGCAGTCATGAAACCCCTTGGTCGCTTAGCCCAGAACCCTGAAAGCCCCAAGCCCTAAACCCTTAAAGCCTCAAGTTCAAAACCCTTAAAGCCCTAAGCCCTAAGCCTTACTCCCTAAACCCTTCAAGCCCCAAGCCCAAAACCTCGAAGATTTCTGTTAGACCCCTTGAGCCACGCGAGAGGCGGCTGTGGGCACTTCTCTCTTCTGGCTTTCTTGCACTTTGAGTGGCCCGGAGCCCCAGTCTACCTTAATAATTAGAGTAGGGTTCTTTTAAAAAGGCTTTTTTAAAGGGTACTAGAAGTGCTTTTATACTGTAGGGGTTACTTTGAGTGGCCCCCGGAGCCCGAGATTGATACAGTGGCCTTACTAGGTAGAATAGGGCCTTGTGGATGCTGTAGTGCTAGTACATGTCTATTCAGAGAACCTAGGCAAGAATGATCACTGTTTGGCACCCCATATTGGGTTTCAGGGTTTACTTTTGGCTCGACAAGAAGCCGGCGATGCAATGGGCGGGAACGTGGGTGGCGGACAACATCTGAACCCAGCATTCCAGAACTGCACTCTGAACCCAAAGCCATGACTCCTCCCTTGATATTGCTGGTGGACAGCATCCTGCATCACCCATGAGAGTACCATAAAATCCCATGAATTATGATACCTATTCTTATCTCATCCCAGATTCCCCACACTCCACGGTACTCGAGATACCACCATAATTCCCAGAATAAAGTGTCACCTTTGCAAAACCCTAACCTCTAACCCCTAAACTCTAAACCCTAGACCCCTAAACCCCTAAACCCTAAGCCCTAAACTCTAAACCCTAGACCCCTAAACCCCTAAACCCTAAGCCCTAAACTCTAAACCCTAGACCCCTAAACCCCTAAACCCCAAACCCTTAACCCTAAACCCTACACCCTGAACCCCAAGTGCCAAATGTGCCGAGCAAGCTTGCGACTCCAGGAACTTCCGGAGCCCATCGTTTGAGGGTTTTTGGGCCCTGAAACACTTTCGAGTCGCCTTCTAGATCCCTTATGGTAACCCTTATATGGACCCTTTATAAAGGAACCCTGAAACACTTTCGAGTCGCCTTCTAGATCCCTAAGTAGCCTTGGTAATTAGTAACCCTTCTATAGATAGACCCCTTTATAAAGGAACCCTGTTCTACTTATGAAGGCCCCTATAGGCCTTATACCTTTCGACAGCAAGCCTTAAATGTCCTCCAAAAGGAGCTCTAAGCCCGAGGCTCTGATGGAGCTCGAAGTGTACCGCACCCCAAAGACACCCTAAACCCTTATAGCCCAGAGCTCAAGCAGCAACCTGAACATGACAGAGCTTGAGAAGTTGCAGGGTTTGCGGATTACAGGGTGGGGATAGGGTTCCATCACGGTCGAGGGTTTAGAGCTATAGGGGTTGTAGGGAAGAAGCCGGAAGACGGAGGTGGGCTCCTGGCCATCGCACAGCTCCGGCTGCGCTTGCAGACGCCGGGGCCTCTTTTTCGGCCTGTGGCTATACCGTTGATGCCGGCAAATGAAAATCAATTCGATACTGAAGTTGGGGGCGAGCAAGGCGCCGTGAGCGACATGTTGGCGTTTAACCTAGGAGCCGGAATCAGTGCGAATGTCATTCCTTAGGGTTCCTGTTTATACTTACTATGATATGTCCCCCGAAGACCCTGTTCTAAGAATCAATGAAGGCGCCTAAGTCAATCAACTCGCCCTTGCAAGAACCCCTGGGTCCGTGCACGAGGATCCCGCCGCTAGGAGAGGTTCCTTGTCTCCTAGACCCTATAGACTCCCTGTACCTTAAAATCCTTAAACTCTAAACCCTAAAACCCTAATCCTGGGCCCGACATCCTCGACCCTAAACCCCAAACCTGAGTCCCGAATTTTGGTGCCGTTATTTTATGGTTGAGGGTAGGATTTGTGTAGGCGCTTTGGGTTTTGGGTTGTGGTATAGATGATTGTATTGGTTGTTTGATGTTGCTTTGTTTTCGGGATGGGAGGTTGAAATCTTAGGCGGGTTGAGAAACAGTGTGAAAGCGAGGGGGGGGTATATAGGATGGGCGGTGTGGGGTTAGGGCGGTGCTTCGGATTCTGTTTTGCGCTTTGGTGTTTTGGTGCCGTGTTGGGAGGTGCTTTGTGTTTTGGATTGTATTTAGGATTTCGGTGTGGGACTTGGGAGGTGCTTCGTGTTTTGGATCGTGTTATGGATGATTGAGTTAGTTTTGGGGTGTGCTTTGCGGTTTGGATTGTATTTGGGATTTCGGCGTGGGATTTGGGATGTGCCTTGTGTGTTGCGAGTTTCGAAAGTTTGATGTAGTAGGCGGGTTGAGAAATGGGGTGAAGGTGTAGGGAGGAAGGAGTATAGGATGTGAGCTGTGGGGTCAGCCATTGCTTGTTTTTACATGACTGACCCGGCTTACAAGTGCTCCGCACACTTTCCACCGCAGAGCCTGCCGTTTGTTCGGATTCTGCGAGGGTTTGTACACGACTAGAGTTCTATGTTACAAGTATTTGGGTGCTATGAGGTTTTTTGCTACAAGGGGTCTGATGAGGGTTTGATGCGATAACGGTTCTGGAAGGGTTTTGGATATCTTTGAAGCACCGCAAAGTGAGGGCCAATGAAGACGCCTTCTTCGTCAACGCGCCGGGAGCCGAGACGTCACCGAATCCTGGCTATGCCATTCCACAGGTGACTGTTGCCAGCTATAATTAACCGTAGAAAGTTGTAACATGCATTTAGGAGGATTAGCGCGAGGCATCCCCGTACTTTACTTCGAGGGTACGAGGAGAAGGATGCTCCAACTTTCCGGCTTCTACTTTATGAGTCTTCCAACTAGGCAGATGGCATCGTAAGTCGTTTGCAGAAGGCAAGTTCCCTTGGTCCTAGAATCCCTAGGACCTGGACGAAAACCGCGACAGTTGTTTTGGTGGTCACTCTGCATCTTTGTCACTCCGAACGATAATTACAAGCAGAGTCTGGACTACTTTACTGCACCAGGGTAGGTATGTAAGTCTGTCTGTGTGTATGTAGATAGGTGGTGGCAGATAGGTGGCGAACCTTTGGGTCGCTCGCTTTTGTTTCGGGGTCTAGCCCGGTTTGCACCGGCCTTATGAAGGAGCCTCGCCCGTTGAAGTTGGCAGCATCCCCGTCAGCACTGAAGGAGCCGTCGCCGCCTGCTAAGCCTGAAGCGGGGGCATGGTGCTCCAAAGGGGAGCTGCAGTGGAGAGTGGCAAGCGGCCGAGAAGGCTGCTGGCAAGCCCGGAAAGAAGGCTGCTAGCAAGGCTACAGAAGCCTGACAATCGCCAGACTTGGGTAGGTGTCTTCGAGGGCTGGCTCCAGGTCCAGCTGCAAGCGGCCGTCGAAGAGAACCAGCAGCTGGAAACGGTGCTGCTCTTTTACCTGGCCTTCAAAACGTTCACAGGGCGAATGCTAGGCGTCGTGAAAGCGGCTGAAGTTGTTCAATGCTCTTCTCCTATACATTCCTCATCATTCCTCTATCCGAAAGAGGCATGGTGTTTAGGGCCTAGGGTTATTTCGAGCATTTAGGGTTCAGGGCTTTGGGTTTAGAGCCTCGGCTCTAGGGTTGAGTTGAGAGCTTTAGGTTTCAGGGTCAAGGTTTAGGAGCTAGCTTGATTTAGATATGGGAGGTTTTCTGGAGCTTGTGGGTGTCTTACGTGGGTTCTTTTGAAGCTTAGTTTCCCAAACTTGGGAGGATCCCTAACCGAGGAACTTCTGTGCTACAGCTACGAAGTGTACCCCCTGTGAAGGCTAGGCAAAAGTTCGGATTCCCCTAGACCCTAAACCCCTACACCCCAAATAGCCCTAAACGCCTAAACCCCTGAACCCCAAATATCCCGAAATCCGAAACCCGTCATAGCCCCAAACCTCTAGTTCGGATTTTCAGGCTGGTCTCCAGTGCGCTTCTTGGCTGCTGCCTGCCCCACGCGGCCGGAGCCTCGAACTGTGGCTTAGGGTTTAGGGGTTCAGGGGTTCAGGGGTTTAGGGGTTTATATAGGGGCTTGGCGGTTTAGGGTTTTGGCTACTTTAGGCGGTTTTGGGGTTCAGGGTTTGGACTGGTTAGGGGTTTGCGGTTTAGGTAGGGTTTTTTGGTGAGTTTACGCGGTTTTGGGTTCAGCGTTTGGGCAGTTTAGGTTTTTGCAGTTTGGGTTTTAGTGAGTTCAGTGTTTTATTGGGGTATATTTGCAGAGGGAGTTGGGGTTAGAGTTTGGGGGTTTCCTGAGGGGTTTCATCTATTTCATCTACCAGGATCTGGGGTTCCGGGTTTTGGTTCTCAGTGGGTGGAGGGTTCAGGGCTTAAGGACTCTTGGAATTAGGGTTTACGGGTTTCAGGATTCAGGGCTTGGGACTCTTTTGGAGTGGAGGGCTACAGGGGTTTGGGACTAAGAACCCTGGAAAGTGTTCGGTTCTTGTCGAAACCTTGGGCTCTTGTTCAGGCACTTGACTCAGGCAAAGTGTGGCTAGGTCCTTGTTCTGTTGGCTTAACCAAGTTCGAAGCCAAAGCTGTGCTTGAAACTGCCAGAGGCCCTGAGACACCCCATCCCTGACTATTACAAACCCTGTAAGCGCGCAAACGACGGCGTGCGTCGTACTCTGGAGCTGCAAGGTGGAGGGCTTTTGGGGTCAGGGGTCCAGGATCGGGATTGCGGGCTATAGGATTCGACCATCCGAGCCCACGCATTTGTTCAGGCTTTGGGGTATCTCAAGCTTTTTTTTGTATGGTGTTTCGCGTTACCGGAAGCCAAAGTGATCACCGAATCCTCAGCAGCGACTTGTCAGGTAATGACTAAAGTCTGAAAAACCGCACACTGCAAGCCCGTCTTCCACACTCAATCACAAAAGCCCTCATACCAGGCCTCTACTTTTCTCTGAACTTCTGCAGGCCTCAGCTTCGTGCTGAGATGTATCTCAAGAGCCCAACATCCGGTAAATCTCTCATCTTCGACCCTAAATGCCAAACCCAACACCTTCCCCAAGCCTTTCATCCCTTTCCTCCACGATTTAGTAACTATGGTTATAAACAAGGTAACTATACTTATAATTGGTTATAACCCCAGTTAAGGTACTTATAACTGTACTTACTAAGCCGATAAGTCCTAAACCGTAAAGCGCAAGAAGCCGCGCAGGTCCGGGAGATGTTGGTTTGTCCTAGCGTGGAGGTTCGGATGACAGGACTTTTGGGGGAGGAGTCCAGGATTCACAAGATTCCTCGGATTCCGGGTGTCAGAATGAGGGCTGCAAAGCTGGCGGATTGGGAGCGGGGATTGGTGTGCCACAGGGGCCCTAAACGTTACCCATGCTATTTTGCGAGTTCCTTATTTTGGTTATAGTATAATGTGCCTCAAAACCCTCTTCTACAACTAAGACCCCTATAGTAGCTGTGTGAAGGTCTAGGATCACTGACCCCGAACGGAGCCTCTCACCGAATAAGGACCCCTAAATGTATCTTATGAGATAGTATAGAATATCGTCTAATCTAACATAGTACAGTATAATAATATAGTGTTTAAGGTAGTATACTATCTTTACTTGCTTTAGGGCTGGAGGGCGACACTCAGGAGGGTGGAGGTTTTTTGTTGGGTTTCGGATTTAGGGCAGTTTTTGGCATGGCCATGATGAAACGAAGGTGTAGCCGCGTTAAGTGTGCCACTGGTGTACCTGTGCCACATAGGCATATGCATTTTCGGGTTTGGGGACAGTATCCTGTAGACTCGCCAGTACTGATGCCTACACTTATAGATTCCGGGTTCTTGTTGAACTCAAGCGTAAGTTCGACTTTCACCCAAGATTTATGGCTTGAGAGTCACTTCGAGGTTCGAGTTTGAGGCTGTTTGGGCTTCATTGTAAATGTATACTCATGCTCCTACATGCTACGGTGGCGCATACTGAATATAAAAGCCTGACCCACATAAGAGGGGGTTTCGTTGACCCTAAAAGAAACCCCCCTAGCTCCCTTAAAGGATCCCGAAGAGGAACCCCTATTAGTTCCTTAAACAAATAATCTATGAGGCACCGTCCGATAGAGCGTGGGCCCATTCGTCTAACCCTGACTACTCCTCAACTCTGGGCTTCAAACCCCAAATCCTGAACTCCGAGTGAAGCCCCAAATCTTGAAGCCTAAACCCTAAGCTCACAGAAAGAGACCATTGCACTTACTGATATCTTCTTCTTCTTCAATAATTCCAGCATCACTATCATTTCTAACAAAAAACACCCTAAACTCTAAACGCTGAAGGCCCGAGGTCCGGTGTCATAATCCTTGGCAGACCTTCGTTTCAGGTGCTGATGCCTTGCATCTTCGCCGTCCTCGTGACCGAGGTGTCCCGGCTTCGGGATTGGACTTTCCAGGAGCTTTGTGTAGGATTTTACAAAGTCAAAGGCTTCAAGGGCTCTGTGCTTTTTTGGGGCTTGGGGCAGTTGGGTGTCGGGGATCTGAAGTGAAAACTTGTGGATTGAAGTTAGAGGGTTTAAGTCTTTTCAGGTTTCGTGGGTCTTGTGCCAACAATTCGGTTGTGGATGTAGGGTTTAAGTTAACTGAGTTTGACAGAGGGCTCGAAGGAGCTTTGGAATCGGGGGTTTGGGGTTGAGAAGGGAACCCTTCAAGGAATCCTTGACGGAACCCCCAGTTCCTCCAGGGGCCTTAAAGGGCAACCCTTGTAGGAGCCCTTACAGGAGCCCATAGAGGGACCCTTAAACGAACCCTTAAAGGAGCTGATAGGGGTTCCTTTAAGGGCTCCTTTAAGGGAACTAGGGGTTTCTTTGAGGGAGAACCTTTTTGGGTTCCTTTAAGGGAGCTCTTTCGGGAATCCTAAGCCAAGGACTGCAGGAGCCCAGTCGCATCGGTTTGTCATCTCTTGTGCTTCGGGTGTAGAGTGTAGGGGTGCGGGGTTTAGAGTTTAGGGGTTTAGGGGTTTAGGGGTTTAGGGGTTTAGGGGTTTAGGGGTTTAGGGGTTTAGGGGTTTAGGGGCGTAGGGGTGTAGGGTTAGAGTTGAGGGGTAGGGTTTAGGGGTGCAGGGTTTAGAGTTTAGGGTTTAGGGGTTTATGCAAGCAGTCACTGCGGACGATCCGGGCAAGATGCACGCAAGGACCCCTACAACGGACTATCGGTAAAACAAATTCCTAATTAAGACGCTGTGCGCACTTGGAGCGCATGTAAGCATTCCAAACAAGAGTAGGATGTACCAGAGGCACATGACACGTTACCGCCGGACTAGATGGGCCAAAGGGACACCGCATGGCTCCTGCATAGGTGTGGCCATCTAGTATTCTACACAGCTGTTGTCTCACCAGACGGGTTTAGGGGCTTAGGGGTGTAGGGGTTTTGGGTTAGAGTTGAGGGGGTAGGGTTTAGGGTGTAGGGTTTGCGTAGAGTCTAGGGTTGTATCAGAGCAGCCCTGCCCGTTGCTGGAAGTCCCTTCTTCCTTCAGGTGGTGTGCAGCCAGGATGCCTTTCCTCAATTTCAGGCTGCCGTGGAACATAGCTGTGGTGGTTTCTGTGAGGCTCGAGGCTGGAGAGTTTAGCTTTTCTGGCGGGTTTTGGTGGTTTAAGGTAGAAGTTAGAAGGTTTAGCTGGCTTGTCGGGCTTTATGATGGAGATGGCAGCCTTGAGCCCTGAGCCCTGAACCTCTGATGTGCGAAGGGTTGTAGAGTTGAGATTTGGGATTCGGGCTGGTCATCTTAAAGGGCCCCGAGGAGTGTTTCGCGGGGGGTGGGTCTGGCAAGGGTTACGAGTGGGGCTTTTTTTGAGGTTTTGGGTTTACGACTGGGCAAACCCTTGCGGATTCCATTTCCGGCCGTTGGAAAAGTTGCATATCTTACAAGATTCTGAGCTCATGCTTTCTATAGGGGTCGGATGATGAATCCAATAACTAAGGCCTCTGCTGGATCCAGCCCATCCTTTTTTCCGGGAAACCCTGAACTGATATCCTTAGCCTGAAATCCAACGAAAAATGTGGAAGCCCTAGGCCCGAGATCCTCTGTAGCCCTCAAAAGACCTTCTGCAGATCCCTGAAAGGACCGTAAGCATCTCAACTCATCCCGAGACTGCTCGTCAAAGCCTGACAGGGCCTGTAGGAATCCTAAAGCACAGTAGTCTCCTTGTATGGTTATGCGAAAACCTACACTAAACCCGAAATTCCCATAGTGAAGGCCGCAAATCTTCAGAAACCCTCGCTCTCAAAGCTCTGCAAGGCTCTCGCCGGGCTCTTCCTCTTACTCGGGGGTCTGCAGGGGCTGGCAGTCGCTGATGTGCCGGGGGGCTCGGATGGCGCAGTGTATATTCCAGGGTTGGAGACCGCAGCCGATTGGAGCTTCGGGTTCTAAAACCCTCCCTGTTCTTACCATTACGGTCCCTACATGACCTTTATTGTTTCAGTCGCTGAAGGGTCGCAGCTGTGCAAAACCCGAAGCTCTGTTCTCGGATGAGGCCTCGAATTCACTTCAGCTCTTCCAGCCTTGCGGCATAGAGACTTCCGCCGTAGTCCGAGATGCCCCTAGCGCTTTCCGATCTTCAGGCATCAAGTTAATTAAATAGGAGATGGGCTGGACCGGTGCCGTCCCGATCAGTCAAAGAATTCCAGGTTGTGCTACACCATGGACCCTTCGAGGAAGTTGCCCTGAATGCGAGTTGTAGATGCGGCAATGAAGAGCCTTTTGTTCCGACACTTTGTCTGATCCGTGGCTTTGGTTTGATTGCTGCTGCAAAGACTTGAAGGGTTGTTGACGGCAGCCAGATGATGACAAATTCTAATCCCAGCTCGCTGACGGCCATGTGCCTTGAAGAGACATATGTTCCGACACTTTGTCTGATGCCTGTTGTTCTCATCCGCGAGGCGTCGAGAGCATATCGTTGACGGATGCTGATGCTGGGATGAGACCACAATATGCTACACCTCTTGTGAACATCAGGTGTAGAGGTCGAACGTCAAGAGTAGTGGGCTGAGTGTGCGCATCGGTCGTGTTGAGGCTTTGTGTGCACTGGGAGTCGTCCAGATGATGACAAATTCTAATCCCAGCTCGCTGACGGCCACTGGCCTTGAAGAGCCTTTTGTTCCGACACTTTGTCTGATCCGTGGCTTTGGTTTGATTGCTGCTGCAAGGGCTTGGAAAGTTGTTGACGGCAGCCAGATGATGACAAATTCTAATCCCAGCTCGCTGACGGCCATGTGCCTTGAAGAGACATATGTTCCGACACTTTGTCTGATGCCTGTTGTTCTCGTCCGCGAGGCGTCGAGAGCATATCGTTGACGGATGCTGATGCTGGGATGAGACCACAATATGCTACACCTCTTCTGAACATCAGGTGTAGAGGTCGAACGTCAAGAGTAGTGGGCTGAGTGCGCAGCGGTCGTGTTGATGCTTGCACTGGGAGCCGTCTAGATGATGACAAAATCTAATCCCAGCTCGCTGACGGCCATTGGCCTTGAAGAGCCTTTTGTTCCGACACTTTGTCTGATCCGTGGCTTTGGTTTGATTGCTGCTGCAAGGGCTTGGAAGGTGGTTGACGGCAGCCAGATGATGACAAATTCTAATCCCAGCTCGCTGACGGCCATGTGCCTTGAAGACATATGTTCCGACACTTTGTCTGATGCCTGTTGTTCTCGTCCGCGAGGCGTCGAGAGCATATCGTTGACGGATGCTGATGCTGGGATGAGACCACAATATGCTACACCTCTTCTGAACATCAGGTGTAGAGGTCGAACGTCAAGAGTAGTGGGCTGAGTGTGCGCATCGGTCGTGTTGAGGCTTTGTGTGCACTGGGAGTCGTCCAGATGATGACAAATTCTAATCCCAGCTCGCTGACGGCCACTGGCCTTGAAGAGCCTTTTGTTCCGACACTTTGTCTGATCCGTGGGTTTGGTTTGATTGCTGCTGCAAGGGCTTGGAAAGTTGTTGACGGCAGCCAGATGATGACAAATTCTAATCCCAGCTCGCTGACGGCCATGTGCCTTGAAGAGACATATGTTCCGACACTTTGTCTGATGCCTGTTGTTCTCGTCCGCGAGGCGTCGAGAGCATATCGTTGACGGATGCTGATGCTGGGATGAGACCACAATATGCTACACCTCTTCTGAACATCAGGTGTAGAGGTCGAACGTCAAGAGTAGTGGGCTGAGTGCGCAGCGGTCGTGTTGATGCTTGCACTGGGAGCCGTCTAGATGATGACAAAATCTAATCCCAGCTCGCTGACGGCCATTGGCCTTGAAGAGCCTTTTGTTCCGACACTTTGTCTGATCCGTGGCTTTGGTTTGATTGCTGCTGCAAGGGCTTGTAAGGTTGTTGACGGCAGCCAGATGATGACAAATTCTAATCCCAGCTCGCTGACGGCCATGTGCCCTGAAGAGACATATGTTCCGACACTTTGTCTGATGCCTGTTGTTCTCGTCCGTGAGGCGTCGGGAGCATATCGTTGACGGATGCTGATGCTGGGATGAGACCACAATATGCTACACCTCTTCTGAACATCAGGTGTAGAGGTCGAACGTCAAGAGTAGTGGGCTGAGTGCGCAGCGGTCGTGTTGATGCTTGCACTGGGAGCCGTCTAGATGATGACAAAATCTAATCCCAGCTCGCTGACGGCCATTGGCCTTGAAGAGCCTTTTGTTCCGACACTTTGTCTGATCCGTGGCTTTGGTTTGATTGCTGCTGCAAGGGCTTGGAAGGTGGTTGACGGCAGCCAGATGATGACAAATTCTAATCCCAGCTCGCTGACGGCCATGTGCCTTGAAGACATATGTTCCGACACTTTGTCTGATGCCTGTTGTTCTCGTCCGCGAGGCGTCGAGAGCATATCGTTGACGGATGCTGATGCTGGGATGAGACCACAATATGCTACACCTCTTCTGAACATCAGGTGTAGAGGTCGAACGTCAAGAGTAGTGGGCTGAGTGCGCAGCGGTCGTGTTGAGGCTTGTGTGCACTGGGAGTCGTCGAAATGATGACAAAATCTAATCCCAGCTCGCTGACGGCCACTGGCCTTGAAGAGCCTTTTGTTCCGACACTTTGTCTGATCCGTGGGTTTGGTTTGATTGCTGCTGCAAGGGCTTGGAAGGTGGTTGACGGCAGCCAGATGATGACAAATTCTAATCCCAGCTCGCCGACGGCCATGTGCCCTGAAGAGACATATGTTCCGACACTTTGTCTGATGCCTTGTGTTTCGTCCGTGATGGGTCAGGAGCATATCGTTGACGGATGCTGATGCTGGGATGAGACGACAATATGCTACACCTCTTCTGAACATCAGGTGTAGAGGTCGAACGTCAAGAGTAGTGGGCTGAGTGCGCAGCGGTCGTGTTGAGGCTTGTGGGCACTGGGAGTCGTCGAAATAATGACAAATTCTAATCCCGGCTCGCTGACGGCCACTGGCCTTGAAGAGCCTTTTGTTCCGACACTTTGTCTGATCCGTGACTTGGCTCTCCTTGTCGCTGGAACGGCTTGGAAGGTTGTTCGCCCCCCAGCACATGTCATGACGGCAGCCAGATGATGACAAAATCGAACATCAGCTCACCGACGGTCATGCTGGGGCCAACTGCCACACTTGTGCGGGTCAGGCGGGGATGTTTCAGCGCAAGGTTCCGACACGCTGTATGAGACACATAGCCGTTTCTTGCCGTACTTTTAGGAGCTGTCTTGCCTGCCACTAGAGTCCACAACATCAACTTCCGGGTCTCACATGATGCTTGAATCTGAAGCTGCTCTTCCCATGCATCCTGCCCGTCAGGGAACGATCGCCGGAATCTCTTGCCATCCCTTCTCCAATGCTTTCAGAAGTCTGCTTTTCTTTGAGGTTCTCAGCCTCTGCAGGGTCCCGGCAGCCTTTCTCATAATTTTGTTATTACTGTCTTGCGTACTAGCTGCATCCGAGACGTGCAGCTGCTCTCACCGAGCATTTTTTTGAGGTGCTCTCGAAGCTTTGGAACATCACCCGTTCCCCTGCTTTGACGGGCTTTCGAGCTCCCACATCGAGTCGAGGATATCCGAACATCGACGTCAACTTCGGTCACATAAGATGCTGAAGCTTAAAACATTTTCAACCTCTTTTGCTGCATTTTTGCGCAAGGTCGCGGCTGAGTCCAGCTGCTGAGACGAAGACAGGTGGTTGTCAGAGGGATTCCCAACCCAAGCCCCAACCCTAACCTGGAACCAGTGACTTTGCTTGATGGCTTTGCGTTGCATGGGCGATGGGTCGATGGTTTAGGAGCGGAGCCTCCGACGATTCTCCAGGTTTCGCGGCTCGTGCTGTTCAGGGCTTGGGGCTTGAAGGTTCACAAAACACCTCAAACCCCAAGTCCTCGATTCAGCAACTGGCTTTTCGACGGCTGACTCAGCGTGTTGTTTTCCTGACAAACACTGAGCCCGAAACTCTAAACCCTATAAACCCTGAGCCATCCTTTTCTTGGGTGCAGGTGCGGCGATGAAGGCGCCGCGCGCGGCGGAGAGACAAGGGGGCCAGAATCTCAGGACTGGTGCCTCACTATGTCATAGGGCTCAAGGGCTTCAATGGAAGTTTTGGGGGTCAGTATGTGGAGCGGGGTATATACTAGGGACGCGGTGAGTGTATATACCCCCAGACCTTCGACTGCAACCCTTGAGCCCTACTCCCTAAATCCTTATCCCTACATGCTTTAAACATGGCTACGGCTCAAGGGACCCACATACCCGAAATTTCCGTTCCGCAGTACAAGGACCTCTGAAACGGTACACACAAGACTTCCAAACCCCCCCATCAAACCTCACATAGGCTTCACAAGACCTTGACAAAGCCCCACAAGAGCCTCTAAAACTCGTACAGGACCCCTCATAAGAGCCTATGCAAACCGGTAGAAGCGCGTGTAGCAGCCCGGCTGAAATCATGATGTGGGTAGAGATCCCAAGTACGGTACGGCACCCCTGTAAAAATTGACCCCCAGAAGCGCCCTAATTTAGAGAGCTACCCTCAACCCTAATTAAACCCCTAAACCTCTAAACCCTGAACCCCTAGACCCTCAACCCTAAACCCTAAACCCTAAACCCCTAAACCCCTAGTGCCCCAGGTCCCGCCAAGGAGAAGGAGCCACCGGCCGATCCGTTTTTTCCTGCGACGGCCGGGAGCAGGGCTTGGGCTTCAGGGGTTTAGGGCCTAGGGGTTTAGGGTTCAGGGGTTTAGGGGCTCGGGGGTTTTTAGGGGTTCAGGGTTTAGGGGTACAGGGTTCAGGATTTAGGATTTATGGGGTTCAGGGTTCAGTGTTTGCAGGGATTTGCTGCGCAGCGCCGCCAACTCGACCCACTACATACCTTGAAAATGGTGGAACATCCTACAGTACCACAGTTTTAAACGGGGGGTAGGAAGTACTCCGCAAGCATACCTAGTGTAAACGAAACTTTCAGACACTCCACTACTCCGCAGACGTCTGTATGCTAGATAATACTATCTGTCGCTCGAAAATATCGACCCGGCGATGTATAAAAGCTTCATGCGTGGTTCTTGGCTTGTATTCCGTGCTTCTTGCTGCGTTGTTTGCTACCCCAACTCCCTAAAAATAAACGCGCAACCCCTCAAAGGCTAAACCCTAAACTCTAAACCCTATCCATCCGGACTTTTCAAGGCAGTGCGAGGCTCACTGGACCCCATCAGCCGGTTTAGGGGTGAAGAGGCCATTCTTGGGGTCTGGAATTCAGGATCTAGGGCTAGGGGTTTAGGGGTTTAGGGGATAAGGCGTGTTTTGGGGATTTGGCATCCAAGCAATGGGTGAAGGGTGCACGTTGCGGATGTGGGGCCTCGGGCCTCGGCCGTCTAGACTCTAGACTATAGTCTCCTTAGGAATGATTTATTGGTTCATATAAAACTCAGCACAATATTAACCATATTCTTTATATATGTATATATATATATATAGATATAGGGCTGGGATCGAGCAACCACGAGCGGTTTGCATAGCCTGTGCCCCAGTGCAGCTTGCTGCACGTTCCGCCTTCAGGGAGAGCCATTGCGCGGTCCCCGACTTGGCATCGGAAACTCCGTTCTGCCAGGTCCAAGGCGAGGCGACGCGTCAGGACCTTCCGCCTCTCTGGCAGGCCTCCACCTGTTAGGGACGTGGTTCTCCTGCAATCGCACCACTCCTCTTCGGCGGCCTCACCCTTCCGCATGGGCAAGGACCATAGAGGGAAATGGCAGCAACCACAGGGTGGCTATGGTGGTTGGCAGTCGGACTATTGGTCTGGCAAGGGCTCGGGAAAGGACCGACAACCTCCGCCTCGCAAGCCCAAGGAGAACAAGCCCGAGGCGGTGCAGTTCCCCACCTTGGAGATGATGGCGGCGCCGAACAAGAAGACGGGCGGCTCCCGCAAGCACGCCGACGAAGACGACAGCGACGGGCAGGGCACCAGCCGGCTGGACTTGGGCAAGGTCGTGCAGAAACTGCTCAACGGAGTGCGGCGTGCGGAAGGGAGGATCCGCAGAGGCGGAGAAGATCGCCAAGACTTGGAACAGCGATGGGCAAACTTCCAGGTCGAGATGAAGCAGGCGTTCATCAAAGAGCGAGGGAGATACCTCGAACTCGTTCGCAAGAACCAAGAAGAGGTTACGGAGCAGCAACGTGTCCGAGACGAGGCCCTGAGCGACTTGCAGGCGGTGATCCTCACGGGCGAGACCAAGCGTGTGGATACGGGCCCACCCATCGAAGACGTGGAGGCGGCTGCCGAGTGGGACAAGCTCCTCGCCGAGGACGACGAGGAGGAGACGAGTATCTCGGACTTGCTATCGAATGCCCTGGCGAGTGGTGGCCGGTTGAGCAGCAGTGCGAGGGAAAAGATGCTCAAGCTCATTGTGAGCCACAAGGCCAAGGCTGCCCAACCTTCGACCCCGGACAAGCGCCGGCGAGAGCCGGCCGACTGTACGCCGCCAAGGCCCACCCGACACGAGAAGACCGAGATCCCAACCATGATGGACACGTCTGGAGGCGAGACCTACGCAGGCGCAGGCGTCCACCTCGACCCGTACCTGACTTCTCCGTCTACGAGGACAGCTGCCCCATCGCCAGCGGCAGCCCCCACAAGGCCCCGCTCCAGAGCCCGCACAGCGGTCAAGGCACAAGGCAAGGACCCGCCCCCGCCTCCGACGGGTTCGACATCGCTGGCGGACAAACTGGATGCGGCAAGAAAAGACGAGTTGTCCAAGGAAGTCACGATTGCGGACACGGACGACGAAGAGGATCTCCTGGGCGCTCTCAAGGCGGCACAGGAGGCACGTCCAGCCGCAGAGGACTGACGGGCGAGCTGCTTGAAGCAGCCAGTTATGAGGAGCTAGCACATGGGTCCCTTTGGTACGACCTGGAGGTGCAGCTCACAACCAGGACAGTGAGCCGTCAGGGAATGACCTCACTGCAGGATTCGGAGGCTGGCTTTTTCGGCTCGTCCACCCCCGTTTCCCCCAATTTTGACGCCGAGGATGCTGTGGCACAGCCCTATAACCAGGAAACGCCCCTGATGCTCCCGGTGGACCTCCTAGACATTGTTGAAGTCCTCCTCGGCATCCTGGCGGATTATATCGTTGCCGCCAGCCCGAGTTTGCGGCTGGTTGCCAATGGCCTGGGTAACTCAATGAGACTGATCTGGCTGACGGTGTGCTGCTGGACCTTGTTGGCACACACCAGGTGGGCGAGGCCCTTTGCAAAGCGCCGAGGGCGGCCTAGGCCGGGCAACCCGGCCCTACGAGTTCTATTGGCAGCTAGCCTTTGTGGAACAGTCCATGCGGGGCCTTGGACTGAAGGAGCTCGCCGGCCCCATTTGGAGAGGATAGCCTCCCGGACGGACCTTGAATTGTGGGCTGCTGGGCAGCTCACCGAGCAAGAGCAGTTAGCACGGGCTCATGGACTACATGTTGGCCGACATGTGGAAAGCGGTGGGCTTCTGCCAACCCACCAATATGCGACGGGCCCTCCAACTGTGGCTCGTGCCCCTCCTGAGGACCTGAGGTTGGCTGAAGATCCGGAAGATGCCCCCCACACCGACGAGGACGATGAGGAGGAGCTGCAGGCACACCACATTTCCTTCTGGGTGTCGGCCCAACATGTGCAGCCTCGCTCACTGGATGTTGGCCTCATGTTCCCATTGACGGATGAGAAGGTGCAGGATATCGTGCACGAGCACCTCCCCGGTTTGGGCATGGATTGGCTACGAGACATCGTCCATGTGCGGCCACAGCCGGACCCCGACTTTGGCAGCCTCATCTACGTACCGGGCTGGCTTCTGGCCTCCGATACCAAGGTGGTGATGATCGACGCCCGTCCCGTGGGAAGGGGTATCTTCCCTACCTATGTCACGTCCCCGGTGAATCGGTACCTCATTCTGAGTAAGGCCGAACTCATCTTCACGACCACGGCTGAGATCTACGTTGGAGGATCGAGCCTACCAATGGCCCACACGAGCCAGATTGAGGTCCAAAATGGGTGCCTGATACAGGTTATCCCATTAGGGCAGACGGCTGTCTGGCATGGTGACATTCGTGATCGCTACGACGACCCCGATCGATGGAAGCCGGACACGGAGCACCCACGACTCCTACCAGGCCGCTTCATCCAGTTCCAGTCCGAGACCCAGGTCGAGACCTACGGCCCCTGCCAGAGAAACACGGGGATGCCGACTGAAGTCGCGGCGGACCTCTATGACATGGACCCTGAGGACTTCTGGCTGAGGGCACCGACGGAAAACCCTGTGCAGCTGTGCACCAGCACCCAGCGGCTGCACTCCATCATTGCGGTCGTGCCCCACCTCGATTATGTCAAGGCCCGCACGCCGATTGTCTTCCTGGACCTCCGGCCAGTTGGTCTGTGGCCACAGTGGGCACCTACGGAGGATGGGATATTCAACCCAGGTCAGTTTGTCCAGGACCTGCAGATTCGAGTTGTTGAGGGCTTTGCTGTGACGGTAGAAGGGGGCAGACGGCATGGGACAGAAGGTGCGCTTCATGTACGTGACGGGGAAACTTTGCGAGTTGTGTTGCGGTCTGCTACGAGCCCGTCACCTGTCGGGAGTCCGCCAACTGATGACGATGATGACGACCCTGGTGACGAGGACGAGGATAGCAGCTCAACCAAGGACCCCCTGCCAAATTCTTCGGATCTTTCCGGAGGGTCTCCTCCGAGAGGCCCAGGCCCCTTCGGCCCGCCACCACCGAGGCCTGCCAACCGATCAAGAAGTCGGACACCGCCCCGTGGGACAAATCACCCAAAGGCGACGCAGCCAAGGACTCTACAACTCGCGGAGGTGATCCAGGCCCCGGTTTACGACCTCACTGCCAACAAGGTTTCGCTGCCTTACAATGCGACTGGGCTGGCGACCCTTGCTGCACCATGGCCCCCGGATTGGGCTGCCTTTGATATAGGCGGACTGAAGCTGGAGGACACGACAGCGGCAGCCCTACCGGAACTACGACCGTGGACGGACCTCCTCCTTGCTGCTCACAGCCCTACGGATGTGGAGTTCCACCTATACACGGACGGCTCCTTTGACCAGAAGTCGGATGGTCTTGGCTTTGGAGTAGTGATCATGCTCAAGGTTGGCGCCCTTTGGGCACTGCTGGGGTTGCTTGGTGGTAGCCTACATGATCCAGAGGGACCCTCGTGGCCACTTGACGGCCCCCCAGCCCTTCGTGCTGAACAGGTCGCTTTGGCTGTTGGGTTACTCTGGAGTCTTCAGGCTGCCTGCGCATTCCCAGGAGCCCAACATCACTGCCACTTCGATTGTGTAGCAGCTGGATGGGCCGTGAACGGGGATTGGACCCCGACTGACGACTTTGCCGAAAAAGTCCACCTCCTGGAATTGGTTACGCGTAACCACATCAGTGAGGGTGTGCGTTTCTCCCATGTGAAGGCCCACTCGGGGCATCCCTGGAACAGCTTTGCGGACGCTGTCGCAAAAGCGGGAGCGCACACCAGCCAGAGCCTGCCATCCCCACCGGTCGCTCCATGTCAAACCTTCTTGGACATCGACTTGACCTGGTCTGCGGCCATTGACTCCGCCCGCCTTACTGGAAGCCTCCCTCTGACTGGCACTGACCTGGTGTGGCCCGCTCAGTGGGATGAAGCTCGGCCTTCTGCTCTCCGCCCTGAGCAGATCCTGCCCACCAGCGCACAAACCTGGGGTTCGGGAGGGGCGCAGACAGCCAGGTTCTCCTTCACTGCTGCATCAATCAATGCGCAAGGGATGCAGGGCAAGCACCAGTTCTACGAGGAACAGCTGGACAGGACTGGCTGCAACATCATCATGCTGCAGGAGGTCAAGCAATCGGCCAGTTTCTGTATGTCCAGGCGGTTTTTCAGGTTGAACACGGATGGACTCCGGCATTGGGGCGTCAGCATTTGGGTGCACCGAAAGCGAGGACTTCTCTCCTTGGATGGCAAGCCTTTTCATGTCTCTGCTACTGACCTCACCGTGCGAGCTGAGACTGAGAGACTGCTCGTTCTGGAGATTGCAGTCGGCCCGCATCGGGTTATCTTGGCCTCCGTACATTGCCCGCACCAGGCACGGAGGGAGGAGGCTAAGCGATATCTGGATGACCTGGCCACCCTGTTGCAGTCTTTGCCGGAGGCCAAGCTTGTGGTCATCGGTGCGGATTTGAACGCCAGGTTACCCCCTCACGAGCCCAACATCACTGGAGGCCTGCAACATGGCGAACCAGACGAGACCGGCACATGGGCCGTGGAGCTCTGTCGAGCTGCCCGGCTCTGGGTTCCATCTACCTACGAAAGCCTGCATACAGGGGAGAGTTTCACGTTCCGTCACCACAGCGGAGCTGAACATCGGGTCGATTATTTCTTACTCGGAGGCACGCAGCGGTGCGACCTGTTGCGAAGTACTGTTCTCTACGACTTCGACAACCTGAATGTGCAGGACGACCATTTCCTCCTCCGTCTGACGGCCCAGGGGCCGTGGGACCCAGGCAGCCGCGCAGCTCTGTGGCGACCCAGGCTGGACAGGGATAAAATGCGCACCGCGGAGGGCCGACAGATCATTGCGGAGTCTCTGCGGACGTATGCCCCACCACTGTGGGAGCTTCATCCGGACCTTCATTGTCAACACTTGCTGGACCATCTTCACGCTCTGTTGCGGGAACACTTCACGAAGCCCGCGGATGCCCCCCGGGCCACTTTCATCCCAGACTTCGCCTGGCGACTGCGCAAGGCCAAGCTAAGGCTGAAAGACCAGACCAAGCACCGACGACTCGGATGGAAGGTCCTGCTTCAGACAGGGCTACTCCTATGGCGACATGGAGCGGCCAGAGAAGAATGGGCCCTCGCTGTCGAAAAGCAACACATGCTCCACGGGATAGCTGCAGCAGCGATCAAGGTCGCCACCTACCTCACGAAGCGGGGCATCCGGACTGCCAAGGACTCCTTCCTCAAAGGCGCGGCTAAGGGCTACGAGCCCACAACTGGTGCCAACCACCTTCTGTCCAACCTCAAGAAAGCTGGCCTGGGACAGAAGGCGAAGCAGCACTTCCAGCGGCAGCTCCCGCTACTGCTAGACGAGGACCAGCTGCCGGTCACCAGCCGCGAAGGTTGTGACGCCCTATGGCTCCGACACTTTGGTGCCCAGGAGTATGGAGAGACGATCGCTCTTCAAGCGCTACTGGACAAGCCCCATCCGCCTGTTGTCCAGGACGACGAGCTTGAGTGGAAGGTCGCTAGTCTCCCATCCGTTCTTGAACTGGAACGAGCCTTCCGAAGTCTGCCGAATGGCAAAGCAGCCGGCCCTGATTCGGTGCCTGGGGAATTGCTGAAAGCTGCCCCAGCGGAGACAGCACGTGCAACCCATGCACTGATGATGAAATCTACGATGAGATTGCATCAACCCCTCCACTGGAGGGGAGGGACTTTGTTCGCTGCATGGAAAGGAAGTGGCGAGAGGAGTAACCCGGACTCCCATCGGTCCTTATTCGTGTCAAACATCCTCGGCAAGTGCCTGCACAAAGTCTATAAGTCGAAGACCACTGACTGTACTGGCCGGTCCTTTCACGGGATGCACTTAGGTTCCAAGCGTGGAGCGCCGGTAACCTTCCCCGCGCTCATGATCCTTTCGCACGTGCGGTGTGCCCTCAAGGCCAAAGCCTCCTTCGCCATCCTCTTCCTCGACGCCACACAGGCCTACTACAGGGTCTGCAGGGAACTGTGCATGGGCCGGATCTCCGAGGACATCGCGATTGCCACCGTCTTCAAGCACTTCGGGATCCCGGCGGATGAGATGCACGAGCTGCAAAAGGAAATCCGAGACGGAGGTTTCATGGCGGATGGCGGTTACCCGGCCGAGATCCGACACATTGTGAAGGACTTCCACAATGTTGCCTGGTTCACGACCTGCTACGGAAGTGGCACGAATGTGTGCCTGACCCGAGCCGGGTCACGTCCCGGCGAAAACTTCGCCGACGTTATCTTCGGATTTGTCTACGAGCGCATCCTCCAGCAGATCGCCGAAATCGCGACCGGGGAGGGACTGATGGACTTCCGGGAGTACGATGCGGCGTCGGGCATCTACGGGGACGGCCTTAGCGGAGAGGGCACCCTTATTCAGGATAGCACCTGGGCCGACGACAGTGCGTTTCCTTTGATGGATCGGTCGCCAGGTGCCTTGATGGAGAAGGCCTCGCGCCTTACTTCGTTGGTGGTGTCCCACTGCCAAAGTTTGGGGATGCGTCCCAATCTACGACGGGGAAAGACGTCACTGCTGATACACCTGAAAGGCCGTGGAGTCCAGGCTGTCAAGCGAGCCTACTTCCCCGCGGGTGCCTCGAAGATCCACCTGGCGGATTTGGACGTCCACGTGGAGGTGGTCCCGACATACACGCATTTGGGTGGAGTGATTGACCACCGGGGCACCTTGGAACAGGAGTCGCGCCGCCGCTTGGCTCTCGCCACCAACGCCTACGACGCCTCCAAACAGCTCATCCTCAACAACAAGACCATCGAGCTCTCTGCCAGGACAGCAGTCTTCGAGTCTGGGGTTCGCTCCACCCTCTTCAATATTGCCCTGTGGTCCCCCCAGGGCCCGGCATGGGAGCGACTCGCTGGTGGCTACACACGCCTGATGAGACGCCTCCTGGTGCCCTTCTTCGGTGACAAGGAGATTTTCAGGTTGCCCGCCCCCCTGGTGCATGTCATGGCGGACAGCGTCCCGTTAGAGCTATTTGCGAGGAAGTCCCGGCTCGGACTGCTGCTATCATTGATTATGGCTGGGCCACCGGGCCTGTGGGCGATCCTACAAGCAGAGCAGGAATGGATAGGATGCCTACGGGGCGACCTCGCGTGGCTCGTCGAGAAGGACCCCACGGACTGGCCTGCACTGGGTGCTTCGACTTGGCCACAATGGTGGCATCTATTAAAGTCCAACCCAGGCTCCTTTCGGAAGCGGGTTGCCAAACGAGTGGCCGAAGACTTTGAGACCTACAAGGGGGAGGTACGACCGAAGCTCTGTCTTTGGTTCTGGAGACACCAGGCCTTGAAGCTTATAGCCCCTCGACTCGCTAGACCCACCACATGGCGATGCGGCCCGTGTTCGCGGTGCTTCGCAAACCGGGCAGGACTCAGCGTCCACTTTTTCAAAAGCCATCAACGCAGAGCAGCATATCGGGCATGTGTTGAGGGCACCGTGTGCCGTGCGTGTGGACGCCAATTTTGGTCGGAAAATCGGCTTGCAGTGCACCTTCGTGATAGTCCAGGCTGCGTTCTCCGACTACGTCAGCATCGCCTACTTGCTGCTCAGTCAGGCGGTGGTATCGGCAGCCGGGCTTGGAGGCAGCGAGCCTCCGTACAGTTCACCCCAGCCCTAGCCGATATAGTTGGGGAAGGCCTCCCCGCAACCGAGGAGACGATCTGGAGCGATGAGCTCTCGGAGGCCTACCGGGGTGTGTCCGAGTCCCTCCTCGACCCAGGGAAGCGGAGATCTGCGATGTCCTGCGACGACTTTCCGGACAAGCTGGTGTGCTCCTACCCCCTCTACCCGGAAGAGGCCGAGGACTTGGTGCAGGCGATTGTCAACGACCTGCAGCTCGTGGGTGACATGGGCACGGACGTCCATTGGACCACAGAGGAGCACCAAAGGCTCCTCAGACTCTTCCAAGGCTACCAGGAGCGGAGGGGAACAGCTGGCGAGCCTGATGAGGAGACGATGGCGCCCCTCCCCTTTGGCTCCTTGTCGAAGACGGTGAGCGACATGGATTGGCCAGAGCTTCTACATCGTGTGAGGGGCTCCCACGGGACCGGTAGGCGGCTTGTTGTTAATCTGTTGGAAGTCCGGGAAGCTGCACAGACTTCCATTAGAGACAAGCGGGCCAATGCAGCCGTGGATGACTACCTCCAAGAAGTTGCTCCGCCCTCACTCCGGTGTGCCTGGCAAAGCCTCCTTGATGGGGATGACGTACAGGTCATGGCCACACCAGAGTTTTGGGCGACAGCTCTTTCGGCCCCTTTCCGGCATGTGGGCCTTTGTCCTTGCACTTAATTAGGCCGCGAACCAACCCCTGAGTGCCAGCGAAGCGAAGCGAATATATAGATATAGATGTAGATATATAGATATATTTGGGTTTTACGGGGGGCATAGTAGACGTTGGCACCTAGAAGTCTCAAAACCTAAAGCCCCGAACCCATGGTCTGAACCCGCAGCATCCTTGAAGTCCAAAGCCGGTTCCCACGAGTTTGGGGTTCCCTATTATGCGTGTAGTATAGTACCGTAAACCCTAAACACGCCCCAAACCCTAAACATGCGTGTAGTATAGTATACCCTAAACCCTAAACCCCTAAACCCATATCTGGAGCTTTAGAGTTTGTGTTATTTGAGTTTGGGTTTCAGGTGCTGGAGTCCCAGAAGTACTCGCCGCACTTCATGGTGAGCCCTTCGTCTTGGTCATCATCTCCGCGACGTCTTGGGTTTGGGGTTCTAGTGTTTCGGTGGCGTGTAGAGGCTTCTTTGTTTGGTGTCGTCGGATCACTGGTTTGCTCGGGTGCGACCTGTGGTTCTTGTTCGTATGTTTCGGGTTGGAGATTTTTGGGTTTCGGAAGTCGGGGATTCAGCAGTTTGAAGCTCGATTGTGGCGATGATGCCTGGATCGTTGTGGTGAGGCTCGTGAGAGTGGCTAGCGTCCAGATTTCAAGCGATGACGTTTGCATTGCTTCTGCCGGTGATGACGATATCGGACACCCTTGAAAACTAAACCCTGAACGCCTACCAATGGAAGAAGTCGGTTTCGAAAGCATGACAGATCAAAGGGCGCTTTCAGTTTGTGCTCTTCCTGAGGCTTGAGGCTATCGACAAGAATCAGCAACACTAGCTCTGCAGAGACCTCATATACAGCAGGGTTTTGTCTGGGTGGTGTGCTTCGACCATCTTGCGTCAAATCGAAGAACAGGAAACAGGGTACTGTGCACCGTCCTGACTCAGAGGTTGCGAACGACTCTAGAACTTGCAGCCACAAATTGCTGGGTGATCAGAAACATACGGTAAGCTACGAGAATTGCGGTGTATTCTCCACGAAGATGTATGGTTTTGCCCACCAACAAAACCTTGTGCTAACCCTGCCCAACCATTGAAAGAACACGGGAGGGATTTCTGCAGGAACTCTTTTCAAAACTCCGAAATGAATGCTCCTAAACCCAAATTATCGGAACTTGTACGAAACCTTATCGGAACCCTTATGGGTACCCTTAAAGGAGCCCTTCTCGGACCCCGCCCGTCTAGGACCCGTCTGAGAGGTCTAGATGGCCCATAAACCTCTTGCTGCCTCGCCTAGAGCAGCGGCGCCGCTGCCTTGCGGCCTCTGAGGGCGGGGACCCCCTGCTGCAACTCGTGGCACGGCAGGTGCCGCCAACCTGGGGCTTTCGATGGTTGTTGTTGGCATTGCTGTCAATCAGCAGTGTCATTGTTGTTGTTATCAAAGGCTCTTTCTACAGATTCCTCCCGTTGTATGTTTTGTTTATTTATTTATTTATCTTAGTTGCTTTTTCTGCAGGGTTTGGAGTTGATTTTGGGGAGCCTTATGTAGGAATTCATGACTGACGGCTTAGGCTGCCGGCATTTGGGGTTTTTGAGGGTTGAGGGTGCAGGGCTTCGCTTGGGGGATTTTGGGTCTTGTAAGTGGGGGTTGCGGGCTTCAGGCTTATAAGGTTTGGGCTTTGGGTCTGGGGGTGAGGGTGTAGAGTTTCGGAACTCATGCCCCGGTCCTGGAACCCTAAACCCTAAGCCCAAAATTCCTGAACCCTACTCCCAAAACCCTAAACCGTAATCCCAAACCCTAAAACGCTGAACCCTTTTTGAAACTCCACACCCTAAATTTATACCCGAAGCCACGAACCCCAACCCCGAAGCCGGAAGCCCTCAACTCAAGCTCCCTCCAGGCGCCGGAGACGCAAAGAGGCAAGGCCAAGGCAAGCCGGGGTTTCTTTTAGGGTTTAGGTTTAGGGTTTAGGGTTTAGGGAGGGTCCACGGTTTTTGGGGTTTGAAGTTGGTTTAAGGCTTAAACTAAGGGTTTGAGGTTTAGGTGATTAGAGTCCAGAGTCCACGGTTTTACAGTTTAGGTTGGGGTTCTGGTTGTGGTTTGGTATAGGGTTCGGGAGTTCATGGGCTCTGGGCTTAGGCTTCACGGTTGAATACTCGAGGGTTTAGGATTTAGCGTTTTAGGGTTTTGGGATAGTTTAACGGCCTCAGAGCACTGAAAGTAATACAGGGACCTACACTATTTTGGGGGTTCCTTAATATAATTAAATAATACACTTATGGTATAACCTAAAACCCTATTCTAATTATCAAGGCCCCCTATACTATAGTACCCTTATAGTAGCCCTTATAGTAAAGCTTTTAGTAACCCCTATAGACTCCAAAAAAAGGAACCCGAAGGCAACCCTGTTCTAGTCGCCAGAAACCCTCGAAGACTCGCTGCCCTGGCGTGCGCAGGCGGAGGCGAAGAGGAGGCGTCGGGCGCAGAGCACTTCCGGGTGCGAAAAAAAGGGGTCCTAAATAATTAGAGTAGGGTTCAGCTAAAAGGGGTCTATAGGGGCTACTCTTTGGTTTACTATAAGGGTACTATGATATAGGGGCCGAAATAAATATCGACATTTTGGGGGGTTCCTTATTACAACTATAGCATACACCAAAACCCTATTCTAATTATCATAAGGCCCTCAAATTAAGGGTTTTCAGGGTTGAAGGCTTGGAGCCGGGATTTGGGGTTTTGGGGCCGAGGGCTTGGGGTGCTGCGATGAGCGGGCATTTTTGGGGTTGAGGTTTTCATGGCGTTAGGCTTCTTGGAGTTCTGGGGCTTGTCAGCTGTAGGGTCTAGAGTCCGGGGTGTTGGGCTGGGGCCCTATTGGCTAGGGGTGAAGGGTGTAGGGCTTCACGAAGACGGGTTCAGGGGGTTGTGAACGGGATGGGTCCACAAAAAGAGGGCGACAATATTCTTCGTCGCTACTCGAATCCCTGAACTTCGTATGATAGAAGTGGCCGACGCTGCCTTCGTGGTAAGTGCCTTCGGTCACGTTCATCTGCGACGTCCTGAACCCCCAGCAAGAATTCCTATACCCAAGACCCCAACCCGGGTTGGTTTCACAAGCCCGAAAATGCTATTTCCTACCCCCGAAACCCCGAAACCTTCGACCAGCCGGGTCCGAAACAGCTCCAAACCAGGGCTCGTGTGCTTTCCAGCCCAGGGCTTTGGGGCTCATTTAAGGATTTAAGGTTTCTGGTCTCGGGGTTGACGGAGGGCTTAAGGATTTAAGGATCTGGAGGTGACCGTTAGACCTGTAAAGCCTAAAAATTCTCAAAACCCTCAAACTTTTTAACCCGGAAAGCTTAAACCCTTCAACCCGAAGCCTTGAGTGTAGCCTAGGTTGTCCGTTTTAGAGTTCCCCGAATGCAGACATCAGTTAAGGTACCTTCCTGAAAGGATTCCTATGCATTCAATGTCCGCATGTACGTAGACGGCCGATCGCTGTGTAGAGCGCGGTGTGGCACTCGGTGGGCAAAGGTTTTGCTCTCCGGCACTGCCCCTTCTGGTGCCACTCAGACACAGGGTGCGCTGCTTGTATGCCGTCCTAGCTCAAAGCTCGAGTAAGAGTCTGAAGATATTTTCTTTGAGGAGCCTGCTAGCGAGCATGGGCTTGGCTAAAGCCTACGACTTCGGCGAGCCGATGGCTGGCATCATCATGCTCTGTTGGCTGGACAAACGGCATACTTCCCAGGGTTGCGAAGGGTGTGCGATGATCCGGCCACGGTGGAAGGAAGTTGAAAGTGCCCTTGGCGACCAGCTCGATGCTGAGTGTTGCGGCAAGGAGGATATTCGCCTTTTCTCGTTTTGCAGGTTGCCTTGCGCATGTCTGCATATTCTTTGCAATGTGCTATGTCTTTTTGTTTCCACGGTTTGGAGTCCGACGGTCAATGGTCAATGGTGTTTTAGTAAGAAGGACAACCGAGTGTAGCCTCTAAGCCGCAAACTGTAAACCTTAAACCCAAAACAAAAAACCCAAACGCCAAACCCTAAACCTCGAATCCCAACCACAAGCAACACCCAAATCCCTGAACTCTCACCGCGGACATCGGCCAGGGAAAAGGCTCCCATAAGGGAGCCGGTCCCCTTCGACCCGCTCCCTGGAGAGGCCGGTCGTCTGTTTTTTGTTCTTTTTTTGGTCTATTGCTTCATCGAAGTTCATAGTATAGGGTTTAGGGTTTGTAGTTAGGATATTTCAGTTTCAAAGGGCTATGCCGGGCTTTATGTTTTTTGCTTTTTGGTTTTGTGGGTTCGATCGGGGCTTCAGGGTTTAGGTTTAGGGCTGTAGGGCTTGGGAATCCGCTTTTACGGGTTCTGTGGGAATATGCGCTGATTCTATACGGATACGGGTTCAATCAAGAAAGTTCACTAGATCTATCCGTTATCTCCAGTAGTGGCCAACTCTCCGAACGAATGGGAGTGGTGGGTGATCAAGGGTTAGTTCTGAGATTCATCTTCATCCTTACTTCTAGTCGAAGCTCAAGCGGCTTGTAAGCAATATTGTTTTTGGTTGGGGTCCAAGGGCTCAGAAGAGGTTCTGTGGTTGTTGTCATTACATCGGGATCTACAGGCTTCGGGTAGAGGGCGTGGGGTTCGTGGGGCCATCGTGCTTTTCTCTCGGGCCTTTCTGGGTTTAGGGTTACGGGCCGTTTTAAGGCTGTGTGGGACTAGCTGTGCGAGCTGCCGTAGGCAAGGTTGAGTTGGGTAGTGGAAGTTCATGGGTTACGGGTTTGTGGGTTCTGAGTTAGGAGAACGAGTTTGTGGATTTCGCTAAGCCTCAAGCCCCTAAGCCCTGTAGCCCGAACCCTTGAACCCTGTACAGCCCTTATGGAACCTTAAAGGTAGTCCTCAAAGAAACCTGGGTAGGTACCTTGAACCCTATGGACTCGACAAGAACCATCAAAAGAGCCCTTAAACGCAACCTCGATCGATCTCTGCAAGTTACTGGTGCTGAAGGAAGAGTGGTAGGAGTGCAAGGACTACGATTAGGGATGATATGGTGAGTGCGGTAAGAGATGATACAGGGACTACCATACGGATGAACCCTCTCCACTGCCCCTAAACCCTAAACCCTACACCCGTAAGTTAACATATCGAGGCACCTCCGAAGCCATTGTTGGATCCCCCCACCCGCAACCGCCGTCACAGCGCAGCCTGGCTGGTTTCGGGTTTCGGGCTTTAGGCTTTGGGTTCAGTATTTGGGGCTTTGGGCAAGGAATGCTAGGGGGCTTAGTGGGGTTGAAGAGCGGCCCCATAAGGTTTTTTCGCCAGTTTTTTGGGTTTTGCTTCGCAGGGGCTTTTGTGAGGTTTTGGGTTTTGAAATCTTTGGGTTTGGGTGGTGGTTGGTGTTTGTGTGGGGCATGAGCTCGTTGGCTTGCCGATATCCGTTTTTCGCATGATCTATCAAGTCAGCCAGTATAGGGGCTGAAATAATTACCAATGGGGGGTTCCTCACTTTAAGTATAGTACAATGGGCCCGAATTGTTAAGCCCTTATGCTTACAGTTTCTTGTGCTGCTCACAAGCGCTAGCATGAATTGTAGTATCGGCAGCTGCATTTGAACACACAGGAACATTGTGCTTCATAGTGGTAAAGAGCTTTGAAGCTGTCTACCAAGGAGACGTCGGAGGCAACGCAGCTGTCACAGCCGTCGCAGGGGTCGCAAGGCCACGTGGCCTCGAGTCGCCTTCTTGCAGGTTTTGTTTGTTTGTTCTTTGACTGTGGTGGTTGGTGTTTCCTGGGGATGGTTTATGATGTTGCTGCTGCTGGTGCTGGTGGTGGTAGTGGTGGTGAGTGTCGAGGTATATAAGGAGTAGACAGCCCAGTGACCTTACCAGTGCGAACTCCTAGGTCCTGTTAAGCAGATACAGAACAGCTACCTTTCAGCCAGCAGAGCTGAGTTATCTGGTCGCACCGGAGCTTGGACCTAGTCACTAGTCTGCAAATTCCCCTCTGCGTAGGGGCCGCTGCCGCCGAAGACTCGCATGCGGCCGACGAGGACGTTTCAAATACCACCGGGGCTCTGGGGCTTCGGGTCTGGACTTTAGGTCTCGGCGCCCTGTGTGTTTGATCTACAGATCTGAAGCCCTGACTCACCCACAGCAAGTCTGGAAGAATGGTATGACCTAGGGATTTTGTCGTACAAGAAGAAGATACCCTCAGCTGAAACCGGAATTCATCGCGACTCCACGTCTCAACTCCACGAGATTGCGTGGGTTTCAGGCTCAGAGATTGAAGTTTTGTCTTCAAGGGGTGCCGTTTTGGTGTTCAAGGGGTTTTCTAGAGGTTTCCTGAGACGTTTACAGGGGATGTAATTTGGGTTGAAGGATGAGGGGCTAAAGGCTGAGCATTCCGGAGGTCTGGGGGCCGCGATTCTGTGATTCGGGTGTTCAGGTTTCGAAAGCCCCAAAGCCTTAAAGCAAAGCCCTACATTGGCTAGTTGTCCGCGTAGGGGTCCCTCTTTGGGTACCCGAAATAATTCGTGCCGTATTATATTCGGGACTCAAAAACGGACCATAATTTTGACACGCATTCACATGCTTAAAACCCTGAAGCCGTAAAGCCGTAAAGCCCTAACCCCTAAGACCCTAAACCTTGAAACCCTATATTTATGTGCCCTAAACCCCCAAACCTTAAAACCCTCTATATACCCTAAATCCTAAACCTATATACCCGTAAAGTCCCAAGACCCCCTCTGGTCCTGGAGCCGGGAGCCACGCAGCAGGTCCCCGAGCCCGCTGCCGCGGAGCCGATGGGAGAAAAGCCCGAGGATTCCAGCCCGGTGCCTACAAAAGTCTCCTTAGGAGGTGCTTTTTTTTTGATTTCTGTTCATATAAAACCCAAGAGACTATGAGAAATTTTGATTTTGTTGAGGTTCTAAGGGGGTGTGTAGCCCAAGAAGAAGCGGGAGCATACGGATACCGGGGCCTCAATCAATACTGATTAGACTAGGGTTTGGGGGGTTTTATTGGAGTTTTCTCATGCAGGCACTAAAGGGGAGATGGTGCTATTTATGTAGGGGTGGGAGGAACTAGAATTATGTATCCGCGTATAATTAGTCACCAGAGAATTGTAGTCGAAACTTACGCCGGAACCCTGTTCCATTATACACTATGGCCTCCATTTCTTAGTGTTGCAGAGCATCCATGCTGGCAGCCTCCATAGTCTCCGGGCCCTGGTAAATCGCAGCCAAAGCATCCATGCTCTTCCTTAGAAGGGGCCCCCACCCTGTCATAGTGGTAGCATAGGAATAATAGGGCCCTTATGTAATCCTTATAGTCACTATTACAGGGTGGGGGCCCTTTCTAAGCTCTTCCAGCAGAAGCCCAGAAGTTGGAAAGCAAATAGCCTCAATCCTTGAGAGTCATGTATAGCGAATCCCAGCTACTTGTTGTCCTTAATCCGATTTCCAATTTTTTGGGTTGGCTATAGAGGCAAGTTCTACTGATGAGACTGACTCATCTGACCAGAGACGGTCATGAAGTCAAGAGGAGCACTGAACCGCAAACTCTTGTCTCCAGTGGAGTGTGAAACCCAATCCCCAAATCGGAACCCCCAAACCCTTTAACTCCCAAAGCCCTTGAAGCCCTGAAGCCTAAACCACCAGCCCAAAACTACTACTTAAACCCCGGCAACCCGAAATCCTGAATCTGCACGGCTGTAAGTCCTGAACCCCCAAGCCTTAAACCCAAATAATCAGGCAGTGCCCTTCTGGAAAAGCTCATGGTGGCTCGCCCGGAGGAGGATGCACCAGGTGGGCTCCAGGAAAGCTCGGGTTACTTCGGCGAGGGTCAAAGTGTTTAGAAATGTTTACAGCTTGTAGGGTTTATGGGGTTCCGAGGGTTTGTAGCCTTTATAAGCTTTACGGGGTTCCTATTAATGTGGTATAGGGTTTATACTGTTCATAGGGTTCATAGTATATATTATTCATTGCTATATAAGTTTCCTAGGGTTGAGAGCAGTTAGGGTTTGGGGTGAAAGTGCATCAACATCGCGCAAGGCTACCTGACAGCTGGGCCAGAAAGTCTTGCGGAAGCTTTTTTTGTTGTAGGCGTTCTACCTTCCGGGAACTTAAAAACCCTAAACCCAAAACTAACCACTAGATTGAACAGGCCGCATATCCTCAGCTAATTAGCATTCCAACCTCTCAGTCTCGCTCCTTTGCCCAAAACCCCAGAACCCAAACCCAAGTCCCTGAACCCTACTCCTTCAGTCCCGGACCTCAAACTTCACACCCTGAACCCTAAACCCTAAACCCCGAACTCCCTGTTAAGCGCGAGGTGACGGCGAGGGCGGGAGCGGCGCCAGGGCTTCGAGAGACACCGCGACGGAGGTTCGGCCGAGTGGTTTGTTGTTCTCTCTGGGCAAGGGCCTTTAGGGCACTATAGGCTATAGGGCTCTATAATAGGGTTCCCTTTAAGGGATGCACTCGGGTTCTATAATTGGGTTCCCTGTAAGGGTACTGTAGGGCTCTACAAAAGGGTTCCCTTTAAGAGTACTATGGGGTTCCATAGCCGGGTCCTCTTTAAGGGTACTATAGGGTTCTCTAACATAAGGATTGGGGAAGCAGGGTTTTAGGTTATGTTATACCATAAGAGTACAGCAGCTACAAAGGAATTTGTCTCAACCTCGAAGAAAAGCTTGGGCCCAGGGTCCACAGGACATGCACGAGAGCCTAGGATCCAGCCCATCAAGCCCTTAACCCTACATCCCCTAAAGCCTAAACCCTACACCGTAAATCCTACACCCTAAACCCGACATCCTGTAAACCTTAAACCCTACACCCTGATCCCTGCATCCTACTAATACTCTCGGAGTCCCGAAGTTTAACGAGCCATGTCCCGACTCTGGGCGCTGCTTTGCGTGCGGGCTGCTTGGGCCGGGCCAAGGTGGATTTTGGGCGGTTTAGGGTTCACGGTTCAGGGTTTAGTTCTTCTAAGGGTTTGTTTGCGGGTTCGCCCTAGAAGGGTTCTGTAACGCCTTTACGAGGGTTTTTCGGAGTCTAGTGTTCAAGGAGGGATGAAAAGGGTTTAGGGTTTAGCGCTCGCAAGGGTCATGAACCTTCAAGGGCTCCGCGTTGAATTACCTTTGGTTAGTAGGGAATGGAAGAATGGTAGTAATAGTACTTGTAATTGTACCCCATTCCTCCATTCCCTACTAACCAAGGGGTTCAACATGGCTTTCATGATTCAGGGCTCGACAGGGTTTGATTAGGTTCAAAAGCGCTTGGGTTTCAACAGGCTCGTGTGAGGGTTGCAGGGGTTTGGAGTTTAGGTTTCAATGTGCTCTGAAGTCGATAGCATGATTATTCTTGGTTTCTGAGTGGGGCTCGAGTTACATCGAGTTGGATTTTCTGGGTTCCGACCAATGGAAAGTGTTTCGTTTCGCAGCTTCATGGTTCTTGGTGACGGTTCTCGGAAGCGAAGGGTTAAACGGGTCTACGAGTTTAGGCTAGAAATTTATGGTTCAGCGTTTGTAGGGTGCCTCTTTCCTCCATGCAAGGGGGCGGAAGTACGCTTCGTCACTTCTACTTGGCAGTGCATCGGCGTAACTCCCGAGGGTTCACTTGACAGCATAGACAGGCAACGAGTTGTCATCGAACAAGCAGATACAAGACTGGATAGTTGTGGACTCCAAAACCCTATTCGTATTATTCAGGCCCCTACGTTATCGTTGCCTTCGGTCTGACTCGGTGATTTTTCCTGTCATACGGACTTGATCGCTCAAACGATCCTTACGTCGCACGGCAGTTTCTGAGACAACGGACAACAAAGACAACGAATCGGTGTAAAGACGCAGGTATTGGCATAGTGATGTGAACAGCCACAAAGGCCATGGTTGCGCATGTGCGTATACAATTGTAGAGAGTTTATGTATCACCTGGACTAGAGGCTTCATCGCGCAGCACCGGAGTTAGCAACAGATCCTTGCTTCCTCAAGCGACCTTTTCTTGCACGCTGTGTCAGTTTCCTGGCTGTTGGCGACTGGGGCGGTCGCGACGACGATCACCCGACAACTTCTGGGCAGGTGGGAACGTTTACAGGACTTTGTCATGGGGCTTGATGCAACAGAACTGAATACAAACGGTGAGCAGCATGAGGGCCAAATTGTAGGGTTTAACGCATACTACTGTGGACCCTTTTAAACTGCCTTGGGCACTACACCCTAATAAAACCCGAAGCCTCAATAAACCCTAAACCCTTAACCCCAAGCCTGAATAAACCCTAAACCCTAAACCCGAAGCCTGAATAAACCCCTAAACCCCTAAACCCCTGAACCCCTAAACCCCTGAACCCCTAAACCCGAAGCAAGAAGAATCCAGAAGTCCTTCAGGTGGAAGCCTCGGCCGGCATGGCCCGGGTGGCGCAGGAGATCGGCGCCGAGATGGTCCTTCTGCCTCTCCAGCTCAAGATAAATATTGGCGGGTGTGGATGAGGAGAAAGGAGTTTAGGTTTCAAGGTTCGCAATATTCCAATATGATTCCTGAAGATTCGCTACTCCTTTTTTCTAGTATAGCCGAAGGACCCTTTCTGAGGATTAAGGCCTCTATATGCCCCTAAACATCATAGCTTGATGATTTGGTGTTCCATGCCGGAGCACATTGTGTCCGGTTCGGAGGTTAAGACCTTGCAGAGAGCCCGAGCCACTTAAGCTCTTCATCAAAGTCTTAGGCCTGGACCTCAAACCTTTCAATAGCGATCCCTCCGCGAAGCCTCGAAAGCCCGAAACCCTAAACCTTAAACCCTAAATCCTAAGTCTACCCTAAACCCCAAAACCCTCAACCTTAAACAGAAAACCCTAAACCCTAAAGCCGTTCCGTGCGTCGTTCCGGGCGTGGACCAAGGCTGGGAGATAACTTCTACTCCCACGGCGTGCAGACCGAGCACTCGCCGCGTTTTCACGCTCCTGGGCTTTTTGAGTTTCACTGTTTAGAGCTTTAGGGTTTGGGGGTTTAGGGCTTGGGGCTTAGGGGTTTAGGGTTTGGGGCATTGTGGTCCGGGGCTTAAGGCTAGGGCTGGGCTTCGGACTTTCGGATTTAGTAATGATGGGGCTTCGCCAAATACGAGCAATCCTTCGATGATCTGTATCTACAGCACCCACAAGTATTGAGGTCGTCATCTTGTCTTGCCGTTGTTGCTTCTCCTGTGGTAGCGACTGCGGCGGTCAATCTTTTCGAGCTCCTCCCACCCGAAAGCCACAAACCCCAAGCCCTGGCTCTGAACCAGAAGTCTGAAACCCTGCTTGGAGGCCCAGGGCACTTACTAAGTAGGTTATAAGTAGGTTGTAATTGGGGTAACTCCATTTAGGGTACTTGTAACCCTACTTATAACCTACTTACTAAGTCCCCTGCCCCTCCAAGTGCAGGCTGAACCCTAAACTCCTTAGGCGGACGGAAAAAGGTGAAGCCTTCCCAGTAATAGCGCAAAAACCCCAGTAACACAACAAAGCCTTCACCACTAACAACACAAAGTAGCAACTAGCATGGTGCACCGTCATTGCAGCACTGTTGATGCTGCAGGATCCGCTTCTCAGACTGGATGTGCGCCTTGCCTCGGCTCTCAGCTTGATCGGCGCGGATTGCGGAGCAAGGCGTACACAGTAAGTAGTTCCGTCCAATGTTCCTGGTCGTACAGACCTCAGCGCTGAGCACAGTGTAAATCGATAAGTTTAGCTGGCAAACAGCTTGCCCGACCTTCTTGCGTTGCCTTGGGAAGAAAGCGAAGCTCTTCAGACTCCAGTCGTGGACGTGCGGCGAGCTCGTTATGGGGATTATGATGCGCTCCTTGTCTGTAGAGCTTCTGCCAGGTAGAAAACGAATTCCAGACTCCAGCCGTCGACGTGTGGCGGGCTTGTTATCTGGAACATGAAGCGCTCCTTCTCTGTAGAGCTTCCTGCCAGGTAGAAAACGAGGCTCTTCAGACTCCAGCCGTCGGCGTGTGGCGGGCTTGTTATCTGGAACATGAAGCGCTCCTTCTCTGTAGAGCTTCCTGCCAGGAAGCAGACGAAGCTCTTCAGAGTCCACTCGTGGACGCGCGGCAGGCTTGCGTTCATTAAGACGACCTTTCCCATTTCTGTAAATCGTTCGGGGCAGGCAAGAAAGCAAGGCTTGCTGTGGTCTCCGCGGCCAGATACGGGTGCATATTGTGGCAGCTGCAAAATCACTGCCAAAGCTCGCTGGAAAGCCATTGCGAGTTCATGCTCTTCGGCTTGACTGCAGCATTGCAGTTGCTTGCTTTTTTAATCATATAAATGCATCTAGAAAGTTGGACATTGCAGAACCAAGTGACTTCTAAGACGAGCTCCTTCGTATGTCGCACGGTTTCAGATGCAATGAGCCATGTTGTGATTTCGGACGACTCTGATGGCGACGTCCAGACATTGCGGAAACCGCGAAAAGAGTGGACGTCTTTAGATGTGGTTTCAGATACTTCCACACCCAGAGATCTCACGGCGAAGCACTTCCGGAAGCATGTGCAGGAATGGATTTGCAAGAGTTCAGGACAGGCTGCTGAGTGGCATGCAGGACGCTCGCTTCTTTGTTATCGGGCATTTAAAGATCGTAGCCATGCAGGAGAATCTTGATCGCGTCCCACCGGACATAGAGTTTCATGAAGATGGTGCGACCGCTGGGGCCTTACTGTGGAAAGTGGGAGTACTTGATGCCCGACTGGCTGCTTCAGCCGAGGTCCTGGAGATGCAAGTGCGACTAGCTAGGCGTGGCGCAGAGCTGCTGGCTCGCCTCCGTCGGTGCTCTTTGAGTGCAGCAGCTTGAAGGCCTCACAACGGGCTGTCGAGAGTTGTGAAGCTCTGCTTTGATTGCAGACACTTCGTGCCAATTCGTCAGAAAAGTTTCTCAGCTGCCGGTCTCGAGCAGTGGTTGCCACAGCTGAGCACCTGATTTGGCATGTGGCAGCAGGTCAAGCTGCTACTGCTGCTGCCGCTGCTATAATGCTGCTGCTACAGCTAGTGTTGCGCTATTTCGAGTGTTACGGCTGTCGCTACTATTGCTACTGCTGCTGCTGCTGCTATAGTGCTGCTGCTCCAGCTAGTGTTGCGCTATTTTGAGTGCTACGGCTGTCGCTACTATTGCTACTGCTGCTGCCGCCGCTGCTGCTGCTAATACGATTACCACAACGACCATACCACTACGACGACCAGGACCACTAGAACCTCCTCAACCGCGGTGTTGCTGCTGCTTTTGCAGTTTTGCGCGCGCGAAGCGCGCGCAGTTTGTGTTGTTATTGTTCTTTTCTTTTTGTGCTATTATTCTGCGCTCTCGTTGAAAAAGGTGCTCAAACAAAAAAACCCTAAAGTGCGTATTAGTTCCGTTGCCGGTTGATTATAGAGGTGTCGGAATAAATCGACACTGTTCTCTTGCAATCACTCCGTATCAGTAACTGTTGCATCAACTACCCAAACACATTGTTCCAAGTATTATGGCCGAAGCCCTAAACCACAAAACCCGTAAACCCTGAACCCAAAATCCATAGACCCCTGAACCCTAAACCCTAGATTGTCTCGGTTCCACCGGCTCAGGAAACCTTCGAGGACGTTTACTGCCGCGATCTGCCGGAGCTTCCCTTCTGGGTGGTGGCAGGTCTCGGAGTTGCGGAGCAGTTTGAAGGGTTTGTGGGGGGTTGGGTTTAGGGTTTGGGGTTTAGGGTTTAGGGTTTAGGATTTAGGGTTTAGGGTTTAGGGTTTAGGATTTAGGGTTTAGGGTTTAGGGTTGGGTTTTAAGGGGGGTGTAGGTGGGTTTAGGGGTTGCAGGGGTCTCTGGGTTCAGGGTTTGGGGTTCAGCGAGTTTAGGGTTGCGGGTAAAGTGCATGCAAGGTTGAGGTCTTTTGGCTTGAGCCTGGAGCTCAGGGTGTAGGCTCTGAGGTTCGATAGTTGGGGAGTTTCCGAAAATAGGGGACCCTAATATAGTGCCCTAAAGAGTAGGATTCCTTATGACAAGGACCCACCACATAAGGTACCCCCAATCTTCGGAAACTCTCATTTGGGATGCTTTGAGCCCCGAGGGTCGGAGATGGCTTTGGCATTAGGGTTTTTCTGTTTCCGACTCAGAATCCGGGAGCTTTCGTTGGGGCGTTTAGGTCTAGCCTTGCTTGATGTATATGAAGGTCATAGAACATATCCAGTAAGAGAAGAAGGAACTAGATAGTATATGTACTATACCATAACATACTGGGCTTTCCTGACCTGAATCACAAGAACTATGATCTGCCGGTGCAGTGATGGGTGTTCCAGTCTGACTCCTATGCTCACCTGGCTCTGGTGGTGCCCGGGAACCTCGTTCTGGAGTAGTCCAGGTCCCTAAACCCGCCCACACTCTTTGGAGATGTACCGGTATGAGATGTCTGGACTGTAGCCCAGAGAAGCTCTAAACCTTAAGCTTTAAACCTAAATCCTGATAGGCAATCACGACCACCGCGGCAACGTTACGGCGCAGCTGGCATACTCGCACGACTCCAAACGCTGGAACTACCCCTCGCCGTACTACAACCTGACCTATGAGTGGAAGGCCTTCTTTGGTGTAGGGTTTGGGGAGTGGAAGCGAAAACCGTGAGTTTGAAGCCTCAACACTAAAGGCATCTAATAAAGGGGCCCTAATAATTACCTACACTATTTTGGGGGTTCCTTATTCTATTTATGGTCGAAATTACCCCCAAACCCTATTCTAATTATTAAGGCCCATATATTCATCTTCGGCTTCCATCCCCAAGCCCTGAACCCTGCAAACCCAAGGGGTCTCTGTGCTGTCCTCGAATGTCGCCAAATCACGGGATGCGCCACTCCTAGAGGTGTAGCATGGAAGCCGGAATAGTTATGAATGTTCTTCCTAAGCGCTGTTCTGATCATGGCTTGAGGTTTCCGACAGCAGCGCTTTATGTATTCAGGGTTTGACAGTCTGGAGGAACGCTTGAGTTTTCCAGTTTATAGCCCAGGTTTTTAGGAGTTCTATTTGTTCCCGCAGCAGTCCTAAACCCCCATGTCTTTAACAGACCTCTGATTGACAACGACTCTTCCCTTACTAAGGATGCCAAGAGGGATTTCAGAGGGATCCTTTCATTATGGCCTAAAGTAAGAAGGTTTGCGAATCATGTTGAGAAGGCTTGGACCCGTTCGAGCTCTTTCATCCACTTTGTAGAGGCCCGAGGGATTAAACACAGTATTCCCCCAGAGTCCCTACATGGTTCCACTATGCGCCAAAACAAGATCTGATTGTTGAGGCATCTCCGCTGGAGGCTCCGTCAGGCTCCCCAACTTCCTGAAACCATGGGCCTCGCGCGTTGGGGTAGGGGTAGGAACATGCTAACACCCTACAGGAACTTTAAAGGTTGAAACTTTGTTTAGGACAAGTTCACAAGCTTCAGTCCTATACCCTGAGCCTACCTTAATCTTAATGTGGCCCTTTGGGCGTTTATCATCCAGCCCGAAACTGTATAGCACCCTTATGGAATCCTTATCAGACTGCCTATGGGGCCCCATGTAACACAGAGTTCGTGCAGGCAGGGGACGGTGCGATGAGGACCCTGGAGTTGCTGATGGTGGACACGGTGCTCTTAGCAGGTCTGTTTTCGGGGTTTGACAGGTTTTTTGGGTGTCCCGGCTTTTGCGGTTTTGGATCCTTGTGGGTTTCACGGGCTTGGGGTTTCGGGTGTAAGGCTGGGTAGATGCAGTTCGATTGAAGGGCTTGCCTCCTCAGAAGTGGGGAGCTTTGCTTCAGGATGATCTGCGTCATGCTTACAAAAAAGCAGTATAACGACGAGCGGGTTGATGATGAGGAAGAAGAAAACCCTAAACCCTAAACACTAAACCGTGAAGCAGAAGAAGAACATGATGAACATGACGGTGCTAGTCAGGGTCTGCAGGACGAAGGTGGGCATCAGGCCATAGTACCAACTGGGAGAAGGCACCGTCAGCAAGAATGATAGGGACGAAGCTGGTGGTAATATATATATATGTATATAAATATATGTATATATATATATATATATATATATATATATATATTCGACAGCAAGACTTGTAAGATCACCGTTCATGCAGCAGCAGCTTGATCATCCCAGTTGGCCAGGGCCGAGCGATGACAGCTGCTTGGGTTGTGATCTTCCCGGGCCACCGAATGCGGTACACGCGGTGGCGTGGCGGGCGGTTGGCAGGTTTAGGGTTCTTCGGCAAAGCCTCTGAGTTTAGGGTTTAGGGTTTGGGCTTTGCAGTTAAGGGTTTAAGGCTTTCACTGGTGCAGGGTGTAGGGTGTAAGGTTGTTTAGCGGTTTAAGGTTTGGGTGTGAGGGATTGTAGGACTTCGGGGTTAAGGGTGAAGTCTCATTGACGGGTTTGCCAGGAATGCCAACCTCCAACTAGGGGTTTGAGGGCAAGGGATGAGGGCCTCGGTGGTCTTACGCAGGCATCGTTTAGTGTTTACAGGGTGTTGGATGTAGGTTCAAACTCGAGGCTTTGCGTTCTTGGACCAGTGCCCGCAACCCTATCCCTCGCCCAGGACTCACAGTGGCAGTGGCTGGCACAGAAGCTGACTCTGGGCTGCAGTGCAAAGATATTGTCGTGTGCTCTGTGCCTACTAGAACACAGCTTCTGCGACGATGAGGACGACGACGACATATTCTGCTGTTACACTGCCAGCCCAGCTGCTGTAATGAGAAGAGCTAGCAAAGACATGGAGGGTTTCTTTACTCTAGATGCTTTCGGCTAAATGCATGGGCAGGATTAAGACAAATCCCTCGGCGATATCACCAAAGCAGCCGAGTCCATCTGCAGAGTGTGAAGAGTAATAGGGAGCAGTCTCTTAATTCAAGTTGTGATGGACTCTAAACCACAATCTCTACCATGCCTTTTTTTGCGGGGCGGGGGGGTGGGGGGGGGTCCTACCAGGAAACCGAAGAAGAAGAAGAGGTCCCATAACCCAGGGCGCGAGGAGCAGGGCCGTTGTGTCGGATGACGGCCCCACCACAAGGGTCATAAACTTACTCGCCGGGTTCTGACAAGGGGTACCAAAGTGCTACTACAAGGGTTCTATAAGATTATATGTGTATATATATATAAGACACATGACATAAGGGCCTTCTATAAAGGACCAAAAGGATTGAACCCAAGGCCTAAACACTCAGCCCGAAAGGCAAACCGCAGGAACCAACCTGAACCTCACGCCCCTCAGCCTGCTTGACCTGAAAGCCCTAAACCCCCACCTAAACCCTAAAGCCCTAAACCCCCCTCAACCCTTAAACCCTAAACTCTAAACCACTAAGCCCTAAACCAACTTGAAAGTGACGCCAAATCCGAGGAATTCCAGCAAAGCAGACTTCCTCTGGGTTGCCGGGCACTATCCCATCTACAGCGCCGGTGCCTGCTCGGTTCTTGTTAAGGGGTTTGTAAGGGTTCGTTTAAGGGATCTATAAGGGTTCCTTCAAGGGATCTATAAGATTTCCGATCTAACTTAGGTTACCATAACATGGAAACCATATTATTTACTATAGATCCCGATTATGGATCTACTGCACAAGGCACCTGGAGCTGGAGATCCCTATACAGGTTCGGTACAGCATCCCTTCGAGTCTCCCTGTTTTGAGGCCCTTGAAGTGGCCCTGATAAAGGCCCGTAGCCCCTAAACCTTAAACCCTAAACACTAAGCCCTAAACCCTAAACCCTAAACCTTAAGCCCTAAACCCTAAACATCAACCATCAAGTGATAAAGCGAGGGAGTCGCCCCAATTGCCAGCTTTGAGGTGTAAGGCAGTGCCACCATCTTTGGAGCGCTCCTACCCTACGTTTTTTGGAGTATGTGGGTCTAGGAAAGTCGGAGCTCAAGGGGGAGGGCTTTTTTAGGAATTCTGCATGTCTCGGCTTGTTGTTGCAGGGTTTGCGATAGAAGGCTAATAGGGGAGGGTAGGGTGAGCCCCTTGTTGCAATGACATCTTCAGTTATTCCGTTATCGTGTCCCCCCGAAACCTAAGTCTTCGGGGCTTTGGGGTGAAAGTGTCGTCGTGATTCGAACCAGCCTTTGAAGGGTTAGTAGGTTTTGCTGGAATCTCATCACAGAGCCTTTGCGCCCAGTTTCCTCAGAGTTGACGCCTCAGTCCACCCCAAAACCCAAGCTTCAAAACCCTGAATCCGAAGCCGGATGAAACGGTGAACCGGAAGCCCGATCCTAAAACCTTCAGAGTTGTTACCGACCGCCTCACACCCAAGCTTGTGGAAGATGCTCGCCAAACAATACCTTCTGGAATTCGGAGGTTCCGACGGCACCACCCGCATGCTCGTGCAGAAGCTCCTTCCGCTGCTCCGTACGCACGGCCGCCCTGCCTGGTCAGGAGGATGATGATGACGATGACGATGATGATGAGGGCAGCTCAGGGTTGTCTAGAAGTAGTTTTCCAGCTTTGAATTAAGGCTGTGGCGGTTAGGCACGGTTAGGCTTGAAAGGAAACTCATATTGTTACAGCAAAAGCAGGCGCATCCTCTAGCTGTCTTTGACGACGAGATTCAGGGGCCTTGCGAAAATCCGAAGCCAGGCCTCGAGGCTCTTGACTTGGCTTCGAGACACCCCAAAGCCCCTTGGTTAAGGTTTATACCCTAACTCTTAGTAGTATGCCCCTTAGTTAAGGATTATACCAGAACTCTTAGGAGGGTTCCTATCATGAGTCTTAGTAGGAACTGAATTGGGGTGTTTTAGGGTTTCTTTCCTAAGGCGCCCACTATCTGAGTGGCCACGACCACATGCTGGAGCACATCGTGACGAACGGGGTTGTGGCTTGCCTGAGACAAGCCTACGGGTTTAGGGCAGTTTAAGGTCTTGGGTTTAGGGTTGCTTGGAGAACCCAAGCTGTTTCTGGCTTGTTGCTGCTATCCCACAGCCCTCTCCTCTAAGACCCTTAAACCCACGCCAAAGCCCGAAACCATAAGGAGATGTTCGTTTCTGGCATGGGTCGGGAATGCTGCTATGGAACGCAGATGATCCACACCGTTCCGGAAGGCTGAAATGGCGGGGTCGGAAGGTAGGTCTTAGTAAGGTATTGACAGGTTTTTGGCAGAGTGTTCGTTCGCTTCGGTCCTTTTCATTTTGGGAGGGGGGGTTACAGCGGGATTGTTCATTTCAACAGGGTGTAGGTTTCCAGGTCTAGGGCGTTGGGACGAAAGAACCCGGAATAAACCTCAAACCTCCATGCCCCAGAACCACAGAGCCCCTAACGTCTGAATTCTGAACCCTGGACCCTAACCCCAAAGCCCCTAGCCCTAAACCCTGGACCGTGGATGCCTTGAGTTCTCCGCAGGTGCCATCCGCTATCTCATCTCGGGGCACCACGGGAAGGGACCCGGGATCGGCCCAAAGCCGTCGCTTCGCGCAGATTTTCGGGTTTCCCTTTTTCTTGTTCCGGGTTCTAGCCCCCAAATCCTGAAAGAGTGAAACTCCCTAGACATGGCAAGTAAGGCCCCTAAACACAAAAAGCCCCCTAAGCTCTGGACCCCAAGCTCCACACGCTCCCAAAACCCCAAACCCTAAACCCTGTGGGGGTAGTTGCGGTTGAGGGTTTAGAGTTTAGGGTAGGAAGGCCTTGGGTTGAACAGAACCACGAGCTTGCTAAGGAAGGATTCGGTACACGGCGGCTTCGCTTCCTTCCGCTTCGAGGATGACGAAGTGGAGGCGATCGCACAATTGGGCCCTTAATATAGGGGCATGAATAATTGGAATAGGGTTTTGGTGGGGTATATTATACTATATAGTTGTAGTACAGACCTTAAGCTTCTATATTGCTTCTAAGCTTCAAATCCAGGAATTCAATTCTTCGCAATCTTCTACATGGTTACCTTGCATGGTATATGGGTTTGAATACGTAGAACTAGAAGTCAGTTTGCAGTGTTTTCATTGGTGCACCACCCCAAAAAACCTAGTCCAAGCCTTCAGCCGTTTACGTTGCCCTCCCAGGGTCGAGCATCAAACCCCGGAAACCTAAACCTCTAAACCCTGAAACCCTCGAAACCCTACACCCTGAAACCCTGGACCCCTATACCCTGAAGCCCTGAACCTTCAAATCAAAACCTCGAAGCCCTGAACCTCAAACTGCCCCCAAGAGCCCCAAAGCCTTGCTCCGCTACTCTATAAGGGCTTGAATTGAATAGTTACCTATACGATTTTGGGGGCTCCTGGCTATGGTTATACAGTAGAAGCCAGAAAGTTGGAACACCATTATCCTCATGCCCTTATGGTAAAGTAGAGGGAATCCTAGCACTATTCATCCTAAACCCATGTTCCAACTTTCTGCGGTTCACTGTAGTAGAACATACCCCAAAACCCTGTTCTAATTATCAAGGCCTACATTATGCCCCTGGGCTCATGGAGGTGAGCTTCCACGACCAGAAGGGCGAACGGCTCTACAGCGCCAAGGTTCCTGCGCGCTCCATGTCGCCCAGGGAGATCGTTGTGTAAGGCACGGGGCTGGGGCAGAGGGCGGAAGGGGGCGTTTGGGGTTTAGGCTTTCGATGTTTTGGGGTTGGGGGTTCGGCACACGCCGCTTGCGCTTGAAGCCGTGAGTTCCTACAGGGCTCAGACTCGAGGAGGCACCCAAAGCCACCAAGGCACCATTTGTGAGGCTTCCTGTTGAGGGTTTTAAAGCGGTTTCGGGTTCAGGTGCTTATGGACAGAAGTAAAGATACTCAGGTAGGCTGGTAGTAACTCGTACGAACAGTACATCCCAAACTCCAGCAACAGAACAACTCAACCCGAAACCCCAAACCCCGCAACGGAAGCCTTAAAATCTAGGGGCAAAAAAATTGCCATTGCCATGTTGGGGGTTCCTTAATACAAGCATAGTATACTGGGCTCCAAGATCCTATTCTAACTATTGAGGCCCCTATACTATAGTAGCCCTTATCGTAGCCCTTAGAGTAGCCCTTCGAGTAACCCCTGTAAAGGAGCCCTAAACTAAACCCTCAAAGCATGGTCTGCCTCGTAGGAGGTCGGTCGTTCCGGCAGCCTCGGGGGACAGGAGGAAGGCCAGCTTTTGGGGTTGCGGGTTTAGGGTTTAGGGTTGGGGGTTTTAGGGTTTAGTTAGGGTTTTAGGGTTTTAGGGTTTAGGGTTTTGGGTGTAGGGTTTGAGGGGCTAGGGTTTGAGGGTTTACGGTTTGAAATTTTCGGTTTACGGTTTTAGGGTTTGGGGTTTTAGGGTGCTTGGGGGACTATTATAGCAGCTTGACGAGCTCCTCACGGTTACTTACTATAAGTTGTCCCATAGTTATGCCCCCGCGGCCCTATTCCAGTCGCCGAGGCCCCTAAACTACGCCCTCAGAGTCCAAGCTCTAGTTGATCGGAAGTTTTTCCTTACTAGTAGGTTATGTTCTATTTTCAGTATCTGGCGGAATGGCGGGGCTTCGAGTCTCGAGCTGTAACCCTAAACCCTAAACCCTAATCCCTAAAGCCTAAACCCCTAAACCCTAAACCCTAAGCCCCTAAACCCTAAACCCCTAAACCCTAAACCCCTAAACCCTAAACCCTAAACCAGGGTCGAAGCTTTTCAGAGCTCGGCGGATGCCTCGGCGGCCGAGGGTTCAGGGCCTTGGGGCTCTCGTAGTAATCGTCGTTGCAGGCTGCAGTCGCAGTCGCAGTTTTTAGTAGTAGTGGTCGTAGTAGTAGTAGTAGTAGTAGTAGTAGTAGTAGTAGTAGTAGTAGCAGTAGCAGTAGCAGTAGCAGTAGTACTAGTGGCAGTGGTAGTGGCAGTGGTAATTGGTAATGGTAGTGGTAGCGGCAGTGGTAGTACAGTGGTGGGGGTGGTGGTGGTGCTGCTGCTGCTGGTGGTGGCGGTGGTAGTGGTGGTAGTAATAGCGACGCCGTTTGTCGTTTAGGCTGTATGGCAGTGGCTCGGAGTTAAGAGGTCAGGTTTCGGCTTACGGTTTCGGGTACGCTCGACTTGGGCCTGAAGCTGAGACACCCCTTTTGAAAAGAATGTAGAAATATGGGGAGCTTCCGAAAGTCGGGGACCCTAACATAGTACCCTAAATGGTAGGATCCTTCTTATAAGGACCCCAACATTAGGTACCCCCTTGTTTTCGGAAACTCCCATATAGCTCAGTCAAATCATCCCGAGGCCCCTATGCTCAATTGAGGGCTTTTCATCTCAGTCCAAAAGCCGGGTTTGATAGGAGAACTACGTTTGATGATCATTACCCATAATAAGGAATATACAATAATTCCCATCGGTTAGGGCCCTTAAGGTAATGCAGGGTTTATACCATCAACCGTATGAGCCATCCTCTCCAGCCCTGTATAATTGACCTGCGCCCATTGGAAAATTCCTAAGACCCACCTGACCCAGACCCTGAATCCCCCGAGTTTCAGCCTGGTATACTCACAATCTTACATACCCTAAAAGTATTCTTGTCAATTTTGCGTTTTGCTATATAGAACCTTTAACGTCCTGTAAAGTTCGACCTCACCCCTTATAGGACCGTGTTCCCAACCTAGAGCCCCTACTATGGGGGCTTAAATAATCACCAATACTATTGTGGGGATTATTAGAATTAGAGTATAGTGGGCCGCAAAACCTTGTTCTAATTGTTAAGGCCCCTATAGTCGCCCCCAGCCTCACACTGCAAGTCTCATTCTTGCGCACACAAGTCGCGAGGCCTCTCGGCCGCCTGTGCAGCCATGCGGAGCTTCCGAGCCATGGGCTGTTGGGACCAACTTAGAGGCAGACCCTGAACCTCAGAAGCCCAAATCCTAAGCGAATCCAAAAACCAAAGCCCCAAAAACATAAACCCCAAACCGCTAAACCCCTAAATCCTTGAACTAGAAGAAGTCCTTAAGCCCCAAGGCCGTAAAGAGGTAAAGCCCTGAACCCTCTGGGCCCTGAAACGTCAGGCTTCTGGACTTACGCAAGACCCCTACGGCTCGGATGGGAGGATTGATTTCAGGAGCTCCCGCTCAAGGTGTTTTTTGTGTTAGAAGAATAAGAATGATAATGGCAATAGTCATACTGTTAGTATTCATGATAATATAGTTCCTGCGGTTTCGGGTTTCAGGGTTTTGAGGCTCAGGGCTTTAGGGTTAACGGTTTGGGATTGCAAAGCTTAGTATCTGGCGCTTCGAGGTGCAAGGTTGACCCGCACCCTAAACCCAATCCTGGCAGCCCTCGGCGTTCAGACAGCCGTGCCCCAAACAGTGGGGTTTAGGGTTGAACGACTCTCTCCCGCTAAGCGGGATTCGCGGCTTCGCACTTGGCGAAACGGCTTCGGCGAAAAAAGGCCATGTATTACAGTTGGAATAAATGAAATGAGAGTATCCCCAGGCTTTCACCCAGTTCCTTGCACGCTCTTTAATCAAGGACCATTGTGACCGGTTTGCCCAGGGTTCCTTCATAGACTTTTACCATAATTCAGTTTTAGAGCCCTATTCTAGTTGTGAATCTCTATGCCCTCCACACGACTGGCTCAGGGCCTTAGACTAAGGCCCCAAGTATACTAACCAGTTGCGTGGAGGGCGCAGAAGAGTCGTGAGACGCCTTGGAGCCAATATCCCTTGTTTTGAGCGGAGGTAAAGGAGCATTGAGCCATGTCTTGGGGTCATAGAGGCTTGCTTGTTCGCATCTTTGCAGCTCCTCCAATCCTAAACCCAAAACCTCCAATCCTAAACCCAAAATCCTAAACCCTGAAGCCTGTGCCTCCAAGTATTCCGATGGAGATCGCTGTTTTTGTCTTTCGTCGTTGGCGGAGCGATGCACTGGCCAAGAGGATCATCAGATTGGCTTTGCAGAAATCCAACACAGAGGCTTCAATGATTTCAATCACAATTCCCCACGGGTCCTTTCGTATGAGTATAGTATTAGAGGCATTAGAGTATAGTACTAGAGTGGACAAGCGCCCATGTTTCGCTGGCATGTTGGATGAGGCCTTTAAAGACAGAAAAGATCAGCAAGTAATGCAGTGCAAAAGTCTCACGGTCCGTGCCTAAGTGACCTTGCACCTTGTGCACAAGCTGTATGCGCAATCTGCAATTCGGTGGTTCTCTAAATTAGGGTTTCATTAGTGTTCTTTTTGTAAGGATGACGTACTCTTTTGGGACCTCAAAAGGGGCCCGACTTTGGAGAGCTCTTCCCAAATCTCGCTTGCTGAAGTTTCATGCCACGCAGGTGCCGAAGCCGGATTTTAGTCTTCAGAAGCAGGCCGGACCCGTGATGTTCGCATGTTCTGCAGACTTGGGGATAGTGCAGTGTGCTATAGTACAATGTAGTAAAGTATAGTACAGTCTAGTAGAGTGTAATATACTAGAGTGTATAGTGATGTTCGGGCGTTGGCATATCGGCTTGAGGTTTGTGGACGAACGGTGTTCGGTTGCTGTCTTCGTCTTGTAGGCGACTGCTAACACGTATCACGAGACGAGCGAACTCGCAGACAACAGGCAAACACATGGAGTATCCGACATCCGGCGCGGAAGGCGGAGCCGTACCGCTTGAATCCTAAACTCTGCACCCCAAATGGTTTTTGAATGAGCTGACGCCTAAAACCTACAAGGATCAGCTTCGGGTGGTTTGGCCGCCGTCCTTGATCCCAGGCAAAGCCTCCCACCGCCAGGCCTTAAAGCTCTTGGTACCATGCGCTCCTCGCAAGATACTTTCTTTGATCGAAGGGCGAACTTTACACCCTAAACCAGGGATCCGCAACCTACGCTCTAGCTAGCATGCCCTTGGACACCTTCCGTGTATGGGTTCAGGCCACTAACCTTCGTATCGGAGGCCGAAGGATAAGTTGGCAGCAGAAGCAACATGGAGTTATGATAATGTGTGCTGTACATACTTACAAATGGCGAGTGTCAGCAGCAGTTATCATGGAATAGCTACTAATCATGCTAGTAAGTCTAACCGAATGATGGTGGCGTTAAGAAACAGAAATATCAGTGACAAGAGTAAAAACAAAACAGTACTAGCAGTAGTGACAGCAATAGCAGTCATACCAGTAACACAGGTAACAATAAAAGCAGTACTAGCGTGCAGTCACAATATAAATACAATAACAATAAGAATATAACATAACGGTGAACACGGTGACAACAACAGTACTTATTCGCAGTAATACTGGTAAGACTATGGTTATGCATGCATACATACATATATGCACATACTTGCATAAGTACCCACAGGAATGCAGATATAGCTGAAGACCTTCGATGACATCATCTAGACTTCCATGTCCGCCGCGAGCATCAGGCCAACCACGTCCCTATATGGATTGCAGGTCACATTGTCTAACATCCTTATATCCTTAATGCAAATAGCTACTCCGCACTCCTCACCCGAAGCCACAAGCTTCAAAAGAGCACTAAAGTTAGAGGCCCCGAGCCTCAACGCCGCCGCGGCTGCCTTCGTGCCCTCGGTGGGCGCGGTGCCAGCAACCTACGCGGAGCCCTACGCAGAGCCTTACGTGGAGCCCTACGTGGAGCCGGTAGAGGCCGGTGTCGTCTCCGTCTCTCTTCGTTGCTGCTTGCGTGTCTATCTATCTATCTATCAATCTCAATCTCTATGTAGTAAACCCCAAAAAAATGGAAGTCGGATTAAGGACAATTAGTGCAGGGATTCCTTTTGCATGACTCGAAATGATTGAGGCTATTGGGTTTCCAACTTTTGGGCTTGTACTGCATCCCTATGTCTCTCTCTCTCTCTCTCTTTCTCTTTCTCCTTCTCTGTCTCGGTCTCTGTCTCTGTCTCGGTCTCTGTTTCTGTCTCTCTCTCTCTCTCTCCACCCGCGCTTGCTCACACACCCACGCACCCAGTTTATTGGGACTTGGGCTCTAAAGTTGATGAACTGTACCTACTTTGCGGGATGTGGAACCCCGGGGACGATCCAGCACAGAAGCCTGAATAACAGAAACACTTATCCTAAGGGTGCCTTATTATAAAAGAGCTGTATACTGTGCGCCCAAAGCCCGATTCTAATCGCTGATGCCTCTGTATTACACAGGACTGGTGCCGAATCTTGTATGTATCAGCTGTGCTTGCTGGTGGAGCACCCACCGGCCCCTTTCCTCAAACACCTTTGTGCTAAGGAGTCTAGTTTGGAATCCCACAACCTAAACTCTAAATCCTGAAACCTGTTGAGGCATCCTCAGGTCGTAGCGTCATAGAAATTCAGCCTAGCAGCCCACCCTCGAAACAGTAGGAGTGTCTCACGACCTTGTATCTTTAAGCGTCTCCTCCATTGTCGCAGGGAAAGCCGAGGCAATTTTCGCGAAAAAGTTTTCGAATATTTAGGGAATTGGCGTTGCGTGCCTCGCAATTCAAGCACAAACCCAGCAACATTTTTAGTTTCCGGACATTGAAGTCGTCTTGGCTGACGGGGCCCAGAGAACTTATGACGCCTTATGAAAGACTCTTCCTGAATCTGTAAAAAAGGTATAGATGACATCCTACTGACATTGACTCAACAGGTATTGGTCTCTCTAGGATTTAGATTTCCATACTCGCTTGATTGCACCATGACCATCATGGTGACGACCATCATCATCACCGTCATTGTCATCATCATCATCATCATCATCAGCGTCATCATCATCAGCATCATCCTCATCACCATCTGCATCAGCATGAGCACCAGCACATCATCATCATCATCATCATCATCATCATCATCGTCATCGTCGTCATGATGACCACCACCACTATCATCATTATCACCATCGTCATCACCACTACCATTACTATTACTAGTGTCATCATCACCATCACCATCACCATCATCATGAGCACCAGCACCAGCACCAGCCTCAGCGTCATCGTCATCTTCTTCGTCATCACATCATCAGCAGCAGCCTTGTCAGCGTCAGTGTCAGTGCAGCAGCAGCAGCATCATCGTCGTCGTCACGGTCATCGCCATCATTGCCGTCGTCGCAATCATCGACATCATCGCCATCATCACCATCATCACCATCACCACCATCATCCACTACCATCCACCATCATGTCTCTATCTAAGCCCGACTTCTTTAGAGCCCTTTGCCTGGAAACTTCCGCATGAAGGCCTTCGCCGTGGAGCCTTATGCGGAGGCGCGTTCGGATGCTGCGACTCGGGCTTCTGAGGGCTTACAGCCTTGACTCCAGGGCAAGGGGACACCAAGCTACACGCTTTTGGGGGGACTTTGAGTATGTTCGGAGAATTCACGGTCATGGATCCGTGTGCCACCTGGTTTCCGCTTTGGCAAGCATGGTAAGCACTCCTGGCTCTAGCTGAATACCAGGACATCTAGCCACTGAGCACAACTCTGAGCTGGTGGTTGAAACAGGAGCCCTTAAGCCCTAAACTGTGAAACCCAAAGGCTTTTCGGGTTCAGGATGGCAATCCATGAGGTTGTAAGGACCCGACGTGGGGCCACAAAAACGGTGCAGCGTTCCCGACCCTGCCTGTAGCGCCGCTTGTCAGTGTACCCCATCCAACGCATCAATCCAGTAGTTATAAGTAGGGTTGCAAGTAGGGTAACTATACTTATAACCCATATTAGGGGACTTCCTATAACTAGGTCCGCACATCCTTTGTTTTGGGCTAAGAGCCCCTCAGCAGCGTTCGATCCCAAGTCATAAACCGAACACCTCTGCTGATACTCGTCACATCACTGTCGGTTGGGGTTAGCCCGATATCGGCGAGTTCCAACACAACAGACATATGTGCTTGTAAATCCGAAACCCAAGCACAGAAGTGGCAGATTTCGCTTTGTCGGAGATCAACAAAGCTCCCAAACACATCGAACGCTGCTTCGGGCTTCGGGTGAGCCCGAGCCTCCCAAGCCCCAAACCCAAAAACCCCCAACCCCTCAGCCCCAAGTCCTTGGGGCATGATGCTCCAAGTCGACGAGAAACCGAGAAACCTTCCAAAGTCCATAAGAAACACGGCAAAATCGTTTCACAACCCTTCAGCACTCGAAGCATTAGATGAACAACGAACCCCTAATACCACCCTGTAAAGGGAGGCAAAGGCCCACGGCGATTTTTTCGCAGGTCCAGGCGCCCTTTTCCGGCTATGCGCACATGGATGGGCCAGGGACGGCCATGCCTTCGGAGGCGAATGTTGGTAAAGTTTCTTTGGTAAAGTTTCTTTTTGGGGCGTAGGTTTTGTTTTGGAGGGTATTGAAAGCGTTGAGGCTTTAAAAGCTTTGGGGTTAGGATCTTGAGAAGTAAAAACCATTAGGTCTCCAGACTTATTCGTATAGCCATGCCCTTGAAGTTCCTTGAAGAAGGCAGCATAGACCATCGCGTGTGGATTGCAGGTTTGGCGTCTAGATTTTGCATGCAGCGTCTCACCGATTCGGATTCGGGCATCCTCCCAGCCTGTACTGTGTCCCGACAGAGCGCTATGACCGGTGTTGCTTTTTCCGTTTCGAATCAGCAGAGGACGCAGGGCAGTCGGTCATCCTTGCAATCGCGATCCGTTACATGCATGCAGCCCCTCTCAGACACCAGACTTGTGAGACTCTGGAGCGGAGCCGCCGAAAGACAAATGGCATTCTTTGCCCGCTGCATATCACAGAGAAGCAGCTTGTCGAAATAGTCCCAATAGCAACAATGATAGTATTGTTAGCAATCGTAACACTAGTAATGCTTGTCCACTGCCAGGTTCCCTTTGCGGGGCACGGCATGGATGCCATGCACGCAGAGGCAGCATCCGACCATCGTCGGAGGGTTCACGGGTTAATGGTTAGGGTCTAGCGTATCCAGAACCTCCTCATCCCTTAATACTAAGTGAGGATAGTACTAAAGACTAGGTCTTTTTATTATATTTTGGTATGCGTATCTAGTTTCGGCAAGTATGGAGATGTTACAAAGGGATCGTCTCCTTAAGGCCTAAATCACAAAACTCGAAGACACCCCGTACCCGAAGCTCTCAACCCCGAAACCATAAAGCCCTGAACCGCGAGGCTCGCACCCTTTTGCCGGAGCTCTTAAGCCCAAAAATTCGTAGCACTAGATCCCCAACTCCAAATCCAAGCCCGAAACCCTAAACCACAAAATGCGCACCAATTTAATTCCCAGGTGGTTCAAGTCAGGCCCGCAACGCTAGCAGTTCTGGAATTGTTCTGTAGCGGACATTTCCTTCATTTCGAGCTGCAGATACCAAGCAAAGTCAGATCCCGACCTTCACGGTGGCCACAATCACAGCAGAGAAGCCTAAAGAAAGACCGGACAGGGGGAAGGGAAGGGTTCGGGGCAAACAACCCCCAAAGCCTAAATCCTAAACCCTAGGGCTCTGGGGTTATAGGGTTTAGGGTTTAGGGTTTAGGGCCTTGGGATTTGCACCCCCAAAGCCCCAAGCCTCCAACTCCTCAGCAGCAAAAGAAACTACGAAGTAGCGAGCGCCTCCCCGCCTGGCACAGCAAGGCCATGTACCCGGGCATGGACGGTGGTGGTGAGGCCTATGATGGTCCGGTGCCCAAAGCCACGGCTTGAGGATCAAGACCTCAATGTCCCAACCCATGTAGGTAGTTGTCAAAACTATGGTCCCTTTTTGGGTACCCTAAATATTCGGTGCCGTATTATAATAGGGACCCAAAAAGGGAGCCAAATTTTGACAACCACCCATGTTGCTGCAATCCCATCAGACCCCAAAGCCAAGGTCCGAGATCCCAAGCCCTGAGCCAGAACCAAAACCCGAACCCCCAAACCCCAAAGCCTGAACCCTCAACCTTAAATCCTGGACTTCGGTGCAGAAAAAGGTGTTCAAAAAAAGAACCTTAAATCCTAAACCGTAAACCCTAAACCCCAAAGCCTAAACCTTGAAAGTGCCATGACTGCGCCGCGGGGGCCGCATTGACAACTGCCGATCATGCGCGCGCTGCAAAAGAAGCTTGAAACAAGGAGGGGCTTCCTGAATCCCCGAACCCTGAAAAAAACCAAAGCTTTGGGTTTAGGTTTCCAGGGTTTGGGTCTTAGGGGGTTTTATGAAAACTTCAAAAGCGTATCAAGTACGCCATATTCTGCTCTTCCGAACCCAGAAACGAGCAGACTCGTGTCTGTGTCCCAAGTAGCTGAAATGGTGAAGCTCATAAAGACGGTTCGGGTTTAGGGTTTAGGGTTTAGGGTAGTCTCCTTCCCCCAACTTGCAGTTGAAGCTTCACCCCGCAGGCAACAGAGACCTAAAAAACCAGTAAGATAAAAACACTAAAGCCTAAACCCCAGACGCCTCCAGCTGAGCCCATTGCCTTAAAACTTAAACCCCAACTCTAAGAACTTCCCAGCCTCTGTCATATGAACCCAGAGCCCTTCGACTCACCGTGTCCTACTTGAACCCTTAAAATGCATACCAACAGCCCCAACACTAAAAACTACATCCGTAAATCCTAAACCCGTAAGTCCCATTCCTAAATCCTAACTCCTACATCCTAGGGAAGAACCGCCAAACCTTCCTAAATCCTAGTCCTACATCCTCAAGACTTTCCTAAGCCCAGAATCCTAAACCACTAAACCCCTTCAACCACCCTAAACCCTAATCCCCCAACCCCTAAACCCTAAACAACCCTAAGCCTCAAACCCCCAGACCCCTAAGCCCAAAGTCGAGGTTTCGGCAACCTCATGGGCCAAGATCCTTACGCGTATCAGGACTACTCGCAGATGCAGGCCGGAGCCGTGGTCGCCATTTTTGTGAGGTTTGGGGTGTTTTAGGGTTTAGGGTTTGGGGTGTTTTAGGGTTTTGTAGGGTTTCGGGCTTGGGGGTTAGGGATATTCAGGGTTTAGGGTTTAGGGCTTAGGTTTGGGCTTTCTTTCGGCGGGTTTAGTTGAGTTTGGGGTATTAGGGCTTTCAGTTTTGCGGTTCGGCGGATTTTAGGGTTTAGGGTGGTTGGGTTTAGGGGCTTAGGATATCTTACGGTTTGGGTTTAGAAAATTGACACCCCGCGAGGCCTGGTCCTGGAACGAGGCGCAGCCCTTCGCAGGCTGGGCGGGAAGCAGTGTAGGGGCCTTGATAATTAGAACAGGGCTCCTTTAAAGGGCTCCTTGTCAAGGCCATGTGTTACGGTCCTGTTTAGAGTGGGGGCCTTAACAATTAGGTCAGGGTTTCGGGGCCCATTATACTGCAGTTTACTACAGTTTAGTTATAATAAGGAAGCCCCCAAAATAGTATAGGTATTTTTTATGGCCCCTACATTACTTCGTTTAAGGTGGAACTTCAAGGGTTTTTGCAAGGACGCGTTCTATGACGTTTCAGGCGATGGCGTTGTAGGCCTCCTTTGATTCGCAGGCCTGCATCGAGGGCTCGGAGGGTTTTTCAGAGGTTTGATACAACCCTAAACCCTAAACCCTAAACCCTAAACCCTTTACTCTTTTCGTCCTGGGTCTCTTGAGCAGGACAAAGGGTGTCGTTATGGAAGAACCTGCAACTCGGGGTTTCCGAATTAGGAAATGTACGAACCAGACCAGGCGTTACCGTGTTGTGTTTAAAAGAAAACACGAAATACAAAGTAGTGAAACAGATGCGTGATTTCGTTTGTTTCTTTTAAATTCAACACACCAAGGACACAGCTTATGATTGAGGATTTTTCCAGTAGAAATCTCTTGTGCTTTGTTCTAATTAAAATAAAGGGCAAATGAGCGAAAGAAGTGAGTGAAATGCGCGCCTTAATTTTAATTGAACAAAAAGCACAATAAGATTTCCTCAGATTTTTAGTTATAGAAGTTTATTACTATAAATTAGTTGTTTCATTCTCTTCTTTTGCTTCTTTCCCCGGACATCGTGGCTTTCCTTGACAGGTCTTCTAAAAGGCTTTCACCATGACCATCGTATGGGTTTGTAGATAGTCTGCAGCGATTTAAAAATGTCATGCTTTTACCGAAACCTACCAGTCTTTGTTTGTTTGTTTGTTTGTTTTTGTTTACACAGCTTCTGTAGACCATTGATAGCTCAGCCCTTTTGTTTAAGGACCTTGATCTTCGGATCCTTATGACAATCCTTACTAAGGAAAGAGGTGCGCACTAATCAGTCTCCTTCAAAAGTTTGGGCTTTGCCCGTAAGTGTCAGATGGCCTCAAACCTGCACAAGCTTCCGATCAAAACTACCATCCCCATTCCAGGTGACGGTTTGCCGGCGGCCGGGACCCCGGAGGGGACAACCAAATAGCCTTCGGCTGCAGACCGGCGTGTTTTGCAGTGTTTTTTTTACCCGTTAAGGGTGTACGGTTTGGTCTAGTCTGGGGTTCGGAGGATCTGCGCTTTAGCGCATCCGGGTCAGGGGGGCTTTAGGCTTCCGAGTATCGGCAGTCTTGAGGTTCGATGGATTCAGGTGCGGTCTTCTGATTTCAGTCAGGACCTGCGATTCTACCTGTGCCCTAAACCCTGTGATCTTGCATTCGTCTGGGGAGACGAAGGAATCAGATCCTGGCTTTTCGGGCCCTGAAACCTGGCCCCTAAACCCTAAACCCCAAATCCTGAACCCTAAACCCTAAATCCCAGACCTTAAATCCTAAACCCTAAATCCTGAACCCTAAATCCTAAACCCTAAATCCTAAACCCCAAGCCCTAAACCCTCTCACCCCGACGGTCGTCCGAAACCCTGGAGGGCTACCCGACAGATCCCAGGGAGATTACACTTCATCAAGCAATTCACCTCGCATCATATGAAGGATCGCTCTCTTTCTTCCAGGGGTACATAGGAACAACAACCACAGTAATTTAAAAATGCTATGCGAGTGATACTAAGGGCAACACTAACTGAAGTGGTACTGGGCTTTCTTGGACACTATCTCTGGATCCTACATCCCAAAACCCAGGAGGTCTGACCTAGGCCCGATGAAGGCTGACACCCCAAACGGTCATGACTTTGGGTTTGGGGTTTAGGTTCAGGATTAGGTGCCGAGTTTAGGGCTTGTGGGCCTTCAAAACGAGGGGTTTTGGGGAGAAAGCCGGTTCAAGCAGGTTGTGGTGGGGTGTAGGGTTTAGGGTGCAGGATCAGGGGACGGACTGGTGTGGACACAAGCTGATCTACAACGTACTTCCTAAATCACATGATGTTTCACACAACGATAAACCTTAAACTAGCTATCGCAAGAGTACTTTGTGTATGATGGTTACGGTGAGTAGGACTAGGATCAAACCCGAGGCCCTAGCCAGACCCAAAATCTTGAATCCACGCACAAACCTATACGCGCTAAGCCCTAAACCCTGAAATCTTAAACCCTATTAACCCCTAGGCGCTGAACCCAAGCCTTCAACCCAGAGACTCCAATATTCCTTAGGTAAGAAATATGCTTTTAAATTATAGTAGGGTCCCTTGTGTGATTCAAGGTATATCCCTTAATTCAGGGATATTGGAGTCCCCCAAACCCGAAACCCCAACGATCCCTTTAAGGAACATGTAACGGAACCCTAGCTATGCCTTAATCAAGAGATATTGGAGTCTCTGGGAACCTTAGACCCTAAACCCTATAGATCGTTTAGAGGAACCCCAAAGATCCCTTGAAGGAGCCCTTAGAGGAGCTTCAAAGATCCCTTAAATGAGCCCTAAAGATCCCTTAACGGAGCCCTTAAAGGAGCTTCAAAGATCCCTTAAAGGAGCCCTAAAGATCCCCTTCGGCCGGTGGCCTTGCTTACCTTTGGTTAGTAGGGAATGGAAGAATGGTAGTAATAGTAGTTATAATTCTACCCCATTCCTCCATTCATTCCCTACTACCCTAAACCCTAAACCCACTACCCTAAACCCTAAACCCTACCACCCTAAACCCTAAACCCTAAACCCTAAACCCCATTCCTCCATTCCCAACGGTAAGCTTGCTGTCAGGGCGGGAGCTTCCCGCAGTTTCGAACCGCAGGCTCCTCTCCGGCCTCGTGTCTGTGGGGTAGCTTCGGGTTTAGGGGTTGCCCCTATATCCCTTTGAGGGCTTAGGGTTTTGGGATGAAGGTTTAGGGTTTGGGACTTAGGGTTCAGGGATTAAGGTTTAGGGCCGGTTTAGGGTTTAGAGTTTAGGGCTTAGGATTTAAGGATTAGGGTTTAGGGTTCAATGGGGTAGCTATGGGGGTAAAAGAGTCCTAAGTGAGTTTAGGTCGTTCTTTCGGGCTTCTAAGTGCTTGTATAGGGATATAGTTGTTTCCGGTAGAGGGGGAAGGCAGGAGGGGGAAGGAGGTATTGCATTCGATTATTTACCCGTGTACATGAGGGTACATGTTTTGCACCTGGCATGTCGGGGCCCTCAGGAGGTCGTGTTTCAGGGTTCAGGGTTTGGCGTTTAGGGGTGTGGCGTCGGCGGTTTGAGGTTGTTGGGTAGTCTGGAGCTTAGTCTTTCTTGGTCTTTCTCCTTTGTCTCCCCGGCTGTCTTGTGGTCTCTTGTAGGTGGGATCTGAATATCTACCACTCACCACAAACTCAGAACCCCAAAGCCCAAACCCAAGACCCTAAACTCCCAACCCTAAATTCTAAACTCTAAACCCAAAACCCAAGCAGATCCTTCGTTTCATTTGCAGCCAGCTGACTCAGCCACCGCAACTGTGCCCGAGTTCCGAACCGGGACTGTCTTAATGCAAAACGGTTGATGGACAGAGTCGTTCGCCGTATGCGGGAGTATACCAGACCTCCCCTAGCGCAGGGTATTCTATGATGTACTGCAGTATACTAGAATACTATGATATCTTATGTCGTATGATCTAGAGATACTACCATGATACCATATGTTATACGATAGTAATGCACTGCGGTATACTATAACGCTATTATATCCTATGATGTACCTTTATATACCATTCTGGCTCGTGAACTGCGCCTTGGCATCATCGTGGCCGCGGCAAGTTTGCGACAGGATCCACATTCTCAAAGGCCCTCCGTCGAAGCCCAGTATAAGTATATTAAAGGACCTCCAAAATAGTATTCGAAATTTAAGAATATAGTTAGGACCTCCAAAATAGTATTGGTAATTATTTGGGCTCTTACATTACCCACTCCTCGGATTGGCGGCCGTACCAAGGACCGCAAATCACCATGGCCTCCATTCAAACACATGCTTTGGCATGCCGGTAATCCGAAGAGCTGCAAATGTGGCTCTATCCTGATTCGAAAACCGCGTGGTCCACGACCTGAGGAGACTCCTGGTCATCCTTTACCGCGCAGGTACGTATGAACACCTCAACTTGGGGTCCCTACCGAGCGCCGAGGCCACATGCCGCCGGATCCAAACCATAGTAGAAGCCCGTTCGAGCAGTTCATTCTCCACTTCCCCTTGATCACATGCTCGGCTTTACGCGGGGCCAGGCGATTCCTTACCTTTGGTTAGTAGGGAATGGAGGAATGGAGTACAATGAAAATTGCTATTACTACCATTCTTCCATTCCCTACTAACCAACGGTAAGATTCCGGATGACATCGCGAGTCCTGATCTCCGGTTGTGGGCCGCGAAAAAGGGTTTAGGGTTTAGGGTTTAGGGGAAAGGAGAAAGGAGAAGGTCACAGCAAGATCCCTGAGGCGAGGCGCGCAACTCTCAGCCCCCAAAGCCTAAGCCGTAACGAACTCTAACACCCCAAGGCGCAGGAACTGCCTTGGGGGGGTTTTTAGCAGACTCTCCTGTAGAGCTCTCGGAAAGCTTTCTAGAGCCATTTTGCAGAACTCTCTTGTAACTTTATAGAACCCTCCCTTACGCAGCATTCATAGAGTCCTGAAGAGTGCGCATAGAGCCCTAAGCCCTAAACCCAGACCTTCCAAAATCCCTTAATTAAAGAATATACCTTAAATCATATTAGGGACCCTATTATAATCTAAGGTATATTCCTTAATTGAGGGATTTTGGAAGGTCTGGGAACACTAAACCAGTGCATAAGGAGCCCTTACGGACGACGCCAGGTGCTTTCCACGAGCTTGGGATGACCGACGACGGCTCGGACGAGGCGGCGTTTGAAGGGTCGAGCATGGTTTCGGCTTTAGGGTTTGGGTTTTAGGCTTGGGGTTTAGGGATTAGGGTTTAGGGTTTAGGCTTTAGGGTTCATGCTTTGGGTTTTAGGGTTCCTGAACCCTAAACTCTAAACAACGAGTGGCATCGGGGTTCCCCAAATGGTTCCTTTGCCATTTGTGGGCTTTCTAGAAGTTTAGGATAGTGTTGAGGGTTTAGGAACTGCCAGGAAACTAAGTGCGTGGGGTTTGAGTAGTTAGGGTTCAGGGGTTAGGGTTCAGGAATCTTCGGGCATCAGTGAACCCAAACGCTCATGCGACCCGCAGTGCAACCATCAAGCCTTCAAAGCCTCGCGTCCCCCAATCTTCTGAATCCCAAGAGCAAATCTCAACACAAGCTCAACGTACCCTCAAGCTCCTGGTTCAGCGTTTAAGGTTTAGGCACGGTTTAGGGTTTCGGGTGTCCCCAAAGACCAAGAGTAAAGCCCCCCTGACCCCTAAACCCGAACCCTTAAACCCTAAACCCGAACCCTTAAACCCTAAACCCGGACCCTAAACCCTAAACCCTTAAACCCTAAACCCTAACCCTATAAACCCTGCTCGCAGTCCGGCAGAGAACCTGGGCGGCCCATGGCAAGCCCTTTGGCCCGCCTCTCAGCTTCGAGGGCTTGAAAGGATCGTGAAATCTGCTCCGGCTGAGGATTCTCGGGTTTCGGGTTATCCTGAACCCTGAACCGGTTTAGGGTTTGTGGTATAGGGATGTGGGTTTGGGCGTTTTCGGGCCGAGTCTTGTTCTCTGCGCACCAGTGAAGCCTGCAAAGCTACACCCCTGAATACATAACGTGCGGTTTAGGGTTTATGGCTGTCGCGGGTTCAGGGTTTCGGACCCTTTGTTATCGGCAAAAGGAACATAGTTTAGCCTTTAAGGGGCTCCTATAAGGGGTTCCTTCAAGGGGTTCCTATAAGGGGTTCCTTTAAGCGGTTCCTATAAGGGGTTCCTACAAGGGGTTCCTTTAAGATTTCTACATCCTGCTGCCATGCTGCAAACCAGTTTCCTAAGCCCAGCACCTTGATCGAAGCCCGACCCAACCTCAGCCCGAAGCCAAATCCTAATGCCTGCAATGCTAATCCCCAACACAGAAGCCCTAATCCATCACACCTTTCGTCCCCTAATCATTGGCCCCAGCCCCTTGTCACCCTAAACTTACCTTTGGTTAGTAGGGAATGGAGGAAGGGAGTACAATTATAACTACTACTACTACTACTACTACTACTACTACTACTACTACTACTACTACTACTACTACTACTACTACTACTACCATTCTTCCATCCCCAGATCCGAAGCCCCAAGAGTTGAAGTCACGGCGCCTTAGCAACTTCACCCCTCTTAACGACACCGTTTAGAGCTCTTAAAGACGCCCTTAGAGCCCGTATGGAACCCATTGGGAGCCACTTTAGAGCTCTTATCGGACCTTGTTTTGAGCCCTCACACAGCCCCTTTCCGTGCCTATGGACGCCTTTTCTGAGCACTGTGAAAGAAACTTTTCAGAAGCTCCCAAAGCCCTAAACCCCTCTGGAACCCTTTTAGGGCCCCATCCTCTTCGTAGGACGACCAGCTGCCAGATCCCGGCGCCGGTCGTGCCAGTGAGGCCTTTTGTGGCGTTCTGGGCTTGTCAGGTTTAGGGTTTCAGGGGTTCAAGGTTTAAGGTTTAGGTGGTTGGGGGGTTTAGCGCTTGAGGGTTCGGTGTGTGTTTTTTGTGTTGTCTTGAGGCTTTCGTTTGGATTTTAGTCTTTAGGATCCGCGACTGTTACTTGAAGGGCTCCAACAGGCTACTACGGGGGTCAGGGTTTGTTTTAGAAGGTCTTGGAGTTTGTGGAGTTATGTGTTTAAGGGGAGGCAGTATGGATTTAGGGGTTCACAAGTCAAACCCCAAACCCTAAACACTGAACCCTAAACCCAAACCGTAGTTTCGAGGTTAAGGGTTGGAGAGTGGGTTCCGAGATGCGAGGCCCACGGAGCCCGCAGAGTGCTGTGATTTCCCCATCGTTGGCCTTGTAGGAGTTTCGGTGACCGTGTGGTTGTAGGATTGTAGCAGTTTGAGATAGTACGTCTTCGTCTTACAAAGTAACTCATCATAATACATAGTATGTTTCAATATAATACTTGGAAATAAAAATGATGTAAAACCATATCAAAACAAAGCAATGGGCCAACAAGGCCCAATATCCCAAAGCAAAGCGCTGGGGCAGGCTGGATCAATTCCTTTAGGAGCTGGGGCTCAAGGGTTCTATAAGGGTTCTATAAGGGTTCTATAAGGGTTCTATAAGGGTTCTATAAGAGTTCTAGAAGAGTTCTATAAGGCTTCTATAAGAGTTCTATAAGAGTTCTATAAGGGTTCTATAAGAGTTACAGCTGTAGTCTTGTGATTGTTTTAGGAATCAAGAATTGGTTCTGCTGCCAGTAAACGTCGCTGCATGTGACCAGTCAGGTAGATTCGGAAGCTGTATGGCCCAAGGTTTCTAGACCCCTGAACTCTTACCATTCCTGTTTCCCTGCTGCAGAATATATGATGCCTCTGTTGGGCTCCTCCTTTGCTGCTTCGCAGTTTAAAAGTTTAGGGTTTATGGTCAAGGGTTCAAAAGTTTGGGGTGTTGTACGCCCACTGACTCCTAGAATAGGGTCTATCCACCTCAACTCACATGGAACCTCATACACCGCAACCCTAAACCCTAAACCCCATAAGAACCCCTAAACCCTAGACCCTAAACCCCAAACCCCAACCTTTCTTCCGAGCCAAAGTCCATAATTTATTGGCGTTTCAGTTTGCATGCTAGAGATCTGGGTTGGAGATTTGGGGTAAAGGGTTTCTAGCCCGTATAAACCCCTAAACGCCGCCCGCACGGCAGAAAAAAGGCCCATCTACAGCAAAGCGAGCGAGAGGTTACCGGGAAAGAGCAGCTCGGCGATGAAGGCGTCTACTACTCGAAAGTCGGCTAGTTTGGCTATGAGACACAGTACAAGGCCAAAAGCTCAAGCGAAGTAGTCTTCAAGTTGAAAGGCCGACTGGAGCTCCTGGGAGACCACCAAGAGTATCCAGAAGCCTTCTCGTCAATGTGGAATAGTACGTCGTCACAAGAGCTCGAAAGCGTATGGCCACGAAGGTTGTCCGGGAGTCGAGCAACGACAAATCCGTTGAGGGTGACGGGTGGTTGAATGAAGTGATGTCTGGCATCAGCTGAACGACCCACTGGTCTCCAATCCCCAGACCCTACACCTCAAATCCATGAGCCCGAAAACCCCAAACCAACCCTAAAACCCTGAACCCTAAATCCCCGTATGGTCAAAGAGTAATGTAGAGCCTTGATTCATAGCCATTTTCTTCCTTATCGCAGGACGGGGGTGTTTGATTCACAATATCCTAAACCCTCCACCCTCCACCCTCAACCTGAAACCCTGAACCTCGTACCCTAAACCCTGAACCCTCTTAAGCCCTAGACGCTGAACCCCTGAAGCCCGAAGCCATCAACAGAAGTCCCTTAAAGGAGCCCTTAAAGCAACCCAATCAACAGTAGAAGCCTCCTAAACCCGAAACCCCGAACTTCATAAGATCCTAAACCCCGAACCTTACATATCCTGAACCCTCACCCCTAAACCCCTAAACCCTAAACCCCTGAACCCCTAAACCCCTAAACCCTAAACCCCTAAACCCCTAAACCCTAAACCCCTAAACCCTAAACCCCAAACCCCTGAACCCCAAACCCTAAACCCCTAAACCCCTAAGCCCTTGTAACACAGTAGGAGCCCGAAGCCTCAGGCGAGGCGCAGCGCCAAGGACCTGCGGAAGGCCCGAGGCCCGAACCGAGGCTGCCGGGATGCAATGCGAAAAGCTCTTTTGGGGTTTAGGGGTTTAGGGCGTTTAGGGTTTAGGGGTTTAGGGTTTAGGGTTCAGGGTTTAGGGTTTAGGGGTTTAGGGTTCAGGGGTTTAGGGTTTAGAGTTTAGAGTTTAGGGGTTTTAGGGCTTGCTGAGAGGTTCAGGGTTTAGAGGGCTTTTAGGATGTAGTTTAGGATTTTAGGCCTTTAGACTTTGGTTTCAAGGGTTTTAGGGTTTATATTCGGGTTTAGGGTTTAGTTTAGGTTTACGGTTTAAGGTTGTGGGGCTTTTAGGGTTAAGGGTTTAGGATTTAAGCTTGAATGAGAAGTAATACTATTCCTGAGGCGTCTTTTCGTCTTTTCGTAGACATTTTTTGCCATACCCCGACACCCTGCTCTAGTCATGAAGGCCTCTATAGTCTATACGGTTGATGATATAAATCCTGCATTACCCATAAGGAATACACCATAATTCCCATAGTTTAGGGCCCTTGAGGTAATGCAGGATCTGTATCATCAACAGTAGTAGGCTTTGACCCTGAACCGTGAGCCCCGAAACCCCGGGTTTTTCGATTCGGGCCTTGGGCTCAGGGAGGGTAGTCTTGGGATTCCTCTACAGTAGATGCCAGAAAGCTGGAATATCATTATCGTAGCCCCTTTAAGGTAAATTATAGGGGATCCTACCATTAATCATATTCCAACTTTCTGGAGTTCCCTTTAGGGTTTAGGGTTGCTTAGTCTTCTATGGCATATACAACTCGGTCGTTCGACTCCCGGCTCTCTGCCAAGATTCCACAGGTGCGCAAGGCCCATGTGGGTGGTTGTCAAAATTATGGTCCCTTTTTGGGTCCCCATTATGATACGGCACCTATTATTTAGGGTATCCAAAATGGAACCATAATGTTGACAACCACCCATGTATAGAGTCTAGAGTAGATTTATCCAGCTTCCGAGATTCCGGGAGTCTTCTCCGAAATCCAAGGTTCGAGGCTTGGGGTTCAGGGTTTCCGTAGACCCCCTTTCCAAACTCAGCTTGAACTTCGAGATCTTTTGTCCTCGGCCGCAGAATACACCCCTCCCTAAACCCTAAATCCTAAACCTTAAACCCTAAACCCTAAATCCTAAACCCTAAACCCTAAATCCTAAACCCTAAACCTCTAAACCCTAAACCCTAAACTCGAAACCATCCGAAGCACTAAGCGCGTTTCTTCATGACGGCCTCGACTCTGGGAACGGCCCCAAACCTTTTGAACCCTACACCCTAAACTCTAAACCAGACCCTGGACCCTAAATGTGTTCAGGAGTAGGGTTTGAGGGGATTTGGGGTGATAGGGGTGTAGTACGCACCTTGATTTCAGTTGTCAAGGCTCCTGAGGTGGGATGGGACGAGTTTCGGGCAGTGGAGAAAAGATAGTCAAAACCGAGTCATGGCGAAGGTTCGAGGGCTTAGAGAGTGCGATTTCGGCTTTAAGGCTTTGGATCTATACAGGTCATGTAGGTTTCTGGGTTTAGGTGTTGTCCCCACCTCCCTGGTCAGGTGCTCCTGCGAATGCCATACTGGTGCGCCAACTGGGAGGGCAGGGTTTGCGAGTTGTTTGGGCAAGGCTTGTAACTTAATAGAAGGAGCCCTCAGAACGGAGTTTCTTTGTGGTTCTGTGCTTCTTTGAGGGTTTTAAGGGGAGCAGTGTCTATTTCTGGAGGCTCTATAGTCTTATTCATCCCATCTCCGGGGATTCGGCTTGAGGGCCCTTTGGGGCCTGCGGAACTTCGGCGAGAGTCGGAGCTTCTTCAGATCACGTGGGTTTGGGCGCTTTTCAAACCCTCTAGGCCCTGAATCTCGCCGGTTGGAGCCCGGCGCCCCAAAACAGTAAACGCTAAACCCTATAAGCCCCATTGAACCCTATGAGCCCTAAACCCGAAGTTGTGTAACCACCCATCAAACCTGGAAGACTTTCTGTTCCAAAGCCCGACGGCCGCTCACCCGGCTCAGGGGTTTCTGGTGAGCGATAAGTAGGGTTTACAGCAGCACGGGCCACATATTCAAGCCTTAAAGCCGCCCTAAACCGTAGCTCCGGACACTCTAAACCCTGAACCACGAGCTCAAAAGCCAGAGCCCAAAACCCTAAGCTGAAGACCCGACATGCCAAGATTCTCATGCTATGTCTAGATCAGGTTTCTGGTTGTTCGGAATTAGGAGCATAAAAACTGATTTTGGAAGGTGTTGCTGGTTTGAGAGACCTGTATAGTAAGGGGGCCTTAGTGGTCAGACTAGGGTGTGGGGACTCTTGTGCCGCAGTTGTATAGGGAAAGCATGGGGATGTTGTTACTGGTTTTTCAGGCTCCGATTTCGAAGCCCTACTAAGTCGCGCAGCTGACACCGAATCCTGTCTCATAGGAGGCCAAAAGGGGGTTTAGCCTATGGGGGTTTAGTAGGGATTAGGGTTCCCATAATAGGGTTCATATTAATTAAGGAATCCCTACCCCGAGAATCTTAAACCCCCCCTTTGGCCTCCCATCACTGTCGCCGAGATCAGTGGACAGCAGACGATGGACGAGGACGCTGGCAAGATCGACTCTAAAGCTTGAGCCCCAAACCAGGAACACTTAGATACGATTAACAGTAATGGTAATAATGTAATAGTAATAAGACTATGGTAATAATATTATAGTAGTAAGAATATGGTAACAATATAATAGTTACAAGAATATGGTAAGAATATAATAGTAATAAGAATAATAGTAAACACTCCACGGTAAGTTCAACACCAAAAACCTGCTGAAAACTGTAATTTGCTGAGGGTTGGGGCCATGGCTTCGGATGCCCACGGCTCAGGGTTTAGGGTGTTGCAGGAACGGCTTAGGGACTAGGGTTTAGGGTTTAGGGGTTTAGGGTTCAGGGGTTTGAGGTTTAGGGTTTAGGGTATTAGGGTTAGGGTTGAGTTGGCAGTCAGTCTTTCAATTTCGGATATGAGCAGGCTTGCTTTCGGCCGTAGAAGCTGTTTCGATTGCTATCGGAAAGTATTCGCGGAGCCCCGAATTCAATGGAGACGATTCTTCAGATCCCTTCCTAAACCCCACAGCTTACCAGAACAACCCGTTCGCCCTGAACCTTAGACGCCCGAACCCTAATCCCAAACCAAACCCACCAAAGTTGAAAGCACCAGAAGCTTCAAACACAAAAACCTTCAAAGCCACGAGATTTCCAGAGCCCTTAAAACATCCCAACCTCGCAGCCATACAGTAAAGATCCAAAGCCCTTCAAGATATCGAAGATGGCTTGCAGGAGGCTGTGAGGAGCCTTTGTGAGCCCTTCGGAGTGGTGGTTCGTGTTTCGGCCCGCTCCCAAGGTGATACTAATTAGGTTGTGGGTTTTGAGAGGGGGGAGCAGGTTTTCGGAGGTGACATGTAGACCTGATTTGCAGAGGACTCCCGCCTTTTGAAGGCGTGCTGTTTGGATTGCTGTCTTCATTGTAAGAGTTGTCTCTAAGCCGGGTTGTTTGATCGACGATGTTTCATTCCTGCGATCATGAAACTCGATTTGCAGATGTGTAAACAAATGCCGGGACTTGCAGAAAGATCATTTTTCACATGGAAGCGGCCGTGCCATAACATTTATGCATTCATGCGTGCATATACCTGTATCTATGGATGCATTGCTGGTTGAATGGTTGCATGGATGCATGTATGTATGTATGTATGTATGTATATACGGAGGTGTGTATGTATGCATCTATGTGTGTATGTACTTATGTATGTATGCTTGAGTGCATGTGTGCATGTATGCACTATGTGGTTATTTAAGTACATGCACAGATGTATTCGGAGTTCTCAAGCTTAGCTGAATGTAGGCCCTCCCCCCCAACCCCAAGCCGGACGTAGCTTTTGGATTTGGCTTTCGGGATTTGGGGTTGGATGTGTCTGATGTCCAGGAAAAAGCTTGAGATTTCAACACCGGACCACCACTACTACTACTACTACTACTACTACTACTACTACTACTGCTGCCCAGACTTTTCAGCCTAGATCGTTACAGCTACAGCCCAAACTTTCAAAATGCAAGTCCTCAGAGCGAGGTGATTACGGACCGGGAGGGCGGCACCCACAGTGTCACCCCGGCAAGTTTACTTTGCGCTGCGGGTTGGTCATGCTTGCTCTTGTCGTCGTGCCATCCCAACCCTGAAACCCCCAAACGTTCAGGGCCTCGATGTGAACATTCTAAGTTGGGTACGGCCCCCGCTCAGTAACCCTTGGATAATATTCATAATATAGATATGTAAGGCCCTTAATAGTAGCCCTATTATAGACTGTTACCGTCTGGGGGCCATACCCAAGTTCTAAGGTTTAGGCCTTAGGCTTGAAGGTCTACAGGGCATTCGTGGTTTGCGTTCCGACCGCGATTTTAGCGAATGCCCCAGCACAGCTTAACATGATCAGTTGGGTTAGTTTTTAGCGTGGCGGCTTTTCAGGCCCCGGGGTTTGGTTCTGCGCTCGGCAAGGGATGTTTGGGCTCACAGTTGTTGGAATGATAAAGGGGCGTTAATAGTTAGAATGGGTTCTTGTGGCCCACTCTACTATTATTATAATAAGGAACCCCAAAAATAGTATAGGTAATTTTTTTTAGGCCTTTAGACTAATGCTTTAGTTTTCTGATTTCTGGCGCCGACTGGAGTCTGGGATTTGGGGGGCTTCGGGGTGTAGCTGTGCGCTGAAGGTTACGGTGTCGACAGTGTGGATGATCATTGATCACAGGGGAAAAGGAGGGACCCTTAATACGGACCCCTACCCCATAATGGGCTATATAATGGGTATATAATAGCTCTATAATAGCCATATTAAGGGTATATACCTAGGGGTCCTTATTAAGGGTCCCTCCTTTTACCCTTGGACATTGATTTGAGTACTGCACCCTGGCCCCAGATCAGGTCCTAAAGAAGCAAGAAGGATAAGCCAGCCCCTAAACCCAGATCCTAATTCCTTTTGCTCAAAACTGAAGCTTGAGCCCAAAACCTTAAAACGCTCAAACCCTAAAGCTCTAGAACCCTAAAGCTTAATGCCCCCCCCCAAAATGCTAGACATACTAGACATCCTTTGAACCTGAATCTTTGCAAATGCCGACATGCCTGCATAAAACCCTAAACCCATGGGGTCCTTAAACTAGCCTCGAATCAAATCCCCTAAACCCGAAGCCATCAACCATCAACGCCGCAGCTTCTCAGACGGAAACAGGGCCTTCAAGAAGCAACAAGAGCCCTAGACCACAAACCATAAACCAAGGGGCCTCCCCAAAAACATCATAAGCCCATGGGTTTACGCCTTCCTATCCCTACCCTGAGACGGCCTGGGCAGGCCACGGTAGAGTTTGCGGACTTTGAGGAGGCGGAACGTGCTTTGAAGGCATCCGTCAGGGTATGGGGATGAAGTTTTGGGTTGGGATTCTGCTCTTTTCAAAGCCCTAACCCCCATCGCCCTGAGGGAGTTTTCTGCAGCTGAAAGAGCACAACCCCCTCTGAAGCCTATGGTCGAGGCTTCGAGTCGTCATGCACCCTTAAACTTTTAAAGATGGTTGGAGTCGTTGGGGAGTTGTGAGGGGTGAAAACTCATAGGAGGCCAAAAGGGGTTTTAGCCTATGGGGGTTTAGTAGGGATTACGGTTCCCATCATAGGGTTCATATTAAGGAATCCCTACCCCAAGAATCTTAAACCCCCCTTGTGGCCTCCCATCACAAACGCTCAGGCCAATAGGCACCCTCAGATTTTAGAGTTCCAGACGTGTAAGCAGACGGAAAAGAGCCCATAAAACACACAACAAAACCCAAACCCTAGACCCTAAAACACAACCGTTGCTCTGATGGATGCAGGCTCTGTTACATCCTTTTTTTCCTGCGTTTCCGGTAATTGAAACTGGCTGCTCCCAACAGTATTGTTGACGAGTATCGCATGTTGGGAACCATGGTATGCGGTATATCCCCCTAAACCCTAAACCCTAGTCCCTGGACCCTAAACCCTAGTCCCTAGAGGCTAAACCCTAGTCCCTAGACCCTCAACCCTAGTCCCTAAACCCTAGTCCCTAGACCCTAAACCCTAGTCCCTAGACGCTAAACCCTAGTCCCTAGACCCTAAACCCGTTTATGCTTGGTGAGGGATGTTGTCGAAGACACGAGCGACTCCGAGGTTCCCTCCTGGGACGATGAGACCTAGAACAATAAGTCGGCCGGTCGGAATGACTCGTTAACATATGGGAGTTTCCGAAAAAGAGGGGTACCTTGTTTTGGGGTCCTTATAATACGGATCCTATTATATTTAGGGTATTATCTTGGGGTCCCCTATCTTCGGAAACTCCCATATCATCCCTTATAGCACTTGTCTGAGTTTGGGGTACATATGCCTCAAAACCCTATTCTAATCATTACGGCCATGAAAGTACCATGACCCAGGGCACTGGGGAGCTCCAGGACGGGATCCAGGCTGCAACATCCTGATCTTTGAATCCTCAGCCTTAAACGTCCACAAGCGAAGGAACACAACCCAAAGCTTCAAAACCTGAGCTTAAACAAAAGCTGATAAACCCTGAAGATTTTCAGGGCTTAACGACTGATCAGGTGCCGTTTTGATGAGAAAGGTGGAGGCTTAGTACAGGGTCGCTTCAGTTCAGGATCCAAGCTGCAGGAATTGGGGTGCAGTTTTGTAGAGGTATCGAATTCTGACGTGTCTTTATCGATCGTTCCTGGTGCTGAGTCTCGTCAGGTTTTAGAGTTTGGGGTTGAGGTTTCAGGTACAGTGCTGGAAGTTGCGAATCTCTGATGCCTGAACCATAACTATGCCGTCCTTTAAACGCACGTGCCCCAGGCGCAGATTGCTAAACCCTTCGCCCTTACTTGGAGACTCCGACATGTTGGATCCCCTCACTAACTCTACATGCTAAGCGAAGCTTCAACAGCCTAGAACTGACTTCCTCCCCCAACGCGCGACCAGGGGCTGCAATCCCACCCGAACATCTGGGTGAGACGTTGGGAAACTCAGCTGGTGGGTGTGAGCGTCCGGGTTTCCAGGTCTCTATGTGTCAGGGTTCAAGTCTACAGGTTTAGGGTTATGGATTTCGGAGTCCGGGTTTCGGCTGCAGTTGAGTTTGCGTGCCGGCATCGAGCAACCCAAGCGACCCAAGAACCTAGAGAGCCGAATTGTTGATTCATCAGGGTTGAAGGTCGGGTAACTGCACATATACATACATGCATACTCTGTCTAGATTCTGGAATACATGTACAACAACAGTTTTGCAAGCAAGTATGTATGTAACATAACACAATGTAATGTAATGTAATGTAATGTAACGTAACTTGATGTAATGTAATGTAATGTCGAGGGGTTTTGCCTTGTAATGCATCTATGCATGCATGCATGTATGTATTTATGTATGCATACATGTATGCATGTATGTACGTATGTATGTATCCGTATACACATGCATACACATGTTTGAAGCAAATAAATACATTTTTATATATTTGTATACACACCATGTATATACACTCATGCATATGTGTATATACGTGCATATACATACACGTCATCATATTCACATACATTTATGACACATACACACATATACCAGACGTAGACACAGACATGACACATGCGCATACACATATACACACGAACACACAGGCACCTGCACATGCACATACATGTTGACGCACAGGTGTGCATGGTGCTATGTATATACATATATGTATATATACATATGTGTATGTATGTATACATATATATATATATATACATAATGCATAAGCATATGCATACACGCACGCAGACAAATCACAGACGAACGCCCGCTCACAGACATCCTTACTTAGTCCTTCCGATCCGCTGCATGCTACGTAGTTATGAGTAGCCCCTCATTCAACAGTGATTGCCTTGCTCATTTAGAGGGGATGCATGAGTAGGATGCATGAGGACTTAGTGCTTCCGATGTGGTGTTCAGGCTTTTTAACTTGTACTTCAATATAAGGTTTTGAACTATTGGTACTATCCCTTAGGGTTGCTTATAATATTATGTCCCCTGCCCCAGTCCAATGAATAAGGTCCCCCTGTATTACCAATCCTTCAGTTCAGGTTCTTGTAGTCGTGTCTGGGTCGCTTCACCCAGGAGAGTTCTACACCACCAATAATATTCCGTAGGGTTCCGGTATTGCGCTTTTTCAAGAATAAGCAACAAAACCACATTTTGACAACTGAAACTTGTGTCTTAGATATGGATTCGCTGGTTTGGGCTTCAGGGGTTCATCGGTTCTAGGGCTTATAGGGTTTAGGGTTCAGGGTTTCGGGGCTTAGGGCGCCCAGGGTCTGGGATTTCGGGTTTAGGGTGCTTCGGCTATCACCTAGCTAGTTTTCTCTGAAAATGGGTCCCTTTTTGAGGGTCCAGTTTGTAAGTGTGCGGTACTGTTTTGGGGACCTAAAAAGCGGTTTTTGCAACATGTGCTCTTCGTCAGCCCAAGCAGCTCGAGATCCAACCTTTCACCCTCGCAACGAGTACAGCATGGCCGGGAAAGATGCAGGGCTCAGCGCCTGGTCCTGCTTCCGCCCGACTGGGTCTGTACCAGGCACGCTGGGTTTAGGGGTTCAGGGGTCTAGGGGTTTAGGGGTTTAGGAGTATTGGGGTTCGGCGGTTTAGGGTTTAGGGTGGAAGCCCTTGGGTTCAGGGCTTCCTGCTTTACCAAAGGGGTCCGGATACATAGCACTACCCACTATTCCCTAAGGCTCCTCAATATATAGCTGTGCTATGCTACACACCGCAACCCTGTCCCAATATTTTAAGGCCCCGGTGTTGTGCACAAACGCTTCGCAGTGCATGAGCATCTGTGTCGTTGGATTTAGCCAAACCGGACAATGGAGCTCTCAGCAGAAGCCCAAAACTTTAAACCCAAGTCCTAAACCCAAACCTAAAACCTAAGGTATCGCCATAGCATCACAAGTCATCACCAGCAAGAAGACGTTGACAGCATCCTGAAGCACAGAGCTGAATCGGGTTCCGACAAGGACCTTAAACGTTAACAGGTGTGTATATACATACATACATATATATATATATATATATATATATATATATATTCATGCTCTACCCTATCTTAGATAATACATATTGTATACCGTATACTACATACTATATCTAGTAATATGTGCATTGTATACTGTTTATTACTTATAATGTGGTGTATCTACATTTCGTATATGCTACATATGCCATATTATAGTTTTCATGTATTACATATTTGGTATTTGGTATTCTACGCTATATATGTATGAACATATTCAATGACATCTTATAGGGGACATTGCATATTATGTTTTGCTATTCCATCACATATCTTACACTCTATATTACGTTTTATCCAGTATGAGTTAGACACTACATATTATGTATGATATACTATAACATATATATATGTATATTATCTTATATTATGTTTTATTAGTAACATATTATGTATTATGCGCACTATCTTGTTTTATGTTACATATTTAGCATGTATATTGTACATTGACTTATCTATGTTATAGATTTCAATAAATAATATATAAACGAAGCATTGAATACTATATACTATTGTTTACAATCGTTAAATAAATAAATATATATATATATATATATATATATATATATATATATATATATATATTATACCGTACATCATACCCCTTAAAAGAAATATCAAAACTTAGATTAGATATGACAAGTTGAGGTTTTAGGGTTGCCGCTCCAAGCAGGCGAGGCCAGTGACGTGCGAGACTTTGACTCGCTCGTTGCTCGGTCGAAGAAGGATTCTGCAGATTCCGGGATCACGGACATCGACCGCGTGATGTGCCTGGCCGCAGTTGAGTTCGAGCGGCTTCTCCGGCAGCGTATAGATTTTGGGGAAGACGTGGACTCGCAGGACGGCGGCCCTGTCGCAGCGACACGCCCTATTGACACCACTCCTCCGCGGCTGCATCCGGTTTTGAAGATTTCTTCCGCTGCTAGTGCATGGGGGGACTATGAGCAGATCCAGAATGTGCCGATGTCAAGCAGCTTAGCTGTCATAAACTGGTTTCTTCATTTTGGTATTCTTTTACAAAGCATACTCCGACTGCTGGCCTTGAAGTCCCTGTCGAAGGGCTTTTCGTGGTATGGAAGCATGCGAACCAGTAGACGTTTGCGACCCTTGTGCATAATGCGTTGTAAGTTCACGCCTCATCCCCAAATCCTCAAGGTATTTGAACATGACGTGTCATGACACGAGTGTCGCTGGTGCTCTTCCTTACATCCGGGTTTCAGATGGTAATCAAGTAACCTCGAAATGAAGATCCTAAATCCTAGGATCCGTGCGACGAGGACCTTGAGCAGCACCCCATTTCTCGCGAAACCACCGCATTTTCCCGTACCGAACCTCGGCCCTAAAAAGCAGAAACCCTGACGATCAAATGTGTCAGGACGCCCTTGGCTTCGTGGAGGTAGTGGTGGAAGGACCTTCAGCAAGACCTGCAGAGAGAAGGCCCGGGTTTGCGGGCAGTAGCAGCAGTAGTAGTAGTAGTAGTAGCAGTAGTAGTAGTAGTAGTAGTAGTAGTAGTAGTAGTAGTAGTAGTAGTAGTGGTTGTTGTAGTAACAACAATAGCAGTATCAATCATTATCACAATAATGTACCATATTTTTCAGGCATACATCATAACTCCAAATGAACATACCAATATCTATATATGTGTATCTTTTTGATTATGTATATATATATATACATATGTGTATGTACTTATAGAGGGATCTACACGAGTTTAGAGCCATGTGTTTTTGGATATCTGGAGATTCCGAACTGCAGTTCATCCCGAGCGATTCGGCCTTAAATCCTAAACCGGTATGTATAGTACAGTCTTTAGGGGTTTGGGGTTCAAAGCCCTAAACCCGTGAAGACTATACCATAACATGCACAAAGGCTTAGGACTTACAAGGCCGAATCCCTCGGGGTTCACGGTGTGTTTAGCATCCTTAACTCCCTAAACTCTGAACCCTCGAAACCCCCAAAAAAGCCCCAATCCGAAGCCCTGAAGGCCACCCTGGCCTTGCAGCCGATCGTCGGGATCTTCAAGAGACGCTGCAAGACCCAGGAGGGATCGGGGATAAGCAGTTCCGGGTTGAGAGACTAGGAGTTATAGGGGTTATAGGTTTGGGTTTCAGGGTTTAGGGGTTCAGGGTTTAGGGGTTGAAGGTTTAGGGGTTGAAGGTTTAGGGGTGAAAGGTTTAGGGTTGAAGGGGTTTAGGGTGAAGCTTGGAAGGATGTTTTTGATGCTTGGAGAGCATGAGAATGTTGTGCGAAGTAGGTTCATAGCTTTCTAACGAACTTCTCGCCTCAAGCCGCAAACCGTTGGCACTACTGTTGGTAGTACGACCAGTACCATGCCTGCTTGTACGAGTGTCGGTTACTCTCAAGCCACTATACGCCACACACACCAGCACACCAGCACACCAGCACACCAGCACACCAGCACACAGGCACACCAGCACACCAGCACACCAGCACACCAGCACACCAGCACACCACCACACCACCACACTACCACACTACCACACCACACCACCACGCCACCACACCACCACACCACCACACCGCAACACCACCACACCACCACACCACCTCACCACCTCACCACCTCACCACACCACCTCACCACTTTACCATCACACCACCACAACCAGCATCACCACCACTGCGCACTATGATAAGCATGACGATGTGTCTGCAAGGACGCGGATGCGGTGGGCATGTGACATCCCACCTTTCAACCTGAGTTTGCCTCAGGTTTAATGTGTCGTGCCTTCTGAAGATGTAAGCTTCTCCGCAAAGCTGCTGGCACAACGCGGACCGACGAAAAGGAGCACTGCAGTAGCAGTAGCAGCAGAAAACAAGATGGATCTTTGTAATATTGAGCCTCATAATGGCAAGGCCTTTGGATACAGTAGCATTCTCAAGCAGGCATCGTCTAATCTTGGATCCAAGACCCTGCTAGTTCGGTCCTCGTTTTGCCTCCTGACGAGCGTGATTCCGATCCCTGGGCGAACGTGGCGGCACTGGTCTGACAGAAGCACGTGCGTGGCAAAGGTCGTGCTTCTGTTATTGGCGGTGAGAAGTAGACAGCCATCATTCGCTGTAACAGCCGCTTTCTGCAGAGGCAACACGCCAAGACAATAACGAGCAGCAATGGTGGCCACAGCAAGCAGACTCATAGCATTTATGCTGTCATGGTGAGAATGCCCAGTCCGAGTCACGCCCCTTTTTTGTTTTTGGGGCCAAGGGGAGGGATGCAGCCAAGATCGTTGTCAGTGGACTTAGGGTTTTGGTATCCCTGACCTTTTGACATGTGCATCTTATCTGCTCTTGTCACGCAAATCCGCGGCGTGGCATCCGCGCAGAGTTTCCCTGGCTTGCGAGAGTTTGAGCCCAAAGTGCACATTTACATTCATGATTGAATGCATGTTCTCGCTGACGGACTGTATCCGCACCTGACCTAATGCCACGACGAACCCGCGTGTACTTACAAGTATCTCATTACACAGCACGCGTGTGGATAGGCAAAGAAGATAGACGGATAAATGCATCGATAGGCCGGTAGATAGAAAGATCGATAGAACGATAGACCGGCAGATCGATCGATAGATAGATAGCCAGACAGGTAGACAGATAGATAGACAGACAGTTAGATATACAGAAAGATAGATGGACAGGTAGACGGATGGATAGATAGATCGGCAGCTAGACAGAAACAATCAACGGTGGATAGGTAGAGACTTAGCTGGTAACTGGGTTTGTAGGTAGGTAGGTAAATAGATAGAGAAAGACAGTTCGATAGGGAGAGAGAGTGAGAGTGCAGAATTCAACAGTACAATCTAGGGATACCGAGTAACCAGGATCAATCACTTTCCCCACAGTCAATCAAACAGACATTCTTTTGTGACGTCAAGCCAATCTGTCCAGTCTTGAGCCAATGCCACTCAGCATCGTAGCATTCTCAAATGCATTATGACAATTGGGTGCTTCATTGGGCTCGTGTCATGTAACACAGTCCCTTGGTCCTGACTTTAGTCGAGGATCACTCAAACATGGAATACAAAGCAAGCTAGCAAACAGTCGGCTCATGTATCATTCCCATTGAATCCGAGAATTTCATTCTCAGCAAGCCATTGAAGAAATCCCTTCAACATAGCAACACGAACTCCACATTGCAAAACAGTTGCAGTCGCAGGGCACTCCTAAATTAATCGCCAGCTCTGCGATCACCTGCCAGTGGCGCTGTGTGCAGTCTGAGCGAGAGCAGTCGCCACAGTGCGATCATTCGAGGCTTTCGCTTGGGCAGGTGCATTCCAAGCATTGGCGGCCTCAGTCTCCTCATTCTCATAATGAGATCTCGTCCCAGGTGGAACAGTCGTGCTCCAATCCACCTCCGACCGCTTGGCAGAGAGGGGCCATTGTGTGTCCCATCAGTCTCCACTCGATGAGGCATTGTCCGCGGGTGGTTGCCATTGCCCTCCGTTCGATGATCTCATTCAGGGACAGCAGCAGTTTGAGGCTGCGGTAGCACATTGGATCAGTCATCGTGGCAGCACTGTTCAGTGACAGTGGCCCCAAGGTCCAGGGCCAATCATTCGGACCATTGCCATCCCACTCATGAGTGCTGATATGGTCAGTGAATTGGTGATTAAAGGTTTTCGCCAACTTCATTCGAGCATTTCCACCGGCTCCGCCAGCAACCAATCTTCTCATTGCAGTCGCCTTGATGCGGCGAAACACCGCGAAGGCAATCGGCTCCTCCTTCACACTCTTCAAACACTCCCTGGTTGGCCCAGTGCACTCAGGGCATTGAAGCTGCCATTCAAGTGATGGCAAGGGAACCTGGAGAGGTCCAACTTTCCCGTGGTGTACTGTACAGTCCGTTGGCCAGTGACAAAGGCAAGCACAGCCAATCGTACACACTCACAAGGGAATCGGTGGCAATTTCAATTCACTGCCAGTTCCCTTTGCTGAGGAACAGTCGCTCGGCTTTTGTCATGCCAGTCCAGCCGCTCTCTATCATCCAGTGGTTGGGTCCATTCGCCTTAGGCTGGATACCCAACGAGTGCATTCTCATTCTCAAAGAGCTCATTCGAGTGCTGGTCCGGGTGGTCAAACCTGCAGGCAGTCGTGCCACTTGCTATGGTACCCGGCAACAGTACACTCAGCATTGGGGCCGTATTCTCTTGTGTCGGCGAGATCATTCGCCCTTTCCACCACTCTCTTGCGGTCATTCTCGACCACAGTGGTGACGTAGCAGTCAAGCTCATTCAACACACGATTGAGCTCAACTCCACAGTCCATTGGTGTGAGGGCATTGGACACCTCCACACTCCAGCCTGTGCTACACCATTGTCTCGTTCATCAAGTGGTGCCCCCCAGGGCACAGCACTCAAGGCAGCATTCGGCTCATTCAACACATTTGGCACGCGGGGCTGCCCAGTCGGCATGTTATTCCCAGTGCCGTTCGAAGCAGTGATGCCCAATGTGGCATCAAGCGCAGCAGGGCCAGTCGCAGGCTCACTGGCACCAGTCGGCGGGTCGGCGGTCTCAGTCGGCGGGCGAACAAAGCTTTCGCCTTGCGCCAGTCGCTGCAAGTCCATTCTGCCGTCTGGCACTCCGCCAGTCATGAACAGTGCGACCAGTGAGCTCTGCGCACCACTCGCCTTCACGTCCTCAACAGTGCGGCCAGACAGTGCGGCCACATCAATCGCCAGTTGCTCTCCAGCGATTTCCTCAAGCAAATTCTCCGGCAGTGGCTCCATCGGCACTCGGGTGATTGCTGCTTTCGGAGCAGTCGAAGGCTCAGGGGCCATTGCGACAGTCGGGGCGAGCGAAGGTCACGGTCTACACTACCGGCAGTCGATTGCCACTAAGGAACATTCAGAGGCAACATTTCGGGGGGAAACACATTGACCTCAGTCGGCAACACAAAACTTAAGGCAGTCCCTTGCATTGCACTCTGTACATGCAGGTCTCTCGCAGTCACTTGCAAATTCATTGCGTTCGGAGTGCGATTGCAAATCCAGGCTCTCATTCAAATTCCGAACAAGTTCAGTAGAAGTTCTTTCAAATTCCCTCAAATTCCATTCGGGATACGGCGGAATCGGGAAAAGTCTCGGCAGAGTCCCTTTGGGGCCGAATGGGCATTCTAGACTAGATCGGAGAAATCGTTTCGACAGTTGGAGAAAATTCGACTCTCATTCTCTCATCTCTCTCTTTCCTTGGTTTTGGCGTTTTCGGGCAACACTGAAACATCTCACATGCAGTCATGACAAGCCAGCTGCATTCATTTTACACAGACAAGAAAGCAGTGTGACATGTCAGGCAAACACTCAAGAACATGCGTGGCATTCGCTGCGATTCACCTACACAGTCCCTCATGACAAGCCAGCTGCATTCATTTTACACAGACAAGAAAGCAGTGTGACATGTCAGGCAAACACTCAAGAACATGCGTGGCATTCGCTTCGATTCACCTACACAGTCCCTCGGCGTGGACTTCAGTCCAACGGCGTCCAAAGAAGCAGTGTGTGCAGCGGATGCGTTGGGGGCGCGCGCGAGTGTGTGGGTGCGGGAGGGGGCGCGGGCGATGACCAGTAGGGTGGTGGTCGGGCAGGAGGAGGCCATTGAGGCTTCACCACAGGAGCAACATGACCATCAGTGTCATGAGCATCAGTGGCAAGATCCTTGAACCAATTCGACACACCGCCAAGAGGTGTCCGCAATCGCTCCAACACATCAGTTGCAACATATTTGGGATTCCAGGTGCCTTCAATCTTGGCCATCCTCGGTAGGTCCTTTTGTGCCAGATTCTGGACATACAGGAATTTCGCCAGCCTTGATTCCAACAACATTGATCGGACAAAAAGCGCTTCCGACACTGTACACTCCTTGACCAATCGCACACAACTCCGCTTCACCGGCGGACAGCGCCAGTGTCACTTGAGTCCGGGCAGTGCTAGCCACGTCGCGCCACAGGACATTCACAGTGGATCCGCTGGTGCTTTTGCTGCGCGTGCACGCGCAGCCAGCCCAGTCTGAGTCCACATAGACATTGATGTCAATGGCGCAGTTGCCATCCGCCAGTTGATGCGACGGTCGCAGTCTCAGCACGCGCATTTTCGTGCCAATCAAGTCTCGCAGTAGGTGTTTCCACTTCGCGACACTCTGCGCTGTCGGGGCAGTCACATCCCGACTCAACTCTTTCGTCGCATATGCAATGTCACCTCGAGCCAGTGCAAGCCACAGCAACTTGCCAACAGCCGTCCTGTACACTGAGTGCTCCTCAGCACTCAGTGGCGTGTCTGGAACATTCTTGGTGATCGTAACAGTTCCAGTCGTTGCCGCAGGCTTGGCATTTTTAATTCCATACAAATACGAAATCGTATCAGTGTACTTCTTCATCATTATGTCGCAGTCGTCTTCCAAGGAAGGTGTGCTCACTCCCTGGCACAAGTTGACCTGTCTCCTTCAGCAACACTTCCTCAGACAGTTGGGACGTCAACGACTTCCTCATTTCGTCAGTCCTTACGACCGCTAGGTCATATCGACATATGCAAGCACATACAATTGACCCTATTCATGACAGTACAGATTCGGACCACTCTTGCAGACTCTTGCACCTCCTAAATCCCAGTTTCGTCGTCATTGTCTCAGAGAAGTGTTCTTGCTACAGTCGCGGCGCTTGCCGCAATCCATACATGGCCTTGTTCCGCCTCCAGAGGCATTTGCCATCTGGATAGAACTCTTTCGGCGGCCAAACAAACGCTTCTTCAGTCATCAATGCATGCAGGAAGGCAGCGCTGACATCACTCAGTGTGATGCCCCAGTTTTTCTTGCCGTTGCCATGCAAAACAACAGTCGGATGGTGACCAGTGACGGTGTCGACGCAACCAGGTTGTTCTCTTCGCTCTTCTCGACCTTCTGGAAGCATCCACGGACAACCACTCCGCACCTCAGTTCGTCGTCATCTTTCCAGACCTTGACCCAACCACAGTCAAGGGCCTCATTAATCTGCTCATGGGTGCAGTCCTCAACCTTCACTTCATCATAAACTTCGAAATTCTTCACTGAGTTCATTTCTTTCAGCATTCCTGTACTTTCAGCTTCAGGCGAAAACTCACTCTTCCACAGCAGGGCTCACTCGCTGGAGCATCAGGATCCAATCCTGGCACTTCTTCACTGAGTGACTTGGTCGTCCTTTCGACCTCGCACCGTGTTCGCACCATTCCCGATATACGGGAGATGGGTCAGTTCGTGCAATCGCCGTTCACTTTCTGACGGTTCTCCAGGCAGGAACCTTCAGCATTTTTGGCTTCAGTGCACTCCTGTCCTCAGTCTCCTATCCAGTCCCCTTGCGTCCAGTGGGACTCCGTGTATCCTCACATGTCTTCACTGATCTCCATCAGGCATCTCGATGCCCATTCACTCTGATGGCCAGTATCTATCATTGTGGGATCACTCGAATCGACAAACATTGTGCACCGATCACCCCACAAGTGATCACTCAACATTCCATCAACAGGAGAACTCGCGTCATCTGGATGGAAGTAGCAATCACGCCATTCATGGTGCATTCATATCCACAATATCGAGAAAGGATAATCCATCTGTCTGCAGACCTCGGAGCTATAGTCACAGGATCCTCGAGATTGAGCAGTCGCAACAACAACAACTCCTTCATTTTCTCACCATGTTGAGGCAGTGAGCGCAACGCATTCTCAGGCTCAAGCTCCTCAACATTTCGACTCACTCTCGCTCTCGCTCTTCAGCCGCTTCATCGTTCTTGGCTCGGCCCTTGGAGGCAAGCGCAGTCTGCCACGATGTCAGCGTTCGGCTTCGGAGGCGTTTTGCCAATCCGTGGGTCATGTGGACGAGGGGTGTTCGTCATTGTCAGAGAATTTGCATCTCTGACAGTGACAGTGGCAGTCGAACCATCTCGGTACACCTTGTGCGTCACTCTTTGGCCAGTCAGGCGTGGCGCAGGTACCGGCATTCTCTTTGCCAGTTGTATCCGAGGGTCCAACATTTCATTTCGCCAGACCTTCGCATGGCGAATCAACTTCAGCTCAGTTTCATTCGCCTCCCGGGTGTCCTATTTGCCACCGTCGGAAGACTTCATTCCCTGAGCTGCGGCAATCAAGGCACCAATCTGACAGAGGTGGTCAATCGAACAGTCATGCGCGTCCGACACTCCACGCAACTCCAAGGCGCCAAGTTCTTCCTCAATTCCCGACATTACCTCTGGCAGGCACATTGCTGCCAGCTTTGCCGCATTCGCCACGGCATAAGGGATGACAGTCGGAGTCAGGTACACCAGTGTGCCTTGTCTCACAACCGGCGCAGGACAGTCGGGTCAATCAATGACATGTAGGCTCATGTAGGCTTTCGCCTTTCGCCGTCACAGTCCAGTAATCTTGCAACAACAGTCGGGCGACACTGACCAGTGGAAACGGTATGCCAGTGCACACATAAAACTGAACACTCTACGAGTGGCCATTGCTGCAGTCAAGCTGAACAATCTTCCGACCTTGTACATCCAGTGTCTTTCCTGACAAGCTCCGCAGTGAGGGTGCACTTTCATTCAACGGCAGCGTCGGATAATCCGGCGCAAACCATTCCGGACAACAATTCGCACAAGCTCCACTGTCGAACAGTATCTAAGTTTTTGTCGAACAGTCCAGCTTGCGTGTGCATCAAGTTAGGCGCACTCTGAGTCGGCATTGGTGGCACTCCTGAACTCAGTGCACCAATCAGCAAGCACGCTCCAACGAACAAGATCGTCATCAGTCCGGGCTTTGCTCCCCGAATACAGTCTTCGACACTCTGGATGCACTCTGATGCGCCGATTCGACAGTCACAGCTGACACATTCTGTGGTGGTTCATTCTTGGCCACCATTCCTCAGTGTTACAGGACCAGTCCTCAGGCCAAGAACTCCAGTCATCCTCGTACCAAGACCAGTCACCGGACCAATCATCGACAGAAGCAATCCACTCACCATTCCATTCACCTTCATCCCAGGACCAGTCATCATACTGCCAGTCATCTGTTCTCCACTGATCCCAGTCATCACCCCGTGCGTTTCCATTTCCTTGTTCCTCTTCAGTCACCGCTGACATTTTTCCTTTACCTTCAGGGCATTCCTTGCTCCAGTGGCTTGGTCACCACATAGAAAACATCCGTGTCCTTTTCCTTTCATTCCTTTTCTTTTGTATCCTTTTCTCTTTGCTTTGCCTTTTCCTTTGTACATTCCTTTGCCCTTTTATCCTTTTCCTTTCCTTGGGTACATTCCTCTACCTCCTTTGTATCCTTTGCCCTGCATTTTCCTTTCTTTTCTTTCAGGGCCCCTATGTCCATGTCGGCTGGTCCTTGGTGGTGATTGTCAATCCTACCACTCGGCACAGTCAGGTGTCTACTCTTGATGTAGCTGTAGATGATTTCCAGGGCCTCAGTGAACGTGCTGATGATCCTGACATTCAACCTCAAATCCTGCTGCAACGGACCAACAGTCTTCTGCATTAGCAACGTTATCAAGAGGTCGTTGTCCAACGGCCTTCCAGTCGTCTTCTCATGCTTCTTCTTCAAGATGATAAACTCACTCAGATCACTCTCCAAGTGGTCATTGCGCAAGCGGAAGCCGATGATCTCACTCAAGAGATTCGTGGATCTCGCTCGCTCTGGCAGTGAAAACTGATTGCACAATCGACGCCAGATTTCGAATCAATTCTCCGTCTCGTCCTCATTGCGCCCTTGCGGCGCCATCAGTGATTTGCACCAACATATACGGCAGTTGCCTAGAGAACAGTGAAAGCTGATCATTTTGCGTGCGGTTTTGCTGAGCATTGAAAGCTTCGCACAAATCATCAGTGATCGTTCGGTTCTTTTTTCAACATCGTCCATTAACAGTTTGGCCAATGGCTTGTACAGTCGTACATATCGCTTCATCTGCCACGACCAGTCTTCCCATCCCTCCAGCTTTCCATGATACACTGGTGGCGGAAACAGTTTGATCTCTCCGCCAATCCGTATGGTTCCGAACTCGATTCTCTCTCAGTCCCTGATTCCGGAGCCGAAGGTCCGCTACCATGCAAAAGTCAACAGTACACTCTAGGGATACCGAGTAACCAAGATCAATCACTGTCCCCATAATGCCTTCTAGCATTCTCAAATGCATCATGACCATTGGGTGCATCATTGGGCTCGTGTCATATAACAGAGAGAGAGAGAGAGAGAGAGAGAGAGAGAGAGAGAGAGAGAGAGAGAGAGAGAGAGAGAGAGAGAGAGAGAGAGAGAGAGAGAGAGAGAAAAAACGATGGACGGATGGATGGATGGATGCATGGATGGTTGGTTGGTTGGTTGGTTTGTTGGTTGGATGGATGATGAAAACGTGCTATGTGCGTTTCCACAGACTGACATCATTTCTGTGCTGGTTGCCTTTCTTCGGCAGCATGGTGCTGGATTCCAAAAGTTTTCTTGGGTTTTGTGCTGTACGGTTTGGAGTTTAGGTTTGCGTTTTGGGGTGTTGCGGTTTGCAGCTGCTTCCCAGTTTCTTGGCCCGGCTTGTTTTAGAACGATAGCCTGCAGAGTGATGAATGTGCTGGCCCCAGAAGGAGACTTTGCACCGACGAGGAGTGCCGAGGCCGAAACCCAAAATCTCAAACTTGCAAGTTGCGTTCGTTGTAGGCTTCACAGGTTTCGTTGCCATTGATAGTTGAGAAAGGCGAAACCCTAGCGGCTCTTTTGGCACATGCATCGTCATATCACTTATGTGGGGCTGAGATGCCCAAAAACCACCGTTGACGTCTTTTTCAAGTCCGCCGCTGGTTAGGAGCAGGCTAGCAGGCTTGCAAAAGGGCAGTCGCAAGACAACTGGTTGGACTGCCCTTGCGAATTCATGTTAAAGTATCTGGTGTCCTCATATCAGTTTTCAATTTGTGGTCTTTAACCTTGTCTTACTGGGGTGTCGAGATGTCTGTGCGTAAATCCTTACACCCAAACCTCCTTGTAAGACTTAAACCAGAACCTGACACCGCAGATGTTTTTTGACAAAATCCGTATTGAGCCCAAAACCTAGACCTTAATCCCTAAAGTATCATTCGTGTAATTTGGCCGACACCACTCTTCAGCTGCCTCCTGCCCCTCACACCTACAGTACTCTGTCAATGAGGAAGGCCTAGTGTCGGCAACAGCTGATGTATATAAACACAGATGTCATGTTGTCCACTGCTTGGCACGTTATACCTACTTCTACTCCTCTCCTTACTCTTCCTACTCCTACTCCTTCCTACTCTTATTCTTACTCCCATTCCCACTCCCACTCCCACTCCCACTCCCACCCTCATCACTCCCACTCTCCCACTCCCACTCCCACTCCCACTCCCACCAACTCCTACTCCTACTCCTACTCCTACTCCTACTCCTACTGCCAACACAATTACCGCAATTAGACCTACTTCGACGACTTGATGAAGTGCAATTGCTCCAGTGTGGCCACCGCCACTGTTGTGATTGTTTTTCGTGGTACTGTGACAAGCCTGCAAGCCACGAAACCGACATGTGCTTTCAATCATTCAGCCGGAGTCTAAACCTGCGTTTGACCCGGTGTTGAACATGTTTCACCCGTCAAACAGGTGTGCATACACATATAACTGTATATATATATATACACATATATATATATACACACATACATACATACATGTGAACATGCAGGTCGCTTGACACGACACCAGAGACTGGTACCTGTAGTAAGTTGTAGTTGCAGTAGTCGTACCAAATGGTAGCATCGGTTGTGGTTTCAGTGGTACGAGGTGTATTGCAACAGTGGTAGAAATATGAGTACTAGCAGTAGTCGCAGTTGTAAGCAATGTAGTCGTAGTCGTGGTGTGAAAAAGGGGGTTTAGGACGACAACTTCTGCACATATCATGCTCAGAGTAATGCGATCACTATCAGTAGCATCCAAAAGAGTTGTAGTAACGTGTTTGGCGGAGTTGACTCTTGAAAGGAGCTGCTACGCTCCGAGCAAACTTGCTCATTTTCCCCTTCTCGAGTGGAGCGATGCCGGGTGGCGCATGAGCATCATTCTGAAGCACTAACGTGGGTGCTGTTGGTGAGAGGAAGTAGTATTCACAGCAACAATAGTGCGATGTTTCTAAACATGGTGGTCTACATAAAAGTTGTTGAAACGGTTTTGTGGCAGGAGCTCAAATCGCAACAGCAAGGAAACATGGATGGTTTCAGTCCTGTTAACGGCTTTTGCGCAACACGCCGGCAGGGCCCTGGAATCTCGAGAGAGCGAGAGAAGGGAGATGGCCGTGCGAAGCAGGGTTAAGGTCTGAGCTCACTGGCGGTTCGGGCTTTGTTGGAAACTGAAGTAGGGTTCGTGGCTTGGGCTTTATCATTATCGTTTGGGCTTGATTTGTCGGTATGCTAGCACTTCGCCGGATCCCAACCACTCTTAACCCACTTTATCAAGTATGAAGTGGGCTGCACACAATCTTCTTCACCCTTCAGTTGCGCGCGCAAACAACAAATAGGTCTGTTAGATATTTGTGCATGCATGCACGTGTGCATGTTATACATGTACATGTGTGAGCAAGTGGGCAAATAAGACGTACACCTAAATGAGCACATGCATGTATCCATGCACAGAGCAGGCACTTACACACATCTACCCGTCCGTCCATTCATCTTTCCACTTGTTGATACTATTACTATTATCACTATTATTGTTATTACTACTAGTATTATTACTATGATTGTTATTTTTATATGTGTCTCTGCGTGCGGGACCTACAGGCTGTGTCGCAGAGTCGATCGCCTGACTTGCATCGACTCAGCGGCTTGGATCGCATTCGGACCTTGATGAAGGTCTGAGACCAACAGTCAATGCGAATCCAGCCAAAAAAATAATCATAATAATAATAGCAATAACAATACAAATAGTAGTCATAGTAATAATAATAGTAATAATAATACTAATAGTAATAATAATGGTAATAATAAAAAAAAACCTCTGCACTAAGCTGCAGGCCGCAGGTCTGGCTGGCCTGCTGAGCAATTCGGCTGTCTCTCGAAGGAGCATGGCCTGCCCTTCTTGTTCGGAGTATCTAAACCTTAAACCGTAAACCCACCTCGCGTGCAACTGCCAGTAACCCGAGGCATTCCCGGCAAAGCACAGAGCCGTGCTCCTGAGTTGCGGTCCTTGCCCATGCTCGTGCACGACCCTCGGGAGCGGTTCGGGCACGAAACTTCCTAAACCTTGCCAGTTTCTGCGCCATGATGCCATGTCCTAAGCCTTTACTCTAAACCTACCCGACACTCCAGGCTTGCCTTGCGGCAGCAGAACCTGTGTCGGGTGTAACAAGACCCGGATAGGCGGGTGCTACTCCTCCGGAACAAGGAGGAATGTTTCAGAAAATTGGGCAGGGACGAACATCTTCGGATTTTTGGTCTATTAGGGTCCCGTAAATTTCTGAAACTCCCACGTGCTTGTTGTGATTTTAGCGCGTGCCGAAATGGGATACTTGACCTGGAGCATCCCCTCTTTCGGCACATGCTGTGATCAGATCACAGGCCCATGCTACTGAACCGGCCCGCGGATGAACCTGTCTTTAATGGTTGCTTCACGGGTTGCCTGAAGTGATGCTTGAAAAGTTCTATTAGAGATTCAGGGTTTAGGCTTCTTAGAAGGGTTCCTAATCAAGCAAGATTTCCTCCATATATGGAGCTCAACGGCCTTGGGATTGCGGCTTTAGTGTTTGGGGCCAGTTTGGGTGTCAGGGCTTGGGAGCAATACCACAGCTTAAACAGTTACCATTTCTGCTCCTTACTACAACTATACCACAACATGCCCAAATCCCCATTCTAAACATTAAGACACCCCCATTTTAGGCAAATTCCCTAAACCCTTAAACCTGTAAGCCCCAAAACCCTAAACCTAAGGTAGGGATCCGCAGGGCCATGACACAGTTTTGGATCTCGGATCTGAGACAGAGCACGGCCTACCAGTGAACTCCTGGACTCTTGGAGTGACTGCACAGTTTCTGACAGAGCTAAAAACCCTAAACCCTATCTGCCCATCTGGAGTTTAGGATTTAGGGTTGGGGGTTTAAGACTCTGGAGACTGGGCAGTTTCCTACAAGGTCCCTGGTGACTGGCTATGGCCAGGAGACCCCAACAGCAAGCTCTTTGAGTGTCAGAGGAAGAAATCATCTCTGCCGACCACCGGAACCCGCTAGTGTCAACTCTCCCGCTTCCCCTTGCAGACGTTTGGGTTTAGTCTTGAATAAGAGCTGGAAGTTTAATATAAGGGCCTTAATAATTAGAACAGGGTGTTCGGGCATATTCTATTTGGTGTTTAGGGGGTCAGGGCTTCGGGACGTAGAGTTTAGGGCTAGGGGCTTGGAGGACCCTGGTGGCCCATGTACCTTCAAGAACAATTGTGAGGAGGAGGCATGTTCAAGGGCCCTGAAGAAAGCGGGGGTTTAGTTTTTCAGGGGTCTACATTAACGTTATGAATCCCTTCTTGAGCCCCTTAGAGCCCTCACCGTGCCGGCATAAATCCGTATAGAACTTTCGCAAAGTTACACCAAGCCCTAATCCTAAGTTCCTGCAGGGCCTTAAGGGGAGCCCTGATGGAGCAATGTCCACGCGAGGTCCAGCCGCCGTGGAGGCTCTCATGTGCTTCAGGGTTAGTTAATAGGGTTTTGCATATAAGGGTGTGGGCTTCAGGCTTAGAGTAGGTTTGAGGTTTGGAGGGTTTGGAAGGCTTAGAGCATCGGGGTTCGGGTTTGGGGCATCAGGGTCAAAGTTCAGAATGCGGGGGTTTTGGGACTGAACAGCTTAAGCTTCGGCATTTCGAAAATGGATCGAGGTTTGACTACGAAGGTCCAGTCGCTCCTAAGCCTTCTAAGCCCTCTATAAGTCCTGACCGTGGACCCTAAAGCCTAAACTCTAAGCCCCTAGAATCCCCATCCCTGACCCCAAAGCTTTGAGCTCTTTCTGTGTTGACTCTAGGGTCGGGATTTGAGGATGTGTTAGTTTTCACACAGTCTTGATGGATTCGCGAGCTCGCCCGAAACTATGAACATACTGAACAAGGTGTGGGAATGCGTGGGACTTCCAAAAAAGGCACAACGCTTGAGGGAGTTAGAGCTTGGGGTTCGAGGCCTGTTCTGCTAGCTTATTGTTTTGCTAGTGTATGGGAGGATTCGAAGACCATGGTGCATTCATGCAGGCTTTGGCGTACATGGTTTAGGGTTTGAGGCGCAGAGTTTACAACCTTGTGACTTGAGAAGCAGCATGCGGCAGACGTTATGCGCAGATCTTCCAAGCTTCTCCACTACACCTCGAAACTCCCAAAACACCTGACGCTGACTGACGAACGTCCCACCGAACCCCACAAGCCCTAAACCCCAAACCAGGCATGGTAGTGTATGCCTTTGAGGCGGGCCCTGGATCCGTATGGCGATCGGAGAAAGGGTTAGTGCACTTTACAAAAACCCCAAACCCTAAACCCAAAACCCTAAACCCTAAACCCTAAACCCCTAACCCCTAAACCCCAAACCCGAAACTGTCGCCTAAACCTCTGTGAGAGCCTCGGAGCTCCTCATGACCGCAGGGACGGCGAGAGCCCAGACGCGGCGTCCAACCCTGGACGCTTTAGGGTGTTGGGGTTTAGGGGTTTAGGGGTTTAGGGTTTAGGGTTTAGAGTTTGCGTTTAGGGTTAGGGGCTTGGGCTTGGGAGTTTGGGGTATTGGGGTTTTGGGGTTTTAGGGTTTTGGGTTCAGGGGTCTTGGGTTTAGTTTAGGTTCCCTTTGCCTTCCACTTGAACTCTGTAGAAGCCTAAACTCTGATCCCCCCTTGGTTTTGCATTGTAGGCGCTCGGGATCTTGTACGCCTTTCGTCCACGACTCGGGTTTGTCAGCAGGGTCGAGGTGCAGTACCTCCGGTGCAGGACTGGAATCTTACTTTGTGTCGGGCATTTGAGCTACGTGATCTGGCAGGCAATGCTGTGTCGGATGGACAACTCCTTCCGACCGCCCCTGACCCTGTACGGCCTAGGAGTTCATTGCGATTGCGTTAGACCCCGCATGCGACCCAGCTTCGCAAGCCCATCCACCTTGCAAAGACGATGTGCCTTGTGGCGCAGGGACAGTCAGGATGCAACTTTGTGGGAGTTCTACACCAGGCAGCGATCCGGTCTGACAGCACCATCATGGCGTACATGGACGCAGGCGGCATGGCCTAACTGACAAGATGCTCCGAGTGAGCCAGCAGTAGAATCAGTAGAAGAACAAGAATAGAAGGAGGCTGCAGTCCCACGGAGTCTCTGCGTCGCTGCCCGTGTCCATACTGTTGGCCGTGAAGGACAAGATGGAGATGGCGCTGAAGCCAGAGATTAGGGACCTTACTGGGCTTCATTGAGGGGGTTTATATGGGATATCCCTATCCATAGTTTTGCTCATGTGCTCTTTCGGGGCCCAAACAAAGAGATGCGCGCCGCCACGGTGAAGCACCAGCGGATCAGCGAGGCTGAGAAGCAAGAGGTGAATCAGTCTTGCACCCCGCGTCCCTTTGCGTACGTGTGCACCACTGCTGCTGGTGATGATGACGAAGACCAGGATGTGGATGATAAGGTTGGTGATGATGGTGATGAGTATGACGATGGTGTTGGTGATGATGATGAGCATCATCATGCGATTCTGCTGCCGGCAGTGGTGGTGATATGGCTGGTGGTGGTGGTGATGATAGCCGATGATGATGATGATGATGATGATGATGATGATGATGTGATGATCATGGTGGTTGATGAAGTGCTGGAGATCGAGACCAAACTATGACGTGGTTCGAGCTAGTCCCGAAGAAGCTGGAGGCATGTGTGCGAACGTTTGTACCAAGAGATTCTCGTTGATAGAGCGCGCACTGCGCTTCCAGACACAGTGTTCAAATCAATCTGCCACCTGAAACCCTACACCCTAACCCCTAAATGCCTAATCTCAGGACCAGGCTGCAGAATCCGGCAACGCGAGAGAAGCTAATTACATCTTCGTCCCAGCCTCTGAATCGAATGATCGTAACACCTAAACGCTCCTCAGTCCCCGAAGTTTAGCCTTCGAGTCTAAGGCGTTCTGCCGGAACAGCTTTGGCTTAAAATCTGTGACCTGCAAGCCGAGAGCCCAAGAGGGAGTTCCGAACATCTTCGGACCTGTATGTAGAAACCTAAAGAATGGCACTTTCATTTGGGACCCCCCCACCACCGCCTGCCTCGTCACCCTCTAGAAATGGGAGTTTCCGAAAATTAGGGTACCTTATTTTGGGGTCCTTATAACAAGGATCCTACTATTTAGGGTACTATATGAGGGTCCCCTATTTACGGAAACTCCCAAATAACTGTGAAGCCCTAAACCCTCTGGGTCAAACCCTGCACACTCAAGTGGCTTCAGCAGGACCGAAAAGGGAAAGCCAGTCAGCCTTTCTGGCCGCCCAGATGCATCCAGCAGGGGGGGGGGAGTTAGGGTCTAGGGTTTAGGGTTTAACCCTAATCAAGTTTTCGGCCCCTCAATTCGGTTTTGGGGTCAAGACTTTGGGTCTACTTTCGTTGTTGGTGGGCCAGTCTGACCTGTTGAGAAGCCGTTGCGATTCTGTGAACTGCCACTGGATTCTTTCTGGTGAGGTTCTGGCGATGGGTTTCTTGAGCTTTGGCCGTGGGCCCTAGTGTTCTGAGCCCAATCCCCAAGCCAGATCTGTTCCTAAGTGATCTCAGGCTATCGGGATTTGGAGTGGGTCTAGGTTGCTCACAGGCCCAGACGACCGCTAGCACCACTCTGACCAAGACCACGACTATGACCACGACGATGACATTGACAACCACAGCGTCCACGACCACCGCCAGTTGCTGCTGCCACTACTGCTGCTGCTACTTGCTGGAATACTGTTACCACTGCCACAACGACTGCTGCTACTGCTACTGCTACTACTGCTACTGCTGCTGGTGCTGCTGCCGCTGCCTCTGCCACTGCCACTGCCCTTGCTACTGCTATTGCTGCAGTTGCTGTTACTGCTACTGCTCCTGCTTGCTTCTGCTGCTGCTGCTGCTGCTGCTGCTGTGGCGGCGGCTGCTGCGGCTGCCGCTCCTACTAGGCAACTCCGGGGGTTGGGTTTTTACCACTGACCTCCGCTGGTCTAAGCCACAAGCTGGCTCTAACGGAACCCATATCCCAGCCATTCCACGGGCTCCGGCCACGAGGCAATGGGAAGAGCCGCAGCAAAGGCCTCCACCTGCTTCATGTTAGAATTGAGAGCGGGCTTTGGTGGATCATTCTTGCAACGATAGTGTGGTTGATGATTCGTGTTTGCCTTTGGGGTCCTGTGCGCAGCAACATCGCTGCTTGGGGCTGGTGGCTTTGACTTCAGGAGTTTACCCCCAAGCCCTAAGTTCCTCAAGCCCTGAGCGGAAAATCTCACAAATCCCGGATGGAATCCTGCAGAGAGAAGCCCGTGAGCATACTTCCCGAAGCCCGTCCTGTACCCTAACAATGCGAGTCGCAAGCCCACACCCTGATCCTACTAAACCGAAGCCGGAAAGCCCACCAACCCGACACACTAACCGAATAAGCCCAAAGCCCAAAGCTATCCAGGCACGTGGCTCCCTCGATCGGACGCAGGTGCGGCTGTGGATTTCGGCGTCCGCTAAGGGTTCCTTTAAGGGGGATCCACTTCCAGAGTCGTATAGTACCCTTTTAGGGAGACCCTCGTCTAGAACCCCAGAGTCACCCCTTAACGGAACATAACGGATTCACGGGTTCTCTCAAGGCTTCCACAGGCGTTTAGGGTTTGGGATCTAAGCCTTTAGGTTTGGGCTCCAAGCTACTGCCTTTTGGTTTTGAGTTCAGGGTGTTAGGGTATTAGGGTTTGGGGTTTCAGGGTTCCGGGTTTAGCGCATTTGGCGGCACAGTGTCTAGGGTTTGGGTTTCTGGGCCCGGATCCGGGTTTCGGGTTCCGGGTGTCGGGCTCAGTGATTTCGTCCGACGGCTGCCAATCCTGTGCCGAGAGCCCCAAACCGCTTGGATCGCCAAAGAACTCTTAAAACCCGAAGCAGCCTCCTGGAAATCCCATAAAGCCTCAACCTGTGTGTCAGATTGCCATTGGGCTTATATCGATCCCAAAGGCGTGATCCAGGCGCTTTTCAGGGGTTTGGGGGGGGTTGTGCAGGGGTTTGGGGTTGAGGACTTACACTAGGTCGAGGGTTTTTATTGTGAGAATAGCTAAATCGTGATAAACAAGTAAATGAGGAAGCAAGGAAGTAAAAAGGAAGCATGGATTGGTAGTTACATATAAATACGTAAATTATGAAGAGAAGTACACAAGTAGACATCGAGATATGTTGTAGATATATGATATGTTTTATAGATATATGTTACAGATTATATATAGATATAGATATAGATGTAGATATTTATATACATATAGACGTATGAACATAAATATGCATTAACTGGCATGAAGACATAAATCGATAAACAAGTAAAAACATACATACACAGATAAATACATAGAAATACCAATATCTATATGTATGTATATACATATAGATTCATACACGCATGTATGTATATATGTATGTGATATGTATCATGTAATGGCTGTGAGGGCCCAAGATTGAGGGTTTGGCTTGAGGCTTTAGGCCCCCGGGTTGGGGTGCAGGCTTTGTGCCACGCCGGCGAAAGAGGCCCTTGCCACGAAACAAAACGGGTCGGAACAAATCCTACGAGTCCTCAGGGTTCCGACTACAATCATAGTATACAATCTACGCCACGAGCCTATTCTAGTGATTCAGGCCCCTATACTAACCTCCGAAGCCAACCACAAACCCTGAGATTTTGAGACTTGGGCCTAACTCGCAGAACTCCAACTGCCGAGCCCTAAACCCCAAACGCAGAAGCCCCTAAGCCTGCCCTCCCCAGACTCCGAACCCGAAGTCCCAGTTAGGAGCCTGAATAGCTATTTATACTGTTGACGATATAAATCCGGCACCACCACCTGGAGGACCCTAAACTATGGGAATTATGGTATATTCCTTATCATGGGTGGTGCAGGATGTATATCATCAGCAGTAGCAATATCATACCATGTCCTTCGAGCCTCAATGCAAAAATCCCATGCTAACAAGTATAGGCCTGAAATCTTGGGTGATTGTTACGGTTTTTGATATAGGTCCTGAATATAGGTCCGAATACTCTGGGGTTGCACAACCAGGGTTCCTGAGTTAGCTTCCTACATAGGCCTCAATACTACACCGTTAAACCCCTAGGCCCTAAGCCCTAAGCCGCAAAAACAAACTCAAGCCCATAGACGGGCCAAGCAATCTCGACTTTGGGCCTCCATGACCCCTTACCCAGAGACTCCAATATGCTTTAGGAATATACCTTAAATCATATTGGGGTTCCTACTATAATCTAAGGTGTATTCCTTAATTAAGGTATGTTGGAGTCTCCGGGCCCCCTTAAGAATCCTAAGCACCTTCCCAGAGACTCCAATATCTCTTAATTAAGGAATATTCCTTAAACCATAGTAGGATCCCTAATATGATTTAAGGTATATTCCTTCATTAAGGGATATTGGAGTCTCTGGGTTGGGAGATCCTATCGACCCCCGGCACTTCCACGCAGGTTGGCTTCACGAGCACCAAGATGAGGGGCTGGTTTGAGCTCGGCATCCCAGTTCTGAAAGTTTTGCTGAAGATCGGATTGGGGTTCAAGCGATAAGTTTGCCGGGAACAGGGTTTGAGGTCTTGCGGTTTAAGGTTTAGATTTTTAGGGCTTGTTATGATTATCACATAAGCATTATTGCTCTTATTCTTTACTAAGGGTCCTGGTCTTGGCAGGTTAGCATTCAAGCTTTTGGGGCAGGCTTTGGCGTCCACAAAGATGCAGAGGTGCCGAGGTGTGGGGCTCGACTTCCCCGGACCCTGAACTCTCACCCCAAAGCCCCGCAATCCAAACCTAAATTTTAAACCCTCAACCCCGAACCCTGAACCTGGTAAGGAATTCTAGCTGTTCGGTAGTCGGAAAAGAGCCCTCAAACAAAAAGAACCCTAAGCCCTGAACCCAAAGCCCCACAACCCGAACCCTGAAGCCCACGCCCGACATAGGGAAGTTTACCGAGGGTGGATACATCGTATCTCTACGAAGCCCCGTCTCGAGACCTGATGAGGGTTCTAGAAGGGTCGTACGTGGCCTTATTGGGTTTTACATAGGTTCCACAAAAGTTCTGTAAAGTTCCTATGGAGGTTTGAAAAACTTAGCGCTGGAAGCTTCAACTATTAAGCCGCTAGCTTGCTAGTTTAGGGTTTTAGGGTTGCTGGTTCTGAGAGTCAATCTTGCACAGGCTTCGGTGGTGGAGACTTCCGCGGTAGGAAGAAATTGTTGGCTGTCGCAACTCCTGGGTTCCTGTTCCAAGCAACAAGACAGAAACGCATTCCCTTTGCGTCCATAATATAGGGACCTTAACAATTACCTACTCTTTTCTGGGGTTCCTTATTATGATTATAGTATAATGGGTCCCAAAACCCTATTCTAATTATTAAGGCCCCTAATATAGAACCTTACTATAGATCCCTTATACACCCCTTATAGACCCTATTCTAATTCTTAAGGCCCCAACCCTAAACCCTAAACCCTAAACCATAAACCCTAAACCCTAAACCCTAAACCCTAGGTGAATCATGAAGCACCGATAAGTTTAAGAGATCTGCAGCTAGGGGTGGCTACTTCAAGGCGCACCTGGAGGCGGAAGGGGTTTAGGGTTTTAGGGGTTTAGGGGTTTAAGATTTAAGATTTAAGGTTGAGGGTTTAAAGGTATCTATAAGGGTTCCTATAAAGGAGGGCTTAGGGTTTAAGGTTGAGGGTTTAGGGGTTTAGGGGTTTAGGATTTAGGGTTAAGGGTGTAAGGGTTAGCTTTTTGGGGCGAACAAGGGAAGACGGTGTTAAGGCTGTTAGGGATCCGCTACTTGATTCGATTGTTCAGTTGCCTTTCTTGTTTCTGGTGATCCTTGAGTCCATGTTGAGTGCCCATGCTCTTGCTTGTTTAACTTGTTTAAGTTGCTCCTGCATCTGCTTCTCGCCACTCGTTTGCGTGCCCACGGCACGACACGATGCTGCTGATTCTGCTGACTGATTTGGATGCATGATAGTGATGGCGAAAAGCACACTGCAGAACACTGATTTGCAACAGTCACAGAAGGTACTGACCCCTTTAAGACAATCGCAATCGTCAGCAATCCGATGACACTTCTTTCCAGGGGCAGGAGCTGGAAGCGAGAACGACACGGCAGAGAGTAATTGCAGTCACAACAAAGCAGAGTAGCTGCCATTAGCATCAGCATCAGTGTGTTTTTGATTGAGCACCGTATCTGTACTATATGGCAGTGATATGCACTGATAGTATGCTTTTCGTTATGGACAATGCAGGATCTGATCCATCAGCCGCATCAGGGTGAGTCCCAGCAGGATCCTCACTATCCGGCAAGCTGCGTGATTTGCCCTAAACTTAGGGTGTAGGGTTCAGCAGCGGAGGAAAAGCATGCTTTCCATGAGTGTCGCTCGAATTGGAGGTGTGCCCCCTCGAAGACTCCGAGGCAATTGAGGGTCGAGTGTGTCTGTCCCAGGTCTTCGGCTGATGATATAAATCCTGCATTTCCCAGAATAAGGAATATACCATAATTACCATAGTTAAGGGTCCTTAAGGTAATGCAGGATTTATATCATCAACCGTTGCGTTACATGAGGCATCTCCAGAACAGGTTTACGGCCGGGTGCGTTGGGCTTCGTAGAAGGTGACCAGAGATCCTGCAGCCCCCTTGGAGTCAGGTTTGGAATCCGGAAGCCACCTGTAGAAGAGGTTGGTTTAGAGGGTCGGGCGTCGGGTTTACAGTGGCGGGCCAGATGTGGGGATGCCCGCAAATCACTGTGTCTATCAAAGAAGGGTGGTTGTCAAAATTATGGTCCCTTTTTGGGTCCCTATTATAATACGGCACCTATTATTTAGGTTGACCAAAAAGGGCCCCTAATTTTGACAACTACCCAACTACAGAAGGCCAGATGCACGAGTCGTCCGAGAGGCACACAGGGACAGCAGCAGAAGGCATGCAGGAGTTCCGAACCCAGAATCAGAAGAACCACAACTCCGAACCCCCCGTACACCAAAAGCTCCATAGGCCGAAGTTGACGGTATAAAAAGCCCTTATCCTCATTTAGAGTTTAGGGGTTCGGGGGTTTAGGGCTTTTGCAGTTTAGGGTTTTGGGGTTAAGTGGTTTAGGGGTTTAGTGGTCGAGCCTTATCACCGCAACAGCCCACACACTCCACGCAAGCTCCCTTAGATCTGGGCCCCAGAAGACCTCAATCGTGCCACCTGAAGTCAAAGGGCCTAGGCCTAGATCGCAACTCCACACTAGAACCTTCACTCAACCTTCGGACCCCTCACGACTACACCCTCAACACCTACACCGTACATCTCTGAGCAATTTTGAGCCATCAGCCAGAATCAATCATCAACCTTGAACTTCGCCCTGTTCAAAGGAGAAGCCCCTACGTTCGTCCTTCAAGCCACTCGGTGAGTGGTTCCCAGACATCTCACAGTCGGAGCGCCCAGCGAGATTGAGCTGAATTCTTGCTTATTCCGCTCCTCCTTGTAGAAGCTTGAGCAGCGGCCGTGGCGTCGCTTGGAGTCAGGGTTTAGTCTCAGGGCTTAGAGCTGAAGGAATGCAGGTTTGGGGCTTAAGTTGTGGAAAGAGGGCGAAAGGCTAGTACCACCACCGCCGCCCCTCATCATGATCCTCCCCCTCCTGCTGACATCACGGCCACTAGCATCGTCACCATCACCATCACCATCATCAGACACCAAACGCCAGACACGGACACCAGACACCGATCATCAGACACGAGACGCGAGACACCAGACACCAGGTCCCACCAGAGAGAAGACACCAGACACCCGCGCCAGAAACCAGCACGGGAAACCAGGCACCAGACCATCCTTATCGCTCACACTCCTCATCCTCTATCAAGGACATCAACAGTGGGACTAGGAAGCATGACACATCCAGAGCTGCTTCATCTGAGGTCCTTCCTCGTGAAACCGGCTCGTTGATGACTGCAGGAGGGAGTTCTGCGCCGCGCGCGCCTGTGGAGGTGTCGAACGCCCTCAAGCCATGGCCTCACAAGTGGGCCTAGGTCAAAGCCCTGAACCCTAAACCCATCATAGTAATCAAAAGTCCGATGCACTTTAACAAAAAAGCATCAAAGTGAGAGGACAAGGAAGGACGTTGGTCCGGGGGTTGAAAGCTTCTTGAGTTTGTGTCGCAGGGGTTGTACACCCAGCTGGACCTTACGGTTTATTCGCTGTTCTTCTTCTCTTGCCACGTGTGTTGGGCCTTTGTACTTCCAAGGGGAGCATCGTTTAGGGTGTTGAAGGCTTTTTGCCTTTTTTAATTAGTAGTGGAGCGCCCATATGGTCCACATTATGGTTACAGCATGCTTTGCCCCAAAACCCTATTCTGATTCCTAATATTTCGGAGTTGAGGATTACTGTGCAAATGCCAGTTCCCCTGAAGCCCCTGCCCCCCCACAACCTCGAGCTCTGTGCAAGGCGGAAAAGTACAGCATTGGAGGGCGTGTCATCTAGGCATTTAACTTCGGTCAGAGGCCTGAATAGTTACCCAGTTTATTCCTTAGGGTCCTTGAATTGAGTTATACAAAGCACTTTCTAGTGTCTCTCTCTCTCTCTCTCTCTCTCTCTCTTTCTCTCTCTCCGTCTACAATCATGATATGTAAGTGTACATTTATGTATATATATATATATATGCACACACACACATATATATATATATATCTATCTACGTATACATGAATGTATGTATGCACTTCAAAATATTGCTGGAAGCATTTTCATGCCCCTATCTTCCGATCAAATACACGCAACATACGCAAGAAGACACCGGAGATTCGACGGTCACGGATTCTTGCAGACCCAAACAAACAACGCTTGGCTTATTACCTTTTACAGGGTGCAAGGCCCGTCGCCCCAAGCCCTGCGAACTCATAGCCACAGATGCAAAGGTTTAGGTTTTAGGCTTTGTCAAACATGAGCCAGGGCTGTTGCTGCCATGAGCCCCGTGTTCTAAGCCCGGACCCCCGAACTGGCGCCCAAAACCCGGAAGCCAAAGCTAGACATCTTAAGAGCAGCAGTGTGGGATACTCAACTCAATAGTTCCAAAGAACTTCGGCAACATCGAACTCCGAACTTACAGTTGACCTGGTGCGGATTGGGGCCTTTGATTTAGGGTCAAGGGGTTGAGGGCTAAACCTCAGAAGCAAAACTCACAAAACGTTTAAGCTCAGGTTTGCGGTTCAACCAAGCAAGGTACATCTTGGAGATATAGAGTTTTGAAGGGCGAGTTGGCGTCTTGCGATTGCAGCTTCAAGAGTAATGTCGTTGTGGGCATCGATCGTCTTCGTTGATTGTTGGCTCGTCAGTGAGAGATAGAGTGAGTGAGTGAGTGAGTGAGTGAAAGAGTGAGTGAGTGCGTACAGTAACATGAAGTGAGCAGTAAAACAATGTAATGTATACAACAGTAAGGCAAGGTAGGTTAGGGTAAGGTGAGACGAGGTAAAGTAAGTATGTCGCTTAGTAAGCCAGGCCGTAGATAATCAAGTAATATCAAGTACGTACACGGAAGGCAGGAAGGAAGGAAGGACCAAAGAAGGAAGGAGACGCAACCTGAGAACGGTAGAACAGTCATAGTCACAAGATGAGCGATCCCTAATCGGTCCGAGCCCATAAAAAAAGCAGGCAAAAGTCAGCTGGATGCTTTCGGCTCATGCACAAGCTTTTTGTAGTTTGGGCAGTCTCAACTCAGACATGGCGAAGCTTGTCCAAAGCCCTGCCCACTCCAAACGCAGCCTGAGCCCAGATCTTCAACCCTGAAACCCAAACCTGCAACATGAGAGCTCTTACACTTACTGGGTTGTCCTTTGAGATCTTTTTCATTTCCCCTACTCTTTTGTAGAGAACCATAATAGTAAATAATCTTCGAAGGGCTTAAAGGACAACTCAGCTTAGAGGCCTACAAAGAAGGCTTCAGGACAGATCCTAAGGCCTTCGAGGCATGAAAGGAGGTTTGGCGAGGTCGGTGCACTGAAGAAACCATGGACCCCTCAGACAACGAGCCCAAAAGGATCGCCACTAAACTCGCAAGCAGTCTTTGAATCATACTCCTAATTAAGGCCTTATAGTCCTAAACTCAAAAAACCCTAAACCCCCATCAAGGTGAGGACGGGGGATATTATTCCGAAAAGGTGGTTGCGCCTCGCTTGCCATGCCCACATGGCGCCAGCTAAAGCCGCTATTGCCTCAGGGTTAAGGGTTTAGGGCTTCGGGGTTACGGATTCGAGTTTGGGGTTTAGCATCCAGGGTTTATAGGGATGTAGGGTTCAGGGTTTAGGGTCTAATGTACAGGGTGTCGGTCCGGTGCCCAGGGCTTCCTTTACCTTTAAGGCTCCCAGGTAAGGGTTCCTTTACGGGCCAGCTATGGGTTCCTTTAAGTCATTGCCTTTGAGGATGACTAGAAGGGTAATTACCTGGGTTCCTTGATGTAATTATGGTCTGATGGGCCCCAAAACCTATTCCAACAATAAAGGCCCCTATATTACTGTAAGCTAACGTGTCGGAAACCCGCAGCCCCTAAACTCGGAAAGCCTGTCCGTAAGGGCTGGGACCCTGCTGCAATGTAGGGGCTTCAGTCATCAGAATAAGATTTGGGCTCCTTTATAGCATAGCCATGAAAAGAATATCACTAGTAATTTTTTCGCTTCCATATTTGGCAGAACCGAGCAAGGATACCAAAAAGCAACCCGAGCTCTGCACCCTACAGACCCAAACTCAGGGTCCGGGCGGTGTCTGCCTACCCACGGGAGATTCCTTCTCGGGCGCTCTAAATGGATACCTATACGGGCTGGGTGTGTGGCCTCTGCGCCACCAGCACTGAGCTGAAGACTGGACCCAGAAGCGAGGCTGCGAAGCTTTTGCCCGGAGCCCTACACCCTAAACCCGGCACCCTGAAAACCTAAATCATGAGCCCTAAAACCTGCCTCGTCATCAATCAGGTCAAATCTCCCCTGGGAAGGCACTGTGGTATGCCTGCATCTCAGCCACGTGAAGCCATGAGGGGGTTTCTTAGCTCATCGGTCCATTTCCATGTTATTGTTGGTCCTCATATTCAAGCTCCTGCTTTTTGGGTTGAGCTGAAACTCCCACTGCTGCGTGCCGGACGATTGGCGACATATCGGTATGAGCACTGATGAGACCAGCATTGCTAGCACTGGCTTTGGCGTCACTGCCGTTCATACCATCGCATGAACTGTTGCAAGTTTGGCTTCCATGGTCCATGGCGCAACCCTGTCTGCACCTTGCAGCTGTTATGTCTCCCCACTGGTGCTCAAACTCTCTGTGTGCATGAAATCTAACGCCACTGTTCGAAGGAGGGCTTGAAGATCTTGAGTTTCAGTGGCTTTAGGGTATGTATTGGATGGGGCTCAAATCGCCCTCGTCCCGAAGGATGCGCAGAGCATGTGGCCATGAATCATTCTGTGCATCAGATGTTGCCAGGTCCAGGACGATTGAACACCAGATCTAGCCGTCTATTCGAAGCTTTGGGCGGAGAGGCTTATTGAGGGCTGCTGGTACACATAGTTTCTCTTCCAAGCTTTCGCAGACACCTGCGCTTGGCATGTGTGTTTCAGGCGGTCGAACCGAAGTGAACTGAAAGCAGCACCCCCTTTGGCCCTCGAAAACTAGAGCTTTCCAAAAGCCTTGACTAAGAAATTTATCTTCAGTCATTGTAGAGTTGCTGCTTTTTAGTTTGGTGGCAACAGTGGCAACCTTTAAAGCCATGCCAGCCATGCTGTAAAGAATCGGTCACACATAACAACTTTCCAGACACGTTTCATCTAAGATGACAAGCTCACATCTGACAAATCCTAAGCCCCAACCCTAAACCCTAAATCCTCAACCCGAACCCCCGCCCAAGCCCAAACCCTCAACCCTAAACCCCTCCCAGGCCAGAATGCATGCATCGTCCGAGAGGCTGCCAGCCTGGACTCAGAGGCGGCTGGGCTCTGTAGCTTGCTTAATATAGGGGCCTCCATATAGAATAGGGTTTGGGGGCATTGTATACTATGATTGTGGGTGGGCCCTGCCTGACGAGTCTCAAAAGAGAGCAGGTTCCGTCACATCGTATTGCATTTTTAAGTTGTTTGGTAGGTTTCCGATGCTATGTGTGCTTTATGAGTTGCCTAAAATCTTAACGTTCACCAGATTTTGTCATGGAGGGGTGCTTTAAAGATTGTTATCCGGGTTAAGACCAATGGTTTATGTTACCCGACTCTTTCTTCTCCTTCTTGTTTGTCATGTTTTCTATTGCTTTTATCAGTACTAGCACTAGTACCAATACTGTTGCCATAATGCTGATGATTACTGCTGAGATATTGTATCTAAACACACCACACACGACGATAATCTGTAAAGTAAAACCTTTACAGCAGATAAAACGTCTACTTTTAACATGCCATGTACAGAGGACGCATGGACTAGAAGCGCGGCACATGAGTTAATAGTATCGTGGTAGTATTGATATTAGGATGAGTATTAGTATTAGTACTAGCGTGTGCTGTAAGTATAAATATCAATATTAGCAAATATGAATTATTGCTCGTGTTCGTGTCAGTGTTAGTGTTAGTGCCAGTGTCAATGTCAGCAATAGCATTGCTGCTAGTATTGGTATCAGTCTTCATGCTGGCTTCAATATGAGTTAGTATTGGCAGAAGTGGTGGTAGTCGTATCAGTATAAGATTAAGTTTTGATATGTTAGTATATTGATAGTCTCGTATATTAGCAGATTAGTATATCAATACATTAAAGTATTTGAGCAGTAACCTAGTTGTATACGTGTATATTGCTATATTAATTATGTTAGTACAACTGGTGTATGAATACATTAGTATATTGGTGTATTAGTATATTTGTATATTAACATACCAGTATATTCGTACATTAGTATGTTGTGTATTTACTGTATTCGTGCATTGTCTAATGCTTTATAAGTATATATCAGTATTTTATCATTTTAGTATACTAATTTGTCATGTCGGTTCACTTGCATATTAAAGTCTTCGTAAATTAGTATATTAGCCTATTAGTATAGAAGATTCATACATGAATAAGTCGCGTCTTGTTACATTGGTATACGGGTATATGCCTATCCTAAAGCATAGTACATGAATGCATTAATATACATCTGTATTTCAAGATAGCGGTGTGTATTTTGTATGTACCTTAGTATATGCAAGTGTGTATCAGTGATGGTCTTAATATTCAGAAGCCATATGAACATGAATCTGAGTGTTGGTATTCGTAGGAGAATCAATGTTGACATTAGCATTAGGATTGTTCATGGTCGTTTTAGCCTTAATATAAGTATGAAAGCTAGTACGAAAAAACTGGCATTATCATGAACATTCAACAAATTGTCAATGTCAGCACTAGTATTGGTGATAGTGTTACTGTTAACAACTCAAGAGTATATGTATGAGTATTCGCAGGAGTATCAACACTTATATAAATACTGATGTTTGTATGAGTATTATTGTGGTTAGTATTAGTAATAGTGTTAGCGTTAGTACTAATATTAATATGATGACTTGTATTCGCAGGAATGTTTGTATGAGTACTACTCTTGATTACATGAAACTACTAACAGATGAATACATGAATGAGTTAATGTATTTGTGCTTTCATATAGTGGTACGTATATTTATGGTACGTTAGTATATCCAGGCGTGCATTAGTATTGGTATTCTTCTACACTAATATCAATATGGATATGATGATTGATCTGTGTAGGAGTATTAATGTCAACAATAAATAATACTAGTATTTCTATTATGCATATTCGTATTAGGCTGTACAAACGTGAAATTTGATATTTGTATTAATGCTGGAATTAGTTTGAGCATTCAACAAATGATCAATGTCAGTACTAGTATTGGTAAAATACTCGTAGGAGTATCAATACATATGTATAAATAAATAAGTAAATAAATAAATAAATATATATATATATACATATATCTATATATAGATGTTGATATTCGTCTAAATATTGGCATGAGTATTGGCAGACCCTGCCTTTGCAAGTGAGTCGTAGTGCATGGTCTGTCATCGGATGGGTCATAACCAGCCTTCCTAGAAATTCCAAAATTTCAAGAATTCCAAAGTTTTCAAAAATCCCAAAAGTGATCGAACCATCGGACAGCCCGTGGAATTTTTGGAAAGTTTGGAAATCTTGGATTTTTTTGTTTTTTTTTTGAAATTTGGAATTTTGGAATTCCTGGATCTTATACTTTTTTGGAAATCCCGAAAGTTAGGAGCGAGAAATTGTAACTTTCTGAATTGATTTTGGGAGCATTGGGAGGACTGGTTGTCACCCATCCGATGACAGACCATGCCCTTCGACTCACTTGACAGGGCATGGTCTGTCAACGGGGGGGGGGCGATCAATTATTACTACTATTGCTCTTCGTATTGTTATTGTTTCTATTGCTATGGTTATTCTTGTCATTGTGTCATTCTTACTAGTACGATAATTCTTGGTATCATTGCTAGCATTACTACGATTATCAACAACCTTATTGCTACTGTTCTTGTTATAAACCCCTAAACCCCTAAACCCTTGAACCCCTGAACCCCCGAACCCCTAAACCTCTAAACCCTAAACCGGGCTCTGATGTTTTCATTCGATCCCTCTTCCAACCCCCAAGAGGGCACCTTTTATTTAGGGTAACCAAAAAGGGACCATGATTTTGACAACTCCCCAAGAGGTCCTAGAGGAGCTTCTTCCGGGCACGCGCGTCACCGTGGTGCAGGAGCTTCCTGTTGGATTGAACTCGAGGTTTTAATCCGGGGATGCGAAACCCTAAACCCGAAACCCTAAATCCTAAACCCTTGGCACCCTTTGATTTTAGTGGGGTTTAGGGGATTCTGGGCTACCCTAAACCTGAGCTGGACTGAGAAGCCTTAGGGTTTAGGGGTTTAGGGTCTATGGTTCAGGGTTTTGTTTAGGGTTAGGGTTAGGATCTAGGGTTTCGGGTTTAGGGTTACCTCTGCGGTAAGGAATGTAGGGTCTGTGCAGGGGGTCTGTCGACTGTTCTAATAGATCCTTAATGGAGGAATATACCTCAAATCATATGGGGTTAATCTTCGAACTAAAGTTGTATTCTTTGTTTAAGGAGCATTGGGCTCTCAGAACCTCCTGTTTGGGGTTTGAGGACCTTCTGATCAAGGTGTCGCAATCCCACGTCCTGAACTTTAAAACCCTAAGGAACCTGCCTTTTTAGGGTTCATTATTATGATTTCTTTATATAAGTCCTTAAAAAGGTCAAGTCAGGGCTGCTTTCACAGCGTGGCCACGCAGGCTCGTCCTCGCAGCCCAGAGCGTTATGGTGCAGTCACTCTGGGCGTTGCCTTTAGCAGGGTGAGAATGCATGGAGGATGTCTCGACTGACTACTAGAATTGACCTTTGCCGGAGGGCTGCCCATGATGCTTGCCGAGGCTTCTTGAGATGGTGGGGGGAACGAGCTGAAGGAACCGCTTTGGCAGGCGTACCCTGCAGCCTGCCGTCCCATCCATCCATTCACTCATCCAAAACTCAAGCCCTACATGCCAGTTTGTAGGTTTTGGGCATATAGGGGTATGGATACACAGGGATTCTAGAGGAATACATGTTGCTGCCAACGTGTCCGGCCACTGCATTCGAGTAGGGTGGGCTCCTTCTCTGAATCCGACTCTTGCTCTATTCTGCGCAGAGGCGCAGAGACGCGCAGAGTATGGAGTGCAACCTCAAACCCGAAGCCCCAAAGCAGCCCAAGTCAATCGAAATTCCAAGATGGGCGTGTGCCATCCTCCTACAAACCCCTTTCTTCTACTTAATTTAAGAACACGAACCCTAAATTCGGATTTCGCCATCATTTCGAATGTAGCTAAACTTAAAGCCATCCTAAACCCCAAAACCCTATACCCTAAACCCTTAACCCTCAAAAAACAGAAAAGCCCTAGCTCCTGACCCTGAAACCCCAAACCTAAATCCTGAGCCCTTTCTGGGCATATTCCCTAACCCCTATACCCTAAACCCTCAATCCTAAACCCTAAAACTTAGGAGTACTTAGAAGCAATTTTTAATTTTTGGTTATTCTAATCCCTCAGAAACAGCGAAAATTGGAATTTTTGCTAAGGTTCTAAGTTCAGAACAGTAAGCCCTACAAGCCCCAAAAGCCCCTAACCCCCCAAGCCCCATAAGCGCTAGGGTCCTAAGTTCAGAATAGTATTATAGATCCCATATAGGCCCCCTTTAAGGAACCCTTATAGATCCCTTTAAAAGTCAGGAGGAGGAGGCCTCAGGGAGGCGCCGCTGCTGCGGCGGCCTTACGGCCTTAGGGAAGCTGCCTTGAGGTTTCGGGATTTTGGAATAAAAACATCAGAGCCCGGTTTAGGGTTTTGGGGGTTTAGAGGTTCGGCATTTTGGAATAGAAACATCAGAGCCCGGTTTAGGGTTTAGGGGTTTAGGGGTTCAGGATTTTGGAGGTTCAGGGTTAGGGTTTAGGGGTTTAGGGTTTAGGGTTTGAAGAAGCTCCTCCAGGACCTCTTGAGGTTGGAAGAGGGATCGAATAAAAACATCAGAGCCCGGTTTAGGGTTTAGGGGTTTAGGGGTTCAGAGGTTTCAGGATTTTGGAGGTTCAGGGTTAGGGGTTTAGGGTTCAGGGTTTAGGGTTTAGGGTTTGAAGAAGCTCCTCCAGGACCTCTTGGGGTTGGAAGAGGGATCGAATAAAAACATCAGAGCCCGGTTTAGGGTTTAGGGAATTAGGGGTTCAGAGGTTTCAGGATTTTGGAGGTTCAGGGTTAGGGGTTTAGGGTTCAGGGTTTAGGGTTAAGGGTTTGAAGAAGCTCCTCCAGGACCTCTTGGGGTTGGAAGAGGGATCGAATAAAAACATCAGAGCCCGGTTTAGGGTTTAGGGGTTTAGGGGTTCAGGGGGTTCAGCATTTTGGAGGTTCAGGGTTAGGGTTTAGGGTTCAGGGTTCAGGGTTTAGGGTTTGAAGAAGCTCCTCCAGCACCTCTTGGGGTTGGAAGAGGGATCGAATAAAAACATCAGAGCCCGGTTTAGGGTTTAGGGGTTTAGGGGTTCAGCATTTTGGAGGTTCAGGGTTCGGGGTTTTGGGGTTTATGTAGCGGGTTTAGGGGGTTTAGGGGTTTAGGGGGGTGTAGGGTTTCTGAGTTTGGAGATGAAGGCCTTGCAGATTGGGGTTTGGGTTGTTCGATTTGGGTTTGGGGTGTTGGCGAAGTTTGCCACACCCGAGAGAGGACTTATGCTCAAGAAACAGGAAGGACAGTAGTGAGGCAGACGGGTCGCACAGGAGTAGCAAAGACCGTTCTGGCATGTGAAGGGATCTTCGTCGTCATGGCCAGCATCATCATGGTCTTCGTCGTCATCATCACCACCGCCAGATCGTCCTCCTTGTCATCATCGATAGCTGCAGCCCCATCATCATCATCATCATCATCATCATCATCATCATCATCATCATCATCATCATCAACAGTCACATCATAGTTTTCTTCATCTTCTTCAACAGCAATAGCATATCAGCAACCTCGCCTTCAGTTTTATCTCTGTGTGGACTATCATCATGAGCGTCATAACTGCTAATCTTGTCATTATGTTGGCTGCTGCTACTGCTACTGCTACTACGGCTACTACGGCTGCTACTACAACAACAACTACTACTACTACTCCTGCTGCTGCTGCTGCTGCTAGCGCTACTGCGGCTCCTGCTAGTGTTAGCAGTAGGAGAAGTACCACTACCGCCATCACTACCACTACTCCCACCACTACTACCACAACCACGCATGCTACTAGTGCTGTCGGCACTGACTTAATCTTGTAACCTCTTGCAAGAAATTGGGCAGTGCAAGGCTTATCTTCACCTCTGGTCGGCTGGGTGACGGCCAAGTTTGTCCAGAGGCATGGGGCTGGGGCGGCTAGGGTTCAGGGACGTTCAGGGAAGTGTTCAAGCGTGTACGGCTTCGCGAATTAAGTGGTGAACTCTGCAATCTTCCCCGCCCCCCCGCAAAGGCCGTAGCGCCGGCCGAAAGCTTCAGCCAGGCAGTCGGTTTTGCGAGCAATACATCGAAACCCAAAGCCGTGAAAAGGAACCCAAACCAGAAGCTCAAGAATCCTCAAGCTCATGAAACCCCAAATCCGGAAAGCGAAGCCTGCAGCTAGGATTGATTCCGATGGCGGCTATCCCAATGGCCATGCCAACGGCAGCGCCGCCCACCGCAGTGCTTTTGGCCTCCTGGAAGCACGACGGAGTTTGCTACTGGCATTCCTTCCTTTGGGTTCAGGGTTTAGGGCTCAGCATCTACCGTTCAAGGTTTTGGGTTGAAGGGTTAAGGGGAGAAGTATACGATGGGCTTAAAGGGTCTAGAAATACGCCCTGCAACTGGAACCCCAAGCCCTAGTCTAGTTATTGAAGCCCCTCTGGTACCACAGAAACTCCAGCCGTCGCGGCTGAGGCTACGCTGAAGGTGCGGCTAGCAACCTTAACGACGATGGCTGGAAGCCGTCTGAGCCTTTGCTACCAGATCGGACCCGAAGAGGGACCTTTAAGTCTTTGGGCGCTTCTTAGCTGTTTATCTAAAGCTTTTAGGGACTGGGTTTACGGTTTACGAAAGGTTGATGTTAAAGCTGGAGCTTGAACTATGCATGCCAGCACCAGCAGCATGGCTTCGTCATGACCACTTTTTACGTCGTCTTCATCATCGTCGTCGTCAGCGTCATCGTCGCCATCACCGTCAGGATGATCACGATCATGATCATTGACACATCATCACAATCATCGTCATCATTATCATCGTTGTCACCTTCTTCTTCATGCTTCTCCAGCCGGGAGCATCATAATTCCCGCAGTGCAAGGTGCTGCAGGTAATGCAGTGTTTTGTCATCTTCAGATGAAGGGTGAGTACAGGATGCACAGGCTTGTAAGGTGAGTGGGATTGAAACTCGGGGGCCTGAAGTTTTGGGAACGGCACACAGAGAGTTCAGGCCCTCAGTTTGTGGTGGTCGCCGTGTCTCCTCGCCGTCTTGGAAATTTCAGTACACCACCGTCCCACAAAAAGCACCGCCCTTCCGAAAGACAGAGCCGGGTGGCGCTTGAGCCAGGCTCTTTGTAATTTAGACTCTGGGGTTTTGGGTTTCGGGTTTAGGGTTGCATAACAACATTTAAGTTGTAGTAGCGGTATTTATTCGCATCGGTAGTGGTGATGAGGACACGGGTAACAGCAGCATGCGCAACAACATGAACAGCGGCGAATCGTGCCAGCAACAGCAATGTCGCTGGATTCTTGGCCAAGCAGTGTTTGCGATAGCCGTGGTCGTGCTAGGAAGACTCCAGCAAATACTGGCAGTTGGAATACTCTAGTGTTCCCGCTGGCGACTACAGTTGCAATGGCAACAGCACTGTACGAAAACTAACCGCTGCTAATGGCCATGGCGAGAGCAGACAATGACAGTGAAAAGGAGTAAGAGCCCGAAGCCCTGAATCCAACGTTCTGAGAGGCTGGGGGAATCGACTTTCTTTCCATCGGCGACGGATAAGGTGACGGAGAAGACGCCCATGGGCAGGTGCCCCAGGAGCAGGGAATCCCTTCACTGAGGGATATTAGTGTGTCGCAATGCAAGGAAAACTACGACCGCGAATACTTTGCGTATACTTACTCTTCACGCTTCTATCCCGCACCACACAGAATCCAAAACAGTACCATAAAGAGGGATAGAAGTGCAGAAGCCATTTGCTGATCACCCTGCACTTTCACTACCCGTGATCCTTCGACAACTCCTTGGTTCTCAGTAGGGCATGGGGGAATGGATCCCCATAGCAGTCCCTATATAATCCCCAATAGTAGTCCCCATCACCCATTCCCCCATTCCCTACAAAGAATCAGACAGGAGAGACTATATTGAGGCCCCTGTGCTCAAGCTCCATAGTACCCCCTTGTAGTAGCCCTTATCGAGCCCTTTGAAGGAACCCTCTCCCCTTACCATTCGTCAAGGAGGCACTGCGATTTGCTGAAGCAGGGGGTTAAGTAAGGGTGAGGGTGTTTAGGGTTTGGGGTTTAGGAGTTTGGGGTTTAGGGTTCGGCGTTTCCGCCACTCCGCCACTCCGAGCCCTACGCCCGATGAAATTGAGCGTCCCAAGCGCCGACATGCATCCTGATACGTAAACCCAAGCCCCGTACCAGAACCCCCCCCCCCCCATGCCGGCCGTAAGCCCTCAGGGCGCTGGCTTTGTTGAAGAACCGGTTCGAAGCTACCAAAAGAGTTAGTGAAGGCAGATGGTTGGGTATAACACGAACCGTAACCAACATCTCCAAACCTCGAGCCCACCCCAAGAAATCCGAAACCCCCAAACCCAAAGCCCGAAGCCCTGATCTACGCATCCAAGAAACCTGGAGACCTCTCATGTTATAGGGTTTATAGGGTTTGTAGGTTTATAGGGTTTAAGTTTAGGGTTTATGGCAAAAGGGTTATGGGGGTCATAAGGTTTATAGGGTTTAGGATTTAGGGTTCAGAGGGACTATAAAGCCCATGTAAGACCCCATCAAGTCCGTCAGAATCCGAGATAACGAAGCCCCTCGGACCTGCCAAGTTCCAGGTCGTCCCGTGGACATTTTCCAGGGCCACGACAACATTGACCTCACCTTCGGTCCGCGGTTTAGGGTTTTAGGGTTTATTGTTTTAGGGTTTAGGGTTTTAGGGTTTTAGGGTTTTAGGGTTTTAGGGTTTAGGGTTTTAGGGTTTTAGGGTTTAGGGTTTTAGGGTTTTAGGGTTTAAGGTTTAGGGTTCAGGGTTTTAGGTTTAGCGTCTAGGGTTTAGGTTCAGGGCAACGTTTTTGCGTGTAGTGTGAAGGGCATGTTTTTGGTTCAAGGGTCCGGGCTTTCAGGGTTTGGAGTGTTGGGGCCTCCTGCGTTTTTTTGGGTTTGTCTACGGTTTGTGAGGGCTTATAGGGCTCGTCGGGCATAGGGCATAGGGGCTCCACCGAGGTTCTCTGCATTGTCTTTCCTCTCATTCGAGGGTTCCTGTACGGACTCGTTTGGCCAAAGGTTTTGAGGGAAAGGCTCCTTGTCGTTGTTCGGAGTACAGCAGTTACTAAGTAAGTCCTAAGCACCCTGCTTTTGGCTGTAGGCTGCCCGGCGTAGCTGTCAATATAGTTCTACGAATGATGATATAAATCCTGCATTACCTTAAAGACCCTAAACTATGGGAATTATGGTATATTCGTTATCATGGGTAATGCAGGATTTATATCATCAACCGTAGCTCAGTCTAGCCCCCCCAAGCGCCCATCTTATGCCTTCTCAAGATCTTTCGGGTACTTTCTCAACCGCAGATTCAAGAGCAGCCCCCGAGATGTGTTCCATGAGCCCAGGTCCCAACCCTTAGCCTTCAACCCTAACTCAGTCTTGGGTTGTTTTGGGTTAGGGATTGAGAGGTTCCAAGCCCTTAGCCCGAAGACATAAACCCCACAGCCACGAAAAATCCGCAGAACAAGACGCCTAGAAGAGTCGCAGGATCACCTGCCTGGGTCTACCGAGATCGGGCGCATGCCTCAGAAACCCATCCGCGCAGGTGATGGGGTTCCTTTAATGGGGTCTGTAAGGGTTACGACAAGGGATCGACAAGGGTACTTTCGTACTTGGCGTCCCACCATGAGTCCCAGACCCCCCTGAACCCCTAAACCCCTAAACCCTAAACCCTAAACCTTAGCCAAAAGCTCAAAAGGTTCGGTGAATGCAGGCTTCTGAATTTCCTGTTCCTGGTTCGGGGGCCTGGGTTTTAAGGGCAGCCCCGATATGTGATTTCTTCGGTGCCCTTCAGAATTGCCATTGTAGTGTAATATACCCCCCAAACCTTATTCTAAGTATAAAGACCCCCTACATTATAGAACCTAGAACCCTATTCTAGATCCCTTCTAGAAGCATTTAGAGTCACCCTTGCAAGTCAAAGCCGGGCCTAGCCGGCCTCCAGTTGAAGGTCGTGGTGCTGAGCTTAGGGGGTACCTTAGGGTTCCTTTAAGGGGTTACTATAAGGGTTCCTTGAAAGGGCTCTATAAAGGGTCTTGGTGCTGAGAACTGAGAGCGGTGTGATTCCGGACACGGAGAGGAATCCTTGGAGGGCTGCAATGGACTCCTGTAAAGGGATTTATAAGGGATCTTTTGGGTGGCTTTAGGGTTGCATATGCACATAAGACTAGATGTATACATGCACCGATACGTACATATTTACATTTGTATGTCTGTCTGTTTGTATGTATGCATGTATACACGCATAGGCGTCAATTACATACACACACACACACATTTGCATACAGAATGCTGAGGTTGAGATGGCAATGTGGATTGCCCGAAGAGTGCCACGGCTATTGAAGAGGACAGCCCTAATGCCTCAAACCCTGAAATGTTGGGGGGGGGGGGTCTAGGGACTGGGTTAACGCTAACCCGAAACTCTAAACCGCTAAACCCTGCCCCCCTTGTGGAGAGGGGTATCTGAGGGTTTTGGGTTTTGGGTCTTGCCCTAATGTACTGTAGGAACCTGATTAAGAAACCCTGGCCCTATAACCCCCGCAAAGTAGGATTCATATAAGGAACCCCAATAAAGGCCCAAGGTTTCTTAATCAGATTCCTACATTATCGAGGGTTCGGGGTCTTGCCCTAAACCTACAGCCAAAAACTGCATGCCTCGGCTCGGATTTGGGATCTCTGTCTGGGATAGGGCAACAGTCCCGACTCCAGCTATCGTGTAGTAACCCTTAGCGATATCCTTGACAAATCTTCTGCAGTAGCACCGATGGGCATATCAGAGAAAGGTACTAAGAACAACCCTGCAGAGGAGCTCGGGAGTTTCGGACGATTCTTTACAGGGGGTTGGGGTTTGCAAAGGTTAGTTGCTTGAGGGTTTGGGATCTCGAGTTCTTCGAGTCCGTGCTCCTTCTTTTGGCCTAGACGCTAGTCTGAGAATTTGATTCTTCCACGTCGCAAAAGCGAGCTTGCGGAAGCCACAGGAGGTTGACTGGTCTAAGGTTTTTGGGGTTTAGGTTTCAGGATGTGGGGTGTAGGTTGTGGTGTCTCCTGCTGGGTCATTCGCCAGTGCACGCCCAGACCCTGCACCCACCGAAGCCCAATTCAAAACCTCTTGAGAGCTCGAGCCCCTTGAAGCCTTCCACCCCAAACAAAACCCTAAATCCTGGATTTAGGGTTTAGGGCCTCAAATTTAAAATATTTTGAAATGCACCAAATCCCCCATCTCCGAAGCCTTGAAAATTCTGCAGACTCGCCCGGAACTACCCGAGGTCAGCAGCTTCAAGGACTCGCTGGGCGACGAAGTGAATGCCACCTTGTGCGGGCCTTAATTTGGGGGCCTTGATATACCTTAATAAAGAACAGCAACAATATTAATAAAGATCAGGGTTTAGGGTTCAGTAATCAGAATAGGATTTGGGGGTATTTTTACTAAAGCTATAACCAGGAACCCCCAAAACCCTATTGTAATTATTAAGGCCCCTGCAGTAGACGGGCCACAAGCTGCCAGCATGGTCGTTTAGGGTTGTGGGCTGGTCACAGGGCTTTTGGGGTTTACGGTTTGTTTTCGTCCTTCATAATCTTCACAGGTAATATCTAAAGTTAGCAGAGTTTTAGGCTTAGGGTTTGGAATTTATCAATATTGCAGGGCTGAGGACCTTGACTCAGCTGGCGGTGATGGCTGTTTCCTGTGAAAGCCGTGCAGCAGCTCTAAGATCTCCGCCCCAAGCTTTCGAATGACCGAACATAGTATTGTCACTTGATTGAATGATGCTTACTAGGGCTCATGATGTAGATCCGGCTGTCCAATTGAGAAGCTAGAGTCCTGACGAAACAGGACGCTAAACCAGAAGCCCCCAAAACCTGGAATCCCGAAACCCTAAGCCCTACACCCTCAATCCCTGCAGCCTACAACCTTTCAGCCCAAACCGTAAATCCGTACGCCCCGAAATCCCTAAAACGTAACCTCTAAACCCTCAAGCCCTAAACCCTACACCCCTAAATCCCGAAATCCTAGACGCCTCAATTCCTGCACTTTCTGCGCCCGTAAATCCCGTAACCCCAAACCAACGAGGCCGAATCCCTTGCAGAATCTCGGCTTGCTCCTATCATAGGGACCCTTAGGGGCGTAGAGGGCCTCACTGCCCATAATAACCTAGTAGGGCTTGTTTAAGGAAGTAGAGCCCCCTACCCCCCTGCCCCTTACCCCCCCCAACGGTCTCTCTCTGCTTCGAGGATGAGCGAAGTTCGGGAGCCGTCGGCGTCAGGGCCTCGTTCTGCCAGGATGCGGGGGGTTTCGGGCTTTAGGGCCCTGAGGTTTGAGGCGGTTTTTCTTTGTGTTCAGGGTGTAGGGTGTGGGGTTTAGGGTATAGGATTTAGGGTCGATTTTGGGTTGAGGGGTTCAGGGGAGGAGATTTTGGGGCATGAGGGTTTTGGGGTTCGCGTTTTGTTCGTGCCTTCGGCGTGCTCGGAGAGCTCGGAGGGTGGTGGCTCTAGGGCCTTTGGGTTCTTTGAGTTGGGGTTTCAGGGCTCGGAGAGTTTAGGGCTTCGAAGTCTTCCAGGGTTGAGGGTTGAGGGTCTCTGCGGCCATCGGTGTGTGTGTGTGTGTGTGTGTGTTATATATATATATATACACATAAATATCTATTGTTAATTGTCATTATTATTGTCATTTTTTCTGTTTGTCTTTCGGCTTTTTGTGGGTGTTCTAGAGTTTTCATGGTGTGAGGGTTTAGAGGGTTTTGGGGTCCTGGGTCTTCGGGATTGAGGGCTTTGGGGTTCCAGGGCATCGGGTCTTGAGAGTATTTGGAGTTTCAGGGGTTCCTTCAGAGTCCCGGAACCAAAACCCTGAAGGTTTTAGGCTTCGGCCAACACCGGTGGAATGGGGAGTGGGGTGTTCCGCTCCAGCTTCTGTCATCAAAGCACAAGTCCTCGACCCGAAACATAGAACCCTCATATGGGAGTTTCCGACAAGTAGGGTTACCTTCTTTTGGGGTCCTTATGGCAAGGATCCTACTATTTGGGGTGCTATATAAGGCTCCCACATTTTCGGAAACTCCGATATACGACAACTAGGACAGCCATAGAATCCTGAGAGGATTCTTATCGATCATGATAGAATGCTTGCACAATGCTGGCAGACTTACTATATGAGCCTCGTGCCCCAAAGCCCCCCAAACCCTCAAATCGAATCCCAAAGCCCCCCAAAACCCCAACTCCAGACCCCAAAACCCTCAACTCTAAACTCTAAACCCTGAGCCCCGAAGCTTTCAGAACAATCTGCGAACCCGAGGCCGAGTCGAGGTCCCAAGAGGCCTTTCAGCAGGGTTCAGTTATAGGGCTCAGAATCTATATATAATAATAATGATGATAATAACAATAAAATAATAGTAGTACTAATAATATTCTTATTAAAAATAATAAACAAATAAATAAATAAATCAATAAATAAATAAATCAATAAATAAATAAATAAATAAATAAATATAAATATATATAAATATATATATATATATATATAAATAAGGTTCAGAGTTTATGGTTCAGGGTTTAGGGATCCACAGCGAGAGAGCCGGAGCGAGAGACAGGGAGAGAAATGGACAGAGACACAGAGATACAGAGGGGCGCAGAGAGAAAGACACGTGTCGACGCGTGTGCGCCGAACCATCCCCGGGGTTTAGGGTTTAGGGTTTAGGGCCGCGAGTGTGGAGACTGAGCCCGAGCAATGATGATTGGCGCTTTCGCTCGGGGTTCTTTAACCCCAGAATCCTAGCAAGCAGGCACAATGCGGACGAGCAAAAAGAGACGAGGATACAGAGTGTTAGAGGGACGGAGAGGGAAGAAGAGAATCTCAGAGAGAGAGAGAGAGATAGACACAAGAAGAAGAATAAAGAGGGAGAGAAGAGAGAGAGAGAGAGAGAGCGAGAGAGAGAGAGAGAGAGAGAGAGACAAAGAAAGGGACCAAAAGAGAAACAACGAGACCGACAAACGGAGAGAGACAAAAACAGAGAGAGCGCGAGAGGGAGACAACACGAGAGAAACAGCGTGAGACAAAAGAAGAGACAGAAGAGACATACAAAAACAAAGAGACAACAGGAGAGGGGCAAAAAACAGAGACGGAAGAGAGATACACGAAGATAGATGTCACAAGAGAGAGGTAGAAAGAGAGAGACGAAACGAGAGAAACAAAGAGACAGAGACATCGAGGTATAGAGAGAACTCATGGAGAGACTCAAACGCAAATTCGGCAAGTGCTGACCTTCCCGCGAAAACGGAATGTCTGAGCGACAGTCTACAAGAAAAGCTTTGACCCAGAAGAAGGAAAACAAGAAAACAACACACATCTTGCCATATTGGGGTGCATGTTCGGCAGGACAGTCGCCCAATTGCACAGCCAGAAAGTGCTGTGGCGCGACCTGAAGTCTCCCAACGTCCTTCTGGATACGTCCGGCTATGTACGTGAAGGCGGGGAAGAGTAAGTGTCCGAAGATAACCGCCAACAGGGAAAGCCCGAGGCTGCCGACTTTGGCTTGTCCAAGCGGCGCGCAGGCATTGGCCTCGTGCTTGTTGCACGTTTGCATTCCTCGGCGACAGAGCATGAGGCCGGACGTTCACTTCGGCGGGCACGCCAGGGCACAAAGCCCTTGAGGCACGGAAACATTTGAAAGTTATCCATTGCCTGGAACGAAATCACCCGGCCTTCGAGGTGTACGATCCGTGGACGGGCCACGGCAAGGTAATTATGTCTGTCTGCTTTGACTGTCTGTGCGGATGTTGCAATCTGTGTCAAGTTCGCGTTGAATATTAAGATATGGTCGTGATCTGAAGCGGCTTATTGGGATACCAGCTAACGCAAACACAATTGGTTAAAAAAACTGCATGCAATGCAATCACAGTAAGCCAGTTTTTCCCGACCAACCACTGAACCAGGTCCGCCAGCTTTTCCCGACCAACCACTGAACCAGGTCTGAGGCATTAATGTATTCAATCACGATGTGCTCAGTAAGCTTGTCTTTCTTCGCCGTGAATGTCCTGAAGCGTTTCTTCTTCTCTGTTCCGCGAAGTGCGTGTATCTGCGCGGTAAAAAGACATGCATGGTCAGCTGCAAGACATTGACTGAATATGTTGTCCTTGACATCGATCATGCGGTTTGCAATGGCTTGCCCGAGCTGGACTTTGATGATCCAAAGTTAAGCAAATGTTGAAGTGTATTTGCGTTTTTGTCTGTAACTTCGAGATTTATCTTCAAGAGCTGTACGCGCCCCCGGGCCTTGCGAAGCCGTGTTCACGGGGGCTTGGCGCGACAACGCACCGTGCGAGGAAGAAGTTGATGCCGCTTGCTTCGAAGAAGCCGCATGCGTTGGCCTGATCAGGTTGGGGTTAGGGATTCCAGATCCGAGATTTAGGCTTAAGGGATCTAGCTGGACGGTTCAGTGTCTTCGGTGCCTAGACTCTGCTACCGTAATTGAGATGCGGATTGATCGTATATGCTTGGGTTGAGGAGGGGGGCCCAGGCTGAGGTTTTCAGGGCTGCCGTTCCAAGTTTGCAGTTTAGAGTGTAAGGTTCAGGAAGGGTTTAGGGGTTTAGGGTTGTTTTGGGGTTACCTTGCCCGCCAAGCCAGGATGTTTTCTGGATGAGTCAAACATCAAGGCTTCATTCGATTACGTCGTCTCCTTAGGTGCAAGGGCAGGATATGGCAGGATCCACGCTCTATACGTCTCCATACTTGCCGTGGGCGGGCCAACATCGGCTGCACATCGGTGCGGAGTTGTTGTACAAGAAAAAAACTGAGCCCCTATTAGCAATCCCCAACCTCCCTTAGCCAAATGATTCTTGGCCGGATATTGGGTTTGCCACATCCTCCAGCATTGCCGTGCATGCATTCAGTTGCTTGCCAAAGTAGGAAATCTTCGCGAGGGTGTTGCATGATACGTGGCCCTCTTCGGTCTGCAAAGCTCAAAAATAAAGCAATACAAGCAGGATAACTGCCTGGGTCAAACCAGGTTCCCCAAAATGTTCAGCTGACGCCATGAACCGATGTTCAACTAGATGTCTTTTGCTTGCGAATGAAGTCAGAGTGCGAGTCTTGCAAAGGCTTGACCACGCAAATCGTCGTAGGTTCGTCATGCCAACGGCAGGAAATGAACTCGTATGAGTGCCAGGAGGCGGACTCGTTTGCTTTGGGCGTCGTCATCACCGAGCTGTTGACCGGCACCATGCCCTTCACCGGTGATGACGACAGCCAGGCCCACCAGCACCTTGTTGTTGCGTCAGGTCAGACATGCCTTACCTGTTCAGACCAAAGCACTGGTCCTGGCTGGAACGCCGCTGATCTGGCCGGCGGATGCTGCCGCCAGTTGCCAAGCTATTCCTCTGCAATTACACCAAGCCGACCACACGAAGCCACATATCTGAGGATATCTGAGGCGCGCGAGCTCTGCCACGGTCTCTTCCAGCCGTGGGAGCACAGGCAACCGTCCCATCATGTGTAACGCTTCTGCATGTCAGCAGCGTCGAGCGAAGAAAGGCATTATCGAGGTGGAGGAATCCATAGAATATGTGAACTTGAAACAACATTTTCACGAAACGTGATCCGAAAAGATTTCTCTCCGTAACCATCATGCACCGAGCATCGAAGTTGATCGTAAGTTCGGTTTCGTCTGGTGTTCAGATGGTAACAGTACAACAAGATGTTGCATACGAGTTTGAGTTTGAGTCTTATTGTGATCCGACGCGAAAGGCTCGGCGCCCCAGAGAATCCGGCAAGCCAGCTTTTCCAGCGGCTTCGCCTGGCAAAGGTTGCGCTGGGGAGCCTTGCAAGCCCCCTTTCTGCCCGGCGAGGCATGAGCCCGCAATCAGACAAATAAGACTTGCATAGGGTTGAAATTGAAACGGAAGTTAAGAACACACTATCTGCACCAGGCGAATGCTTTGGCCAACGCCCGCGACGGAGCAGACTCAGTCGGCCCCGTGGGCCGCAACAGCGGCACCTCGGATGCTCCGTTTTCCGCCGAGTGCAGGCTGATAGCAAGAACAGCACAAAGTGCGATGCGCATTGCGGCTTCAAGACCAATGGAGGTGTGGCACGCCGCCGCTGGAGCACCGCAAGCTCTTCCGGGCAAAAAGTGACTGGACAGACAGCATCCGAATATCATCAAGTTGCGACATGTGTCAAACATGAGAAGAGCATAAATTTCCGATATTGCTTCGAGCGAATGAGGAGGTTCACTGAACCTCCTCTGACAGCACGACAGACTAGCCCAGGCGGCAGTCTAGCAGTCTTGCTGTCTCCATGGACAGCGACTGCCGAGCAGATCGGCGACGACTAGCAGAATATGAAGCAATCTGCAAGCGAGTGAAGGTGGTCCATTCATGGAAGAGGAAACCGGAGCACCACCGTGCGCAGTTCTTGCTCATGCACAGGGACACGCAGTCGGTCCCGCCGGGGGACCGACCGGTGACACCACGTCGTCTCCAGTGGGGTGTGCCAAAACGCCAGTGGGAGTGAAGGTGGTTCGTCTTCAAGAGCAGGCTTCGTGCGTGTTCAGATTAGCTCGTTTTGATGAGCTAACGGTTTTATTTTATACGGATTCATTGCAGTCCTCAGTCTTGCAGTCCTCTGTGTTATAGTTCTGCATACCACGACAACCAATTGATGGGCCGGAATTTCTTTCAAGGACTGCAACACCGAGACTGTCTGCAGATATCCAGAAACACATCCGATGTGTTAGAATCGACAAGTTTTGAAGATGGAAGTGGAATCTGCAGGGAGAAAATTGTGTGTGTGTGTGTGTGAGCCTCAGGATTGGTTTTGATAGGCTGAGGTAAGGGCCCCAACAGGGCCACATCTTACTTACCTTCTGCTGATATCTTAGTTGTCTTGCCGAAGCTCAGCCGTTTTGGAGTTGGTCCCTTTCGAGTCTTGGCTGTGCTGCGTCACCTGGTTGAGGCTTCGGCTTCGGTGGTGTCGTGGGTCCACCCAGCATCAAGTGCAAGCATGTACATGGCACGGCGGCTGTGGTGCTGAGTTGGCCACCGCGTGCCACAACTTGGCAACACTGCAGGCAGATGAGCCTTGAACAAAAACAACCCCTAAACCCCTAAAGCCCTAAACCCCTAAACCTTTAAACCCCTAAATCCTAAACTTGTTGATAGAGGCTCGCGAAGGCCGAAATGCGCAAAAATCTTGGCAGACGTGTCCAGTGCACTTCACATGGGTCTAGGATTTCATTCAAGGTTTGGGCCTCAGGGATGCTCAGGGTTTTGGGTTTAGGGTAAAGAGTTCACGGTTCAGGTTTAGGATTCAGGATTGAGGATTCGAGCCGGGGTTTAGATCTCAGGGTTCGGTGTTTACGCGGGTTTAGGATATGGGTTCTGAAGGCTCAGGGTTTGAGGTTTAGCGTTCAGCCGTACATCTGTGCATCTTCTATGTAATATTTTCATTCTTTATGTGGTTTTTAAATTGCTTTTATCATATATGTATTCACGTGCTCATGTTGCTGCATAAACAAGTTCGTTTTGCCATCCAATTCGTTGCTTTATTCCGTCCTCCCTCCCCTCTCCCTCTCTGCCTTCCTTCCTTCCTGCCTTCTTCACCTTAAACCCTAAGCCCTAAACCCTCGACCCTAGACCTTAAACCGCAAACCAACAACACCGTCGGTCCTGCTCCCATCGCTTGCAGGCACCGGCCCCAGGTTCTCTACATCGCCGGCGTGGAAGGCCGGTCCAAGAAGTGGTAATGTCAGTAATTGCCTACACTATTTTTTGGTTGTCCCTTGTTTTAATTGTAGCATAATCCTATGGGGGTTCCGAAAATAGGGGACCCTAAAACCGTACCCCAAAATAATAGGATGATTAGTATAAGGACCCACCAAAAAAAGGTACCCTTATTCTCGCGGTAACAAGATCTCTTAGGTTTCGGATTGAGAGTTTAATTTTAAACGCTTCGCGTCGCCCTCTTCGGCCCGGCTGCACACGTATGTGCCGAATTGGTTGGAGGTGTCTGTCTAAGGCAAGCATCCCGGAGCCTGCATCGCTACCTCGTGAAAAGTTGCCTTGCTGGAGAATTCTTGAGCCGAGATCTTGCGGGCGCCAAAATCCAGCAGTCATACTGTGCAGGGCATCGCTTCTGTGCAAGTCACGGGAGGGGGGGTGGGTGGGTCCTACACAGAGCCATTGGAGGAGACGAGATTTCACCGCAGGACGAGGGGGGGGCGTGGTCAGCGGCACACTTTTTGGGGTTGTAGGTCAGTGGGGAGGGATTAAGAGGTGGGGAATAGAGGCAATCCGTATAGGAACTTCTGACTACGTCGGCCGGGGCCGAGGCAAAAAAAGGGGGCCTCAATAATTACCTGTACTATTTTGGGGGTCCCTTGCTATAAATATAGCATAATGCGCCCCGAAACCCTTGCGTAGTAAGGCCCCTATATTAAAAAGATCTCCTCAAAACCCTAAACCCTTAGACCCGAAACCATTGAAGATAGTAAGACGCCCTCGAAATCCAATCTGATTCCTGTGCCCTGAATCCAAATTATTCCGAGAACTTCAAGTCTAAACTAAACCCTTGGTCCCGAACCTGTACTCCTGGACAGACGATCCATTGCTGTTGCAGCAGGCACTGGACATCATGGTGCCCGGGACCTGGATTCTGCAGAGTGGGCTCGACTGAATATCATGTCCGTGAGGAGTGTCTGTTTGAGTTCGTGTGTATACTCGGGACGCACTGATCATACAGCAACACAGCGCAAGCGTGTGTGCCTGCGCATCTGTGTGCATGCACGCATATTTCGCAATGCGCACGCACAGTATTTTTGCATACTTCTAACTTAGTGAGCTCCAGCTCCGTAATCTTCCACCCGAGCTCCCGGCCCGGCAAAACACATGTCAACCACACATCACGGCATAGACAACCCTGTAAAGCGAACGCGCATGCGGTGGCCTACGGCCTCCTGAGACTAAACCCTTGAGTTCCGAATTTTGGGGTACCTTATTTGGGGTCCTTACAAGAAGGATCCTACTATTTAGGGTACTATAAACGCTCTCCTGTTCAAGCGTTTTGTTTTGACCCCTGTCTTCTGTTGAAAGGTCATGCCAATGGTTCTGTATCCCGCTGTGCGCAAGCTTGCCGGCAGAAGTTCATGGGTTTTAGCCATTCGGAGATAGAGCCTCGGGGCTTGGGTGTTGGTAGTGCATTGGTCTTTCGACGTTTGGAGACGAACCCCAAACCCTACTTCCCAAGCCTAGAATACTAAGCCGTAGACCCTAAACCCCAAACCCGAATCTTTAAACCCTACCCCCGAACCCGAAACCCTGAGCCCTATAGGATTTGGCGATTCTCCAGGTTTGAGTTGTCTGGGCGAGGTTTCTCAGGTAAAGTCTTTTGGGTTTTCTGAGGGGTTGTGAGGAGAAGAACTGACAGGAGCCCAGGGTTCAGGATGTTGTGTTTGTTAGTTTGTTTTGGGTTTGGGGTTTTTGAGGGTGTCAGGGGCTTGTAGGGCTTACCGTGTTCAGGGTTTTGGGTTCAATAAGCCTTCGAGCTTGGATGCTATGGTCCAGTTGCGTGCCACAGTCATCAAGGCCGCATGTGAACAACCGACGCTGCAAACATTTGCTGTACTGTCACGTGCGACATCCCCTCACTTCCGGATTTTCTGTGATGTCTTCGCAACTTCCGTTGACGCTTGAGGCAGCGTGAAGCATGTAAATCATGCTCGAGGCAATATACGCAGCCAGAGTCACACATGCAACGCTGCTCATTGTCGGCATACAACCTAGTCCCTCTCCCTTACTCCACAACCCCAAACCTCCCAGCTCCAAAAACTTCAGAATAATCCCAATCCGTGAGCCATACAACCGAAAGCCTTGACTCTAAACCATTACTCTCTAACCCCCGAAACATTAACCCGCAGTCCTCATGACGGTGAGGTTTGGGGCTGCTACCTTCTCGTGGTGGCGGTCTCTGAGGGAGGCAAGATGTGGCCTACAAAAGTACATAGTTGGGACAGCGGCTGCTATTACCGAATAAAGGGCAGACATTTAGGATTTGGGTTGTTGGGCGCATGTCAGGGTATGAAGGACAGTCCTTTCAGGCAGGATCTAGGGTACACAGATTGAGGTTCAGCGCTTGGGTCCTGCTTGGGCGTTCAGGTGCTGCCAGATTCTCATTGTCCCGACCCTTTTGTTTCGCTTATGGTATGCTACATCTCGAAAACCTTTCCAAATCAGCACGGACCCCCAAAAGTGTGGACTGTAGGGATTGGGGCAGAGGAGAGTGGGGTTCACGGCCCTCAGACATGGAAACCGCCCAAGACTTTCTTTGCTCCGAGTCTCCCTTGCTCATACCTTGGGCGGAGGTTTGCGTTTGGGTTTGGCAGTTTAGGGGTTTAGGGCTTCGGGTTGTAGGGTTGAGGGTTTCGATATGTTTCGAGGCTCAGAGTTCCCGCATCAGGATCGTAGGGCTGAGGGCCTACGGTTTGGGACCCGGGAGATTGGGTGATTAGGTTTGATTAGACCCTGAGCCCTCACACCCAAATACCCAGCACCAAAAACCGCAAGCCCTGCAGTGTTTCAAGCTTTCAATTCAATACTCTACCCTGAGCCCTAAATCCATAAACCCCTAATCTCTTGACCCCCTGTAAACCCTAAACCCCAAACCCCTGAACCCCTAAGCCCGAAACTCCTAAACAGCCGTAGAAGTGGGAGGTGCTAATGAAGACACCTCCATCGCAGCGACGGGAGCGACTCCAGACGCTCTTGGAAGCGCTGGGCTCTTACTTCTGTGGAATTTCAAGACTAAGCTCCTTAGGATTTTTTGTGTTTTTGTGCATATAGAACCCAAGAACATTAAACCACAATCATTTCATTGCGGTTCTAATGTAGCTTTCCCTTCTCGGTTGCGGGTGTGGCAGTGTATGTAGCATCTCGTATTAATGATCGTATATGAGGGGTTTCGAGATTCGTTGTGCCTTGTTTTGCAGCCTTTGCCTATGGATCCTACAACATACCCTTCTTGATTTCGCATCAGGAGTCTCAGCGAGGAGCAGCTCGAGCATAAATTGAGGGTGTTCGAAAAATCCTCCCTTGTTTCAGTGGTCGTGCCAACAACCATTACATGTCTTGGGTCAGACACTTAGTTGAAGGGGCTTGCACTGGTACTTGAGCCCGAAATGCCTGGTTCCACTACCAAAAATGTAAGCCCTGAACTCGACAACCCTAAGCCATAAACCCTAATCCCCCCTGAAGACCAGGATGGGCGTCTTTGACAAGCCGCACTTCATCATGGAGCCGGGGGCCCCTTGGGGTTTAGCAGATTGGGGCTTAGTGTAGGAACCTGATTAACAAGCCTTGGGCCTTTATTTTGGGGTTATAGGGTTTCTTAATCAGGTTCCTACATTAGGATTGAGGGTTGAACCTTTAGATGCCCATCACATCCGCAAGGTCCATCGTTCGTTTTAGACAGTGCGGAGAGTTATCTGACGCCCATACATCCGAAAGCCAAAAATACGATCCTTACCAAACCAGAGTCCTTAAACCCAAACCCGAAACCCCTAAACCCTAAAGGCCCTACAACCCCCAAACCCGTAAGCCCCCCACAGCCGCAACCCTAAATGGGAGTTTCCGAAATTAGGGGTACCTTATTTTGGGGTCCTTATAATAAGAATCCTACTATTTACGGAAACTCCCAAATTGCCTCAAGCGCTAGACTGCCAAGGCCTCGAACCTGACTCCTCTAAGCCCCGAACACCAGATCCTCAAAGCACTCCAGCCTCAAGCCTGAAAGAAATGAGCTCCTAAGAATGTGGCACAGGGGGGTAGCTCGTGATGAAAAATGGATAGTGGAAAATTATAGTAACCTTGTTTTTCTAAAGGGCTACTGCGGCACCTGGGTATTTGTGGTTGGTAAGAATCTTGGTGATTCGTCCTGCTCGCCAACGAGTCGACTTACTGTGCCATGGCTATCAAAATCCCACAGTAAACCCATCATGTACCTCATTGCTGCCCACACTGTCCTAAACTATGCACCACTGTCCTTCTGCAGGCTGAGGGAGATACTATAGGGGCCTAATAGCTATACCTATTCTAGATTGCGGGGGTCCCTTATTGTAGTTGAAGTTTTTTTGCTCCAAAACCTTATTCTAATTATGAAGGCGCCTGTATTATAGACCGCTACTATAGCTCCCTTATGGAGCCCTTTAAGGAACCCTTTAAGAGAACCCTACTATAGATCCCTTATAGAGCCCTTTAATTTAAAGGAACCGTATTCTAAATATTCGATAGATCGGACCACCCCCGTTGCATATCCAGGTGGGCCTCGTGGCCTTTCGGCGAGCACGTGAGGAATCGGTGGTGCAAGGCGCAAGGTTTAGGCTTTAGGGATCTTTGGGGTTTCGGATTTAGGGTTTAGGATTTAGGGTTTAGGATTTAGGGATCAGGCTTTGGGGTTTAGGGTTGGGTTTAGGGTGTAGGGTTGAAGGCGCAACCTGGAGTCACGCCCCTGGTTCAGAAACGTTAATGACTTTAGAGGTCGGATAGCACCGCTCTGTCATTAATTTTTATGATTATTTTATCAGATACCTAGTCCAACTATGATCACCCCAGTATTATTATCAATATTTGCAGTATTATTACTATTATTAGTCTTTTGTTTGCGCGGGCTCTCATCTACAACTTGATGCCGTGAGATGATTGGGGCCTTGGGCCGCGGACTTAGGGTTTAAGGTTTAGGGTTTAGGGTTTAGGGATTAGGGTTTAGGGTTTAAGGTTTAGGGTTTAGGGCTTTCGGTTTCGGGGTTTAGAGCTGAGGGTTCGGGGTATCGGTTTCGTGCTTTTAGGACGTGCGCATACCTTCCCAAAAAGCCAACAGCCCTGCACATACAGAGGAGCCCTGAACCGAATCATCTCAGTAAGATACAAACAAAATCGCACGAACCCTTCGGGGATGCCTCATGATGAGATAAGGCGTTCTGGTTCTTCAGGTTCAGGAAGATTGCGTAGATCGCCATAAGAAGCTGTATATAGTTTCAGGAAGGTTCAATAGAGCAGAGTAAGAAGCTGTATGTAAAAAGATTTCGTAATCAAGGGCCTAAATCTCGAGCCGTAAACCCGAGAGTTCCCACAGACCTTACTGTCACAGACTCCCTATATACTTAGGGGTACTTTGAAGTAATTTTTAATTTTTGGGTATTATAATCCCTAAGAAACAGCTAAATTACAATTTTTGCTAGGGTTCTAAGTTCAGTATGTTATAACATTCGTAGAGATTCCCATCACCGCATGGCAACAGGGCTCGGATGATCCGGGGGCCTTGCTCAGAGAGGACCGGCTGAGTGGGTTTGGGATTTAGAGTTCAGCGTCTAAGACCCCAAACCCTAAACCACTAAAGCCCCTAAAGCCCCTAAACCCTAAGTCCTAAACCGTTGGGGGCCCAGGGAGTGGACTTAAGGATAGTGGCCCCGGGCTTTGAGATTCAGGGTTCGTTGTTCAGAGGCCTTGGCTAAGGTATGCTAAGGTGCAGGGCCTAGAGGAAGAGGGCGTAGGATGAGAGGACCTAAAGTTGACGGCAAGTTGAGGGTTTCAGTGTTTCGTCAGGGGCTTTGGGGGGACTTTTGGTTTAGGATTCGGGGTTTCGGCTTTAGCTCTTGGATTCCCGGAATGCCCCGACGGTCTCTATAGTCCCATTCGATAGGGTCCATCGACTTGGTTGCTCTCAAGTTCTGACTGGACTCAAGCGGGCATGGGCTGTCCAAGACGTGGAGAGGATGCTGCAGCGAGACGGCAAGGCTTGCACGCCGAGCGCTGTTGCACAGTTCTTCAAGCAGGGCGGCTTGATAGCCATGTCCGATAATCTAGGGGCCTTAATGATTAGAATCGGGTTTTGGACCCCATCAACAATACATCTGTAAGGAGCCCCCCCCAATAGTGTAGGTGATTATGTAGGCTATAGGAGGGTCGTGTCCACCTTCGTGAAGATCGCGGGCCGGTTCGTGTGCGAGGCAGCGCCTCCTCGAGTATGGCAAACGGTTGAAATCCTGGGTTCCGTTAAAGGGATCTATAAGGGTACCTGTAAGGGCTTCCTTTAAGGGCTCTATAGGGTTTATAGGGTGTAGGGATATAAATCCTGCATCACGAATAATAAGGAATATGCCATAATTCCCGTAGGTTAGGGTCCTTAAGGCAATGCAGGGTTTGTATCATCAACAGAAACCGCTCCACACTGGACCTCATTTGTGGAAAGACGGCTGTGAGAAAGGACACCAAGCTGTAGACGGAATTGACGCTTGTCGTGCATGTAAATGCATGTCTTTGTCCGTCTCTTCGATCTCCCAACCCTCTCTGGTTAGACGCGTAGTTGTAGTTTTGTAGATGTAGTCTTGTAGTTGTAGTCGTAGTCGTGCTCGTCGCAGGGAATTAGCCGCAGTAGCGGAAGCAGGTTCCAGAACCCAACCTCTGGAACTGCGCTTCAAGCGTTTCCATACTTCAAGAGGGCGGCGGGCGGCTACTGACTAGTGCTCACTAGAGGTCGTAAACGTCAGACCAGCCGCAGCAACAACCACGGCAGCAGCATGCTTGATATTGGCAGTCGTAAGTTGGACTCAGATAGACAAAGAAGGCTCAGATACTGTCAAGCCGAAGCAGGGTAGCCCTGTAAGGCTGCAAATGTTGAGCAACAAGCCAAACCAAGAGGCCAAGTTCATCCAGTTCATCGTTCTTTGTCTCTCCCAGCACTACAGTAGGCTGGGTGCGCGTCCGAATTTGTATAATTCATGTTCTTTGTTGATACTTGGGGCGTTCTAGCGTGCACGGTCATGCTCATGCCCTCAGAGTAGCAAGTCCATCTCAAGAACCGTACTTGTCTTTCTGGCATCAGCGTGATTGCAGTCGTCTTCAACCGCATCAGAGCATCAATGATGAGAGTAAGATATTCTAAAGCCTGACCCAAAGCCCTAAAGCTTAAATCCCCGCAACCCTAGACCCTGAAGCCTGATTCACATCAGGAGAGAAGCCACAACCCCGGCAATTCCGTGGACCTCATGGAGTTCGCTGACTCCTCGGCGGTGTAGCAAGAAGGGGGGCTAAAGAACTGGAGCTTTGAGGATCAGGATCTAAGGGATTTGGGTGTGTCTTAGGGGAGTTGAGGTGTGCAGGATTTATGGCCGAATCCGAGATTAGTGTTTAGGGCTTCGGGCTTGGGTTTAAGGGTGTACTCCTGCTAGGGGCGCGACATAATATTCCCTCGTAGCCCATCTAGAGTTACAGCAGACGCACTATATCTCACAGCCTCATTGCAATGCCTGAGACTGCTCTGATTGGATGTCTAAGATGAGCCATACACCTGGTATACTATAGGCCTAGGGCGGTAGGGTTGCTGGAAGTTCCAGGTTTCACGGTTTGGGCTTCAAGGGATCTTGCATCTGGCTTTGCCGGCTTAGGGCTGCAGGGTTTCACAATTTGCGGCGGGGTTCGTACCGTTGATGGTATAAATCCTGCATGACCCATAACAGGGAATATACCATAATTCCCATAGTGCAGGGTCCTTCAGGTAATGCAGGATTTATACCATCAACAGTAGTACGCGAGGTTTCTGGAGGGTGAGGGCCTTGCCGATGGCCGAAGGGCAGCGGTCTTTCACGCACAGTCTCCAGCTTTCCCGATTCTTTGGCGGCTCCCTGGTTGAGAGTGCCCTCGCCCGAGTTCCTGATGTGGCATCGCCGTGTACTCTCAATCCAGCTTTCGAAACTCGGGACCTGAAGTCCTCTAAACCCTAGACCCTGACCCTAACTGACCCTCTTACCATGAACTTGAGCCCGGCTCGGCTCAGATTGAACTCTTCCGGGAGCATGCTGATGTCAAAGCCTGCCCGTCTCGTTGCAAAGGGCTAGAAGCTAAAGCTCGGAGTTCTTCTTTACGGTTCAGGGGTTGGTTTAGGGGTTTCAGGTTTAGGGTTTGGGGATACCTTGTCCCTAGCTGGGCCGGCGTGGGTTTCGCAGCATGTCTGTTTGGTTGGAGGGGGGAGCTGTTCAGGCAGAGCAGATACGCTGAACTCCAGGCCCTGCTGTTGCTTCGGCCGGAAACGCTGCTGACGACATTGATGGCGATGGTGGTGATGAGGTCGATAACATGAACTTGTATCGATTTATCAGTGATGTCGATATTTTGGTCGTAGCTGGTACTCGTACTATTATGATTCTGGTACCTGTTTCGATGGTGGTCACTGCTCCTATGTGCTCCTATATTCTAGCACAGTGTCGTTCAGTTCCGGCACCTATACATGAGATCGACGCCGACGCAGCCGCAGCAACAGCAGCAACTGTGCCGCCACCGCCACGAACCCTGCAATTATCGCAGCCACGGGGCCACCAACAAAAGACCGGCCCAAACCTCCCGAAAGCCCACAACCCGCCACCCCTATCCTCAACCCGCTGAGCGAAGGGCTGAACTTGGAGCCGTCTCGCCCTGCACCTTTATGCCGCATGCCTAAGCCCTAAACCCTGAACCCTAGATTCTAGATAGCCCACGATGACGACGACCCTCAGCTCCAACAAACCTGAAGGCCTCAATGAAGGCTAGAGTCCCCAAGCCCTAAACCCTGAACCCCAAAGCCCAAACCCTACACCCTAAACCCTCAGTCCCAAACCCCAAAACCCTAAACCCCAAAGCCTAAACCCTATACCCTAAACCCTCAGTCCCAAACCCCAAAACCCTAAACCCCAAACCCTAAACCCTGTACCCTGAACCCTCAGTCCCAAACCCCAAAACCCTAAACCCCCAAACCCCCAAGACCCTAAACCCTAGACCCTAAACCCTCATTCCCAAACCCCTATACCCTAAACCCCAAAACCCTAACCCCTAAACCCTAAACCCTAAAACCTAAACCCTAAAACCTACACCCTGAACCTTAAACCCTAAACCCTACACCCTAAACCCTCAGTCCCAAACCCTATACCCTAAACCCTAAACCCTATACCCTTTACCCTATACCCTTTACCCTTTACCCTAAACCCTCAGTCCCAAACCCTATACCCTATACCCCTACAGTATACCATCAACCGTGACGGCTCAAGAGCCCTCAAGATCCAAACGGCCCCGACGACTCGACCCTCGAGCAGAGCCTTGAAATTCGCGCTGGCACACACCTGGGGAGTGTAGGGTTTAGGGTATAGGACTTTAGGGTATTTTAGGGTTTAGGGTTTAGGATTTTAGGGTTTAGGGTTTAGGACTTTAGGGTTTAGGACTTCAGGGTTTAGGGTTTAAGGTTTATAGAACCCTACACCCTAATAAACTCTAAGCCGCCAGCAACTCCAAAAACACCGAAACACAAACCCCCTAAATCTTAAACCCCTGAGCCAGCCTCGGAAGTAGTACTTCTGACCTGCGGGAGCCTTAGCTGCGACGCCATGGGGCTGCCAGGGCTGCCATCCGAGAGATTGTCGCCCTTAGGATGCACTCACAGCCTTCTTGGTGGTTGCCAAAATTATGGTCCCTTTTTGGTCCCTAATATAGTACGGCACCTATTATTTAGGGTACCCAAAAAGGAACCATAATTTCGACAACCACCCTTCTGAAGGTTTTATTTGGCACTTTGTAGCACTTTTATGAGGGTTTTTGGAAGTCTATGGGATTTGTACTGCGGGGTGCTCTGGGCTCAAAGGAGCTAGGGCTGGAGGACTACAAGCCGGGTTTTTCCCTGGGGTCGGTATGTTGCCGCGGACGTGCGCATCGTAGGGTTTAGGGTTTAGGGTTTGCGCACACCGGCAAGACTGCCAGCGCTGACCAGCTGATGGTGCTTCGCCGACTGTGTGCCGAATCTTCTGGCTTTCGTCAATTTGCCTAAACTGTGAGTCCTGGGCGCCCCATGATCCAACTGATTCAACCAAATCATCCCAATCCTAAAGCACAAAGGCGGAGCTCAAAACGGCAACCGCAGTCGGACAGAAATACACAATAAGAAGAACTTCCCGCACACAGATACCAACAACAAAAAGACGCCAGACCCAACATGAGCCCTAAGGATAAACTCTTATATAACCCTAAGCCCCATGTGTACACAAGCCCTACGCCCTAAACCAGCCTTTTAAGCTCTGAATCCCTAAACCGATGGCCTCAACCCTAAATCCTAAACCCCTACACCCGAAAACCCCTAAACCCTCAACCGCAGAGCCTACACCCTAAATCCCTAAACCGTTGACCTAAGCCCTAAACCCTGAACCCTAAACCCCTAAACCGTAAACCCCTAAACCCCTAAACCCCTAAATCCCTAAACCCTAAACATCAAAAAACCATAAATCCTCAACCCGAAAATCCAAAAAACTCTAAACCTCAAATCCGAAACCCCTAAACCCTAAATCCTAAACCCCTAAACCTTAAATCCTAAATCCTAAAGCCTTCAATCCCTAAACCCCAAAAACCCTGAATCCTCATTCAGCCCAGGAGCAGAGATGACCCACTGGGACTTCGAGTTGACCCACTCGCTGTCCTGCAGCCTCTGGGAAGCGACTTGCTTTCGTGCATTTTGGGCTTAGGGTTTAGGGTTTTAGGTTTAGGGTTGGGGCTGTTTTCGGGCTTCGCTTCGATGATAGTACCGGGAGATTCTTCCGGAGATTCTCAGGTTCAGGGTTCAGGGTTTGGGATTTAAGGCGTGTTACGGATCTTAAGTATGGGGGTATGGGGTCCGGGGAGCTGAGTTAAGCTATGTCATGAGTTGCAGCTTGCACCAGAACACGATTCAGCCTCTTGCGCTCGACTTGCCATTGCTTCACTGCCGCTCCAGAGTTTTGGTTTGTTAGCACAGGCTCGCGTGATCATTTTGGTGCCATGGCTGCCCGTGTTGGGTTGGGTATCTCAGCCTTGCTCTTCGGGATGCTTGATGCCTGCATCGAGGGCCGGGATGCTGTGGCCTGCCTGGCCGATGGAGCCAGCGACACCAGCAGCCTGCTCACCTTGAGGAAGTCTGGGCATGTACCAGGGATAGCATCGAGATGTTCAAGGGTTACGCTGCGGTGGAAGGCACGCTAAAATCCCGGTGCTTGCTGGGCGATGCCGAATCCGACTCGACATTGCTGAACGAGGTCTACGTCAGCATCGCAAGCTCCACGGAGTCACTCGCTAAGGCACTGAATGTCGAAGTTGGCATTGGCATAGAGTTGTCTGGCATTGGGGTCAGCGACAAAACAACCTTTTTCAAGTCGCTGAACACGACCACCACGTCCGTGAGCGCGACCGTTCGCTCCTACGTGCTTTGTGATGATAGCGCCTGTGTCCGTTCTAGGACGAGGGTCAAGTAAAAATCACCATTTGTTTGAAGCTCTCCTGAAGAGAGATTAGGCTGAACATGCGGCTGGAGTATTACTCCTCCGTCATGGACTATGCTGAGACCTTCAAGCAGATCAGAGAGAACCTGATCACGCTGAAGGAGTTCCGGGACAAGAACGCGACACTGAATGCCAGGTCCAACAATCTTGGAGCTGGCTTTCAGTGTCGCGTTCTTGTCCCGTTACAATGCCCGTGCCATACAGAGCACCTACGATCGGTACTTCGGCACAGGCAACTTCAAAACACATGACCCTAGGTTGGAAAGGTTTGAGGGCTGACTTCGCGAAAATCGCCGAGGTGAAAGACTCCTACATACGGAATCCGACAAAGCCAGTCCCGTCGTGGAGTCGCAGGATATGTCTTCGCTGGAAAGCCCGGAGCTACGCTGGTCGGTCGAGGAAACTGAGGAGATCGGTCGTGCGAACGTGGTGGGGAACCCTTTCAGGTAGTCCAGGCTCGAGTCGATCCCGGTGCGCAGGAAGAGCAGTCCTACATCGGCTTCCCAGCTGTGCGCCACGTTCTCCTCTCGGTCAAGCGACGCATGGGAGCAGTGTGTGACCAGCGCGGCAGAAGACAGCGGCTCAAATTGCGGCTCAAGGGCGGTGTCGTCTCCAAGGAGAGCGACAGAGGTCACCATTCGAGCGGACAACACTTATGTCACTCGCCTTGCCTTCAACATCCAGGGCTCAGAAGACTTCAAGTGCAGCGATGGGAAGACAAGGTATGAAGAAAACTTCACCATCGACACAAGCGCTTGTGCCCTTGCGGGCTTCTACGGCAGTGCTGACAAAAGGCTTCGTACTCCCGGTCTGGTGAAGCTGTGCTTTGACCCGGCTCAGTGGAACAAGAATGCCTAGAAGTCGGGAGCGGATGCACATGAACCGGTCCGCGACTATTTTGTTCACTTGTGCAGCTGTGCCCGCTCTTCGTCTCCGATTTTACCCACAAAGGTTATTCTCATGCTTCATGCGTGTGGGCTGTGCATGACTTATGTGGAGGCTTCTTTTGTTGACAATGACAAGCTTCGACACATGGTCAACGTCGTGTTTCGGCACCGGTGATGTGAAAAGAGGGTTTTGTCCCATGCTCCTGGGCGACTCGGTCGCAAGCTTGCCCTTCGGGATTTTTCACTTCAACCTTTGGTCCTTTGGTGTCAAGATTTTGGGTTTCGGGTACCTAGGTGACATGTTGTAAGGTCTGAATATTTGGACAGCAAAGCCTTTCACATTGCAACCTTCGTGTGTAGTCGCCTAAGTATCCTGTGAGCACGGAACCTAAACTTCCGAAGCCCCAAACCCAAAACCCTTGAGGTTAAACCCTAAACCTCTGAAGCTGTCAACCTCCAAATCTCCAATCCCCTTAACCTTAAACCACCGAACTTCGAAACTCCGAAGCGCCAAAGCGAACCTATGGACACTTCGTACCACCTGCTGCCTGCAGGATTGGGCAGGAGTCCGTGCCACGCTTTCCATGATGCAAAAGGACGGGATTTCGTAAGGAATATGTAGAGATGCCGGGTTTAAAGCTTTGATATTTCCTTGGCTCATATATAATTTTAAGTATGTACATATACATACACGACTAAACACGCACACACACACAGACAGACAGAAACAGACACAGCCACAGCCACAGACACAGGCACAGACACCGACACCGACACCGACCCAGACTCAGACACAGACACAGACAGAGACACAGACAGAGACAGAGGCAGAGACACAGCCACAGACGCAGACCCAGACGCAGACCCAGACGCAGACACAGACCCAGACACAGACGCACAGACACACACACAGACACACACACAGACACACACAGACACACACAGACACACACAGACACACACAGACACACACAGACACACACAGACACACACACACACACACACACACAGACACACACAGACACGCACACAGACACGCACACAGACACGCACACAGACACGCACACAGACACGCACACACACAGACGCACACACACACACACAGACGCACACAGAGACACACAGAGACACACAGAGACACACAGAGACACACAGAGACACACAGAGACACACAGAGACACACAGAGACAAACACACACGGACTGATGTTACGACTTCAGGATGCGACATTAAACTAGTTAACATGGGTTCAGGCATTCGGAGATAGCCTTTCCACTGCCAAGTTGGATTTGTTAATATCGGGGCTTCAATAATTACCTGTGTTATTCTGGGGTTCCTTATTACAAATATAGTATATTGGGCCCCCAAACCCTTTATTACATGCAGGGTTGTCGCTTGACGCGCCTTCGTTTTGAGTTCATCTCAGGACATCCTCGAAGGCGCACCGGGTAGTTTTGAATCGAACTTTTGCCTTGTTTGTGCCGATTTTTTATTTTTTTGCACTTTTGATTCTTTCTCGACTCCTGCAATGATGTCCCAGACGGCTGCAAGAATCCAAGTATCGACCCGCTCGAGATCATTTGTATCATCTTATGCGATCTGAGCAGACATGTCCTTCAAAACTGGTGGAAACAGCCCTTGGACCTACAGCAAACCTTACCTTAAGCCCAAGCCCCCTCAAATCCCAAATCTAACCACCTGAATCTTCCACAGCAAGTGGGCTCAGTTGAAGGTGCCCACGTTTGCGTTCCACCACACCCCTAGAATTTGGGCTTTTCGGGTCCTTCTTGTATAGTTAGGCGCTGAATTTGGACTTGCATTGGGGCTGGGGAAGGATTCTGCAGGAGTTGAGGCTTGGTTTAGGGTTTAGGTTTCAACACAACAGGCGAGGCAATGGAGCGATCCTTGTGCACTGTGGATGCAAGGTTCCGTTGGTTAGTTGTCCAAATTCGGGTCCCTTTTTGGGTACCCTAAGTATTAGGTGCCATACTATATTAGGGACCCAAAAAGGACCATAATTTTGACAACCATTCATATTAACTACCACGGGGTGACTGGGCAGCATGACTCGTGCTGCGGAGGATGACAAGGACGGATTGCCTGGATTCTGCCATGAGCTGGACCGGAACTGGTAGCTTCGGGTTGAAGGGTTCAAGGTTTTCGGTTGATAGGTTTTGCGATTGGTAATTAAGTCTAAGCCACGCAGGTGGCGGGTTTAGGGTTGAAGGTTTTCAAGGTGAAGGTTTTAAGGGCTTTGGGAAGTTGTAGGAAAGGTGCTTAGGTTAGATTGGGAACGGTGTGGTCAGTTGAACGAATTTTGAGGGCAGGTCTACGGTAATGAATATTCAACTGCTGGCAATCCAATGGAGGGTGCTGAACATGATGCTCATGCTGATGAAGATGACGACATCGATGATCACTATGGCGGTGATGTTTGTGTTTGATGAATATGGTCAGGTGAGGGTGATGGTGGGGAGCGGTGAAGACTGCCAGCGTGCAGAAGGGAGAGGAGAGGATGCGCATCACGCCACCGAAGAACTTAGCGCAGAGTGATTTCTATCTCGGGGTTGAGGATTTGAGATTAAAGCAGCTAAATGGTTGATTCCTGGCAGGAAAGGAACGACAGCCCCGAGCAACTGGAAGAACTGCAATACTACTCGGAAAAGCAGCCAACTGGAGACGTCAGAGGAACTAAGTAGAAGACTGAGTAATTTGAACATTCTGAGGTGTCAGAAGATTAGAGGTGCTTGCAACCAGTATCAAGCTACTCAGGATCTCGAATCCGGTTACCCTAATGTCGGAGGCTCATCCCTCCCCGTCGCCAACTCCAGACCCTCACGTGAGTCCATGAAAGGCTTGTACTTGCCTTGAATGAATAGGGGCAGCAATAACTGCCAGAAGCTCGCACTGAACCATGACCGTCAAAACGTCGTCATGATCAGCCCCCCAACAGTTTGCTGAGAGCTTCTTGTTCGCATGCCGACTCTTGTCTGAGTAGTTGCCTATGATTTGCCTTAGGCTTGCTTACTATACTATTATTCACCCCCCCCGAAGCTCGAGTCTAATCAGTAATTAGGGCCCTTATATCAGCTCTTCGCAAAGCCATGGTTCATGATGGCCTATGCTTCAGTCAGCTGCACGGCTCCCTCGGTTTGGAGCTGTGGTACACCGGTAGCCCCTACCTTAACCCTGAACAACCTACCTTTTTGCGGTTCCTTCTCATGATTTCCTGTAATAAGTCCTTAAAAGGGTCGGTTATTCCTGAACTCCGAGACCGAGCCCAATACCGCCAATACCTCTTGATTGATTGAGACCCCGAAACCCTAAACCCTTTCCACAGCTACCGTAATAGTTCACCAAACCGACCCAACAACCTCATCCTTGTCCTTGAGCGAAGCTTGCAGAGAAGCCCTGTAAGACAGCACGGTTACCAGCCTTATGTCTTCTAAGTACAGCACCATGAAGCTCCGAGAGGACCTGGCGTTTCTGGATTGGGGCGGCAGCGGCTCGACTTTTCAGGCTAAGTATATTTTTTACCCTGCAGCCTAACCCTAACCTCATAGGAGGCCAAACGGGGTTTTAGCCTATGGGGGTTTAGTAGGATTTAGGGTTCCCATAATAGGGACCATCTTAAGGAATCCCTACCCCAAGAATCTTAAGCCCCCCTTTTGGCAAACCCTAGATCCTCCACCCTGGTTCGGGTGCTGGTGGTTTGGGGTCTGGTGGGGTTCGGGGCTCCCAGTGGACTAGTAGTAAAAACCCGAAACCCCGAGCCATGAACCCTGTAAAGGCGGGTTAGAATAGGCTTTGGGGTGGTATATTATACTAGAACTATAACAAGGAGCTCCCATAATAGTAGAGTTGCTTGCAAAGGAACTCCCAAAGATAGAGGCCCGATGGTCTGGAATAGTGGGACACGTAGGCGGTGCGGGTGGGTATTCGCGAGGAACAGGTAGGGTTTACTGTAGGGTTTCAGGATTCTGCCATGAGGGGCTTGTCATGTTTTAAGTTTCGAAGAGTCGGGGGTTTAAGGGGGTGTAGGATGTGGTGTTTCAGGGTTTAGTGTTTCGGGGATTGTAGGATCGGAAGCCCTTGACATTGAAAGGCCCGAAGCCGAAAATACCCCCAGGCAATCTCCCAGCACCGAACCCCTCGCGCCGAGGTCTGCTGAATGAACACCTCCCGGTGAAGACGAGCCCGTCGGACACTCCAGTTCTTTTGATGGAGGGAGGGGATGGGGGTGGTAGGGTTAGGATATATAGGGGGGTCTAGAGGGTTAAGCCCCAAATCCAGATCAAAAGAATCTCCTGGCCCTGTTTGAATTGAAGGTTCATGAGTTTTACAACACAAGGACCATATTCTAGATTCTAGACACTAGACCGTAAGAACCAGGATCCTGGTTCTTAGAGCCTTCCGACAGGCGTTCGGAAAATTTAGAACACTCTAAAGTAAACCCTCTAAAGTAGAGTTTTCGTGGTTTTGGGTGTATGGCTGATCGCTTCATTGTCGTTTAGAGTCTAGTTTCAGGACCAGAGGTGGATTTCGAGTTTAGTTAGTTTAGTTGAGTGCAAAGCTACCTTGCTTATGAGCCTACTTCTAAGAGTATCATGTTTGTTCTTATACTTTCTCATCTTGCGGCCTCATCTGTCCTCAGTGTGCCAAAACCTACACTACAGTCTGAATCGGTTAGAGTTTAGGGGAAGCCGGTTTCCGAGCATTGCTCCAATGGTAGGATGCGGGTAGGTAGGTGGTGGAGTACCGAATAACAGCCCCAATCTAAAGCATCCGCACCAACCTTCCAAGATCTGTCGGAGAGCCGAATACCCTTCGAGCAAGGAATGTGCCCTTCGTAAGCTCGTACAGGAATTCTTGTCTTAATTTATGGAGGTTGTTTGAGGTGTTGTGGCCTCAAGTCCTATGCTACCCGAATCTGCCGCGAAGCAGGACATGACTGCCTGGAAGGACCACCTTGCACGTGGGTGTTCTGGGGATGTCGGGTTGAAGGTGAGTTTAGGGCACTTTTCCGGAGCGATGCCTTCATTAATTATGCCTAGTTGGAGCATATAGTAGTGTGACCCAACCCATAGCCTTAAGACAACGACTCAGGCCCCCACGTTTTCCTGCGACCGTCTATTCCACTCTGCCGTAAAGCCCCCGCTTCCGAATCGCAGCTTGCAGCGGGTCCATAGATCTTTGCAACACCTATGCTAGACTATTTTGAGGGGGTCCCTCATAATAATTATGGCATGACATACCCCAAACCCTGTTCGAATCATTAAGGCCTCTATAGTATAGAGCTTCGCAACGCGCGTTTTGTTCCAGAGTCGAGCTGTGTCTTCTTCTGAGAATCCCGGAGGCGGCAGGCCTCCAGAGGCCAACCTTGCCTGGGTTCTCGTGAAGCAGTTTAGTCTAAGTTACCATAATCAAGGAAACCTTCATTTGAGTTACCATAACTAAGGAAACCTTCATTTATAAGCTACCATAATACTCAAGGAGACCTCAGTTTTCAGTTACCATGGTAGTTAAGGAAACCATATCATTTGCTACAGATCCCTACTATGTTAGCTGAACTAAACTCCTTAGAAGCTGCCCCCACCCTGAAATAGTGATTAAATACGGATTATATTATGGCTCTATTATATTCCTATTATTATACCACTATGACAGGGTGGGGGGCCCCTTCTAATCAGCTCCCTAAGACGAGGCCAACCTTTCGGGATCGCATCGCGACTGCCTGGAATACTGTTGCTGGACAAACTCCTGCATGACCCTAAGGACTCTAAACTCTAAACTGTGGGAACTATGGTATATTCCTTATAAAGAGTAATGCAGGATTTTGTCCATCAGCAGTATCTCCCAGGCCATGGGGTCCCGGCCTCGACGACCTCTGCCCCCGGCTACTTTCCCAAACTCTTCGAAAATAGGGAGGGGCCTTATTATTAGAATAGGGTTCCTTACTATAATTATAACCGTATACTATACCCCCAAACCCTATTCTAATTATTAAGGCCCCTATATCAGCGCTGTGAGACTGCTAGTGATTGACTACTGCAGAGGGATGTTTTTGGCTCGGCAACCCTGGCTGCTTCGACAGTTTGGAACGTGGTGACCTCGAACGAAGTCATTCTACGCTCGTGTATATAGAGGCCTTCTCACAGCGATTTGGGCCCGCTCCATGACATTCCCCAGGTGACGCCACCTGTGGAAGGTCGTGGCGTGTCTTGCGCCCTGGGCGGCCCTCTAGTGCTCAAACTTGGGAGCCGCATCAGCGGCCTCAGCTGCAAGACGAGGATGAGGGGCACGGCATCCTCATTCTACAGCTGATGCCGTGTCAGCATTCCCAAAAGTGCTGCAAGCAGCTGGGACCGGGCATTTCCATTGTGCTGCTGCAACACGAGTTAGGGCACGACTTCCCGCTGGCAATTGTGCAGTGACCTGTTTTGGCCCGTGCTTCCTGTCTCCTCATGTGGCAGCCGGCGGCAAGAGTGCACGTCCACGTGACCGGAACACTGCTCATGGGAATGCATGTGGACAGCGCAAGAAGCCAGCATCATGGCACCATGGATTTGCCAGCCCGAAACTTATCTTTAGCTTTGGGGGCCTACAGTCTTCGAAAGCTCCGGGATTCTTGGCAGGTCTAGAACTATTTCGGGTTTAGGGTTTAGCATCAGGGTTTAGAGTTAAGGGTTAGGGCACTCCCCATCGTTCTTGTGCCGCAGGAGATGAACCTTGCTTTTTACGACGTGCGGACCTTAGCTACCAAGCCTACCCATGCAACACCGGAACCCACACACCCCAACTACCACTAGAAATTCTAACCCATGAGTCCTTGACTTCCAACCCACAATGGAATGTGGTCTTCGGCACCATAAACGTTGCCGGGTATGCAATAAGACTGGTTGCATGCCTGGTTCGCACATGCTTGTGATGTTTGCTGATGATTGTAACGCATGTCGGGGTTATTAGGCTCTAGGATGTTGTGCTTTTAAGACACGGGGTCTAGGATGCTTCGTGATGCAGGTTATGGCAGGCATGATTGCCGTATGATCATCGTCGCCAGTTATGTATCATATCGTGTTTTATGTATCGAGAGCCGCAAAGCCTAATCCCTAAGCCTAAACCTTAACTCGTAAACCCAAACCCAAACCCCCCCCTCTCTCTCTCTCTCCCTCTCTCTCTCTCCCTCACTCTGTCTCTCTCTCTCTCTCTCTCTCTCTCTTTCTCTCTTTCTCTCTCTCTCTCTCTCTCTCTCTCTTTCTCTCTCTCTTGCTTTCTCTCCTTTGCCAAAAAACGAACCCTGTCCCCACCTACTTGTAGCATCTTGTAGCGAGGCTCAGTTCATCTGCGATGAACGCATCGAGGCTCGAAGCTCCTTCCGGCCTAGGGCACTGTCCTTTTATGGTTAGGGTTTACATCGGCGCAGTAGGGTTTAGGGTTTAGGGTTCAGGGTTCAGGGTTTGCGGTTTAGGGTTTCGGGTTCAGGGTTTAGGGTTGAGGGTTCGGCGTTCAGGGTTTCGATGTAGGGTTACGGGTTTAGGGCGTGATGTTCAGGGCTTAGGGTGTAGGGTCGGAGTGTGGCAGCCTGGCGCCTAGGGCTTAGGTTTTTACAGCCTAGGGTTTGGGAGTTCCTCAGCATGAAGTTCACTGCCCGTTGGAGGAGGGCTTCCCCCCCCAAGTCGTCGTGAGACGCACTGTAGAATTCTCTACGAAGCATCCCTGAACACCCCACCCCCCCCCCCCAAAAAAAAAAAAAAAAAATCCACAAAACCCTGAACCCCTAAGGCCCTAAACCCCAAACTCCACATCCCAGAGCTTGGGGTCTGTGGTTTAGGGTATCCACCTGGATCTTGCAAGAAAGCGATTCCGGACCAGGAGCCTCCAAGGAGCAAGCAGAGCCCGAAGCCCCCAAACCCGTCAGCGCGGAAGTCTACTTTGGAGGCCCAGGGGACTTGGTAAGTAGGGGTTTGAGTAGGGTTATAATTCGGGTAGCTCCTTTTAAGGTACTTATGACCCGACTCATCACCTACTTACTAAGTCCCCTGGGCCTCCGAGTACCGGTTTTGGGGTTTAGAATTAGAGACTAGGGTTTCGGGTCTTGCGGGAGCCATTTAGTATTGAAGCCCGAAATGCCTGAAGGCCACACTTCCAAGCCATGGCATGCTAAAAGCACAGCTAGGAGATGAAAAATCTCCTGGTGAACCAGTTCCACTTGCCCAAGGCTCACCGTTTGTTTAGGCTTTACGGGTTTAGGGTTCAGGGGTTTTAGTTTTGTGGCTTTTGGTCATTCCGGGATGTTGGGTCTGGGACTACTACAGCCGGAAACCGCAACCCTGAAGCGGCGCAACCTCAGATCCCCACAGGGCTGGTACGGTTGATGATATGTAAATCCTGCATTAGCCTTAATAAGGAGTATACCATAATTCCCACAGTGTAGGGTCCTTAAGGTAATGCAGGATTTATACCATCAACATCACTTGCAACCAGCACTTCGCCTCCCGGCGGTGGGGTTTTGATGACGGTGTCGGCATGTACACTACTAAAGCCATCCTGAGGCCAAGTCAAGCCACTATGTGGGTAGTTGTCAAAATTAGGGTCCCTTTTTGGGTACCCTAAATATAGGTGCGTATTATAATAAGGATCCAGAAAGCCTACTTTTGACAACCACCAGGAAATCATGTATGTGCGGTTGCGGTTTAGGGTTTAGGGGCTAGGGTTTTTTCGGAATTCAACCAGTGTTCCGAGTATCTGCTCCGGTGGGCTCTTACAAGTCGGGTTTTTCTTTCGAAGTCACAGTAACATCCTATACTGTGCCTATAGCCTAAAGCCACTATACTCTGCCATACTCTACTCTCCGCTCTACGCTATTATGCTATACTATGCTATACTGACTTTACTATATATTATCTGTATACTCTACTATATGGGTGCTTGTCAAAATTAGGATCCCTTCTTGGGTCCCTATTATAATACGGCACCTACTATTTAGGGTACCCCAAAAGGGACCCTAATTTTCACAACTACCCATGCAACTGGGGGAGCTGGAGGCCCCGGCCTCCATCCTCCCAAGCCTTCCAACGCCAAGCCCAGAGGTCGAAGGCGAGAGAAGCACACCGGTTTCGGGGGTCTTAGGGTTTAGGGGTTTAGGGGTTTAGGGTTTAGGGTTTAGGGGCTTAGGGTTTAGGGTTTAGGGGCTTAGGGTTTAGGGTAAGAGCCTTGGGAGTATCTGCAAAGCTGTAGTTATGGGAGGAGAAGTGCCAGAAGTCCCGCCCAGAGCTCAGCTGTGTGCATGGACTTGAACCCTTCGGGTTTAGGGTTTCGGCCCAAGGGTTGCGCTGGATCTTGAGCTGCCCTCCACTAGAGATTTCCAAAGTCCCGGCCACTCAAGATTCAGGGTCTAGGGTCTATACCTTAAACTACCACAACCTCCTCTATCGCAGGCTCTTATTCTAAACAAAATTACATACTTTATGAGGACCGTAGTAGTAGGGGTGTGTAGGTTTTTAGACATATTCCTTCAGCTACGGCTTTTGGATCTCTGGTTACGTAAGACAGCTTGGGCCCGGCCCTCTTCTCGACTGGGATCTCTTCGCTTAGGGGTCAGCGTACGGCGTACCGTGTGTGTCTGCGGAAACAACCAATATCTATGTGTACTTACATATGTTTACACAGTTATTTGTTGATGTGTATATATATATATACACATACACGTGCACATACACATACACATATGCATACGCATACATATACACATACACATACGCACACATGTACACGTACATAACATATACAGATACAGATACGGATACATATACGTATACACCAACACATACATGAACATATACATATACATGCAGTACATATGTTAAGTTCAATGTTAAGTATCAACACGTTCATTTTGAAGTTGTTCTTAGGGCGGTTCAGAATACACGCTGGGTTGTGAAAATTGGGGCCATTTGGGGGACCCGCAAAGAGAGGGTACGCTTTTGTCCGCGTGTTGAATTAGTGGCCTGCATGCTTCGAAACCAATACGAACCCGAAGCACCCAAACCCCAATGCCAAAACCCGTAAACCCCAAGCCCCTAAACCCCTAAATGCACCGCCCAACGCTTACACACCAAGACCTAATCCTCAAAACACAGGCCCCCAGACGTCGAAGTCCAAACCCGTAAACCCTCTCCCAGGCCTTCTGTTTCCACAAGTCTGCTTTTATGGCACCATCTCATTTGCCGCCTGCGCGGCGAGCATGCTCCTTCGGCCTTGTCGAATTTTGGGGTCTAGAGTTTTACTTGGTTGGGCTCATGGTGCGGGCTCAAAAATATAGGGGCAGTAGGGCTTGGGGTGCATGACACCATATTTGCAAGTAGGGAGCTCCGAACTCTGGGCTACCATAGTTACAGGGTTTGGGGTTTAGGGTTTAGGGTTTAGGGCTACCATAGTTACGGGGTTTGGAGTTTAGATAGTGTGCCGGTTTCGGCTTGGCTTCAGGTCTGTGGTTTTTGGGGTCTCCCTCAGGGTGTTTTGTTTTCGAAGGCGGACATTTGGGAATATGCTTCTCAGCAATGCCGAACCCATAGATAAGTATAGTTTTGGAAAGCCTGAGAGCCGTAGTGTCGCCCCCAAACCCTGAGTCAACATATTGTCTTATCTTGCAGGTTTCTACAGTAACAGAATCTACTATGCACAACTCTGTTCTGCTATATCATGCTGGAATACATCAAATTTTAGCACATGGTCAAGATGGCAAGAATCCGAAAGATGGGACCCTTGATAAGGAGCCCTAGGTATATACCCTTAATATAGCTATGATATACCCATTATCTAGCCCATTATAGGATGATCGTTCGATGGGGGCTGGAGTCGATTTGCTGCAGAGCCTTGGCGTTTGGTGAAGCGCAGAATAGACAGTCCAGGGTTTAGGGGTTTAGGGGTTTAGGGTTTAGGGTTTAGGGGTTTAGGGTTTAGGGTCTGGACCCCCCAAAGTATGTCGAATAATGGCCTTTTCATAGATATTGGGCCATGACTTTACCCTACTTTGGGGATTTAGGTAGGCAGTAACTATTCTTAGGGTCCAGGGTGTAGGTTTTAGGCTCCAGGGTCCCTATGGTATCATCTAGCCCGCAACCCTGATCTCATGATGAAGGCCCTTACAGTACCCTTAACTCCAAACGTGGCCAAGGTATGTGCGGCACCCGGAGTCAGTGACGCCGGATGCCTCACGGCATGCGATAGAGGCGAGGTAACCTGAACTGAGGACTCTTTCAGGATCCCAGGACCAAAACCTAAACCCTCAAGCCAACTCTAGCGCCCAGAGAGCGCCACACTCCTGCCCAAATAGATTGATACTATACACCGCCTGCCCCCAAACCCTGTTCAATTCATCCAAGTCTGCCAGAAAAAGTTTTGCGAGTGCCGAAGCCGCGGATAGCGAAGACAGGGGGCCTGAATAATTAGAGTAGGTTTTCCTTAAAGGGTTCTTTACGGGGTGCTAACAAAATTTATGATATAGGGGCTTTGTGGTTTTGGGGTATATTTTGTAGAAGTATCATAAGGAGACTTTGCCCTAAGGCCCCAAAGTAGTTACGTTTTGGGGTTCATATGTAGAACCCTACAAGGTAATCCCAAAAAGGAACTACTTTGGGGCCTATGGGTACGGCCTGTGATTGTTTCGGAGCTGTGGCTTTAGCAGGGCGTTCGAAAGTGCGGAGAAGTCAAATCGCAGCCTGTCCGTGCCACCGGTTTAGTGTTTAGGGTTGAGGGTTTAGGGATTTAGGGTTTAGGGTTGAGGGTTGAGGGTTTAGGGTTTAGGCGGTTTAGGGCGCTATAAAGACCCGAAGGTCCAACATGCTAACTCCTCGGGTATCATGCCAACACCGTCTCAAGCCAAATGATGCAACCCCTTCCGCCGTCTTTCGACAAAGCTTTGTGGGCCTTTGTCAGTGTCACTGCCGGCGACTCCGGTGCTTGTGGGTTTAATTCTGTTCCTCCTTGGCTTCGACTTAGAGTCGCAGGTAAGCAGGGACAGCAACTGTCATTTATACTAAGGAAGAATACTGCTGAGATCTTCTCGCGCCCTCCGAACCCGAACCTCCCCACCACAGCTTCGGCATCCTTTTCAAAGCTCAGGCAGTTCACTTCTTTGCGAACCTTCTCAAAGAATACCTGCACCAATCCGAGCGAATGCTGGAGTTCATGGACCGGTGTCCTCAAGCTTAAGGAGGGGATTATGGTATATCCCAACTTTAGGGGTTCTTGTCTAGGTGCGAAGTAGACCCTAATCCCTGGTTCCAGCCACGACCCAAAACGTGATCCCGACAGGAAGCATAGCTCCCCTACCTCCCCTCCGCCATGTCAGGATCATTACTAGTATCCTCAATCCGAGAACCTCAGTAGTGGGTCCTCTTGGGCTGTAGTTCAAGGGCCGGGGTGCGGTCTTTCAGGGTTGAGCTCGAGACCTCGTGAGTTTGGCATGTTCCACAAGGCCCAGTGCTGGAGCTCTCGAATTGTGTTTAAGCTTGAAGTGCTCATTGCGGCTGTTCATTGGATGGGAAGGGCTTCAGGGGTGGTTCAAGGGCTCGCGAATCGGGGATTTCGACTGCGAAGCTCACCATTCAAGGGCTTAAGTTACGGGTCTTGAGGGTTTAATGGTGTCAGGCCTCGAAGCGCCTGCCCTATAAGTAAGACTCTAAACCCCTAGACCCGAAACCCGCAAAACCTAAAAATCCATTTCAAACCTAAAGCCCTGAACCACTGAACCCTAAACTCCAAAGCCTCATCCGGAGGACTCCGCCGACTGGACCGTGAAGCTTGCAGACATTGCGAATCTTTTAGACGCAGCTGGGCAGCTCGTGGCATCGGCTGTCATGTGCGTAATATAGGGCCCTAAGAATTACCGTTGCTAGTTTGGGGGTTCAATAGTATGATTATAGCCCTTTCTAATTGTTACGACCCCTATTTTAGGGGTCCATGCAACAAGGATCCTGCCACTTAGGGTCCGTATGAGCCTGACTTCTTTCTGAAGCTCCACTACGGTAGAAGCCTAGAAGTTGGAAGCCCAATAGCCCCAGCCCTTAAGAGTGATTCCTAGCACGTACTGTCCATAATCCGGTTTCCCACTTTTTGGGGCTTACCCTAAGGCCCCAAAGTAGTTCCTTTTTGGGGTTCGGGTTCATGTGTAGAATCCTACAAGGTAATTCCAAAAAGGAACTGCTTTGGGGCCTATGGGTACCAGAATGGTTAACTAACTATTTTGGATGTCCAGGTTTCGGAGGTTCGCGAGGCGGAGCTTCCGCCCTTGGGCCCTTGGTGGAAGGAGGGGCTGCCATTCAAATGTGTGCAGCTTGCGAGTGCAGGTGACCAAAATCCTTTGTACTTGAACTTCCTAGACCCTGAGTAAACCCCCTAAACCCTAAACCCTAAACCCTACACCCTAAACCGACTGGTTCGGAATTTGGGGTCGGATACCTGTTCAGTAGCGGGGGGGCCGAGGGTCCAAGGTTCAGTGTTTCCAGGAGGATCAGCGGCAGCATCGCACCTATCCCACAACACTTGCTAAGTTGCAAAGCCTTGTAGCGCCTGCACCCCGGTGAAACTATTCAACACCTCCCAAGCGGTTACGGCCTTCTGACGTCTTGTGCAACCCATTTCATAATCTCGTGAGGTTAAGGCTCCCGATGTCATATAAACCCTAACCCTAAACTTTAGGTGCTGAGCTTTGAGCCCCAAAAGAAGCGAGCTACAGAGGTCTATAGGTCGTCGTTTGGGCGCTGGGACAAGAACTCCACCAAGGCGGGATTTCAGGGTGCGGGGTTTAGGGCTTTTAGGGCTTTTAGGGCTTTTAGGGCTTTTAGGGCTTTTAGGGCTTTTAGGGCTTTTAGGGCTTTTAGGGCTCAGGGTGCAGGTTCTGTTATGGGTGTGAGGGTTCGGAGGCCAGCGTTAACCGGTCAATGGAGGGCATAGGTTTCAGTGTCGAGCTTGCCTCAAGAGCACTTCACGTCCCCATCTGTAGCAACGTGAAGGCCAAGGTCTCTGCATAAGTTTTGTCTAGAAGCAGACAGCACAATGTAGGGGTTGATCAAAATTCTGGGCCTTGTTGGGGTTTGTATCATAGTATATTCTGTATAGTCTAGGGACTAGAGGGGCCCATCACTTTGATCAGCCCCCATGTATAACAAGGGTTAAGCCGCCTCCCCGTACAACATTGGGCCCTGATACCAAAATTCCCATAGCTTAGGGTACCTACGGTAATGCAGGATTTATATCATCAGCAGTATGTCACGCCCAGGAAAGTGCAATGATGCATGGTCGTTGGCATCGACTAAGAGCCCGGCGTGTCATCATCCAACATTCGCCTTCCTGGACCCTAAGGGAACCTACCTTTTAGGGTTCCCAAACATGAGTTCTTTATATAAGTCCTTAAAAAGGGTAGGTTACTTGGGGTTAAGGTTAGCCTTGGATGATCAGCATACAGTTTTAGGGGTATATCGGAATACGATACGGCACGAATTATGCGGGGACTACAGGGGGACAATGGGTCCTAGTGCTCGCATCACTCACAGAAACCCACAGTCTACGAAGATTCAGGCCGCTGCAGGTTAGGTTTATTACCGGAAAACTAGCTTAATATAGGGGCTTGAAAAATGAGAATAGGGTTTTGGGGAAAAAGTAATTACTATACTTCTAATAAGGGAAGCCCAACATAGTATAGCCAATTTTGAAGGCCCTTGTATTCTTCAACGTGACTTCCAAATTGGCCGGATGCACCTGGTGCTCGATTCCATATACTCTTCCGTCACGAACTCACGGTTCGCAGTCGCTCTTTCTGTCGCTCTTTTCGCCCTCAACTCTGAACCCTGAAGCTCTGAACCCTAAACCCTAAGCTCCTAAACCCTAAACTGCGTAAACCCTAAACCCTAAAACCCGAAACCCTAAAACTGCCTAAAACCCCAAACCTTAAAGCCCGAAACCCTAAAACCCCAAACCCTGAAACTCTGAACACTACGCCCTTAAACCCCCGTCATGTGAGGCTCTCTCCGAATTTCTGCAGCCGCCCCGACGTCCCTGGCATCCGGATAGCCCGAGCTGGCTGGGAGCAGGGGGTCGCCTCCTACCTATAGTCTCCATTGTAGTTCCTTTTTTGGGTTACCTTATAGGATCCTTAATATCTGATTGGTTAAACCAAAAAAGGAACTACAATGGAGACTATAGGTACTATAGGGGCCCTAATAATTACCTATACTATCTTGGGGGTTCCTCATTATACATATAGTATAGTAGGCCCCAAGACCCTATTCTAATTATTAAGGCCCCTATATTAGTGGTTTGTTGAGCCCTTGCTTTTAGGGTTTTAGGGGATGATGCATAATGATTCCACTCCTGGGGGATATATGCCAATTGCCCGAGTGGCTCAGCGTTCAGGGGGTCGCGCGTTTGGGTATTCCACAGGGGCTTAGGGCTTTGGACTGAAGGGGTTACGCTGATGCATGTTTCCCGAAACCCTGGACTCTTTTAAGGCCCCAACTGCAAGAGCCAAAGACATGTACCAAAAACCCTAAACCCGCAACCGCAAGAGGCTAATTCAATTCATAGCCCCGTATCCCCAAAGCAAGAAGACCCAAAGCCACATAAGATTGAGGTTCGAACTGAGCAGTAAATCATATTTCCCCTTTATCATCACCCACCTTTGAACTAGTTACGGACTATTCTTGGGTGCCCATATTGCACCCTGCTGGCAATCCTGAAAAACCCTTAAGGAACCCTGATTGACCCCACTCTAATTATTCATCGGAATATGTGGGATTTGCTTAGCCGCTTCTTGAAAGGCGAACTGCCACATTGGCTGCCAAGCAAAGCCTAGCCTGGGTCGCCACTTGGAGGCTCAATTTTTACAGTTTTGAAAAGAGTAGGTTTTCTGCAGGGGCTAAGGCTACTGCGACGACTACGAATGCTTACGCTTGTCACACTGGTCTTCATGATCTCGTTGCTTTTTACGTCTATTGTCATTGTTTCTAAGAGCCAACGTGCTCATGGTGGATGTTGTTCAAGGTCTTGCGGGCTTCGATGACCGTCGTGAGATTAGTGATGGCAGTGATCCTTGTGTTTATGGTTGTCATGCACGCAGTCTGCCTGCCGAACTTGGTTTGACTAGTCTGGTTATGGTGAAATTTACGGCTTTGTTGACACTAAATGTCCAGCATGGTGTTCTGATTGTTTTGGCCACGATGGCATTCAACAGAAACCTCTGCCGTGATTGTCAGGGTCGTTGCGGTTGTTGCTTATACAGCGATGGCTGTTACCTTCACTTTGCTTCGAGTGGTGTCAAAGCCTGTCGCTGCCCTGTCGCCTAAATCTTCGATTCCCTCCTGGGGCGCTACAGCTCTAAGCCCAAGACCAAGACCAGAACAAGACCAGAATACCAAAATTGTACAGAATCGAAGCAGAATCAGTCTTGTTTTTCTGTGATGTTCAAGAGAGTGCTGCTTTTGACGATCGTGGCGATGATGATGATGATGATGAAGAAGAAGAAGGTGGTCATGGTGACGATAATGGTGATGATTATGACCTTGCTGGTATCGATGATGACAGATGATGTTCTTCTCATCCCTAGCAGTATTTCTATTGTTTTTATCATCATTTGTTGTCAGGCGCCACTTATCCGGAACCGGAAATCCGAATACTTCCGGCCAGGCTGCCATTGCAGCCACAGGCCCAACGAGCTCAGGCACGGCATGTGCAGGGGGTCAGGGTTCCGGGTCATCGACTTGGGATTTCGATTTTCCGGCATGGTGTGTGCGACTTCGTTAGCTTCAGACGTGCTTTCGTCCACCTGTGGTCTGGTTTTGGGATCGTAATTAGGAGGACTCATAGACATGGACCTGTGTTTGTTTGTAGAGTCTTCCACATGGACCAGAAGAACACGCACAAAAAGTCGTCGAGATTGTCCCGACGGGCTGGTTTCAGATTAGTCCAGGTTTCTTTTGGCCTGTTCCTGCCCAACACCGTGCGTAGAATACCTCGAAGTAGCACCCCAAACCCTACAACCACAAACTCCAAACTCGAAGCCCTCAAACCCACAAATCTCAAACCCGAAACCACAAGCCGTAAGCCCCTAAACCTTAAAACCCCAAGCCCTAAAACTTAAAACAGTGAAACCATAGCCCGAGACCCTGAACCTTAAAACTCTAGACTTTAAAGTCCTGAAACCCAAAACCTGAAGCGTTGAACCCCAAAAAAAGCCCTAAACCCCAAACCCGAAAACCACCCCAAAAGCCCCTGGGAGCTTGAACCCCAAACTCTTAACCTCAAAACCCCGAACCATAAAACCACAAAAGCCATTTGAAGCAGGCATTGAAGCTCTGGGTCTTCGGTACGCATTGCTCCGCATCTCGCGCTGCAGACCCTGGGGGCTCAGACGGCAGGTTTCAGGTTTTCTTAGGATCTTCGGGGTGTGAAAGAGGAGAAGAGGGAGTAAGGTGGGTGTTTGTGTGCGTACGTACGTGGGGGCGGGAACGGGAGCCTGCTGAGTTGATTGGCGAGTGTGGAAGGGTGAGAAAACGCGAAAGGAAAGGGAAAAAGAGAGGAGGTAGCCGGTGAGAAAGCAACGGTCGCCATTTGCAGGAGCAGCACGTCCCTCACTCTCAACCCTAAACCTATAACCCTCAACCCAAAGACATAAACCCCACACACTGAACCTTACTGCCTAAACCCCAAACCCTTAAACCTAAACCCTAAACATCCCTAAGCCCAGGTGATGGCTGAGCCGATATCCGCAATCTCGCTGCTGTTAGCGGATGAGTTTCAGCTCCATGTGACGTGGTGGGGTTCCCAGGGGCGGTTCAGGATGTGGGGAGGGTTTGGGGTTTAGGACTACGTGGTTCCTGGCTAACGGCGGTTCTTGGGGTCATTGTGGTCATCTCTGTCATTAGAGTGTTCGGGGTTTATCTGTTTATCTAGGGTCTTGGCATTCGGGGTTTCCTGGTTTTGATTCTGCGGCTCAAGTCTCCTGCCGGGTTCCGCGGCGCCGGTCTGATTCCAGTTTGGTCATCGAGGCGAGCGTCGTAATAGCTTGGCCATGAGTCGAGGGTCTGGATGTGAAAGTCAGGCGAGTGCCTCTGGCGGGCATCCGGCACCCCCACCCTGTGAAATTGCAATCCAAACCCTCCAAAAAGGTCTGGACTGCATGCTTGCCTGGCAGACCCGCTTAACTTGAGGGATCCTTCAATGCTGCAGCCTAACCCTGAACCCATCTGAACCCTAACACCCCCCGAAAAAAAACCACGCAGTTGCATCCCAAAAGCATACATTGCGGCTCCGAGGTTTTCACGTTTTTCGGGTTGGAGCGCTTGAAAGCTTGCGGGGTCGAGGTCTGCAGTGAGTGAGGCCGTTGGGATAGTGTGGTCAGCGGATATCAAGGTTTCAGAGCTTTATCCTCGAGCTTTGGAGCTTGAGTCCTAAATCTTTTGTTTTGGAGGGCTCATTATGTGTCGAATTTGCTGTGCCCAGTATCCTTCATGTCGGTTTTTCGGACCATCCTTTTTCAAGAACCCTGGCACTGCAGCGAGATACCCAGTGCTGCGAAGGGTTCTGCAAAGAAGTTCGACGTGTTGCTGTCATCCCCAAATCTGATAGACAACTTACAAAACCCACAGACACTGAAATAGAATCTGGGTGCACCCACCACATCCGGGTAAACCGGTTCAGGGTTCGGGTTGATCTTTCAAGGAAGGGAACTGCCGACTACTGCCAGTACCACCATGGCTCTGCGAAGGCACCTTGATCCGCAGCTCTTGCAGCGCTCCTGTGGAGACTCCTACCCTATAATGGGCTATATAATGGGTATATAATGGCTAGATTAAGGGTATATACCTAGGGGTCCTTATAGGTTCTAATGTCGGGGCTCGAATTGCAAATACAGTGCTTTTGCCGTGATTGTGCAATTACTTTGACTATGGCCCGCCCCCCCCCCCCATATTCGCGCCCTTTGCAATTACTACGACAGCTTGTAGAATGGGATCTTACATGAAGGTGCTGCCAACTGTTCAGGGGATTGGGGCTTTGAAGTTCTATGCCATGATATACCGTACATTCAGTATACGGTGACTGACCATTATGTGCCGTTATTTACCATTTGTATACCGCTCTATGCCACTATATACTATTATGCACTGTTTCTGTTACCTTTTATTATTGCTGTGTAGCATTTGCTCAAAAGCAAGAAACAGCTCCCACGCTGCAAAAGTGTCTACTGCCAGAATCCCTTTCCGGTTTTGGACACGGACCAGGTTGAGAAGGATAAAGAGAGTTCGGTCCGAATGCTCTTCCAGAAGCACTGGAAGAAAGCAGGCCTTGTACCGGCCTAGGGTTTTTTCAGGGGTTTGGGTTTTGGGGTCTAATGTTGAGGGTTTAGGGTTTAGAGGTTTAGTGGGATCAGGGTCAGAGTAAGCCAAAGGGGTTTTGGGAAACGGATCAAGTGAAGGAGTGCCAAGACGACTGTCTTCCACACGTTCTGACACGGTGACAAGATTTCCGCTGGTTTGGCAGGGTTGTGTAAGGGATTTGCAATGCGTCAGAAACTTTTGTCAGGTATCTGGGCGATAGCATATTCCCGCCCCCCCCCCCCCCCCCCCCCCCCGCCACACACCGGCAATCCAAGCCCATACAAAGCAAGGACGGCCCGATCGGGGTTGTTCTCTGCTCACGTATGTGCCCTGAAATCATTGCAAGACGTGGACAGGACACTCATCCAAACAAGCCCCCTACATCAGTTTCGGATTTAACGCCATCTGAAAATTCCACCCTTTCGGCGTTTGTCCCTCCGGTCGAAAACTATGGGTGTAGAGTTTAGGGTGGCTCGATATAGGCGCGCCTAAATAATTACCAGTACTACTGTGGGGGTTCCTTATTATAAGTGGAGTATAATGGGCCCCAAAACCGTCTTCTAATTACTAAGGCCCCTATATTAGCTGCTTAGCTGCCTTGCTGCAGCCATTTCCCTCTCCATCCGGAAAGCCTCACTCGGCCGCACTTCTTCTCTGCGGCACCTGCTTTGTGCCTTGGCGGGGTTTTGGGTTCAGGTTTTGGGGTTTTGGGGTTTAGGGTTTAGGGTCTAGGCCTCTTTTGAATCCAGGGTTATGAGATCGACATCACCCAGGCCAAAGCCTGAAACCTACAAACTCTACAGCTGCAAAGTTCCTAGTGCAACCCCTCCAACCCCTGCACCCCAAAGCCCTTAAAAGAAGCCTACTTTCCCAAACACCTTGACTCTGCACCGCGAAGTCTCGTAATGCCTCGAGCCGTTTAGGCCCTAACTTTCTGGTACTTGTGCTTGAAGGGTATCTAGTTTAGCGGCCCTAAACGAATCTACATCCCAAGACCTGAGCCGTAAACCCACGCCCTGAACCCTAAACCCGTACACCCTAAACCCGTCAAACCCTAAACCCCACATGGCCCTATAAACCCTAAACCCTGAAACCCCCACATCCTCAACCCTAAACCCCACACCCTCAACCAAAACCCCAAACCCTAAACCCAAAAACGCAATTCCTAAACCTTAAAGCAGAGGCCCATGCCGGATCGAGGCGCAGGCTATGAAGCTCATCAGTCACTTCCCGGAGCCGTTGAGGAACGGGTAGGGTTTAGGGCACCAGGGTTTGAGGGTTTACGGTTCGGGGGTTTGGGGTTTAGGGGTTTAGGGGTTCGAGGTTGAGGTTTCAGAGTGTTTAGGGGGTTTTAGGGTTTAGGGTTCAGGGTTTTAGGGTTCAGGGTTTAGGGGAGCTCAGGGTTCAGTGACTTCAGTGTTCAGGTTTCAATTCCCAAAACGGCTTGGCGGTGGCTTGCACATGGAGCACCAAACCCTAAGCCATGAACTGCACCACAACCCCACTGCCCAAACCGAAATCGCCCATGAAGGGTTTGTAGCAACCCTTACAAGGAACCCTTTAAAGTTGCAGAGCGGTCCGCGGGTCAGAGCACAGGAGGATTCGCCAAAGCTCCTGGCACTGATGGCCATGGTCCGTGAAGGCAGGCTTTAGAGATGTATAAGGTTCAGTTCCCTAAGCTCAAGCCCGCCACAAGATGACGAAGACTGAATGCCCCAAGTGACTAATATAGCGGTCGGAGCAATAGTAATGATATGTCCTTACAACTGCCCCTATAGGATATACTAGAGTGGAATCAGGAACGGTGGAACACAGATGCAGCATGGTTATGCAGCTGGGACTGCGTATATTTCCTTTCAAGGCCACCAAGATCATGATGTAATAGGTAGGTCTGAACAATTCGACATAGTATGCCCTACATAGCCCGCAATAGTTGTACCACAAGGTATCCCCAACCACTGGTGCATTCATTAAGGCCCCTATAGCACCAACTTTCGAGCATGTACTTCTGCTATAGGGACCTGAATGTTGACAAGATCTCACTCGGAGTTGCATTCGGAAAAAGATGGAAAAGGGTCCTCAAAAAACAGAAATCCTAAAGCTCCGAAGTCTCTCGAACCCGGAACTTCCGTACCGCGTCAGCCCTACACCCCAAGCCCGAAACCCTGACCCTTCAACCTAAGCCCTAAGCCTTAAATGCCCTAAGCCTAAACCCTAAACCCTAAACCCCAAAGCCCAAACCTCATCGTCCACGAGGCCGGCTCAGCAAAGAGGCCGAGGCAATCTTCGAGGCACGGTTGGCTCATCGTCCCGAGATGGGAGTTTCCGAAAATTAGGGGTACCTTCGTTTGGGGTCCTTATAATGGAGATCCTACTATTTAGGTACTATATTAGGGTCCCCTATTTTCGGAAACTCCCATATCATTGCATGTTGTAGACTGCGGCGAAAACCATTACGGACCCGATGTCAGGATTCTAGAGGCTGGCTGTTTGTTCCATAGGTGTTCACGTGGTTGTATAATTTACGTGCGCTCGTTCAGTACTTGCCGGGGCAAAGCTTAGCATAAACTCACGGCCACGTGCATGCCTGCTGTCAGCGTGATGACGATGTGGCGTTTCGCTTTGCACCCCTGTTGGCCCTGAATGCCGGTACCCTGAAAACCACAACTCTAAGCTATCAACTTGTGGCTGAAACATACTCAAGTCTAAAGCCGTGAAGCTTGAGTTGTAGATTAAACGGGATCCACTAGGTCGCGGGATGCAGGGGTAGGGCTTGCGGTTTGGGAAGTCCTGCCGCGTACCCAGAAAACGGGACAAGCGGTACATCCAAAGCGAGGTAGTTCCAATGTAGGAACCCCACCTTGGTTTTTGACCACAACACCTCTCAATGCAGGGGCCTTGGCAATGAGAATAGGGTGTTGAGGGTTCCTTATTATAGTTATTGCATAAGATACCCCCCCCCCCCAAACCGTATTCTAATTATCAAGGCCCCTCCATTATGCAGAAAACGAAAGCTCCGTGAAAGGCGCACGCGAGGAAGCAGAAAGACGGCCAGGCTCTAGCGGCCCGGATGCGAGATCAGGGTTTAGGCTGAGGGGTTCAGGTGCTTGGGCTGACGGAACAAAATTGCTGTTCAGGTGTTTTCGGGGTTTTGCACGGGGGAGGTTCACAGCTACGAGAAGTGCTTTGCTCTCCGCTGTTGCTACTGTTCTAGTTTTGGTACTGCAGCTGCTGTTGTGTTGTTGTGGTCGTTGCCGGTACTGTTCCTCTCCTCCTGCTGCCACTGCTATTGCTCGTACAGTGGTATTCGTGTAAATGTTCATAGCATGGTGTCGAGTGTTGTGGTCTTGTCTGTTTCAACAAGCTTGTCTTTGTGACATGGCTCTGATGATGACGATGACCATTCAGTTGGTGATAATGTTGACGATGATGACGGCGGAGATGAAGTCTGGCTACAGCCTGTTAGTCCTTACTGTGATGAGTGTCCGTTCCTCCTATATCCATTGCAATTCGATTCGTGGTATCTACAGAAGATTTATTTGTAATGCTATGACCTATGCCCTAGGTTCCGCACTATAAAATACTAAAATAGCCACCCCAACTACGAAGGCCTCTACGTCATAGAACCGCTGCAGTAACCCTTAAAGAACCCTTTAAAGGAACCCTACTCTAACTGCCACGGCCCCTTTTTTGAAAAGAGCCCTTTAAAGGAATGCTTTTGAAGGGGCTTCCGGTATGTGGGGCTCCGCTTACAGCTGAGGTGGCAGTAGAGGACCCCGGAGATGCTTGAGGGCTTTATGCGTTTGGGGTTTAGGGGTTTAGGGGTTTAGGGGTTAGGGGTTCAGGAGTTTAGGGTTTAGGGGCAAGTCTAGAAGCTTGTATAATCGGTTTAGGGTTTTGGGGTTTGGGGTGATTTCCTTCAAAGGGCTCCTTGAAGGGTTTACTTGTGGGGTTCTACTATAAAGCCTTAATTTGTCTGCAACGCTACCGCTTAGGGTTGGTTCTAGTTACAGTAGACTATCCTCCTGACCCGATGATGGTCCTTATTTGAGGGAGCTGGAAGGGTAGGGCTTTAGGGCTGTGAGTTTGCGGTTTCGAATCTGAGGGTAAGGCCTTTCTGAGGCCCTTTCAGTTAAATCAAAACTAACAGCCTACATTGGGGCAGCCTCTCCCTACCCTTTCATCCCCCAAACCCATCAAACCCGAACAACTCAGCCCCAAACCTTGAACCCTAAGCCCTGAATCCTAAACTGGTCCTCAACCTAAACCCTTTCAGCACCGGACCTTGAGACCTTCATCTTCCTTCAATGTCAAAGCCGCCGAAGGATCTGCCGAAGCTGGCCGCGGCGCTACCCTCCTTGGGCGTTCGCACAGCGCCCAAGTCGGCGATGACTCGCCGGGAGTTTCAGGCCCCCGGCTGGATTTCATATGGGAGTTTCCGAAAAAAGGGGTCCCTAATATAGTACCCTAAATAGTACGATCCTTATTATAAGGACCCTAAAATAAGGTACCCGAATTTTCGGAAACTCCCATATAGGAGTCTGAGTTAGCAACAGCAGCAAGAATAACGGCAATAACTCCTCGTCTATGCTAGGACTTCGTCGTTTTTTTTCTTGGTTTGTGTGTTTTTTTATATAGTTTTGAGTTTAGCGGTTTGGGAGATTTTGCTATTTTCAAGTGGCGGTGGTAGGGTTGCGGGGTCAAGGCAGAGAGTTTGGAGTTCGGGAATTATGTCGGTTTCAGGGTTTGGGTTTTGGGATTTTGGCTTTAGGGGTTTAGGATTTATGTTCAAGTCTCCGGCGTTTGAGGTGTTCAGAGCTTCGGGTTTGGCAGCCTTGATCTGTAATCCAAGCTACCACACGGTGTAGGTTATTTATGTATATGTATATGACTCCGTTTGTGTGTACGTGTATATACATATATATATATATATACACATAATACCTATATGTATATACATACGTATATGTAGACCGCCCTATGTAGCATCTTCTGGGGACTTCACAGAAGTCAGAGGGTAAGGTCAGGGCAACTGGCGGTAATCTTCGAAACCTACAACATGGGAGCAGGAGTTTCTTTTCCACTACGCCGTGAGCCAGCAGAGTGGCGCGAAGACACAGCCCGCCAAGACCGTTCCTGTGGCAGCATGCAAGGGGGCCCCAATTGATTCCCAATGGAATTCAATAGTATCCCCCAGGAAGGTACACTTCCGTTTTCCCCTCCGCAGTAGGACACCCTCCCTCCTCCCGAACCAGAACGAAAGGATCCCTAATTTTCAGGGTTAATGACTTTTCTGGATCCTTTCTTGGTACAGGTGCCTTGACAGAGTTTTCAGGCTTTTGACGGCTTTTGTTGTCAGGGGTGTTTATGTTTCTGTAGGCTGTATGCAGGGGGGGGCCGGCGCTCGATTTGGCATCTCGGATAGATGATCCGACATCTCGCTGCTGCCAGGACAAAGGTTAAAACCCTAAACTCTACGCCCTGAGGCCCAAATTTTGGATCCAAAGACCGCAAAACAGTTGTTAGCATCGTTTCGGAGTTTGCTTCTCCAGTGCAAATGTGAGAGAGCGTCATTGAGTTTCGCTTGCCGGTCTGCAGCCGTCTTGGTTGAGCGGTTCGGAGGCGGCTTCTTCATGTCTTGAAGCCTGTAAGCGTCCGGAAGCATTGCTAGGTTTGGTTCTGGGTTTGGGCTTTGGGGTTTCTGGCTTGAATTAGTTCGTCAGGTGCTTCCAATGTCAGCGGCTTGAGTTCTAGCCTGCTCCTGTCTGGTCTTGGATCTGGCAGCCCTGCGTCAGCTTAAGCCTAGCGCCTAGTGTGCCGCAAACAGCCGCAAACACTACGTCCGAACTACCTTTCACCTAAACCAGCAAGCTCCAATCCTCAAGCCTACATGTTAAATCCCTCAACCCCTAGACCCCCAAAGCTCAACTTTAAACCCTAAGCTTTTTCGCCGAGGTGGGTGGGCGGTACCGATCCTTGGATGATTTCCACGTCATGACGATCCGTGGCAGCCGGATTAATTAGAGTGGCCATCGTCTCACAACCCTCACCCCTGGCCTTAAATTCACTATAAAGGTTGGGATAACTAGCACTAGTGTTCCCGGTGCTTTTTATTCGATTTGCTCGTATAGCATAGTTTCTCATCACTAAGACCCTTGAGCACGCAGTTGGTTTTTGTTTGGAGGGGCATTCGTGCTGAGGGTTTCGAGGCCATTAGTCTTAGAAAATCAGGAGCACTTGGAGGCCCAGAGGGCTGAGTAAGTATAGGTCATAAGTAGGGCTTCTTTCGGGTCTCTCGATTTAGGGGTACTTATAGCCCTACGTAGAGCCTACTTACTAAGTCACCTAGAGGTCCCAGGGGTCCTTTTCGGAAGGATCCTACAAGCATCCTACAAGTAAGTCTTGCTTGACATACCTGGCCCTGGCAGCGGCAGGTAGATGGTGTTTTGCCCTGCAGCCCCCGGAACACAGAGCCCCAAAGTATACCCAAGTCAGATTTCCCTTAAGCCGGCCAAAGCCTTAAACTAAACCCCAGACAAACCCCAATTCCGAAGCCGCGAAGTTCGAGGAACTTGGGTGAGGGGGCAACAGGCCGTGTGCTCCTTGCCAAGGCCCGAGAATGAAGGTTGTGGATTCAGGGTTTCGAGTTTCGGTTGCTGTGCTGAGATGTGACGGAAGCTCTTTTTCGGGAAGTCGTGGGGGAAGCGTTTGGATCAGGGCGGGTTCGGCAGAAAGCGGTGGGGTTGGGTTTAGAATACTCAGGCAGGGCAGAGATCCGAATTTTGGGTGGAGCTTAGGGTGTAGCGTTAAGATGAGATGGATTAGGGATAGTGTCATACTATAAACCCCTCCACCCTAAACCCCAAATCCCAAACTCCCCAAACCCGAACGTGTGCAGGCCAAGAAGACGGAAGACAGGCTCGCCTTGAAGGCGCGGTCTCCCTGAGGTTTCACAGGGTGCTGATACAACTTTATGGGGCTTGATTTTTGTGCCAGTTTGTCGGGAGTTTCATGGGGTTTATACAAATTTGTACAAGCTGTCTTTCTTAGGTTTGGGGGTCCCAGCTCCGGAGTTTACGCTTCAGGTTTTCGGGGTGGTCTACCATGTAGGCTTTCGGATTCAGGGCGCTGGGTTGTGGGGGTCAGAGTTTGGTGTTGGAAGCTCCAGGGTGTGGGGCGTTGCGTGCAAGCAGGCCCGCCGACTGAACCCTAAAGTTCCCTGCAGGGTTTCGGGCTTTAGAATTTAGGGTTAAGAGCGTCTCAAGCGCAAGAGAATTCGAATCAGGAGTGTCGCTGCCAGTGACGAGCCTAGACCTAAACCGCAGCCTGCACCCGAATCCTCGGGTTACTTTTGGACTAAGTCATTTGTGCGAGTCTCTCATGAATACGACAAGCGCATGTCCGAGCGATGTTTGCAGAGTTGGGGTTTTCCGGCATCGCAGGTATTCAGCAGTTAGAGATACTCCTTCCTCCGGTCAATAGTCAATCCTGTCTAAACACGTAAAAGAAGGAGCACAAAACCACCGCAAAGAGTACTTTGGTGTCCGTTGTGCCTCAAAATCCAAACTGCGAAACCCAAGACTCCGATGTGCTCCTACGCGTGCTAGTTCTTTCTGCTTCACCGCCAGGTTGTTCACAAAGCACCCTACGGAGAAGCCCTTAGTGGGGAGGAGCCGTGAGAGCGAGCCAGATCGCAGTTGCACAGGTTTGTCCTCGTCAGGCCACTCTCTGGTAATGTTGCTGTCCGCTGTGCTCGGGTCACAATCGGACAATGATTGTCACTGCGTGTCACTTTGCAGCTGCAATGTTGATGACAACGGTGATGATAATGATGACAATGGTGATGGTGGTGGTTGGTGGTGATGGTCATTATGATGACGTTGATGCTGATGATGCTGATCCTGATGGTGATGATGCTGATGTTGTTGTTGATGACGGTCATGAACTTGGATGTTGTGCGTAATGGTGGCAATAAAGATGACGATGTTCGAAACTTGCTATTGCAGTACGACTGCAAATATATTTATGTTGTTCTGTTGGCTCTTGTTTCCATCAGTATGAATCTTGTCCATTCGTATGGGCATGGGTATAGTTGCGACTGCAAATCTAGTGTTAGCATCATGCGTAGTCGTGGCTAGGAGTCGTCGGCCTCGTCGTGGAGCAGTGGTGGTTGTTGTGCTCGTTTTGAGGGCCGGGGTGGCGGCAGCAGCAGCAGAAGGAGGGCTGCAGGAGCAGGAGGGGCAGGTGGCCCTAGAAGCCGAAGGAGCTGCAGCGCTAACATGACGAAGACGACGGCAACTAGACGACGAACAGGACAACGACGACGACTACCACGGCCACTACCACAGCCTGCGCTGTCATTACTGCTTTTTGTCTTCTCTTCTTCTCGGTCTTCTTTGAATCTATTTTCGGCCTAGGGGTTCCTCTTTGGCATGTCGGCCCTGGTGCCCGCCGTGCACGCTGAAGTTCCGGGTCCGAAATCGTCATGTGGGAGTTCCCAACATAGGGGACCCTAATATGGTACCCTAAATAGTAGGATCCTTTTTATAAGGGCCCCTAAATAAGGTACCCCTAATTTTCGGAAGCTCTACACCCTGATACATCCCTTTAAAGGAACCCTTATAGTAAGCTACCCCTAATTTTCGGAAACTCCCATGTAATCAGGCCAGAGCAAGGCCTCGCAGCCAAAAGCGGCACAAACAGACCAGCAAAGCTCCAAATCGTAAGCGGCCGAAGCCCTAAACCCTAAACCCTAAGCCCTAAATCCCTAAACCCTAAACCCCTAAACCCCCAAACCCTGAACTAAACTTAGGCCCGAAACCCTGAACCCCTTAAGCCACCGAAGCCCTACAGCGACCGCAGCAGAGGAGCTGGAGATGCTAAGGAACAGCATCAAAAGCGATGCTCGGATGTAGCGAGCTTCAGGGCTTTGGGCGTCGGGCTCTGGGGTTCAGGATTAAGGGTTTAGGGTTTAGGGTTTAGGGTTGAGGGTTTAGGGTTCAGGATTTAGGGTTTAAGGTTTAGGGGCGTCGGGTTTTGGGGTTAACAGGTACACATAGGATTTAGGCAGGTAGGCTTATTTGGGATGCGGAGTTCATGTGCTCGGGGAGTTGTGAGGCAACACGAAGCTGAGTTTGGGTGTATGGGGATGAACTGTGGGGTGTAGTAGAGTTTTCGGGTTTTGCGTTTATTGTTTGGGGAGTTGGGTTTCTGCGTAGGATCTATCTAGAGTTTAGAGCTTCTAGAGTTTAGTGTTCAGGTCTTGACGGAGAAGAAGGTTCAAAGCAATGGCAAGGATGAGTTGTGCCACAAAGCTTGTCATGCTGTCAACTAGATGGAGCGGCGAACTGAAAAAATGTAGTTGTGGTAGTAGGAATGCAGTAGTAGCGCAGGCGATACTTGTGAACCCTACGCCCTGCACCCAAAACTCCCATGCCATGAGAGGAAGTGGAACACCTCCAGCTCCTCGACCACCCCCACATCATCCGACTACACGGTCATTTCGAGGACGCTGAGGCACCCTACAGATTGGGAGCATCATGGCGAGTGTAGTCGGCGATGCTTTCCGTTTAGGGCCTGGGGGTCGCGGTACTTCCAAGCTCGCCAGCTAAAGGATCGCAAACTTAGAGCTTTTCGTTTTTCCAACGCCGGCCTTGCTAATGCTTGTAGTTCTGCAATGGCTATGCCTTGCACCGCCTGCACCAGACGATTCTTGATTCTTCCGCCCGGCGCAGTCAAATCGACAAGCTGCGCAACAGGGTAGACTAGCTTGAAAACCGATCTAACAACGCATGTAGTAGACTGCAAACAGCCTCAAGTTCCCACACATGGGTCCTCGTTGCCGGGGTCATTCTAACGATCAGCCCCCTTCCAGTGGAAGCCCATAGGCCATAGGCATAGCCCTTGACCCCACGCATCCTAGGATGAGAAAGCCCCCCGAGCTCCAAATCCCAAAGTCCTGACTAACAAATAGCCAAATGATATCACACCAAGCTCCACATCGCGAGTTGCAAGTTATCAGTCATAAAGCAGTAAAGCAAAACCAAGAAGCTGGACCCAGCTTTGTAGGCGTGGTATGTGGCTCTCCAATACTGCGCCTCCGGGGACCTCGCGAGTGTTATGGAGGAGTACAAGGAGCAGCTCGGTTGCAATTGGGGCCTTCATACTTACCACCAGTACCACCAGACCAGCACCACCAGCATCAGCATCGTCACCATCATCGTTATCAGCATCATCATCACCATCATCACCATGGTTGTCATCGTCACAAGTCAACAGCATCAACATCCTACTTCTGTCCGCAACATCGTCATCGCAATTTGCATACTATGCGTAAGACCGGGAGCAAAGCGCCAGACATGTTGGTGCCATCTGAGGGACGACGGCCTCGACAGCAAGTGCCCTCGCACCGGCCTCATTCAGATGCCACTGCGCTTCTCGCTCAAGGTCACCTACCAGGCTCTTTCCGGGATGAAGGCATGTTATCCGTTGACAGCTGCATCCAAAATATCACTTGCCAGTGCCATGCAAGCATGTTCGAATTATCATGTCCCCCCATTGACCCGTTCACAGCTCGTCCGAGTCCTTGGTCGTACCCGTTGATACCCTTCTGAAGGTGCAAAATAACAGGCGCCACACCCTGAAGGATAAGCTTCGACCTATACCCTAAACCTTAAACCCGAACCCCTCAAGTATCGCCTTCTTGGCACTTGGATACGTTGAGTTTCCTGAAAACCTTAAGCCTGTTAGAGCTCCATGCAATGCCTTCTCACTCTCGCAGACATTTCAAAAGGGCGCGGACGCATCGTTGCGCACTGATAGTTCTTCCAAGCCCTAAACCCTAGGACCTGGGTTAGGGTTTCAGGGCTTAGTATATGGTCATGGAGACCGGCTCAGGATCTGGAGTTGTTTGTGATCATTTCACTATCGCTTGGCGGTCGTCATGCATACGTAAGTTATGTATTGTCGGGCAATACCTTAGTCAGCACCGTAAAGCCTAAACACCAAATTTTGCTCAACTCCCCATAACCTCTACCCCTCTTGAACATTCAGTCCCCCCAAAAGCCCCGAACCCTCGCTAAACCCCCCGAAACCATCAGAAGCCGCGAGACCTGGGGAGGTCTTATCTGCGCTGTCTTACATGCATGGGCGCGGCATCATGCACTTAGACCTGAAATGCCAGAGCCGAGGCAGAAGATGATGATTTACTACAGGGGCCTTAAATGTAAGAATCAGGTTCCTCTAAAAGTGCTGCTGTAAGGGTTACTATAAGGGTACTATGATATGGGGGCTTTAATAATTACCTATACTAATGTTGTGGGCTCCTCATTATAATTACATAGCATCATGGGCCCCAAAACCCTATTCTAATTATTAAGGCCCCTATGTTAGGTTGCAGGGTTTAGGGTCTCAGGCTTCAGTGGCTGCGGAATTTTGAGGCATACAGAGGCCGGAGAAATTGCTACTGCTATTCCCGCAGGTTCTTCAATATACTTCTACATTCTTCAATATACTTTCACCTTAGTACCGTTCAAAACCTATCCTGGCTGTTTCAAGTCTGATATTTGCTCAGTGGGGAGGCAGGGTGTATTTTCTGGAATACATGTACTGTCACTGCAGTTACCTATGCACATCAGCATCGTGTTCATTCAAGTGCCTGCTGGTTTGTAGGTATGTACGTATGACTGCGTATGTCAATGTATGTGGGTCAGTGCATGCCTATGCACACGTCTATGTCTATGCGTACGTACATATACATATACATATATATATATATATACATGTGCATATGCATATGTATACGTAAGTATACGTATATGTGTATGCAGCATGCATATGCACATGTATATGTATGTGCATAGGTAGTATATACGTAGATGTGTATGTATGCGTGTATGTACGTATGTATGTCCTTACTATCTTCATTAACCCAGATGGTTGGTGCTGCCATCAGAAAGCATCTGTGCCCTACACCGGGGCAGCGTGGCCCCGCTTGCTTCGAGAGCACCAATGCAAGAACCAACATCGGATATTATGAGTGCGCCAGTTGTCGTCTTGAATTCCGACCTTTTCTGCATCAGTGATTCCTGTACGAAGCCCGAGCCCATCTCAGGAACATCATGTTCCATGTGGCCTACAAAGGCACTGTGGGTATCTGGGTTGCGACTTCGATCTTCGTCAGTTTGGAAAACCGGCGTCTTCGAGAGCTCTTATCAGTGGGGCAGGGTACTCTGTTGTACCTGATCATGTTCATTTCTTGTTCATAGCGCTTGCGACATCTTCAGCATGAGACGCCGGAGATTAGATGCTGACAAGTCCAGCCCTTTTGCCCTTCAGCAGGGCGTCCCTTTCGCAGTGCCTCCACCTTCTAATACTCCGGCCATTTTCGCCCTTTGCCGCTCTCAGCCTTTGGTCCCTGCAGGTTTCGAGGCTGGTCTCCATAAACTTCCCACTGAACGAACAGCCCTGTACCCTGGGGCGCTGTACCGAAGCCTTGAAATCCAAGCCCGACCAAACCAGTGTACTGGTTGACCCTTCGTAGCACAATCTAACCTACCCGTCAATGTCTTAAGCCCATAAATCCTTAAGCTGCTAGTTTCGATGAGAACGACGGCTCAGTGTAGAGGACTCACTGCACGGTCAGACTGGGTAGGAGCCGGGACATAGCAGCGCTTTTGAACACATCTCTAGTTATCACCTCTGCATGCCCTATGTGACGCGACGCACTGTTGCGAATCAAATGCGAGCAGCTACGAACAATCATGGAAGGGCTCTGGCCGTAGACCGTGAATAGCACGAAATTCTAAACCCAAACCCCAAACTCTGAACCTCAAACGATAAAACCTGAAACCCCTAAAGCCCTGAACCGCAGCTCTAAATCCTGGAAGGGCTTGTCTCTCGTTTTGCTGGTTCCCTCGCAGGAACGGTCCTTCCTGGCGAGGTGTCCGGACACCCACCACCGTTCATGGTCATGAAGGCTCCCTTGGCTACTAATACTACAGGGGCCTTAAATAATTACCTATACTCTTTTTGGGGTTCCTGACAACCCTGTTCGAATTAGCAAGGCCCCTGTAGTATTAACGTGGAGACCTTAATGATTGGAATAGGACTTTTAACGGGTCTGCTACAGTGTAAGTATGCACGGACAACAAGGGAAGGGGGATACTGTTATTGATTATGCAGTGCTCCATATTGACTCTGAGCTTGCAAAGTTTAGGGCTTATAGGGTCGAGGAGAAGCCGGCATTTGTCCCTGCCAGCGCCGTGGGCATTACCGATTTCAGGGGAGCCCCGTTCAGACTTTGAGGTTGTGGGTTTGGGGCTCAGGGATTAGGGTTCAAAGGGTTTAGGGTTAAGGACCCAGGGATTAGAGCTTGAGAAACTTAATCCGTTAGAGTTGTCTCCCCGCGATAGTTGTCTATCCGCAAGAATTTTTGGGGGGGTTCCTCACCCAGGTCGTACATCGTAGTGTCCTTATCATACGGGCCGTAACCCTAAGATTGAGGCTCCTGTTTTTCACGTTAGCGACCTTGCGGACTTACAGGCAACACCTGAAGCTCCTAACCTTCGTCCGTGGGAGGACCGAAAATACGGCTTAATAGTTACCAATACTATTTGCGGCGCTCCTGATTGTGATGAATTCTGATTCTTAAGGCCCGTATACTAGTAGTAGTGTCGAGCGATCCCCAACCGTGCCTTTGATTTCAAGAAAGCAAAAATCCACAAGCGCCCTTTGGACCTTAAGCCCGAAATCTCCGAACCTGCTTGCCTGGGAGCTTCATACCTTAAACCCTGAGCCCTACACTTGAAAGCCCTAAGGGCCACAGGGATAAAGCACTGTAGCTCCCAACCTCGTTTTGGGGTTCTTGTTGAGAAATGTGATTTAAGTTACCATGATAGGGATCTGTAGTAAATACTATGGTTTCTTTATGGTGACTTAAACTAAGCTCCACAACAGAAAACACCCCGTTTGGCGGAAGGACCCCCATGCCATGTTGGTGGACTTCGGAACTTCGCAGAAGACGTCGCAGCCTTCGGAAGGACCCGTAGGCACCACCGGCTTGGATCGTAGGCATCAGATCTTCAAGGGGCCCTAAGGAGATTTGGGGTTTAGGGTGTTTAGAGTTTAAGGGTTTAGGAAGGATTTAGGAGTTTGCGGTTTAGGGTTTGGGGTTTAGGGTTTGGGGTGGGGCTTAGGCCTTTGTCCAAGAACAGGTTCTGGGATTTCGAGTTTAGTGCCTCGATGTGGCCTTTTTTTGTGTTAGGGTGGGTACTGGACATGTTTTGTTTACCCAGGATTGCCATACAGTTAACCCCAGTTGGAAGCCGGATTAAGGACAACTAGTGCTGGGATTCCCTATACATCACTCAGGATTGAGGCCAGGGGGTTTTCAACTTCTGGGCCACTACTATAGGTTGCTTAGAGGTTCCCTTCTGAAGATTTCAATCTTCTTGAGCTGAGGTTGCTTTTCCCAAAAATGGCTCCTGCAGGTTTGACAGGGTATGGCGCTTTGGCCGCCATGCATGGTAGAAGAAGCCCTAGGCCCCTCGGTAAACCCCAACCCCCACCAAATTCAAAACCCAAAAACCCATAGAGCAAATCCAAGAATCCTCCCTAAACCCTAAACGCCCCAAACCCCAAAAGCCCCTAGACCTGAATCCTCCCTAAACCCTAAACGCCTTAAACCCTAAATAGAACCCTTATAGATCCATGTAAGGAATCCTTATGGATCCCTTTAAAGGGTGCCCCTAGAGAAAATCCCCGAAGCTTTTAAGAAATCTCGCAGGCACGCCTGCCTACATGGCGCCTGAAGCATGGGCCGGCAAGCTCACGCCCAAGGCAGGGGGTTTAGGGTTTGGGGTTTGAGGTTTAGAGTTTGGGGTTTAGGGGTTTAGGGCTTAGAGTTTAGGGTTTAGGGTTTAGGGTTTGCGGCAGCTGTCTGAGTCACATACTGGGAATGTTGGGTGGGGTTTAGGGGTGTAGGGTTTAGAGTTTGGTAGAGTTTAGGGTGGCGTTCGTAAGAGTTTATCTGTTCGCGAAGGCTTCAGAGCGTTAGAATACTGTGCCTGAAAGATGACATAGGGTTTGAAGGGTTCCGAGGGCCTCACTACTGGGCGATGAGAGCTTTCATGGTTGTGGGTTTACAGCTTCAGGGCGGTTCCCCTGAGCCAAACATCTAAATACCTCAAGCCTGAGTGAACCGTTTCGCCGCCCGGTTTTTGCAGAAGTTTCCGCCCAGGAAGCAAATTCCAAGACCTCTGAGCCCTGGCAGCCATGAGCCCTCGGACCTTGAGACGTGAACATATACACCTCAAATCCTTAAACCCCTGAACACGAAGATACGCGAAGTGCGTGGGTCTCGGAATACATTGTGGGGTTTAGGCTTAATTAGGGTTTAGGAGGGTCTAGGGCTTGTATTCCTTGGGTCTAAGAAGTCGCAGTCTGGAGCCATAATTCCGTGCAAGGCAGATATCTTCGGTCTCGGCGGAGCCACTCTGCGGCGCTTTTGCCAAGGGTTTAGGGTTAGGGTTCAGGGTTTCGGGTTCGATGGGTTGTTTAAGGATTCAGGCTTTCGGGCCCGAAAAGCCTGCGTCAAAGACACGGATCCCTTTCTGGGCTCCTTTCTGTTGGGATAACAGCCCACTGCTCATAAACGAAGTACCCGAAATCCTCAACGCTCATGAACCCCCAACCCGACGGGTAACCCTTTAATCTGGAACCCTAAACTTAAAAAACCCAACCCTTGAATGCTAAAGCTCAGACTCCAATCCCCAAGCCCTACATCCTAAAGCCTTCGTCCTGCACTCTTATCACTGATCCTCAAACCCTAAACTTTAAATCCTTAACCTTAAATCGTCAAACCCACAAATCGAGAAGTGTACCAAGTAAACAAAATCGTCAAACCCTAATATATATATATATATATATATATATATATATATATATATATATATATCCAAATCCTCAGGTTTTTTTCCAGCTCCTGGCCGGGAAGATGGCCTTTCAGGTGCCCGACTGCCCCGACATCGCCGAGTGCTGCTTGGTCGACGGGGAGCTCCTGGGGGTTCGCACTTGGGTTTGGGTTTAGGGTTCAGGGTTTAGGGGTTTAGGGTTTCGGGTTTAGGGTCGATAGGGCAGTTTAGGAGGGGAGGTTTGGGGCTAAGGGCTTAGGGTTGAGGGCCTGGGGTTAGGGTTGAGGGCCAAGCTGGAGGGCTTACAGTTTCAGTTGACACTGCCCAGTCAAGGCGTGTATATTCGCGCATGTATACCTTGCTTCCGACTTCTTATCCTTCAACCGCGGTTGTAACACTTAGGGTTTAGGGTTCTACACTCTACACGGTATGTCGCGTTCAAGAGAGAGTGAGAGTGAGAATGAGAGTGGGAGGATGTTTCTCAAGGCTGACTAGTGCAGTACATTCATGAGACAGGGATTTCGGCTGCACAAGCTGCCAAGAACGCACTGCGGCTTTGCATTTATCATGACGGCCACGACCGAGGCTACTGGCAGATGGAGCCGACCGCCCCATGGAACGAAGTGCCCTACGTTGCTCCGCAGTGCCAGGAGGTCGCCTGCCCGCATGACTTCGGGGATGCTGAACCGAAGGATGCCGAAACCAGGCAGCCCAAGTCTCTGCTAGCTGAAGTGGACCTTATCTTCGACAGACAGCAGACAGCTGATTTGGAAGACCCCTCAGCCCTACATCCATGTTGCTTTTGCTGTTTGGTGGGGCAGGGGTTCCGGTGTTGGGTGTAGATGGAGACGCAACAGCTTTAGGGTTAAGGGCAGCGTTGGTGGTATCTATTTGTTTGTTTCACGCCCTGTCACTGCTTTTGTCAAGGGAGGGGATTAGTCGCCAGGCGTCAGCAATTTATGTGTCCCAGTGCTCCACTCAGAGCCTTTGCAAAGGTTCGTTGCATTAGTCGGGAAAAGGAACGACACGTCGCATCATATAAAAGCCTGTATTTAATTACCAATATTTTGCGCCACACTTCCTGATTATAATTAAGCATACTAAAGGAGTTCAAAACCTTATCCTAATTAGGAAAGCCCCTGCGTTATATGAATCCCTCAAACTTCGTCGTCGCAACCTCCAAGCTGCAGCTTCCCAGTTCCCGGCTCCTTTTCCGAATCCCTATGAACTGTGGACCTACAGCTTACGCACCAGGGACCTCCGAAGCAGCCGAACCTGAAGCGTTACAGGCTGACCTGAAGGCCGCAGCACTGAAGCAAGCTTGCCCCGAACACTAGCCCCTGAACTGCCGATATCCTGTCCTCTAGTTCCGAAGCCTGTAAGCCCTACTCCTCATAGTTATGGAAACTCTATCTATCCTAAACCCCAAACCCAAAACCCCCAAAGCCAAGACTCCTAGACGCAAAAAGACTCCTAAACCCTAGATTCTGGACCCTAAATCCGAGGTTTGTGATCAAATGCTTCGGCACGATTTCAACATGCGACCTGAGGCCAAGGTCGCGCCCTGATTGGGGGTTTAGGGTTTCGGGTTACCTGGAACCCCAGAGTATGTAGAATATTGGCCTTTTCATAGATATTGGGCCATTATCTACTTTGGGGATGTACGTAAGGGGATTTTGGTGTTCAGGGGCTCATGATGCGGAATATAGAAGAGCCTGAATAGAAACGAACCATATCCCGTTACTGTAGTCCTTCTACAATGAGGCTACACTGTACCTCTAAGTTGGCTGCATCCTTTCGCAGCGTTCCCCACTTTTGCACCACGGCACCACGCTACAATCCCGAAGACAGCTGCAACTGTCATGAAAACGTGTAGTTGCCCATATATTATCTATTTACCTATCTATCTATCCATCTATCCATCTATCCATCCTTCCATCTATCCATCCATCCATCCATCCATCCATCCATCCATCCATCGATCTATCCATCCATCTATCTATCTATCTGTTATCTACTATCTATTATCGGTTATCTACTAGTATATCTACGTACCTATCTATCTATCTATCTACCTAGCTGTCTATCCATAAGCATCCATCCGTCCGTCCATCCATTCATTCGTCAATTCATCCATTCGTGCATCTCTATGTTTCTCTTTCACTCTTTCTTTCTCTGGCTCTCTCTGCATAATATGTGTGTGTGTGTGTATATATATATAATATGCATGCATGTGAACACATAACATATCTATCTATCCGTGCATATAAAAATGTACGCCAATACTCACATCTTTGTTCGTTTCTTGAACCGTTGAAATTTCAGCGCCTTAAGAAGAAGCTTTCTAAACCCTAAACCCTAAGCCGCAAACCGTCTTCTGGCCCTCCAGGAGCTCTTGCTTCATCCCATCTTCTCCGACTTGAGGGGGGCGGCGCCGGAAAAGGCAGAGCAGGCCTCAAGCTTTTCAAATTGGGGGGCTCCTTCGGGGGGGTCCTATGTGAAACTGAAGACGGCGCAATTTCGATGCTTTGTCGGGCTTTTGGGGTTCGGGGGTTCGGGTCTTGCAGGGTTTGGGACTAAAATTAGACGCGAGACTTGCAAGTGTTTGTGGGTTTCTATGGGACCTCATAGGATTTGGGGTTTTGATGGGTTTGGGGGAAAGATTCTCGTGCGAGTTAGGGTGTTGATGGGTTTGGGGTGAAGATTGACTGTCTCGTTTCAGGGTTGCTACTTGCTGTTTTGGGTAAGTGTTTGTGGGTTCCCCCATATATGGGATCAAAAGTGTAATTTGAGCTTTGGGGTCGGAGCCCGACAAACCTTAAGCCCTACAGTCTTTGCACGGTCTTTGCTCGGAACTTGCTGGGGATATGTTTTCAGATTCAGTTCTGCATCAAAACTGAAAAGTCCACCCCATCGATGATGTGAGCATGCCCCTGAACAGCGATAGTCGAGGCTTCAAACCTAAACATTAAGCTCTCAACTACTATTATGTTCTGTGCAGTAGAAGGTGTGTCGCACATTGCGAATCTTCGCGTCATCGAACCGTTCAAAGTCGAAAACGTGACCACCAAACCCTTCACCCGAAACCCTCAATCCCAAATCCCCGAAACCACGAAGCAGCAGCAAGCCAACACAATCTGAAGATCTCCGGCCGCAACCTAACGGCCCACGAATCCCACACAGTTGCGTAAGGCTTCACCTCAAACCCAAAACCCCGAAAGCCTCGGAGAAGAGGTGCCGGCGATGCCGAAGCAATATGCAGAGCTCTTGGCCAACTACGGTGATCGGGATGTGCTGCAGTCGCTTGGCTTTGTGGGCCTTGCGTAGGAGGACGCTTCCCAGACTCAGATTTTGGACTTTTGGTGCAGGGCTTGTGCATACTTGGCGTAGTATCCTGAAGAGCGAGTAGTGGAGCCTGTTTTCTTCCCTGGGCACTCCGAGCCCCGGACTGAACCTCTTACCGTCTTATACAGAGACTACTTCGGACCGTAATGCTGCCGGACTTGCCACCAGGCCCAGAAGAGTCTCTACATAGCCATAAAGCCGGCACGAAAGCTACGTAGAGTCGTAAAGAATACTGGGCACAACCTCTCATCAGACTCGAGGGGTAAGGCATGAGCTTTCTAGCACTCTGGCCATTCCTGAAACGTGAATCCTAGTCTACCAGAATCCCTTGTGAGGGTGGGTGCTTCCCTGACCATGCCCTAAACTCTAGATTGGCAGAGAAACCCCATGCCGCTCGCTCGAGTCTGACATGAATGGTGTACGATGTGCGGCGTGTGGGCCAAGCGTGGAGATAGGTACCTTGTTTAGTAGGCTGCGTATCAGTGTTTTGCGTTCAACCCTTTCGTATGATTTTTGTTTGCCTGGGTAATGAGGAAGTGAGGGCAGCCGTGAATTCCAAGTCCTAAACCCAAAGCCCTACACCTTAAACCTTAAATTGCATACCCCAGGGCCTTAACCGCAGGTTGTGTACCATGAACCTTCAATCCTAACCCTGAGACCGACTTTTTCATGGTCGTTGACGTGAGGATTAGGGTTGTGTGTTTAGGGTTTGGTGCTGAGGCTTTGCCGCCTTGTGGCATGTCTCTGTCTCTTCTGCTATCCTAAACCCAAAATAAACCCTACTGAGGAAGTGCTTGCGGATGAAGCTGGCCGCAGACTGGTCCCCGAACCAGATGCCAAGCTTTCAGTGGCCCGGGGCAATATTTGAAGTTCAGGGCTTTTCGGTTTTTGGGGGTTTGGGACCAGGGGCTTAGGGGCTTATAGGGTTTAGGATTTTAACTTGGGGCTCAGGCCTTGGGGATTTGAGGTAAAAGCTGCTGAAGGGGAACATCCTGCAGCTTTGAGTCAGGGCTCCGAGGTACGGGGTTTCGGGGCTAACCCAAAACCCTAAACCGCAGTTTTTGGGGGGTTTGGGAGGCGAGGGCGAGGGCGAGGCTTTAGAATTTAGGGTTCAGAGCTTCGGGGCTTTCTCATTCCAGCTTCCAGGCTTCCGGGTTTCCGGGCTTCCGGGGGGTGTTGCGTTTCTGTTGCGGTGTTGGGGGTAGGAGCTACACGGCGTCAAGCCCGAGCACCTAAATGCTAAGCGCTGTTGCCCTTCTGAGTTGTACCCTGTATCCTGAACGCTGTCCCAAAGAAGGTTCCTCCCCACCCTGCTTTGCGTAGCCTTCAAGACGGATTGAATGTTTGCAGGCGGTTTAAAGTTTAGAGCGAAAGGAGCCCTAAGCCCTGAAAGGCCCTACAAAGAGCCCAAGAAACATCAAACAAATCCCAAAACCCTTAAAGGAGCCCTGCAAGGAACCCTTAAAGGAAACCTAAACGGAGCCCTTAAAGGAGCCCTCCTTAAAGGCACCGCCCCAAAAAATCCCAAAGACGTCCCTCTCCCCAGGCGCCTCTTCGTAGCCTTGGGCGGCCCAGGATCCGGGGTCTCTCCGGCACGGCTCAGCTGCTTGGGACCAGAGAGGGAGACGTTTGAGGATTTAGGGCTTATGGATATTAGAATGGTCTATGGTAGAAGCCAGAAAGTTGGAACATGGGTTTAGGAGGATTAGTGCTGGGATCCCATTATACTTTACCTGAAGGGCATGAGGACAATGATGTTCCAACTCTCTGGCTTCTACTATAGGGTTTAAGGTTTAGGGCTTAGGGTTACCATAAGAGCTCCTTTCAGAGAGTACTACAAGGGATTGTTACTTTGTGCTCCTTGATTGCAACGAAGCCCCTAAATGGTTTGTTCTCGGCCAAGAACATGGGGCTTGAGGTCTAGGCTGTAGGGCGTAGAGCGGCATGGTGGGGGGTTCGTTGCTGTTCCTTGGACGGCAGGGTTCCTTTCTGGGGGTCTTAATTCCAAGGCTGCTGCTCCTAACTCAGAGCCTATTTTTTTCACGCACGATTTTCGAGTCTCTTGGCTCCCATAAACCAGGTTGTTCACATCATTTTGGCTTGCTGGTTGCTGGTTACCCCCATACCCCGATAGAGCCTTCCTCACCATGCCCCAATTCCCCCGACCTCAACTCCCTAAACCCTAAACCTCAAATCCTGAAAAGCTCTGAGCCATGACTGCATCCAGGTGCCGCCCTGCGACCCGTCTTGGGTGATGCCCGAGCCCAGCGAGCGGCTGCCGCGGTGGCGAGCTGGCTGAGAACACGGTGCGGTCGGAGTCGAGGAGGTTCAGGGTTTAGGGTTGCGGTTTGCATCTAAGCTAGAACCTCAAAAATGACAGTATCGAAAGCATGAGTATTGCTAGCAGACTAGTGCAGAACATCAATCACAGCTCCAATCGGTTCCTGCCATGAGATGGTTTAGACCTCCATCTTCCTCCGGCTCCTCTTCAGCCATGTATCGAGGCCTTCACAATTAGCCTAGGGGTTTTGGGGTATCTTACAAGAGTCACAGTACTTCTAACAAGAGCTCCAAAGAATTTTAGAACCACCTCTTAGGCAGACTTCCTTAAAAGCGAGAGACCCCAGCAATCCTAAGCCAGGAGCCCCAAAGCCCAAGAATCCATCCAAAGCCCTCCAAGCTTCAGCCCCGGAACGCCGAACCCCCGAAACCGCCTCCCCGCCAAGCTGCAACTGCTAGCCCGACACAAGTGCGGAATCGGGAGAAATCCAGTACGAAACCATGAAACCACATTATGAAGCACTCCAAACTACACTCAAGAAACAAATTCTAAAGCTGATCATATCTAAATGAGCCCTGGATCAGCCCTCCACCTTAAACCCTAAACATTTGACCCTTAAACCCTAACCGGGAGTTTCCGGGAATGAGGGGTGCCTTGTTATGGGGGTCCTTATAACATGGATCCTACTATTTAGGGTACGTTGCTATAGTTAGGCTTCCCTAGTTTCGGAAACTCCCTAAATGAACCCTAAACACCCTCAACCCTCAAACCTAAACCCGAAAGCCCTGGGTTCGAAAGCCCCCTATTTTCGGAAACCCTAAATGAAGCTTTCAACCCAGAACCCTCCAACAGCCTTACCGAGGCTGAGTCCAGTCCTCCGATGCTGGATTCTGGGTCCCTCTAAGGCTTTCTCTAAGGGTGCGATTCCTTCAAGAAGGGTTCCTTTTAAGGGTTTTCTTTAAGGGCTCCTTGAAGGGATTCTCTGTCCTTGTTCAGGAATTCAGCTTAAGTGTAGAGTTTAGGGGTTCAGGGGTTGAGGTTAAGAGTTCAGGGTTTAGGCGTGTAGGGTTTAGCTCTACGTTACCATACTAGGGATCTTGTTGCTACAGCTATTATTCCTCTACTACGGCATCTCAAGTTTTGTCATGATTAAACCCCTTCTACTGCGATTCTGATTCTGATTACTATTATGATTATGTTTGGTCTTATCATCTTTATGTTGCCTAGATTATTCCTCATCATGAAATTTAAACCTTATGATGATTCAAGCCCTGAAGAAGAGCCCAGGATTGGACGGAGTTCGTGGCGGCCTTGGTCGACCTCGGCGACCCAAAGGCTCCTTTCTCCTTTTACTTTGCAGGAGTGGGGTGGGTGGGGGGGGTTTCAGGGTTTAGGGTTTAGGGCAAAGGCGTTTGTAAGAGATTTCAAGGGTTTCATGACATCTACAGTTTTTGTCTGGGGTTTCGAAGTTTCGAAGGGGTTCTAGACGGGTTCTAAACTTAGAAGGGGTTAAGACGAAGGTTATTGAAGAGTCTCCCAAGGCCTTACAGGGGTTCTATTAGTGGTTTCAACAGGCCAAGCGGAAAAACTGCAAAAGTACAACCAGGGCACACTTCCCTTCATCCGTGGCTCACCTGGGCTCGAAGCAGATCCATGGAAATAGCCCGGTTGTTCCTTAAAGGACAATCTACTCAGGCATTAGGGGCTGAGAGCGGGGTTTCTGTATCCGCCGGGAGGGTTCTTTTTGCTGCCATGTCGAGCTTGGAGAACCGGGGTGTGACCTTCGGCGTGCACGACTTCCGCGAGGGGACCCGGACGCGCGAGGAGCGACGGACATCCATGTCCCGGGCGCTTCTGGCAAGATCTTCTGGCAATCCTGCAGTTTTGCGTGAATGTGAATGCATATATGCATACATGCATACCTGCATACCTACCGACATACGTACATACATACATACATACGGACACATGTATACGATTATACATAGCACGGATCTCGTTATAATTTGTGTGACATCTGCTTGTAGACAGGTTCAGCTCATTCGAGGCTATCCGTTTTGAGACAGAGAGATCCGGGGTTTGCCTTTACCCGATTATGAGCCCTGAACCCTACCTATAGTCTCCATTGCAATTCCTTTTCTGGTTAACCAGTTTTATGGCTAGGATTCTATAATAGAGATTTTGGTTAACCAAAAAAAGGAACTACAATGTATAGGTAAATCCTAAGCCCGAATCCGCTGCGTTGCAGGAGTACCATGCTTTGCGTGCCTCCGGCGTGGGAGACCCGCGGCATCGGTTGTTTGGAGTGGACCCTGACGTGGGCACCTCGACTGCAGACAGGTCATAGCCGGTTTGGGGGTTTGAGGTCTTCGTGGGCACAGAGGGCGGGGTGGGGGGGGGGCTATTTTATGTGTGTGTATATATATATATGCATATGTTCTATATATATATATACACACACATGCATATGTATGTAATATGTCACACACACACACAAAGAGTGTCACGCAAGTGTTTGGTAAATTGTAACACAGTTCCCTGACGGGCAAAACTCTAGTCGAACTAAAAAGCAAATAGGCAGTTATCACCAGGCTTTAGGGGATGGTTTTCGGATGTTTGGGGTTCAGTTTCGTGTTGTCTGCGGCAGGGTTTGGCGTGTGCGCACCTTTGGATTGAAATAGTCCAACCCCAGAGGGTCCAAGTACTCCCTATTATAGGACTTTAGGGCCTTTTTAGGTACCAAAAACCATAAATCGGGACTACTTGGACCCTTAGGGAACTGCAGGGTTTCGGCTGTCGGTTCTAACTTCGTTTTGACGGGACGTCTCGGACTCTGGACTTAAGTTGTGGGGTTTCAGGGTTTGCCAGTGCCACGGTTTAGGGTTTAGGCTTTCGGGTTTAGGGTTTATAGGGCTTAGGGTTTATAGGGTTTAGGGTTTATAGGGTTTAGGCCCAAAACCCTAAACCCACTCGAGGCTTGACCCCAGCAGTCTCGTGCCAGGGATGTTGGTTTTAGGTTTCAAGGTATGGATTGCATTTAGAAGCCAACACAAGTATTCCACTGTTCCTTAGCCTTATAGAGTTTCTTGCTATAACCAAATTCTAGATTCTATAGTCCCCTAACCCCTTTTTTGTTTAGTAGGGCCCCTATATGAGCTGATGAAAGTTGAGGGGTTCAGGGGGTTGCATAGGTTATTCGGTTGTGGCGACTGCTACTGGGAGGCACCTTGAATGCGGCCACGCGCGCGTTCTCCTACGGCACCCGCGGACAGGCTTGCCGCGGAGTGGGTTTTGGGTGATGGTTTTCCAGGAAGTTGCTGCTAAGGTTTCAAAAGGAGAACCCTTTATAGCGGTGTTCACAAGCAGGATCCTACGTTCTCAGGCCCTCACACGTCCCTAAACCCTACCTGAACCCTAGAATGAAGATCAAACCTCAGCAAGAAATCCCAGAAACCCGCCTGACCTAAAGTTCAGAACCGTGAGATCTCGAAAGCCCCAAGGCCGAGATATGGGAGTTTCCGAAAACAAGGGGTGCCTTGTTTTAGGGTCCTCATAACAAAGATCCGACTTTTTTTGGGGGTATTACATAAGGGTCCCCTAATTTTCGGAAGTTACTATTTGGGGGGCCTGAATAATTTCTAAGACTTGTCCTTACGGTCTCTTGATATACTTTTAGTTTATCTTATAATACAAAGCTTCCAAAACCCTTCTTCTAGTTGCCGCAAGTTGCCTTGACAGAAACCTTATATCCCCTGCCTCAGAAACCTAAACCTCAAACCCAAAGCCCTAGCCGTCAATCACTATAGCCCTTATAAACCCTACACCTTGTAAAAAGCAGGATCCCAAAGCCGAGTATGCGCTCCCCAAGCCGAACGGCTCCTACGCGCAGCTGAGTGCGGATGCGACCTGGCCCGCCAGCGTCACCGGCGGGTTCGTGATTCCCTTCCAGTCTGGATCCAGGCCTCGGGCTTGGGGTTGAGAAAATAGGGCCGCAAGAGTCGCAATCAGTCTTTCAAGCATATGATACCATAAGCATAGGCAGGAAGAGGCCTGGAGTTTAAGGTACCTGTCCAGTCTGATCCCAGGCTCCCAAAATTGGCTGCGAACCGACCTTAAACTCAAATTTTGGGGTTTAGTATTTAGGGTGAAAGTTAAAGGAGTGGGGTAGATTAATCAGGAGTCTTCCTTACATCCCTGATCAGGTCGCAAAATATCTTCCCCACGGAGCGCACGCGCCGGGTTGGCTCTCTTGGGCGCCAGATCGTGGGCAACTGCACGGTGAAGGATGACGGATTAGTTCAGGGTTGAGGGCTGTGGCTTTGAGGGCTTAGGGTTCATCTACGCCTTCCAAGAACATCTAGGGATCTTACGCGACTTGTGTGTTTCTAGCCAGCTACTTTAGAAACCTTACAGCCTAACCACAAACCCTTACACCCTTAACCTAAACCCCGGCCCTAAACTCTCGAAGTCCCTACCCTAAAACCGGCTTAAGCATTCTAACCGCCTCTCCGGCAATCTTGCTCCTATAATGTACTTTAGCATGCTACAAAATGCTATGTTATATCTTACTAATACGATATACTATGTACATCTATGTACTATAGACTATGCATATCTTACTTTAGACTAGCTTGCCCGGCAGAATTTTGCCAGCCCCGAGAGTCGAAATGCTCGTGCTGAGGAATATACTCTTACTGTAAATCATAGTCAGGATGCTTCGTGAGCTCATCTACCCAGAGCGCATACTGGGTAGATAGTTGTCAAGAATAATCCTGAATCTGATTTACAGTTATTCCGGGTTTCTCCATGATTTTGGTATATTTCTCTGAGAAGTGCGACAGGGGCTTGGGGCCCTCGCTGTGGATGCACTGCCATGCTGAAAAAAAGACATACGTGGGTTTTCTCTTGAGCTTATAAGTTCCTGACACGAATCCAGGGAGGCTTGGAGAAAAGACGCTTACGATGTCGTGTTACAACGATTAGGGTTCCGTACTTCTCTGAAGCTGTCATGTCGTGCCATCAGTGCTGCAGGATGATCGGTTCTTCTACTATGGAGCCCACGGAAGCAACCACTACGGCAACAATAGCGGCTGCAGATCCACCTTGCAGTACAAGCCGGGCCCGTGAGAGGTCGTGCAGAGACTGCCGGACTGCAAGAAGGGCGAGGAAGTGTTGTCTTCATGAGCCCGAAGCCATAATTTTCAGTCGTTTGTATCAAGTCTTATTGGGTTTGGGCTTGCGTCCGTGTCTGATTACGTCGACAACCAACCTCGCATACTCTTGAGTGCCGTCGCCTTCAAAACGAAGGGAAGAGGGCCGTTTCACCCTTGAGAAGAAGTAGGACCTGGCCCGCCGTGGTCAAAGGAGGCTTCTATTCGGTTGGTCTCGGGTTGAACGTCCTAGGGCCATTATTATTACTATTATTATTACCATCACATATTATATATATATATATATATATAAATATATATATATATATATATAAATATATATATATATATTAGAATTATAACTATTGTTATTTAATACCATCTGCTTGTTGCGGAGCCCCGCGCTTTTCAGTACGAAGCAAGGCCCCAGCACCGCCGGCCTCAAAGCCTTGGATTTGAAGGTCCGGGAAGTACCACCAGACCCTCAACCTACCCTCCGGGGTCTTCCTAACTGCTTTGTGCAACCGCGGCCTCGGCCCAAACCCTCCAATCTCCTACACCCCCTACAAACCCTACATGAATCCCCTAAGCCCTTAAACTCTTGAACTCGGACAGAAGCCCTCGTAGAGGCGTTACGCCGAGCCGTCATAGTTACCCAAGGAACCCTGATACAGAGCCCTTTCTGGATCCCTTCTAGAGAACCCTTGCAAAGGAACCCCCTTTAATCCAGCCCTTTTAAATAGCGCTTGACGAACCCTTCCAAAGCAACCCTTGAAAGCACCCTAAATGAAGAACTCTTCTACCTAAACCCCTAAAACCCAAGCCCCAAAAAACCCTAAACCCCTACACCCCTAAACACTGAAACCCTATAGACCCCCAAACTAAACTCCTTAAGCCTCATCTCACCCGGATCGTCCGCAGTGACTGCTTGCATAAACTCCTAGGGGCAGACTCCCCAACCCCTAAAGCCCCAAAAGCCTTCAAAAGTGGAGCCCTTCGCCAGGCCGAGGCCTTTCTTCGGCGGGCCTTCGATGCTGCGGCCCTTCAGCGCCGTCATCGCGGGGTTGCGGGTTTTAGGGTTTCAGGTTGGAGGTTCAGGGCCTGGGGTTTAGGCTTCAGGGTTCCAGGTTTAGGAGCAGAATGCTGGGTTTATGCAGGATTCTGTACCTGTCTCAGTCTGAGTGGGAAGGCAGACCTAAAATGGGTTTTTGAGTTATAGTATGGTATGACTTTTTGGGACGTTCCGGGGATGCTATAAGTTACTGTGTGCGAAGAGTGCAGAACTCTATATTTAGTGCAAGGCTTTGGGGCTTCGTGGAGGCCTTGGGTGGGTTTCAAAACCTAGCGTTTGCGGATTTGGGTTCAAGACCCCGACGGCAGTTTGTCAAAGTGTCAGAACCTGAACTAAAAATAACTCACACTTTTGGGGTTGATTTTAACGAGTAGAGTCGGCATTCTCCTGGTCAGGTCATGCTCCTCTTCCCAATGACTCGTCATGAGCATCATCTTTGCAACCACTAAGTTCATGCTCCAGGCCCTGCACATCTCAAACTCCAAAGCGCCTGCACCCCTAAATCTAAGCTGCTAAGCCCCCCTCAAAAAAGCCTTGCACTCGAACCCTGAACACCCAAAACCCGGGTCTCGCAAACCGAGGACTCTGACGGCGATGGGCTGCTGGGTTTGAAGGTCCGGTGACTTCCTCGCTTTGTGGGTTCGCTATTGAGGCTTTAATAATTGCCTATACTATTTTGGCGGTTTTGGCCCCTATATTAGGGCTTCGGGCGCGAGGCTTTAGGGTTTTGGCCATTTTGGTGTAGGGGCGTAGGGCTCAGGGCGACGTGGCTTCCGGAGCTTCCTGCATGTAGGGGTTTCAGGTATTAGGGATACATTGTTCAGGGTCGTTATAGTACATTCAGGATGCTAAAGGAACACCCTCTCTCTCTCTCTCTCTCTCTCTCTCTCTCTCTCTCTCTCTCTCTCTCTCTCTCTCTCTCTCTCTCTCTCTCTCTCTCTCTCTTATATATATACACACATACTGTTAGGGCTGTTAGGGTTCCAGATTTCCTGCGCAGGAGCTGGCCTCACTGATGCATGCAGACGAGAAGAAGCACGCCCTACTTCTCCAGGAGTACATGGTGGCCCTCTGCGGCCGGGATCCTAGAGCGAAAGCACCAGGTTCTGGTCCTTGTAGCTGCAAACTGGGATCTGAAGTCATCGACCCTGAAAACTACCAGGGGTAGGGCTTTGGGGTGTAAGGTGGTGTAGGTTGGAATGGGGAGCCTAGGCGACAGTCACCCTCTAGGTTGGGCTCTGGGCGAAATCCCACGCCCGCCAGCATCGAAATCCTCGGATGTGTTTTGGGCCATCAGCAACGCTATGCTAAGCCCACGGTTTCTCGCTGCCAGCATCCCAAGACCACACTCAAAATCAAACCCTAAACCCAAACCCGATAGAACCCTAGAGCCCTGAAGCCCTAAGCCCTAAAACCCTAAACCCAAACCCGATAGAACCCTAGAGCCCTGAAGCCCTAAGCCCTAAAACCCTAAACCCAAACCCTAGAACCTTAAAAACCTAAAATCCTATACCTGAAACTCTAAACCCTAGAACCCTACACCTTCAGTTAAGACACAAAGAACAAGGTCGCGACAGCCCGGGCGCCAAGATCGACTGGGCCGCCTTCCGCCGACATTTCCGGAGCGCTCCTGGAGAGAGTGGCGAGAGGCGGGCGTTTTGCGTTTGTTTGTTTTGGGTTTGGTTGCTTTACATTCAGGCATTATCATAAAAACCAAAGAGATAGATAAGGGAACTAGACTTTAGACAACAAGGACGAAGAAGGTGAAACAGTTGTGTTGTATTGAGTATATTATATCAAATTTTTCTATAGAGAGAGGCAGAGAGGATGGGAATGTGTTGTTTTGGGTTAACCGTGTTTAAGCAAATCTTTTGTCTGACGCCTTTCCGGCGTTTTCTGCTCGGGGCATTCTGCCGGGTTGCAACGATTGAAGCCTTTTTTGTAGGCCTTCTTTGGCCACCTTGGTGCACGGTTCGTAGCTGGCCCAGGGCACGGGGTGCGAGCATGACTTGATCCTAGTGGATCCAAGTGCCTAACCCTAAGCCCTAAGCCCTAAATTGCCCTAACCCTGAGCCTGCCACCTTAAAACCTGTGTATAAGCCGTAAACCCAAACCTCAACCGCACACCAGGTGATTGCGAGTGGTTTCAGGCTTTGGGGCCATGTAACGCCGGTAGGCATGAGGGTGTTAAGCGTCGGGGCTTTGGGGTTCAACATGCTTTTTGGGACTTACTGTAGGGCTTAGGGTTCGAAGAATTATGTAGGGGCCGGAGTACTTACCAACGTTCTTCCAGTGGGTTTCTTAGTATAGCAGTTGGTATAACCCTACTACTCGCATCACAATTGCGCAAAAACCCAATTCTAATCGCTAAGGTTTCCAAACTCGGATTTAGGCTTCGAAAGGGGGGAACCTTTTCGGCCCTGCAGGGTGGCGGATGATCAGCAGCTTGGCTGGTTTTGGGCCGAAAGATGTTGCATTTCGTGGTTTGAGGGTTGAAAAGATCAGGGGTATGGGGATGTATGGGGTTTCGGAGGTCAGAGTCAAGAGGTACGACTGGAAGGCTGTGGGCCTTGTGATTCAAGTCCCTGAGCGTGAAGGGCCCAGCGCTGCAGGGTTACAGGGTCGGTGGGCTTGCGGTTATTTAGGTCTTCAGGATTCTGGGTTGAAGAATGCCGGCTTGTAGGCCTGTTCCCTGAGGATCGTCGTCGTCGCCGTAACCGAAGCCGCAACCGAAGCCTCCCCGTCGTAGTCGTCATCGTAGTCGTAGTCGTAATAGTTGTCGAGTAAATGTCGGTAATTTTCGGAGTAGTGTAGCAGTGGTAGTAGTCTTCGAGTGGTTGAGTGGGAGTTGGATCACGTGTAGGAAGCAGGCAGTGCAGTTGCAATAGGACAGGCCTTCAGGAGAGGACTTTGTGATTGCGGCCCTGTGCCCACACCGCTCGGACCACCCAAGCGTGCTTGCAACAAGCCAGGCTCTCGGCGACGCCGCAGAAGCCATCCGACTTGGCAAGCCACTTTGGTCAAGAGAGAAGTGGAGAACGGATCGTGGCTATTTGAGCTCTTGTCCGCTCGAGTGCCTGCCCTCTTTGTAGTGCGGGTAGTTGTCAAAATTATGGTCCCTTTTTGGGTCCTTATTATAGTACGGCACCTAATATTTGGGTACCCAAAAAGGGACCATAATTTTGACAACTACCCATGTGTTGTGCCTCCTTTGGTCAGCCTTGGGGATCCTTGCCGCTGCCTCGCTTTTGCTGTTGAGACTGATGTTTGTGATCCTTGTGCTGAGGTTTTGGCTGGAGTGAATCTCTCGGTCTGTCTATCTATCTATATATCTATCTATCTGTCTATATATATATATACACACCTTATCCCTCTTATCTGTGTTTTCTGTCTTGTTTGTCTTATCTATCTTATGTATCCATCTATCCATCTATGAATATATCTCTGCATCTCTCTTTCTCTCTCTATCTCGCTCTCTCTCTCTCTCTCTCTCTCTCTCTCGCTCTCTCTCTCTTTCTCTTTCTCTTCTTACATGGGCACGTGAATGCATAAGTGCATGTGCTGCTGCAATAAAATCGGCTCCCAGAAGCAGATGTGCATGTGAGTGTGTGTGTGTGTGTGTGTCTCTGTGTAGTTTCCACCCAGTCACCAACCAGCACGCGCCCATATGTGCTGCTCAGAATAGCACGAAGAGGCTGTGTAGGTCCTGCAGGTATTGGACATCATATTTGCTTTGCTAATCATAGGCGGATGGTCTTACTGGAAACCCAAGGCCCGAACAACCGACTGTGCCGAATCTGTTGGCGGTAGTGGCCTTCGCTCCTGACAAGAAAGCTAAAGCTCCACGAAGCGCAAGAAAGAGCTGGGCCCTGCAGGACAAGAAGAATTCCTCACCCACTGCAAGGCAGAAAAGGATGGGAACGGATCGACCACGCACAGAACATCAAGATGTGAATACCTAGTAAGTGTATCCCGTTTACTAGCAGACCGCCTGTAACTATTCTACAACATAATCCCCAAACCCCTATTCTGGGTTACTAAGGCCCCTACATGCCAGGCCCATCGAGCCGATGGTCGAAACAAACTGGTTCAGGAATCTACCATAATAGAGATCTATAGTAACTAATATGGTACTTTATTATGGTAACTTAAACTAAAGGAATCTACCATAATAGAGATCTATATACTATAGCAACTATTATGGTTCTTTATTATGGTAACTTAAACTAAATCCCTTAACGAGAACCCAACAAAGGCCTCGCCGGAGCAGGGCCGTCGCTACAGCAGAGGGCTCAGACGCTGCTTGATCAGGCGATGCGCAGCATGGAGCCGGGAAGAGCCTAAAATGAAAGAACGGGTAGGGTCTAAGTGTTTGCAGGGGTTAGGCTTAAGGTTTAGGGTTTGCTTCTCTGATTTGGGTTTTAGGGTATATTCGCCTGAATAATTTCTATGATTATTCCTTGGTTCGGTGTTTAGGGTCTGTTAGGGTTTAGGGATTAGGGTCTATAGGGGTTAGGATTAGGGTTTAGGGTTTGTTTCTCTGGTCTAGGGGCTTAGGGTTTCAGCGTAGAGCCTTTGTTGGACTATAGACTCAGGGTTTAGGGTCTGAGGTTTAGGTTCGAGGGGTTGTTGAAGACTCCATTTTTTATGATGGGTCTAAGTGGCTTAAACGGCTAGTTTTCGGATTGATGCTTTCTGTTCGGGGGTTCCGGGTTTGGAATCAAGATTTTCGGTTAAGGACCCAGAAAATATTGCTTACATGATGAGCTCGCGGCGCCCGGCTGATGAATTTGTATTCCAGAAGCTGCACGAATCGTTTTAGGCTGTGTGGATTCCCTACACCCTCTCACCCTAACTCGAACCGTAGACCCAAACCTTGACCGCAGACCCTTGCAGTAATCACAGTAAGACCCCAACCAAACCCGAAACTGCAAGCCCCGGATCTTCGCAGTAATATGGGGCTTCAAGAATTAGAAGAGGGTTTTGGGGTACATTGTACTATAACCATATGAAGGAACTCCCATAATAGTGTTGGGAAGTGTTAAGGCCCCTATATTAAGCCCTAACCGCTCCTTTGCCAAACCGAAACCATGCAAAATCAGTACTTCCTGACTACAGAGCCTCGGTCGACATGCACCCTGAGCCCCAAATATGCCAGGTACATGTGGGAGTGTCCGAAAAGGAGGGGTACCTTATTCCGGGGTCCTTGCAATATAGGCATTTGAGATGCATTTAGTGTGCAAGACGGATTGTGAGATGCATTTAGTGTACAAGAGGGGGTGGTCAGTAGGAGTCGTTGCATTCGACGTGCTAGGTTCACACCGTGAGCCATAACATCATGTAGTTAACCTGAAGCCTGCACCCGAAAGCCACATATTCGATCGCCCGGATAAGCCTACTTGTATTTCACTTTCACGTCTGCAACACCTTTTTCCTTCTTTCCTACACCCTAAACCCCCACAATACAAGTCCGAAGCACCAACTGATCCACACAGCCTCAAGAAGTACATGGTAGCCTGCGTTACTTCATATTACTTCAGTTCTTGAAGGCGGCAACTCACAAGGGGTGTCGGCCGCATTTTCTCTCAGGAGCTGCCGGGTTGCGGCAGGCAAAAGGTCTGAAATTGAATCGTTCGTATTATGATCAGCAGTATGTTTAACAAGGGTACGGGTGTTAAGTGTAGGGCTTTATCAGAGTAGGGATTTCGGATATATATGATTTAGATTATACAATTCTATCATAATCTCCGCTTAAGCCCAGCATTCCATCCGAATTATGGAGGCCTATCATGGAACCTGCTAACTACGGACCCTTGAAAAAGAACACCATTTAGCCCTTGAAGAGCCATTCAAAGACTCATTCTGCTTACGAAGGCCCCTTTGGTTTATTTTGACTACCCTAAACCCTAAACTCTGAAACCCTAAGCCCTAAACTCTGAAACCCTAAACTCTGAAACCCTGAAACCCTAAGACCCTAAAGCCCTAAGCCTTCAAGGCGGAGGGCTTCGGTCCATGTCTGGGAACTCTAAACTCTGAACCCTGGACCCGACACGTCCTACTTGGAGGCCCAGGGGACTTAGTAAGTAGGTTATAAGTAGGGTATATGAATGTACGTATAACGTATAACCCTACATATAACCTACTTACTAAGTCCCCTGGGCCTCTGAGTAGAGCCAACACCGTCAACCCTAAAAGAGGGGCGTCACCCACGACCACGTGCGAACGCACGGGGTGCTTTTTTGACCTCCTCAAGTTTTGAAGGCAAGCGCCAGCGCATGACGCAGTTTTTGAAGCCGGCTTTTCCGTTTGAGGTTTCCAATTTAGGGTTGACGCTATAGTTGTTAGGGCTTAAAGTTAAGTGTACCCCTCGCGGGGCCTACTGCGTAGCGTTTAGTCCAGGATTCAAGTGACGTGCGGTTTGGGATTTAGATGCCCGGTACAACGTTCCTTATATTAAGCTAAATGTAGCACATGAATTATGGTAATACTCATTTCCGTAGCAATCGGATTTTCTGAGACAGTAAACAGCAAGCAGGCAGAGTCCTTGTGGCTCAACTTCAAGCTCTGCGTCAAAGAAGAACTCGCGCCGGCCGAAACTTTAATTCGCAGCCCATCGTGGCTCTTGCATGGTCCCTCAGTCAGCCCAAAACCCTGAACCCCAGATCCTAAAGCCTAAACCCTAAACCCTATAAGCCCCAGGCCCAAACCCGAAAATCTGTAGAATCTCGTAGATGCGTCTCCAGGACGACGGAAAAAGAGCGCTTGGACTTGGTATGGAGCTTTCGTATCGTTGCCTTTTCAGCATCACCCTTCACTCACCTCCAGTAGGATCCATAGACCTCTTGATTGGGGAACGTGTCTACACTGATAGGCATGTTCGCCTTTCTGGTGGCTGGGTTGCTCTCTAAAGCCATGAAATGCCGGAGCAGAGGGGGTTGAAGGGTCCGATTTTTCTGGGCTCATACATCAGACTCGTGAGGAGTTTTGGGCCCGGACCGTTCTAAACCCGAGACCCAGACCCCAAATCCACTACCGTAACAGCCTCTTCTTTTGGGGTGAGGCCTTGGCCCCTTAAGTGAGATTTACAGATTGGGGTCTTTGGCAGACGGGAAAGAACCGTGGAGAGTGCAGCAACGGAAAGAATCGTTTCGGGCATAAGGTTCTCTTTCCAAACCCCAAAACCTCAACCCTAGACCCTAAACTCCAAACTCTACCTACATGACTAAACTTCAAGCCCGAGGCTTAAAACCGAGGACAGCAAATTCCAAACTCCTATACCCACAAGCTAAGCCCGAAACTTAAGCCTAAACTGTAAACACTCTAAACCCTAGGCCCTAAGCCCTAAATCCCCTCTCAAACCCGAGACTGCTGAAGTCTTTGTGATTTCGAGTCGTGCCCCCTTGAGAGGCATTGGACCCCGCAGCATGAGCTTCTCGGCTTGAAGGCTTCTGAGGTGGGTCTCGGATCTTAGGTTTAGGGTTTTGGAGGCTTGAGGTTGGGGGTAATAGGCATTCGGGAGTTCGAGGTGTGTGGGAGGGGTCCAGGGCTTGAGGGGTCGGCTCTCCTTGTTCGTCGTTCGGCGGGTTTGGGGTCTAGAGTTGCAAAGTGCTGTTTTCCATGCTTTCGGCCGAGGGCTATGGAGCCGAGCTCATCTTCAAGAGGACGCTTTCGCAAGTTACCAGCACGACTATCGATATGCTGATCTACAACCCATGGCACCGGACTTGGGCTGTTAAAAGGTATCCGCGACCCCGTGGATGGCTTATCAGTGACCATGCAGCTTCAAGTACTTGAACTCTTCGTGTTGCCGCCACGGCCCGATGTGTAGGATCCCAATACCGCAGCTCTCATGCAACCCTAAACCTTCAGATAATCCAAGGTCACCCTGAAGCCGAGGAAAGACTGAAGCCCTTGCAGAAGCCTAAAAGCCCTTCAAAGCAGTAAAACCCTAAACCATCAACTCTGAATCCGAAGCCTGACCGCAAAATCCTAACCCTACGCCCTGAAAAAAACAAAAGGCCTAAACTCCAATAGAGTTTCTATACAAGCCCAGACGCGCTAAAGCTGAGGAGAGGCGCACAAGGACTCCATTCCCGAGGCTTGGACCTTCGTCGAGGCCCTTCTTTCGGGCAGGGCTTCGGGATTCGGTTTTTCTGTGTTTAGGGTTTAGGGTTCAGGGTCTAGGGTTTAGGGTGTAGGGTTTAGGGGTTCCGCAAAGGGGCTCCTTTCAGGGCCTGGCGCGGCCATTGCTGCCCTACCGATTTCGCTGTGCCTTTTTTTCAGCCTTGATATTCTAGGAAGCTCCGACTTTGTGCGTCAGACACTGGAAGTTGCATTCATGAGGCCATCACAAAGAGAACTGATACGAATACTCTACCGAGGCCGGGTCGACTTTAATCTCGCCGTCAGGGTCCGAAACTCGCAGTGTGGACGCTAGGTATGATGTCTTGCTTTGTTTTCCACAAGGGGTCGACCGTGCCACAGTGCGGGAGTTGCAACGCATCTCCTATTGAAGGATATAGTGCTTATTTTCTTATCAAACATTTGTCACCTAGACAATAGACGCGAAAACAATTGCTGCACTGAGCCTACGTCGTCTAGGTGGCGTCCGCGTCGTCTGCCAAGACTTGGGAACAACAGGTACGTGAACTTGCCTGTCGGCAGCCCGTGCTCCCAGACAGCAAGCACATGAAAACACATGACTGCAAAACAAGCAGCATTGACTCAGATAAGCAACATCCATCCCCCCACCCGCCCAACGAGTAGCAAATTGAAGCTGAGAATGTAACTTGGGCAGCGGCATAAAGTCTTATTTGGGTAGGTCAACTGTGGCCGCATCTAGTTTAAGGGCGAATCTATAGGATTCCATAAAAGGGTTTCTTTTGAGGATACTATAGGGTTCTCTAAGAGGGTTCCCTCTAAGGGGAATCTGTAAGGGTTCTGCAATGGTTGCCTTGAGGGATACTCACGGATACGATACGGGGATCTTATAGCTTGCAGACTGTTTCTTTTTCAAGGGTTCCGTTTAAGGTTCCCCTTTAGGGGCCTATAGGGGTTTAGTACTACAGGGTATTTCGGAGGTTAGATTGGATTGGCCGTGATTTGTTTGGGTATCTTGAACCCGACATCCCAATTCTGACCACGGACCTTGAGCCCTGAACCGTACCCCTATACCTCTCTACCAGTTGTTTTCAATTTCGAGCTTGGGTTTACAACCTCAGTCACAGTCGGCTGAGGTGAAACACAAGACAAGTCTCAGATGGCTTTTGATAGGGCCGGTGATGCTGCCAGAGGTTGCTAGACCAAGATGTGCCGAATGCAATCGCTTATTAAGGCCAGTGTCCCCACTCGACCCCCAGCCCTGTACTTGTCTTGGGGGCTTTTAGGCGTTTAGGCTTTATCCGCACACCCCAAATCCGAGGCTCTGAAATTTCAATCCCAGAACCTTCCTACCACCAAGTTGTTTCGTTCCTAAACCCTAAACCCTAAGCCCGAAAAGAAGGAGTTGCAAGAGCTCCTGGTGCAAGACGAGGTGGCTTGGCTTGTTTGTTCTCGCAGTTGCGGGGTGTCATCGGTGCAAGCTGCCTTTTGGGCTACACTACCTGCTGGCGCGTTTTTTTTTTTTTTTTTTTTTGCGATGGGCTGTTTGAGTGGTGAGCTTTGTTTGATACCTAATGTGAATAGTTATTATGATCACTACATTATTAATATTCTGTAATACACTTACTCCTTAGGGTTCCTTTTTTATTGTACAGTATACTCTGCCCGAAAAGCTTTTTCCAATCATCATCGGCCCCTGTGTTCCTGACCCTGACAAAGCCGGGCCTCAACACGCGAAACAGCTGTTTGCCCGAATTGTTTAGGGTTTCATGTTTTGGGTTTAGGGTTTCGGGTTCCGGTTTTCGGGTTCGGGGTTCAGGGTTTCGTGCGGATGTAGGGTCCTCAGTTGAGCCTGCTTGCTGTGATCGAATGTGCTGTCTCTTACGATGTTGATTCCCATAAGCTGATGCCTAATGCCGTTTATGGAACTAGTGCTATGATGATGACGATGTTCATGCTGATAATGATTGACCTTATAGTAGTTGTTTCTATTGCTTAGCCATGCTCCTGTAGCAGCACTGCTCGTCTTTCGTCGCTTTCGTCGACCCCTTATAAGTGAGGCAGACGAGCCTTGCCCAGGACTTCTGGTTGCCAAACGTTCCCCAAACTGGGATGCCGCCCGGCCCTCTCTGCCAGTCCTTCCGGGAAGCCAACATCGCCTTCTGCAGTGAGCCTGCCATTGCCTGCGTGTCGCGTCTTGGACAGCACTAATGGCAAGATTTCAGCCTTGTCCCTGAACGCCTAAACTCCAAACCTGAGACTTCTAGAGCCCTAACACCCAAAGCCTGAATTCCTAAAGCCTGCAAGAGACCTCCAAAATCCGAATCATTAGGAACATTTAGGCAGGAATCAAATCAAAGATCCTGTAGTTGAGGTTACAACACCCCGGCCCTCCTTGTGGGATCCACATTAGCCAAAACACTGAGTCTACACGCCACATTCCAAGCCCTAAGCGCCAAAGTCCATGGACGAACTTCCCTTTGCGGGCGAAATTTCTCAACTCCTGGCTCGGACAAGAATAGACATAAAACGACTTCGGATTTAGGGCTTAGGGGGTGGATTCGGGGGCCTTCTATATAGAAGATACTAGCAAGGGAACCCTCGTCCCTTACATACGTGTCGCTGAACCCTAATCGTCCCAATCGCCAGACCCTACACCCCGAATCCCCAAACCTTCAGCCCTAAAAATCTTAATACCTGAAGCCCCCAAACCCCCGACTCCTAAATACAGCAAAGCTCTAAACCCTGCCAGCCTGAATCTGCGCCTGTTCCAGCGGGGCCAGCAATTGTGGGAGTTGGAGAAGCACCCTAAACCCTAAACCGGAGCTGCGGGTTCTGTGCATCTTACCGGACCTCTGAACTCGGAAGGCACGGAGAAATCCTTTGCGAAGGCCTTGCAAAACCCTGAGACCCTTGTTGTATAATCCTGATACACCGTCATAGCACCATTTATGTGCCCAATTTACTATATTTTATACAAGCTCACAAAAACCCCAAATCCTCAACACAAGCCCACAAAAGCCCCTTGAAGCCTCAATTTAACGGAAAGCCCCGAGCTTCCCCAGGATGCATCGCGCCGGCAAACCCATCGTAGGCTTTCAGCCTCCTGAGGGCTACAGCAGAAGCCAGAAAGTTGGAATATGATTATCCTAAACCCTTTATGGTAAATTACAAGGTATCCTACCCTGAAGCCATATTCCAACTTTCTGGAGTTCCCTTTAGGTTTCAGGGGTTGAGGGTTCAAGGTTTGGGCTGGGGGGTTTTAAGGGTTTGCAGTTGGGGCGTAAGGGTTTACGGCTCATGGTGGGTGTGAGGGTTTAGGGTTGAGGGTTCAAGAGATGGGAGTTTGGGCTTCACTGGTGCAGGGCTTATTCTGGATCTGCTTCTTGCTTTTTTTGGAGGTCTTTGAAGCTCCAGGTACGGTCTTGGGACGCGGGGTCTTGGATTCTGGACTTCTGGCTTTTTGTGTGGGTTTGGCTTCGCTTGCCTTAGGCCTGCGGATTTTGCGGCTTCGTTCTTTTGGCCGACTGCTGTGACGTTCTAGAGCTAGGTTGGTTGAGGAAGGAACGGGTCTACGTGGTCCAAGTGCTCAAAAAGTGTGTTCGACCTCCTATGTTGTACCTGCTGGGCTATTGCTCTCATCCTGGGAGACAGGACCCTCAGCGCATAAAGCCGTCTAGGAGCCCCTATAAGAACACGTGCAGAACCTACTTGTCTGAATAAGCCCTAGGTGTACTCAGGAGGGTCTACTGAGAGTCTACAGTTCATCAGGGTTTCACGTAGACCCGAAGCTCGAGCTTGCGACGATAGGCCAACACGTGGAAGCCCAAACGGCTGTAAACCCTAAGCCCTAAACCCCTAAACCCCTAAACCCCTAAAGCCTAAAGCCTAAGCCCGAAGCCCCAAGCCCCAAACGGACTTGAAGCCAAGCTGCCCCGTGAGAGGCTACTTTGGCGTCCACGTGGCCTTCCTGGTGCCGCAGGACTGGATCTTGGTGCTTTACACCATGGCGCTAAACCTAAACCCTGAATTTAACGCTTTTGATTTCTTTGGGGTTTTCCATCGGCGAACTGAAGCCCTCGACCCCACACCCTAACCAAATGAGGATGGGCGGAGAGCAAAAAGGAGCTCAAACAAGAAAAAGGACCCAAACCCACAATCCTGGGCCTTGTTTTGTAGGCACCCTGATCTCTCCACGCCGCCCTCATGAGCTGCAACCTGAACACTGGAAGGTCGAAATTCAGAGAGCCCAGTATCCCATGTTTCAAGAAAGGAGTAACTGCGTTTGTATAGGCTTTAGACAGGTCGGCACAGAGGTGATTTGTGGCAAGAACAAGTCAGTGGAAAGAGGTGCTGTCTCGAGCTCGAGGGTAAGTACTCAGGTACTTTTGTGAGATCCCTTATCCGCTGGACCCTAAACAGCTCGAAAAGCACGCTTGTGAACGCAGGCTTCGAACCAGAGGAAGCTTTACGAAATCTTCCGGGACGAGCTTGCGCAGGACCCGAGAAGGACGAATATGATTTCAGTTGATGAACTGAACAAAAAGCATGTGAGATCATGTGAGATTGTAGAGAACTGTATGAAACCCTATGACACCCAACGAAGCCCTTCTAAATCAACCTGCCAAGACCGTTCAAAGATGACTGCAGCATTACACAACACCAGAATTGGCCAATCAATCAGCGTTCGCTAAAATACTAAAGCAGCCCTTGACGGGCTCCGTTCAGGGATCCTTTGAGGGTTGTATAGGGGTTGAGTGGTTTCGGTCTTTTGGGGGTTTAGGGATTTACGGGTTTGGGTGATCCCACAACCGCCCGGAGTCGTCCTTGCAACGCATGGCAAGCTGCGGCACGAAGCTCTTCCACATACCCATGGCCCAAGACCCAACCCTAAACCATAATTAGCCCTCAAACCTAAACCCCAAAACCCTACACCCTCAGACCTAAGCCCTAAACCCCTGAACCCTAAACCCTCAAACCTAAACCCTTCGGGGCGTAGAGTTCTTTCTGAATGGTGGGGTGCGAGCGAGCTGCAGAGCACAAAGCCAGGAAGCCGATGCCCTCATGAAGAGGTTTACGCAAGACTTGATATTGCAATATATATATATATATATACACAGTCCAGAACTCTCTCTCTCTATATGTATGTCTGTATGTGTATATGTATGTAACTACCTTTTGTATTTCCATGACATTATCTAAAGCCTTAAGCCTGGCCACCCAAAATCCTACAGAAAACAACATAATACGAGCCTGCGTTTTCAGGGTTAAAGGGCAAGAGGTATTGATATATATTATCTTTTTCGGGTTTGCTGGGAGATGCACTGGCTTCGAGTTTACCTTATTCATAGCCTTTGCGATCATGTTTCATGTTGAATACAGCAGCAAGGAATGAACACAATGTCTACATATAGTTATATATACATATATTTATATATTATATATACAATTCACGAAGATACTAAATATGTGAGCATTCCAAGGTGCAAGGTGTAGTTGTAGCATCATTAGGAGACCCTGGGTGGGGGGGCAAAAACAATGATAAATAGAATATCTTTTTCTTTGCCGACCCCACCCCTCGTCTGAGGCTAAGAAAGAGGCGAAGCAAAGCAAGTTCATTTCCATTGCACAAGCAGAAAGAGAAGCCTGGTGCCATGACGAAACCAGTCACACGCATCACTTATGACATGAAGGACTTTCTGGATTCCTGTGTTGAGCGGTATTGTGAGCTTGCCAAAGTTGCGCGCAAAACCCTGAAGCCAGCTGCAACCCCCTTTCACGAACTGCGTGTGGCGTTGCCGACAGCATCTGAAGGGGAGAAGGCAGGGCGGTTGCAACCGATCGCAAGTAAGGTGTTGATGAAAATTTTATTTGCCGCTCGCATGGCAGGATGGGATCTCTTGAGGGCAACGCAGTCTTTGGCGTCGAGGGTGACCAAGTGGAGTCCGGGTTGCGATTTAGGACTCACCGTTTGGTTTGCTATATTAACTCTTCGCTTGACGTCACCATGAGTGGGTTCATGGGTGACCGCAGACTTTGGTTGTTCAGTGATTCCGACTTCGCGGGTGAGTTTGACTCAAAGTCAACAACTGGGTGTGCGATGTTTCTGGTTGGGCCAAACGCGTACTTCCCACTAAACGCCTTTAGCAGCAAAAAACAGACTTCGATCACCATGAGCTCTACTGAGTCCGAAGTCGTAGCGGCAAACCATGGTTTACGTGCCGAAGGAATGCTCGCTGCAGGTCTTGGCCTCAGCGTCCACGCGACGCAGGGCCGTCAGTGTTTGTGCGCATGTACGTTTGTATTTGTACTATGGGCACATTAACACATATTAGCAAATATTTTCAGTAAAGCAACAACGTACAGTATGCAAGCTGTCTATGTGTTGCTACTGTACTCATGTCTCTTTTCGCATTACAGTTGCGCCGCGAGCATAAGATGTTATCGCATGCCTCATGTGCATGTTGCTGCAGGTTTGCAAAAGTGTATTTTCAGCCATCGTCAGTAGAGATAGTTCGCAGAATGGCTCGACGCAGATCGTGGGGCATCGATAGATGCAAATGCAAGAAGACAAAAAGCAGCAGCCAGAGTAGTGGTTCCATTGCGACGACGACACAGAAAATCGCTGTCAAAAAGACTGTGAAGGATTTTGTGTCAGAATCCCAGCTCCACGGACAAGGACATTGGAAAGAAACAGCTTGAATTGGAACTTGAGAGAATGAAGATAGCACGTCTACGAGCGGAAGCACAGGCGCGGGAAGAAAAGGAGAAAATCAAGTTACTTAAAGAGCATCGCAAAGGTCATCAATGGCAGTATTGGAGCCATTCGCAGAAGTTTCACTGTTCGCGCGAAAACCATAAACATCCATAAACAGTCGAAGTCTGTAAAGAATGCGAAGAATTGGCATTGGCGCAAGTATCATAACGACATCTTTCCAGACGAAAAATTCTTGTCTGCACGGAATGACGGCATGAACTAGGAAATCGCAAGCGCGAGTTTTTCTTCTGTTTGTAGCATTTTCCCGTGCCTGAAAACTCCACATTATGTTGGATTGCTTTAGTAGAAATCGTCTTGAGGAGGCACTACGAGTATCATCTAAAGTTAACAAGTGCACATGCATACATGCGCGGACACGCACTTTTGCACAAGCATTTACGTTTGAACATGTTTCAAAACAGCCGCACACGCATGCGCGAATACATATGCGTGTATGCACATGTAAAACATCACATGCCTTGTATATTAAATTATACCGAGCAAATACAGGTATGTTGTTCCCTGTCCCCCTGTCCCCTGTCCCCCTGTCTCCCTGTCCCTCTGTCCCCCTGTCCCCCTGTCCCCCTCCCCCTGTCCCCTGTTCCCTGTCCCTCGTCCAGCGAGGGGTCTGGGAACACGGGGCCGTCCTGAGTCCAGCGCTCGGTGCGGGAATCGAGGGCATGAGATATCGAACCCTAACAGGAGATGGTTTATGTGCTTGCCTGTGGTGATATCACAGTGGGCGGGCTTAAGAGAACTTCCGGCTTCATCGAGTTCTGTAACAAATGCAAGAATGAAGCCGTCCTCTGTTTATAGCGGATCTGTGCATCCCGGGTCGTCCTCTGTCCACTGCTCGGTGCGGGAATCGAGGGCATGAGATTTCGAATCCTAACAGGAGATGGTTTATGTGCATGTCTGTGAGGATATCACAGCGGGCGGGCTTAGGAGAACTTCCGCCTTCATCGAGTTCTGTGACACATGCAAGAATGAGGCCTTGATGCTGGATATGCCGCCATTCACAAGCCCGGCTATGAGGTCATTTTGCCCTTGACATACGGCGGCCACCACCGAATAGTTCCGCTTTGCACCTAACACGCTCCTAGCCATTACAAGCAGAAGGAGTTCGAGACAGTACACATGCCTGAGCAGCGCATGGATGCGAGAGTATGCTCTGCGTTAATCAAGTTGATCGTTCAATATTTGTAGGCACCAACAACATTATAGTTGCTGTGATGCGATAATTGCAAGATGCGGCGGATGCGACACGAGACGAATGCCGTGGTCCACAGCCGTGCCACCATGGCCTGAGTTTCATGAGGCATGTTCAGTGGAACTTGCTGTATTCGATTTCCTCCCGCAGCACGCTCTATACAAGGTAGTCGAGGGCAAGTAGCAATCGCTTTGAGCTATCCAGTACGATGTCGTTTCCCCTTAGAGATGGTGGACTCCAGGCGGTCAACATTCCGAGAACCCAAGCAGAGCGTGTTCATGCTCGCAGAACGGCAATATGGCGGCTCGTGGATAACAATGCCTATATGTTCGACACATATCCAGACCTACATCGGCTCTTGCCTGACCCTTTGAGCAGTATGCTTAGCAAACGTGCAATCCTAAGCCCCACGAACCACAGCCCGACAGGTTCCAACCTAAGCCCTGTACACCACCCAGGGACTCCAACATCCCTTAAGTAAGGAATATACCGTGAGTCATACATTAGGGACCCCAAGATACCTTAATTAAGGAATTATTATGCCTCAAATTATAGTAGGATCCCTAATATGATTGAAGGTATATTCCTTAATTAAGGGATATTGTAGTGTTTAGGTATTGTATGCCCAGAGTTACACCCGACCAGAAAGAGTGTAGGACCCGCGCAACTCGCTTGCTACCGTGGCACCGTACCTGTCGTTTCAGATGCCAGCCTTGTTCAGATTTGGAGCAGGAGTGTTACACAGAGAGCCCAATACCTCTTAATTAAGGAATATACCTTAAACTAGAAGGGGGTTCATATTATCATTTAAGCTATATTCCTTAATTAAGGGGTATTGGGCTCTCTGGGTACGGAGTCCAGGATTTTGGGCGGTGTTGGCAGGATCTAGAATTGCCAAGGTCTAAGGTTCAGGTTTCTAGAGTTGGCTTTAGCAGCTACGGGGATCAATAGTTAGGTTTGAGGCGGTAGACCCGGCACAGGCGATTCATGCGGGATTTGTGGTTGTCCTAAGCCTTTCAGTACAGGGGTTCAGATGAGTAAAACTTGCACGAACGGGAGCAACATCGGCTGTCTTCGAATACTGGTGATGCCAACGAACCCCAAGATTGAGAGCACTGGGAGCTGCACGAGAAGCAGTAATCGCAACGATGTGGCTGTTCATATAGAGATCCCATTTGCAGTCGCTTGCAAAGAAACATTCCTCCAGCGCTGCAGCTTTGTAGCTTTGCTGGGTTCGGCTGTGGGTTTCTGGAGCCTTCTGTCGATGTATACCAGGAACGTGCTCTTAAGTACTAGGTGTGTAGTCTCGCAGGCTTTAGAATGACCCAAATAGCAGGACCCTTCCAAAACGGCCAATACAACACAGAAGGCTTCAATTCAAACCAGAGATGCTCAAATCTAAAACGTGAAACCCTAAACCCCAAGTAATTTGGGTCACAAAAGGTTACAGGCCTTATTGGCGTTGCATCGGTTTCGGGTTGAAGCAAAGACGTCGCGCTGTCAAGGATATGGCGGCATACCTCCGTCCAGATGCCTGCAGTGAGACCACTTTCGCTGTACGCTCAGCAGCCTGGCGTCACATCGTGTGCCCAAGACTAAACACCCCGACCTTTTCCACCCTGACAAGCACATACGAGGCTTGCCGACAACGACATTCCGAGTTGGTGTAAGATATCGGAATACCTTCTACTAGTATCCATTGTTTCATGTTTACATGTATTTGGATAGGGATAGGTTCCTTGAACTTCGTGCACGGACAGACGCCGAGGCCCGTCACATACAGCGGTGGGAATTCTACGACGGTGCTGCTGAACAGACGATGCCCAGTTGAAGACTAGCCATGTCCCTTCTACCCTAACTTAAGGGTATGTGGCCCTTGTGTCTGGCTTCTAACAGCAGGAATTTCGGCTTTACTAGAGGGTGAGGAAGTTGAGGGACGGTTCGGACTGTAACTTGGGAGATTCCATTCTGGAGGTTTCTCTTCAAGTGATGGCTCGAGCGAAAGGCCCCAGGCCATCCTGGTTGGGCATGACAGGGTGAAGAACCTTCATCTACCCCCTTAGTTCCATGTAAACCTGCAGAAACACTTTCCAGTTGCGAGCACAGACTGCCTACTCAAGGGTGCGGTTCCTGCTGAGCTTTTCCATGGTTGCAAAAATGCAAGGCTTGCGTGTTTTGGTAGCTCGTTCTGCACTGGTTTTGTTTGCCGGTTCTGTTTGCCGATTTGGTTGAGACTCATGGAGTCTCTTTTGAAAGGTCAGCTGCGGGGATTTTGTTGTTAGCTTTTGTGGCTTCAGATCGCCACATAGGGTGCAGCCCAAACTCTGCGGCCCAAACCCGAACCACAAACCCAAACCCCCAAACCGAGAACCATACACCAAAAGCCCACAAAAGTGACGGGTCATAAAACCCTAAGCCGCAGTGTGGTACTCTTGTAGAATCCCAACAGACCCACAAAGGCCAACACTCCGGAACAGGGGATATACACCGGAAATGTAGGGGAACAATTTCCAATGATCTAAGGATATCATATTCGCCGAAACCCTAAACCGTTAACCCTAAACCCCTAACCCGTAAACCCCTAAACTAAACCCCTAAACCCTAAATCCTCGGCAGCTCTAGGTTGTAGGCGTGAAAAAGCAGACAATAGCCCAGCTAAGGACCGGTGCTCTTTTGGAACAGGCGGTGGTTTGGGGAAAGGGAGTATTGTTCAGGGTTCAGGGTTTGGGACTCTAGTTGATCAGGTATAGGCTATGGTACTATAGGGTTTTAGATTCAGGGACTCGGGTTGGGGGTGTAGGGTTTGGCGGTTCAGGGGCTGTTGAAGCATCAGGCTGTGGGCATTCCCAAACCTTTTTGCCCATCCTGCATACATCTTTTACCATCTGTGGCCCTGTCTCTCGTGCTTGGGACTTGCACTCGGGTTGCAATCAGGTTTAGGGTTGAGGGTTTAGGGTACTGCACAAGATGCCGAAACCCTGTTCGAATTGCCGAGGCCTATCACAGAATCCAAGAAGAACAGAAAACCCTGCAAACGCTGTGGCACCCTTAGAAATTCCCTGTGAAGCCCGACTCAACTTCTCGAAAGGCCTAGTTTTTAACCTTGGATCTTACAACGCTTCTTTAGAGACTATTCTGATGATTTGGCCCAGGCTATTCTGATTATACATCTGGGCTCGGCCGTGAGCTGTGAAGCTCCTTCAAAACAAAACAGTTGTTTTGTTTCTGATAGTCTTGGTCTCACACTGATTGAAGCCCTCATCGCCTGAAGGCAGGTGCTCTTCAACTCTCTCGCCGAGCTGAATAGCGTGAACCTTCGGCACTTGGCTCAAGCTGAGAAGACGGATTGTACAGTATAGGTGTAGTACGAGATGGAGGTGGATGATCCCAATCACGAGGTTGATCATGTTCATGACGATGCTAGTTGCTGCTAGTTATGCAATGAAGAGGATGGACAACAAGGGTACAGAGATCAGCGCTTCAAGAAGTTGTAGGCTCAACGGTTAGTCAGATAAACCCTAAACCCTAAAACCCTCAACCACCAAGTCCTACCTGGACCCCCAAAGCATGTAGAATAAGCACCATTTTTTCCTAGGTATTGGGCCGTTAGTTTATACCTACTCTCGGGGGTGTAGGTAAAACCTGAACCCTACATTTTCTGAGACCCTCAACGCCTGAGAGCCCGAACCCGAAGGTTTCGACACGTCACGGAGCTCACGGACAAGAGCTTTGGGAATTGGCTCTCCCACCGTGCTGGAGCCGGTTAGAGGGTTGTTTAGGGTTTAGGTTCAGGGTTTCGACACGAGTTTAAGACGCTGATGTTTTTTTGCGCGGCTCAAACTAGCCCAAAGCGACGCATGGAAGCTCGCACGGCACTCTAAACCCACCCAAAACCTGGGGTCAGTCCGGAGAGACTACAGGTAAACAATCAAAACCCGATGCCTTCTCAGTCGTTTTGTTGGGATGAGGCTTACCCAAAGGCCCCAAAGTAGTTCCTTTTTGGGGTTCATATTTAGACTTCTATAAGGTAATCCCAAAAAGGAACTACTTTGGGGCCTTTAGGTACAGTGCTTCCAGCTCATTGCTTTTTCCTGGTGGTAACCGGCGTCAAGGCTCCAGTAATTCGTTTCCCTCAACCTTGGTAAATCAATTTAAAGACCCCCAATCCACGCACAAAGCCCGAAGCCCTAAGTCCTATGTGGCAGGACTTAACTGGGAAATTAGTTGCTGAACGCGACACTTTGCATAGATCGGGTCATCTCGCTGATCGTGTCAGGAGTTTACTACCCCTATGACTGGCTGCAGACGCCGCCCGGCAGCAGGGTTTTTTTGCCTCGTGTTGGGATTGCAGTAGTCTGGCGCCTTTTCGTGTCAGGGGTCAGGGGGGTCAAGTTCCGACTGTGGGGCATGGATAGGGGAAGGAAGAGTGTTCGGCACTCTGTGGGTTTATGGCCGCCATGCAGCGGTAAAGGATACTTTCTGCAGTAGGAACTGTGCACTAAAGTCTGGGCTGGACGCCACTGCGCCACTCCAAAATTTGGGCTTTCCCTCGAAACTCTAAACCCTAACCCTAATGTCAACAGGACCTCTTGACTCTGAAACTCTTATAAATGAAGGATCCGGGCTCTGGGGGCTGTCGGATGGGATGACACGCTCAGATCGTGTTTTTTGGGCTTAGTGCGAGCTTAAAGCCACACTGCAAAGTTGCGAATGAACCGAAAGAGGCCTCAAACGATGCACCCCGAAACCCCCAAGCCCTAAGCCCTAAACTCCAAACCCCTGAGCACCGAAGCCCCGAACCTGACATAGTCCCTATCTATAGTCTCCATTGTAGTTAATTTTGTATTAAGGATCCTAAAAGGTAACCCCAAAAAGGAACTACAATGGCGACTATAGGTATCTCAGGTTTTTCCTCGGAATGACAGGCTCGGTGGACTGCCCCAAGCCCCGACCTAGCAAACCCTCAGCCCTACGACTAAACTCAGGGTTTAGGAGTTTAGGGTGTGGGGCTTTAGGGCTTCGGGTCTAAAGCGTTTCGAGGTTTCGGGGTTTGGAGCCGGTGTACGGTAGAGGCTCAGCCACGAAGATGGAAGCAGAAGGCTCGAACCAACTTGGAATCTGTGCAGAAACTTCCCCACAGCTCAAGCCGCGAATCCTAAACCTCTGGGATCTTGAATCCTGAGCCGCGCAATGGTACATGCTATGGGTTTAGGGACTAAGCCCGGGAGTCCTAAATCCGAGGATGGCTTTCTACGATTGGGTCAACATGGGCTTGCCAACTTTCGTTCCAGACACTCCAATGTACACCTTCACCATCCTCGGGACAAACGACAGGCCCTCCGAAGTCGGTTCAGGGTTTTGGGATGAAGTGTTTGAGGCTGTTCATGTTGGATTAGGGGCTTCAGGGTGTGTACGCGCTGCTGGTGAGGTCGGAATGGGGCCTGGTGTGTCGTCCTTCTCCGTGACTGCGCGGGTGTGTGTGTGTGTGTGTGTGTGTGTGTGTGTGTGTGTGTGTGTGTGTGTGTGTGTGTGTGTGTTTGTGTGTGTGCTTGTGTTTGTGTTTGTGTTTGTGTTTGTGTTTGTGTGTATGCATATACAGATATATAAACTGGCATGGTGTATGTATACATATATATATATATATATCTGTATATGTATGTATATGTATATGTACAGGTACAGATATAGAGATGTAGTCTATTTCAAAGTGATATGGAACTTGCTAAGTAGATATTTCATGCACTCTTTCTCGCAGTGTGCCTTTCCTAGTACCTAGCGCTATCGGGTGTCGCCAGGAGCCTAGGACGTTGGGACCTAACGATTTGTTTAAGCAAGGTTCAAATGCAGGAGGCCCTAATCAGTAGTCATGAACTCTTTATGTAGGCCTGCATCCTGCGTACAGGGTTTCAGAAGAGTGACTGTAGGCCTTGAAACCGTAATTTGCATCCAGTTTGGTGTCCGAAAAGCCGATCTCCAAGTGATCTGCGGCCTGGAACTGTAATTTTGATGTGACCGGGAGCCTGGAAAAAGTGATTCCAAAGTGGTTTGGCGCCTGCAGAGCACACTTAGTATATATATATATATATATACACATATACATACATACATATACATATATATATATATATATATATTAAATCAGATTTTGAGGCCACTTGTTCCACCCGTGTCCGATCCCTTTGTCTTCAACTTTTGCTCATGCTCCAGATCGCTTGTTTTCCACTTCTCCTCGCACCTGAAGCATTTTGTAATCACTTTTCCGCGACAAGTGTTTTGTCGAATCCCATTGTAAGGGTACTTTCAAATCACTTCTAGTCAACAAAAGACTCAAGGAAATTCCAACGGTTGCTCAGAAGCGGCGTCACAATATGTAGATGTATGTATGGGATGTCAGAGGATTCTCGAATCATGTGCTTCTCTTCTGGACATAAATCAATGCCCATATCCTCGAAGGGGGTGCCGAGGTAGCCGGGAGGATCCCCCCACTCAAGCAAGGGTTAACTAAAGTCAAAGGTAATCTTGAGTTAAGGTGATATAAGAACCTGATGAAGCAACCCAGGTCCTTTATTAGAGTTCAATATACTATGAAGCCTAATATTTTGGGGGTTCGAGGGTGAGGATTCGAGGATTTCTTAATCGCGTTCATACATTTTGTAGGTTTGTGTTCCAGGGGATTTCATTTGCAGATGGCTACTGGACGCATTACAGACAAAGCATGCTTGCGGTTCTTGCGGAAAGGCGATCATCTCACGTCTGCGCCAAACCCTACGCCCCCAATTTTGGACTCTTACCTAAACCCCCCGAAAGTAGGTAAAATAATGGCCCGATACCTATAAATGGCCATCATTCTACATACTTTGGGGGTCCAGGTAGCGGCGTTTCACTTGGATCGGAGTCTGCCACTGTGCAGGAATTGGATCGAAACTATCTTCGATCCCCCGTGGCTTAGCCAAACTTGGAGCAAGTGCTTACAGCTTAATGTAGAGGCCTTACTATAATCATAGTAAGGAGGCCCTAAAATAGTGTTGGCAAGTCTTTAGGCACCTACATGGGGGCTTGTTGGAGGGTTCGATTTCTTGACCTTCTAAGGCACAAGAATGGTACTCTTTTGGTGTAGAGGTTTGATTAAGTGGTAATCACGTTCTGTGACAGGCCTGAGCCCTCAGTCCTGAAAATTGGACCTCAAAAGGGAGTTTCCTATGCTTTCGAGATATATCGGGAGCTGTGGCCGAAGAAGGGTGTCGTTCCTCCTCTGCGAGGCAATGGAGTCCGAACCCCATGCCTTCATCCCGAGGCTTCCAAGCCTGAAGCCTTTTTGAGAAGTAGCATTATACCCAAATCCCCCTCCCAGCCCCTCCCAAAAAACACAAAAGCAAGATGCTAAACCCGACAGCCCTAAAGCCGAAGCCTTAAACCCCTAAAGCCCTCACACCCGAAACCCCTGAAGGCCTAAGCCTCAAACCCTAAACTGAACCCTTCACCCTGCTGCCAAGGAAGCATTTGTACCCATACGAGTACCGAGACTGGGAGGACCTCGAGAATCGCAACTCGCCTTTTTTAGGTCTTTACAGGGAACTCCAGAAAGTTGGAATATGGTTTCAGGGTAGGATCCCCTATAATTTACCATGAAGGGTTTATATAGGATAATCATATTCCAACTTTCTGGCTTTTACTTTAGGGTTAGGGCTTTAGGGTTTCAGGTTTGGGGTTTCAATGTTTCAGGTTTAGTGTTTCAGGTTTAGTGTTTTAGGGTTTAGGGTTTAGGGCTTTAGGGTTTCAGGTTTAGGGTTTTAGGGTTTAGGAGTTTAGGCGTTTTAGGGTCGAAGGTTTAGGGGGTTTAAGGGTTTTAGGGTTATGGTTTAAAAACTTCGCGAACCCTTGGTAAGGTGCGGGGTCTCACAGCTGTGGATTTTTACTGGGCTTCCATATCTTGTGCGCGTAATCCTAAACCGCCAGTGGTAGGTCAACGTCAATAGCATGCGAGCCTAAGCAGGGCATGCAGTTTTCTTTTGGAGTGGGGCATGGTGGAAATCTGTTGTTTACTTACTCGTTGCAGTGCATCATGTCAATCGAATTGATGCCCTTCTGGGTGCCTCGGACTGGGTGGAGGTGTGGGTGGAGGTTTCAAGGCTTTTGAGGTACTTTGGTGTCACTGTGTGGCGAGGCTCAGATCACCAACCTTATCCTTAACCTTGACCAGAGACGACGTTGGATAGGATCCCCCTTGCCACCCATATCAGAAACCTATAGCTCACGTGTCTATGCTACTAAAGTGTTCTAGGCAAGGTTTTCCTCAGCGTAAAGCACATTGCAAGACGACACTCAGGTGTGTACTGGTGGCACATGACCGACTTTAAGGCACAGCAGCTGCTGCGTTCTAAGCCCGAAAATCGGCACCCTAAACTCCTCTGCCTCCATACCCCACGTTTCGATTAAACAGGATCTTTGGGTAAGAGTTCTTAAGCCTTTAAAGGAGCCCCTCGTAGGAACCCTTAAAAGACCCCTGAAGAAACCCTTGAAGCAGCCCCTTGAAGGAATCCTTCAACGAGCCCTTAAAAGTGAGTTTGAGGCCTTTTCTCGTTTACAGCGTATTGGAACTGACCCCAGCCCTTGGGTTCGAGAGTATAACACTAAAAACAATAATGCAATAGTTATAACACTTTTAATCAATAATGACAGCAGTACAAAAAGAAGAGTAATACTGTGATACGATGATAATAAGAACAAGAATAATGGCAATGGTAATCATCATCATCATAATGAGAAAAACATGAATACAACGACACTGATGATAGTAGGTTTATAAGAAGTAGGGTTTGTAGGTTTGAGGAAGGCCTGCCAAGCCCTATCCAGAAAGATGGGAATCATGATTGCTAACCCCTAAGCCTAGACCCAGATCTTGTGCGCTGCGGCCCCACCCGTCAGACAACCATCTACAGCAGTGCACCTTCCGGTTCGAGGCATAATGGCAATGGGCACGCGGGGATGCTTCCCAAAGGTACCTTATGCTGACTTAACAAGCTTTAGACACACCTTAAGCTTGGACCACCAACACCCCCGAACCATGAACAAGAAACTCATGCTTTCCTGCGAGTTGAGCTATGGCGACTCTTGCAGGGAAGTCCCGCACGCCTTATTATCATTGCGGTATAATGGGCCCCCAAATCCTATTCTAACTGTTGAGGCCTCTACTGTATGCACAGTGCATTCCGGAAGCAATCGCGCAGCCGTGAAATCTTAATTAGTGGAGAGAGAGTGGACGTGTAGCGGAAGCCGTACACTAAGCCTGCTCCTTTGCTACATGGGAATTTCCGAAAACAGGGGACCCTAATCTGAGACCCTAAACCTAAATTTTTGGAAACTCCCACCTGGGATTTCGCTTGATTACGGCCCCCACTCAGTAATAGTTGAATAATATTCATAATATAGATATAGTAGGACCTTAATAGTCGCCCTATTATAGACTCTTACTGTATGGGGGCCGTACCTAAGATTTCCTAGAAGAGACCGAAGCCAGGCCCTTCCTTCGGTACGGAGCTTCACCTCAGCTGCGCAGTTATTTACCCTCCTCCTGCAGGCGCTTTTGGGGAACTCACTTCAGGGTTTAGGGTAGAAAGGGTTTTTTGGGGCTTAGGGTTTATAGGGCTTTTATAGGGTTTGTGGGGCTTATAGGGTTTACGGGGCTTATATGGTTTATGATACTTTGGGTTTATAGGGCTCATAGGGTTTAGGGTTTATGGTGTTGAGGCAACGGTTCAGGATCATAGGTAATTGGATGCTCTTATACCGGAGGGGCTTTTGGCGTAAAGGGTAGTAATCGAAATTTATGTCCCTCTTGGATATGGTCTGATCTGGACGTTATCATGGTTGGCCCATGGATGCTCTCCGGCAATGGATATGGTCTGATCCGGACGTGATCATGGTTGGCACATGGATGTTCTGCGGCAGTGGATATGGTCTGATCTGGACGTGATCATGGTTGGCCCATGGATGCTCTGCGGCAGTGGATATGGTCTGATCCGGACGTTATCATGGTTGGCCCATGGATGCTCGGCGGCAATGGAAATGGTCTGATCTGGACGTGATCATGGTTGGCCCATGGATGCTCTGCGGCAGTGGATATGGTCTGATCTGGACGTGATCATGGTTGGCAGTGGATATGGTCTGATCCGGACGTGATCAAGGTTGGCCCATGGATGCTTTGCGGCAATGGATATGTTCTGATCCGGACGTTATCATGGCTGGCCCATGGATGCTCTGCGGCAATGGATATGGTCTGATCCGGACGTTATCATGGTTGGCCCATGGATGTTCTGCGGCAATGGAAATGGTCTGATCTGGACGTTATCATGGTTGGCCCATGGATGCTCTGCGGCAATGGAAATGGTCTGATCCGGACGTGATCATGGTTGGCCCATGGATGCTCTGCGGCAGTGGATATGGTCTGATCTGGACGTTTTCATGGTTGGCCCATGGATGCTCTGCGGCAATGGAAATGGTCTGATCTGGACGTGATCATGGTTGGCCCATGGATGCTCTGCGGCAGTGGATATGGTCTGATCTGGACGCGAAAACCTTCGCACTTGCTTATCTCTGATCTCGCACTCTAGCGGATGTGGCCCGGGAGACCGGATGGGCGGAGGCGGAGGCGGCGGAGGAGGCGGAGGAGGAGGAGGCGGAGGAGGCGGAGGAGGAGGAGGCGGAGGAGGCGGAGGAGGCAGAAGGCGGAGGAGGTGGAGGAGGCGGAGGAGGCGGAGGAGGCGGAGGACGGGGAGGAGGAGGAGGGGGAGGAGGAGGAGGGGGCTTTCCCCAAGTTGGAGCACTCCAAGGGAGCCGCTTCGCTTCGAGCTTTTTGCTTTTTCAACAACAATGACATGAGTGAGTGTTTTTGTTGCTTGACTCAGATTTCTTTACAAGAACAACAACAACAATGACATGAGTGAGTGTTTTTTGCTTGACTCAGTACATGTCCGTCGTTGCCATTTTTTGTCCCAACAACTTGTAGGAAGCCCGGCGGGGCCATGCAGTCTGAGCTCGCCTGAAGCAAGCTCCGCTCCGCTGCTGGCTTCCGAGCCTTGGAGTCTTCAGAATTTCTTTTTGTTTTGAAAGGCTTTTTAAGTTAGGGGTTTAGTGCAGCAAAACCAAGAACCGAAGGAATGTTTGGCCTCCCGGGCCGCCCGCCCAAGCGGCACATCACCGCCCCCCCCCCCACCCCGCCCAGCCAAACGGCGCCCCCCCTCCACCACCCCCTCCACCCCTGCAACACGAGCACCACGAGCACCACCAGCACTGCCCACCACGTCACCCCCAAGGTCACCACGAGCACCACGATCCCCACCACGACAACCTGCACCACGAGCACAACGAGTACCCGGCCCGAGGCTTTACTGTACTACGGCCGGGTACAGGGCGAGGCTACTTGGCTTTGGTCGAAAATTGTAGTCTTTGTTGGTTTTAGAACGTAAGAGTATTTTTCTAGACACTATAGAAACT